>OX451738.1:167091423-167742342 GCA_948472305.1 Vicia faba
GAATTCCCGAAACAGGATGGGTTTACCAACAAAAACAGATTGTAGATCAATTCTCGAAATAGGACGCAACGACTACCTATATGATAAACACTTCCATTCAAAGATCAAGTTCTGAAAAGCATTTCCTTTAGTGCATCATTTTGAAAAGCATCTTCCTTCAAAAATTCATTCTGACAAGCATTTCCCTCAGAGACTAAATATTACAAGAAGCTGCTCAAACACCCTCCCCAGAGGTTCATTATGGAAAGAATTCTTCAGATGAAGTCAAGCGTAGACTCCTTATGATACTTCTATCAACAATTACTTTGGATGGCATCTATAAGCCCATCTCTGATGACTCTCCATCACCTCTTCGAATGGCATCTTTAATCTCATTCAAGCAATATTATTAACCATCAGCATTATCTCATGCACATCTGAGTGAAAATTTCTGGGCACTTAAGTGTTCAATCATCTTCTACCTTCAAGTCACGAATTACGGACATGCCAATCTAACTTTTCAAGTTTAAGAAGATTGAACAGGGACAGTTGTTGTACCCCAAAATTTTCCCTCCCATTTTTCTTCAAAGCATTCTTATAGGGTTCTCCAATGCTCAAGGTTGCTCAAGAATTGGTTAGACAAATTCTCCTCTTAAGCAATGGGTCCACATATAGGGTTTTGTATTTCTTAAAGAAATTTGGGATGACAAAATCAACTATATTGGGTAAAAAGTCAACTCTGGTCAACATACAGTCAAACTTCAATATTTTTTGTCAACATCAACATTTTGAAGTGATATTCATTATTTGATCAAGGGTGGATCATGATTCCTCAAGAAAATCCCTCAAATCATCAAAAGTCAAAAGTTGTCAAATTAGGGTTTCCTTAGAAGAAGCCAACTGAACTTTGACCAAGCATAACTTTCACATGCTTCATCAGCTTATACCCAACTAAAGCACATTTTGAATGGAATTCAATTCTATACAACTTTGTCTCTCTAAGATCAAGTCCAAAAAGTCTATTATTGAGATATATAAGCCAATATATTACAGGTCATTTCAAAAGTCAACAAAAAGGCACTTTTTTTCAAGGCAACTTACATTAAGATAAATTCTTCAAAAGCAAAAATGATCAATATAGAGATGGTAAAGGACATCTTGAGCTTCCCAAAAAGTCCAACATCACCTTCAAAAGATGAAAATTGAGAGAGTTATGACCAATTCAAGTTGGGACATTTATACAAATGCATGAAGTTCAAATTGAGCAAGCTTGATATTTTGGGCTATTGGGCCATGGTTTAAGAGTTCAAAATGTGTATTACACTCTTCATACACCTCAAACCTTGTTCTTACACCATTTTCCTTTTTTTATTTTAATTATTTTAATTATTTTTTATTTATTCATTAATAATGCAAAATAAATAAAATAAAATATAAGGCCTTTCTTACAAAGACCAAGCCCATCCCTTTTCCCTAATTTCCACTATATATTCCCTCATTCATTACCATACAAGAGGACACAAAAACCTTGCCTCTCAAACTTGTCAAAATATTAATTTTTTCAAGAATCCTAGAATTTTTAAACCCTACTTACAAGCCCTTTCACTATAAAACCTCCATTACATTCTCTTCCAGCAAGCCTATAGAGAAAGTTTGGACCAAATTAGATGGTCCATAACGTGTGAAATTTCATTACATGGCATCGCCGGTTTCATAATATGCATAATATTCATATATTAATATTCTGTTTCCTTTAACATGTATTAACACTACTAATGTATTCCTGAGTTTCACTAGTATAAGTTTGGATCATCATCGTATCCCATGAATGCTAAATCGCAAAGTACCATGTTTGCACCGATCCCGCTTGCTTGTGCTATAGCTCTTAAACCATCCAATTTTAGACCAAAATAATTATCCCATCAAACTCATAGCCCTTGATTTAGGGGGGTAGGATGTTTTTGGGTTTCTAATTCCTTGTGTTTTGCAGGTTGAACAAAAGCAGGCTACCTGAGAAGACGACTGGAGCTAGGGCTC
The DNA here is from genome assembly GCA_948472305.1 of Vicia faba. NCBI lineage: Eukaryota > Viridiplantae > Streptophyta > Magnoliopsida > Fabales > Fabaceae > Vicia > Vicia faba. The sequence continues at coordinate 167,093,440 of OX451738.1, forward strand.
CGGCACCTCTCCTGTCAATACAATCAGGCATATAATATATATTTATTTATTCAATTATATAAATGGATGTATAGCTACCCCATTGTCAGAAACGTGCGTGCTAAAGCATTGGTCTCCCAGGTCACGAATTCGATCCTCGGTTTTGCCAAAATTCTCATATTTTCATATTTTTGCAGGTTTATCATATAATACGCTGAACCTGTTATCTAGCACCAACTAGCGCTTGGCCTGGTGGTAAGCTATGTGTGGAGAATTCTTGAGGGCATGGGTTCAACACCCACCCCTATCCGTTTGGTTTATTTTCTACATTTCTCACTCTTTTTTCCACCCTTTTTCTCTTTTACAAAACCTTTTTTAAAAAAACATTTTTTTATAAACCCTATTTAGGTTTTAAGTTTTTAATCATCCCTAAATTAATTTTTTTTATATTTTCTTGATTAAATTAAATTAAAATTATATTTTGGGGCCTTTGATTTATTTAGTTAACTAATTTTTCTTTTAATCAGTTAAAATCAACTAGGTTTAGGTTAAACATAAAAAAAAAATTTCATCAAACAAATCACAAACAATTTCTTTTTCCCGTTTCTTTTACTTTACAAGTTTGCATACTTTATTGTTGTCGCATATTTCATTATTTTTCAATTATGTAACTACTACGGTGTGTAATAGTTTAAATTAGGGTTTTACTTTCTATTTCCCCCATTTTTACTAATTTGTACCCCCACTCCCGAAGCCCTGTAATAACTTAGGTTTACTTTCCATACCTTTACTTTCCAACACTTTACTTCTTTATTATTACTATTACAATTTAGTTTAATAGGATTGTATGACAAGACATGAAAATAAACATAGAAAACCATAAATAAACAAGATAAATAACATAATTGAATCACTCTTCACACACGCACCTCTAGGGTAACCTCAATGTTGCCTCGGAAAAGGGTCATATCCCTCGAACATAGGGATACCCTTAGCAAAGACCCTCGATTTAAATCATCATAAAGATCATAGTCCCACGATGTCCCTCAGGTTGCCTACGAGAAATGATCTTGTCCCTCGATGTTGCCTACATATGATGACGGTCCCTTCGAAATGCTAAGGTATCCCTATATGTTGCCTTCTATAACCATAACGATGACCCGCGCTTGTCCCTCACACATCCAACGATAGGGCTTCCTACTAACTAATGGTAGGGTAACACTATCTAAAGGAGGAGTAAAATAACACAAAATACTTTTGAGTAGGTAGATCGCTCGTAATCACTTTGTTGTACCCACAATTTGCCTTCCCATACTCCTAGAGGTCCTCAATTGCTCAAGTTTGACCAATAATTGATCAGATAAATTCTCCTCCTAAGCATTGGCCTTCCAACTAGGGTTTCATTTTTCACCAAGATGTGTGAGCTCCAAAAGTCTCAAATTTCTTCCATGGTCCTAATATGTCTTCAATATTATCCATGACAAATTTCATACCTTGCACTACAAGTTTGCTCAATCAATTGCTCAAATGCCTGAAAATCAACTGTACTAGGTCAAAAGTCAACTATGGTCTATATACAGTCAAACTTCAAGATTTTTGGTCAACATCAACATTTTGAAGTGATATCAATTATTTGATCAAGGGTTTATCATGATCCCTCAAGAAATGCTCCTAATTCATCAAAAGTCAAGAATTGCTAATTAGGGTTTCTATAGGAAAAGTCAACCAAACTTTGACCTGGCATAACTTTCTCATACTTCATTCACTTTTTCCCAACCAAGGCTCATTTTAAAGAGAATCTAATTCCCTACAACTTCTCTCCAGCCCCTAAGTCCATGAAATGCACCATTTGAAAGATACAAGCTTATACATTACAGGTCATTTTCAGAAAGTCAACAAAAGGCACTTTTTGTCAAGACCATTTACATCAAGATAAAATCTTCAAATTCAAAATTGATCAAAAGAGGGATTGAAGTAGACATCTTTGGATTTCGAAAATGTCAAAGGTCATCATCATGAGATAAAAATTGAGCAAGTTAGGGCTTGCCCAAGTTGGGAAAATTTGGGAATTTTCAAGAATTTTGCATTGAGCAAACTTGAAGTTTTAGGTCAATGGCTTAATTTCTTGGAATTCAAACATCTTCCTAAGCCTATATAGGACCTCTAAAATTATTCCTGACATGCCTTGAATTTTCTAACTATTTTATTCATATTTAATTTATTTTATTTCAAATAAATATAAAATAAAATGTATAAAATAATTGGAAATGGACTTTGAGCTTTGGGTTGATGTTTTGGACAGCCTAGACCCATAAAATTTCGTGAAAGAAATGTACACATTCATTCAAATTCAAAAAGGACAAGATTCCATGTCTCTGGCAAAGTTAAAAAACATCATTCATGGCTTTAAAAACACATATTTATGGTTGTTATTACTTTTATTTTCTTGTCTCCTCCCTCCTCTCTATATAAAGGACACATTATCAAGATTCAAGACACATGATATAAAACCTGGAGAAACTCTACAAATTTTGCAAAAAATATCAAAGTTGTAAAATTCACATTTTAGGTTCCAGCCTTCCTCAATCCAAACAAAAGATCAAAATACATTCCTGGAGGCTCCCTAAAGCTTTTGCAATCATTACCAAGCCGTGAAACCTCTCAAAACACCTCAATAAGCTCCATTTTTATATTTTCTAACTTGTTTCACGCAATTCGATGCATTACATGGCCAGAAGTGTACCAAACACCACCAGATCTAGCCTTCAAATCATAAGGGGTCTAGATCTAAATGCTTCAATTTGAGATCTACCATGCACCCTCAAGGCCTCATCTCACCTGATCCAGCATGGCCTGGGCTTAACATTCACTTGGGCCTTGCAAAATTCAATTTCAGCACACCCCAATTTCGAATTATCCAGGCCCATTTCACATTATTTTTGTCACTTTGCTTTATATTTTTTTATTTTAATTTGTTTTCTTCATTTATTTAATTAGCATAATATAATAATAAAATAAAAAAAAATATAGTTTTAGTTTTTTTAATTAAATTAACTTTTTGAATTAATTAATAACTATTTTAACTATTTTTCTTTAATTAAAAATAAATTAAAACTTATGAACTAATTTATGTTTAATTATTTTCTTTAAATAATAAAAAAAACTAAAAAATAATTTAGACTATTTTTTCTTGCTTAATTTTATTTTCTAAATAGATTTTTAGGTTACTTACTTTCTTAAATAAAAAAATAAGCAAAAAGATTTTCTTACTAGGTTGTTAGACGTATTTTCAACTTCCGCGCGCATTACTTATTTTTGCAATTTCTATTCATTATTGTACCTGTATACTGGATGTAATAAACTAATTAGGATTTTTACCGCTTTCTTTATTTTTTATTCCCCCAATTTTTGAACATTGTAAATCCCCTCCCCGAAGCCATGTAATAGTGTAGGTTTATAGTTCTGCACTTTATATTCTGTACATATAACTGTTAGTAACTAGGCTTGTATGAGAAGACTGAAATCAGACATTAGCAAACCTAATAACACAAGATAAATAATTGAATTGAACGCAATTGCACATGCACACCTCTAGGGTATCCCACTTCGGTTGCCTTCGGAAAATGGACACAATTCTCGAAACGTGAGAAATTTTTGTGGCTGTCCTCTAGTTTGAAAAATCACAAGTCCCTCGATGACCCTCTCGATGTTGCCTCGGTTAAAAGTGATCTTATAACTTTAGGACAATTACTCAAATTTCTTGCCAAATTGCCTTCGTGACCGTAACATCCCTTTCGATTGTCCCTCAAACATCAACGATAGGGCTACCTACTCACTAATAGTAGGATAACACTGTCTAAAAGAAAAGAGGAAAATAACGAACTTTTTCGATTATAAAAGTAGATAGCTGTTAGAAGTTTGATCAAACATTTTGCACTTACACAAAAACTACTTTTCAAAAGACATTTCAAAACACTTTGTATACTTTCTCCACTATCCCGAGAAGCATTACAAAGTTCTCCGTACTAAGGCGTTTTCAAAACATTTTCAAACACAAAACACAAAGTTATTTTAAAAATGAGAAAACCTCTAAGAGCCCATGGAAAACCACAGATGGAAAGGGTGCTAACACCTTCCCTTTCCATAATCTGTCCCCCTTACTCAGAAAACTCTCCAAAAGGTCTTTTTCTGTTATTTTCACCCTTTCCTTTGTTGGATAAAACAAAAGACGATGGTGACATTTTCTTACCGCAACATTGGCGAACACAAACATAAAACCAGTATGAAAAGTCGGTTCTGCCACCGTATCATAGAATTGGAAACTCTGCTGGGGACACTTATAAAGTGGTGTTATCTTAGAGCTTAGTTCATCTTTAATATGCTTTACAATGTGTGTTTTGTTTGCTTTATCTTTGAGGGTTGCTTGGTTTGTTGTTAAAGATCCTACACCCGGATCTAGGGCACCTTATTAGGTAAGTAGCAATAAATCATGGAGGTTGTATAGCGTAGACCAATAAGAACGAAGTGATGGCTACGTTAGCGCGATACTCTGGATTGTACTAATTTTCCTTGAGTAAGTCAATGATAACATTAGGCTTCCTCATAGTGTCACTAAGCGCTAACTGACCTTTAGAACCTTTAATCGACTCATCCTAGCCATTAGGAAGTAGTGAGATAACCAACTTTGGTTCCGACCAAAAATTGGTTGATACTCGATGCTACACTCATTGAGATTGGACTTTTGGGATTTTTTGGTGGCAATACTTCGGTGTGGGAGTTGAAACAATTCCTGATGGGAAGGTCAATGATATTGAGACTCCTTAGAACCCGGTTACTATTAATAGGACATGTTGAGCCAACTGAAACTTCAAGAGGGTACTTACCTACAAACCCCATGCAAGCCTAAACCTAAGGCTGCTTGTGTGACTTGTTTGCCTTCATTATCTAACAACTTGAACTCATTGCAAGGCTTTTGTTTTTATTCCTTGTAGGACCTTGATTGTATACATTATCTAATAAACTAATTTTCTTGCAAGACATACTTGTATTCATCACCCTACATTTTTGCTTGATGCATAGCATACACATCATAACACCTCCTTAACCATTTCAAGGATCTCAAGGGTTTGTAGTGTAGATTATGATGAACCAGACGTCTAGCAAGGGGTAAGGGGATTTATTTTCCTCTAGCCAATGTTGTCAAAAGACCAAAGTATGATAACTTGAGTCAGGGGCTATGACCCACTTGATATGGTGAGCTTGACTCTCGTAGAAGGACATTCAACAATACGAAGTTCTTTAATCAAAGCTGAAATTGACTCCTAACATTTTCTTGTTTACCCCGGGAGATCCTTGAAAACATTGCATAATAGGTATTCCGAGGACATGTTTCTTTTCCCTTCGCTGTTTATTTCAGCAAGAAGAAATGGATCTTGAAAAAACAATCAAAGATCTTCAAGCTTAGAACGCTCAATTCTAGCAAATGTTCATGGCTTTGGCCAAAGGACAGGAAGATCTGAAAACTCTCATCATCAAAGAGAAGCCAAAGAAGCCAAAGAAACCAACTGGTATCTTGAATATGTGAAGAAGACTTAGAGGACCAGCCAAGCGAGCTCTGGATTCCACGACTCCATCAAATGAGAGGGATAATCAGGAAGAAGACAATAGTCCAGGGTCTAAAGAGGATGAAGCTGACTAGTATGAGGAACAATATCCTCCTGCTGATGATAAGTACAAACAACTGGAAGATCGTCTCAATGCAATGGAGATTCAATAGGTACCTGGCTTGGGCTTTGAAGAGTTGGGGATGGTTTCTGGAGTGGTCATCCCACCAAAGTTCAAGGTTCCCACATTTGCCAAATATGATGGGGTCTCTTGTCCTAAACTTTACCTAAGATCATACTTTAGAAAGATCCAGCCTCACACTGCTGATCAGAATTTATGGGTCCATTTCTTCCAAGAAAGGTTGGATGGCACTCAAATGGAATGGTTCTATCAGTTGGAAGGAACCAATATTCATACCTGGAAGGATTTGGCTGCTGCTTTCTACAGGCAGTACCAATACAATGCTGACCTCGCTCCATCCCGTACTCAACCTCAAAGCACGTTTATGGGTTCTAGCGAGGGCTTAAAAGATTATGCCCAGAAATGGAGATACCTTGCAGGAAGAGTTCAGCCTCCTCTGTCTGATAGGGAGATGGTAGACATGTTTTTGGGCACTTTGTCTGGTCCATTTTTCAACCACTTGATTGGAAGTTCTTCGGCTGGGTTCACCGAACTGATACTGACAGGCGAAAGAGTAGAAGTCGGTATCAAGAGTGGTAAAATCTGATGGTTGCATCTTCTAGTGCTGAGAAGAAGCCATTTGGTGGCAAGAACAAGGCCAATGTTGTATATGGCCAGGAGGGACGTGCTAGAGGTAACCACAATCAATCTGTGGGGGCAATACTGGTCTCTAATCCTACGCCTATGCAATGACACCAAGAGGGGAATCAACGTAAAGATGTCACACATAAGATACAATTCACCAAAATCAACATGTCACAAGCTCAAGCGTTACAACACACGTTGAAGGCAAAATTGATTATGTTAAAGGCTCCTTTGTGAAATCCCAATACTTCTGCTCCTAGTTACCACCCCAACAAAAGGTGTGCATACCATTCTGATAGTCCTAGACATGATACAAATGGTTGCTGGGCTTTGAAGAACAAAATTCAAGATATGATTGACACCAAAGAGATTGAATTCGACCCTTCAGAGAATCACAAAGTGATCACTGCTCCTAGGCCAAATCATTGAGAATGTCCAATTCGTTTTCGATTTTTCATTTGTAATTTTATTTTTTTTTCAAACAATTACTGTCATGCCGAACTTTGGTTTTCCCATTAATGCATCACATATGTTTGTCTTGAATGATTTCATTGTCATTTTATTTAAATTGTTTTCTTACTTCCTTTATGAGATATTTGACTCTCGATTAAAAAGCTATAAGCCTTTAGAGGGAGGATGACAAAAATGACACCACAATCTCATACAGTGTGCTTTTGAACAGACCCCGCTGACGATGTACATGCGTTGTTTCAAATCCTAAACAGTGGAGTTATAAGGAAGATAATCCCTAGTCAACCCCTTTGAGCCTAAGAAGTATGAGTTTTATTTTCATACACATTAAAACCCTTAATCATAACCTGGGGCAGGGTAGCTTTCTCAATTAATTTAGAAGTGCATTCAGTCGCAAGCTCTATCTCCATACACGACAATTAGTGTAGAAGATGCTCTCTAAAAGATAGTGATGGTTCCACATAATCATTAAGACAGGCAGTCATCATCTCTCAAAAGAAAAGCCTGCTAAGTAAAAACCTATGAAGGAGACTTAAAAAAACCGGGGCATCCCGCTGGCTGTAATCACAAAAGAAACAGTTCAGGCAAAAGATAGGGATAGAAAAATAAAAAAGAAAGAAGTCCTACAAATCCTCAAAAAAAGAAAAGGTCACAAAAATGACTGCCTTCTCAAACAAACATTCAATTTCTGAACCATCACCAGAATATCGGGGCCAACATTCCATAACTCAATTGGGATTCGAAATGCACAATTAACTGAGCATATGACTGAAGAACGTCACAAAGAATGGGTGGGTACAAATAAATTTTAAGCCTTTATCCTTTGTTTCTTAAACTGTGAACCAGGCCACGTTACAACCCCTAAAAGTCATAGCTGAAGCATGGGTTAGTTGAGAGCATATTGTTACAAAAGGTATCCTGACTCCTGTAAGGTTTTCTATACATCCTGAGTCGATATCACATGCTTGCAAAGTTTTGTTTTACTAAAAAAAATGCATTTTCAAAAAAATTCAAGACAGACATAAGCTTTGCATTCTTTAAACACCATTTGCTTGCACATGACTATTTGTTTAACAATAGAGAAATTCACACAATGAATATTCAACGAACATAAATCCTCTCAATGGATAGAATCATCTCGGATGGAAAAGCACTTCCAACCAAGGGGGCATGCCATGGTGCCTAATTAATCTAAGGCAGTTAAGTCAATATTCAAAAGAATCTTTCAAAAGTGTTGAATATCCATGGGAAGATCTCCATTTGAATCACTCGGGGCATATTACATCGATTGGGGATTCCAGCAGAAAATCATTATGATCAAAAACCTTTGGTACCACCAAATTGCTTGTCTGTGCCAGAGTATCAGATGGTGTCAGTATCATGTCTTTAAATCCTTCCATGACCGCTCTTAGAAAAGATACCTAAGAAATTCAAGACTATCAAAAACTTGATCAAACATCAAGTGCACCAGACTAACTCCAGAGGTAAACAGGCTCCCACATATGAAAGGGCACATGTGATCACATAAACATTTTCTGGAATTTATATAACACTTGTTGTCTTAGACAGTGACAACTCTCCACATTCTATGAACGCGGAAATAGTCATAAAATACTACGCATGAAAAAGACCCGCTAGGTTGACAGGCCTAGGAAAAATTAAGGGTATCCCGGTGAACCAAAAGAATTCTGGAATAAATTAGGGATATATACAAAAAAATTGTACACCCGGCAAGTCGAAAACCTGAAAAGGCGGCTTGGGCAAAAAAGGGTATCCTGGTGGACTGAAAACCCGAAAGGGAGGATCAGGAAAAAGTTAGGGATTAAAAGAGTACGACTATGTCTCGTCATCTTATCATTTGTCTAATAGTAGAAGACTTATCACCCTGATCAGCATTTACCAAGCACCCCAGGAGTTTGGATGACACTCAAACCATCCACAAAGTCTCTGCAGGTGCTTTCTCAAGTAGGTACAGAGGCAGAAGCATCTTACTAAAAAGTCGCTGCCATATCCTCAGCTTACAACCTAGTGATGTCAGGTGTTCTTGTATCCCCGGCTGAACAAGAACTTCCAACTACTGCTCCGACATCAAGTTTTCCCCAGTAAAGTCGTCAAACTTCTCATGATTCCCCAACAGGATTTCACAAAATCCTCAAGCAGTGCACAATGCTTTCCTTCCCCAACAAAGTTTATTTCTCTTACAACAGAAGATCATCTCCCAACAGTTCAACTTCAACAAATTTGAATACATACATTCTTCATCCCTAACAACAATTAGGGATTCATTTTCCCTAGTTTAATAACATTGCAGTTGAACGACTGACACGGTCATACATTACATTCATACATCGTTTCTACAAACATCATAGCATATGCAGCACAAAAGCATATATCACAATCTCATTTATTTTGAGAGCATCATGCAACTCATACATCATGACATTGAATGAAATTGGTTTTACCTTTTCAGGTCAAACACTACCAACTTATACAGCAGGTCCAATATTAATCTATGTGACCAACATTCTCAAGTTCTAGATTAATACCTGAAACCAGACAGAACAACTATCTATGAATAAATTGCAGATCAGTTCCCGAAACAAAACGGGATGACTAGCTACATGACGAACAATTCATTCAGACCTCTTCTGGTTCAATTTAAACCGATCAATGGTTTATTCTGATTCCGTTCAAGTAGAAACTTTCTATGGTTCAGATAAATCACCCCAAATATTTACTCTAATTATTTTACAGTTAAAGATTATCAAAGACCTCTGCTGGTTCAGTTTAAACCGATCAATGGTTTATTCTTATTTCGTTCTGGTAGACACTTTCTCTGGTTCAGATAAATCACTCCAAAGATTTATTCTGATTCTTTTCCAATTAAAGTTTATTCAAGACCTCTGCTGGTTAAGTTTAAACCGATCAATGGTTTATTCTGATTCCTTTCTGGTAGATACTTTCTCTGGTTCAGATAAATCGCTCCAAAGATTTATTGAGTATTTTCCAGTTAGAGTTTATTCAAGACTTCTACTGGTTCAGTTTAAACCGATCAATGGTTTATTCTGATTTTGTTCCGGTAGACACTCTCTCTGGTTCAGATAAATCACTCCAAAGATATACTCTGATTCTTTTCCAGTAAAAGTTTATTCAAGACTTCTACTGGTCTAATTTAAACCGATCAATGGTTTATTCTGATTTAGTTCTGGAAGACACTTTCTCTTGTTCAGATAAATCGCTCCAAATATTTACTCTGATTCTTTCCCAGTTAAAGATTATCCAAGACCTCTACTGGTTTAGCTTAGACCGATCAATGGTTTTTTCTGATTCCGTTCCGGTAGACATTTTCTTTGGTTCAGATAAATTGCTCCAAAGATTTATTCTGATTCTTTTCCAATTAAATTGTATTCAAGACTTCTGCTGGTTCAGTTTAAACCGATCAATGGTTTATTCTGATTCCGTTCCGGTGGATACTTTCTCTAGTTCAGTCAAATCGACCCTAAGATTTCTATGATTCTATTCCAGTTAAGGATAACTCAAGACCTCTACTGGTTTAGTTTAAATCGACCAATGATTTATTTTGATTCATTTCCAGTGGATACTTTCTCTGGTTCAGTCAAATCGACCCTAAGATTTCTTTGATTCTATTCCAGTTAAAGATAACTTAAGACCTCTACTGGTTCAGTTTAAATGGACCAATGATTTATTCTGATTCATTTCCGGTGGATACTTTCTCTGGTTCTATCAAATCGACCCTAAGATTTCTCTGAATCTATTCTAGTTAAAGATAACTCAAGACCTCTACTGGTTCAGCTTAAATCGACCAATGATTTATTTTTATTCTTTTCTGATAGATACTTTCTCTAGTTCAGTCAAATCGACCCTAAGATTTTTCTGATTCTTACCAGTTAAAGATGATTCAATACCTTTCTCTAGTTCAGTTAAATCGACACTAATATTTTCTGATTCTTATCCAGTTAAAGATATTGTAAAGCCTTGAGTCTAACTAGATAGCAGTTTATTAATTACTATGAAGCCTGGACCCGACCAGCTGACAGTATAACCTATGTTTTGTACCCCAAAATTTGCCCTCCCATATTCTTCAAGAATTGTCAGGAATCATCTTCAAATGGTTCAAGATTTCTCAAGGGTTGCACAGTCCAAACGCCTCCTAAGCCACTCAAAATTAGGGTTTTGGTTCTTTCAAGGAATTTGGGATTTTCAATGGCTCAATCAAGTATCATGTGCCTATATACATTGTCAAGCATCTACATGCCAAATCTCAAGGCTCACAATGCCAATTTGCACAGTCAAAAGCCCTATTTGCTCTACAGTCAACTGCAGGGGTAAAATGGTCATTTTGCAGTCAAAAGTCAGAATTTTTGGACAACATCTTATTTTGAGATCACAATCATCATTTGATTAAGTCTTGATCATGATTCCACAAGGATAACTCAAAAATCATCAAAGATGCAAAAGTTACTATTTTTGGACAGTAGAAAAGTCAACTGTATCTTGACCAAGGCATAACTTTTTCATGCTTCATCATAAAAATCCCATCCGATGCTCATTTTGAATGGGATGACATTTCCTACAACGCATCTTCACATTCCAAGTCCAAGAAATGCTCTCACAAAAAGTTATCAATTTCTACATTATAGGTCAATTTCAAAGGTCAACAAAAATGCACTTTAAGTCAAAGACCATAACTTGAGATTGGTAAATCCAAATGACATGGGACAAAATGCATTGGTTAGAGGACTTCAAGACCTTTCCAAAATGTCCAAGAACATGTTCATATGATCAATATTGAGCAAGATATGCATTGGAGAAGTTGGGAAATTTTTGTGAATTTGCAAAAGTCAACTTTGCTCAAAATACCTTGTTTTTGCTAATGGGCCTCAAATTCCTTCTTGAAACTTTATTCAAAGCTTATGCACGACCCATTGAGATTATTTGAATTTATTTTCTTATTTTTTATTAATTAATTGGATTTTTAATTGATTTTAATTCATTTAATTAATTTAAATTGTAGGAAATTCAAAGATATGGTTTTTCAATCTTTTGGTGAAGCAAAGATGACCTAAAAAAGCTGGCAAATTCGTGTATCAATCAAGGATATCAAAATCTCCAAGTTTGGCAAGTTTCTTCAATCAAAAAGATGCAAAAATATTTGATTTTCAATCAAATATTGAATCATCATTCCATGGATCTTTTGTGCAAGATTGTAACCTAATTCCCTTCCATTATAAATACACAACCTAACCCTAATGCATTGGACGTGAAAACTCTGCAGAAAAAGCCATAGCCATTAAAAAAAAATCAAGAAAAGTCAAAACTGTTCTTTGTATTCCAGCACGATTCAAAGCATTTTATTGTTTCTAATACATTGCAGGAGCCCTCAGTGACATATTGCAATCAAAACCATACGCTAGAACTCAAAGAATCACCAAGAACAGTCGCACGATTTGCATACTTTTTTCAGAATCGAAACTCATATTTCATGCATAATTAACATGTTTTAATCATTGTTTTGCATTTCTTGAATCTATACAAAGCTAATGGTACAGGTTAATTGAATTATAGAGCCCTAAATCAAAAGATACCATTGACAAATTCTACGGTTCCGAAGCTTTGATTTTGAGGATTTATTATTCAGGAAAAATTGGACCCCTTAAGACCCATGGTTGAATTCAGGAGACTCAGACGATTGCAAAGCCACCCTCGCGAAATATTTATGTTCAACACAGAGCTATTCGCTATTTTTTGTGGTTGCAGTTTGTGGGGGTTAAAAACCCCCGCTATCTAACCTTGCTTTTTACAGTTTCAGCGAACCGATGATGAGGTGGTGATATGTGGTTGGTCCATTAAAAAAGAACGCGCGTTTTTTCATAATTTCCAGCATACTAATTGTTTGTATATATTATAATTGATTATCATTATACTAACAAAGCAAGCAAATGGGCTGGTGGTAGATGCGCTGGACGTGAATCATTGGGACATGGGTTCGAATCCCAGGTCCCCCAAATAATTGTTTCCATTTTTTCTTACATATTCACATGCAGGCATTTAAAGGCGTTCCACCATGCGCCCTCACATCCCAGGCGCCAGGTGTCTTCCAACACAAATCTGAAGGTCATGAGTGGATGACCATGGTGTTCCCTAGTCAACCATGCGTTGGGCAATCAGGAAAGTCAAATGGTCTGGCAAACAAATGGGCCAGGAATTGCTAGCATACCTCCATCTGGGCCCAACACCCCTAGGGTTTTGTTTCTCATTTTTTCTCTTTTATATTTTCTATTTAATTATTTTTTATTAACTATTATTATTATTATTATTATTATTTAATTACCTCATAAATTAACTATTTTCATAATAAATTCAGAAAACCTAAAAAACATGATTATTATTATTATTTATTTCACCTTAATTTAATTATTTTTGTAAATAAATACTAATATAATTAATTTAGTTAATTAGGTTAACTTTGACTTTTTTCATAATAAATAAAATAAATTAGAATTAGGTTTTACTAACTTTTGACTTTATTTTATTTCATTTTTATTTTCATTAAAACATAAAAAACATAAAAAATACTTTTTCTTTTTAATTAATTAATTAATTAGTAAATTAGGTTTAATAATTAATTGCAAAAAGGACCAAAATTCCATCCTTTTCTCAAAAAAGGGTCAAAACCCTAAGGACGTCCTGATTCAATTTTTCTCGCGCATGTTTATTCTTGATTCGTTATTTTTGATTATATTTATGTCTCTGCTCCGAGAATGTAATAGATAATTAGGACTTTTATCGCTTTCTTTAATTTCTCGCATTTATTTTCAAGGGTTATGTTTTTGACGATGTAAATACCCGACGCCTTGTAATAGCGTAGATTTACTTTCCGCAATTTATTTTCCGCACAATTATTAATTGTTAACTATGCATAACAAGATTTGTCTGAAAATTAAAATCAACTCGTAGCTCACCATAACTTGTGCAAAGACAATTAACATGAAACCTGACACACGTGCACATGCCACTCCTAGGGTACGCCTCACTTGGTTGCCTCGAGGTGGTCATTGAGTATAGGGTGTTTTAGAGGTCGCCCTCCTGTCTAAAGATCCAGTTGCCTCGAAACAGTTGCCTCGGATAAAAAAGGATCTAGGCCATTAGGGTTACCTCTAAGGCGTCCTACTATTGCTTTGGTGACCACACATGTCCCTATAATCGAATTGACCCGAATAACTCCAACGATGGTGCTACCTACTTCTCAATAGTGGGATAGTACTGTCTAAAGGACTCTTACACAGCCTAATTCCTTAGAGTAGGTAGATTTCTCCTGGGTACTTGCTCTTTCAAAAAACAAAAACAACTTTTCGCACCTACACTTTCAAAAAGTTTTCAAACAAACACTTCATACACTCTTGAGGACTGATACAAGAGTTACCTAGAAGTTTTCAAAACAAACTTTTTTCAAACCCACAAACACAAGAAAAGCAAACAATTTTTGAAAACATAGTGAGCAAGTACCTAAGAGCCCGTGGATAACCACGGATAGAAAGGGTGCTAACACCTTCCCTTTCTATAATCTACCTCCCGAACCGAGAAACATCTCGAAATGGAATTTTGCTGTGCTTTTGTCCTTTCCTTATTGGAGAACATAAAAGACGGCGGTGACTCTTGCTTACCGCGACATTTCGCGAACTAGAATTTCAAAACAGTCAGTTTTATTTCCACCGATCGCCAGAACTGGCGACTCTGCTGGGGACATTTTATAAGTGAGGTGTACCTTAGGATTAGATCATTCTATGTTTTCAATTATATGCCTTGTTTGCTTTAATATTTTGGGCTTGCATCGGAGTTTCATAGATCCTAACCCGGATCTGAGGGATACCCTTTAGGTAGGAATAAACTGTGAGGGACCTGTCCGGCGTAGACCGACACGGGTGAAGCAGTAGCTACGTTGGTGTGACACCTTGGTCTATACCGATATCCCTTGTGTTGGAACGAGGAGAATATGGGTCTTCTGAGGAGTCATTAAGCACCAACCGACCTTAGAACCCTAAATTGACCCAACTTGGCCATAGAACAGTAGCAGTATGCTACACTCATTGAGGCTAAACTTTCGCGATGGTTCCGGCCGCAAGAAAAGATTGCGAAGCTGGAGTTATGATCGATTGAGGGTAGTCAGTGATATTGAGATCCTCTAGAACCCGGTTACTATTTTTAGGACAGGTCTTAACCAACGAAACTGAAAGAGGGTAGTACCTAAACTTCATGCTGGCCTGAACTCTAAGGGTTGTCTTGTGTGACTTGTGTGCCTTATCATGTTTGTCTTTTATGAATACTTGTGGTGTGCTTTATCAAAACATCATACCATCATAACATTGCATGCATCCTGCATAAGGACTAACCCATTTCAAAGACAAGAGGGTTTCATCTTTGCTCTATTTTGTAGGACATCATGATGCCTATACGAAGGAATACTATCCAGCTCAACTTTGTTCACCCACCTGATTTTCTTAAAGAATTGGTTGATAGGATTCCAAACACTATTTCCTTCACCAAGAGGCATGGTTCTCTTCTCGGTTTAGTCACTTCAAAGTGGGGCCAACAGCTGATGAGTGTCCTGACTCAGTTTTATGATCCTCTATACCATTGCTTCACCTTTCAAGACTTCCAGCTTGTCCCTACCTTGGAAGAATTCTCTGATTTGCTTGGTATCCCTGTCTTGGAACAAACTCCATCCACTGGTTGGGAAAAGACTCTTAGGCTTGAGGAGATTGCTGCAGCCCTTCCCTTGACCACCAAAGAGGTAATGGATAACTGGGAGACTAGAAGTGGAGTTAAGGGCTTTTTGGCTAAATTTCTGATTGGTAAAGCTAATAGTTTCTGGAATGACTTAGACTTCAGGGCCTACGAAGACATCCTGGCTCTCTTAATCTATGGTCTGGTATTGTTTCCAAATCCTGATACCTTTGTTAATGTCAATTCCATAAGGATCTTCATGTCTCGGAACCCTGTGCCCACTCTCTTGGGTGATATCCTGCAATAACTCTATGCTCGTACTGCCCGAAGACGGGGAACTCTGTGGTCTTGTGCTCCTTTGTTAGTGAGGTGGTTTATTTCGCACCTCCCTAAGTTCGTGCCGAAGAACAAAGAAGGAAGGGGCTGGGCTCATAGGTTAATGTCTCTCACTGATAATGACATCATTTGGACTCTCAGGGGTTTAGATGAGGTGGCCGTTATTGATCGTTGCGGAGAGTACCCTAATGTTCCATTCATCGGTACCCAAGGAGGAATCTCTTATAATCCATGTTTAGCTCTCCGTCAGTTTGGAAGAGCCAGAAGAACAGGGCCTCATGAGATGTTGGTACCTCACATCAGTTTTGAGTTTCAGGTAGACGGTGACGAGCTGCGACGTAGATTCATCAAAGCTTGGGACAGAATTCACAAAGCTGACCCACATGAGTTGGGACCAAAGACTTCTCTGCCTATGGAACCCTACTGCAGATGGGTCCACATCCGTGCTCAGAAGTTAGGTATGCCATACGAAGCTGTCAGACCCATTATTCTTGAATTTCCTGACAGAGACGAGGTTCCTCCAACTGTACTCCCTCCTCAGATACCCACCGATATTGATACACTAAAGAGGTCTTGGGCGCAACTACAGGCAGAACGGGATTCTTATCGGGAAAGGTTCAATGAACAGGAACAGAAGATCCAGAAGCTGACAAAGCAATTGGAGAATGAGTGGATCCTGAATGACTATATCCGCACCGAGAAGAAGAGACCATGGGAGCACTAATGGGCTTTGGATGTTTCTTTTACAGCTTTTATTTCCTTTTCAGTATTTTCCATTTCTTGTAACGCCTAAGGGCAAGTTGTTGAACAATTTAACTTCCGAAGTTGAATCTAATAAAGTTTGTTTCCGTCTTGTCTACAAAGTTGAATCCCGATTGTCTTTGAAAACATAAATCATACGCGTTTCATATCATCATATGCATAGCAGGTACCCCTCTTTTACAGGTCACTTATCTTCTTCGCTGTTTATTTCAGCAATCATCATGTCTTTTGAACCTACTACTGAACAAG
This sequence comes from Vicia faba, assembly GCA_948472305.1. Classification (NCBI taxonomy): domain Eukaryota; kingdom Viridiplantae; phylum Streptophyta; class Magnoliopsida; order Fabales; family Fabaceae; genus Vicia; species Vicia faba. The sequence goes on from OX451738.1 coordinate 167,110,351, forward strand.
CCATCAAGGCCCTCAAGGCCCAGAATGCCCAGTTCCAGGAGTTGGTCATGAGCTTAGCCCAGGGTCAACAGGAGTTGAAGACTCTGATTCTGAAGAAGAAGAAGAAGAGGACTGTGTTGTTCAACACTGGACGGAGGTTTGGAAATGGACTACAAAATGAAGCTGAACTGACTACTTCCTCTGTAGGAAAGGACAGTCCACAAAAGAGAAGGGTCCCTAGTCCCGTGGTCTCCGACAACGAGACAAATTACAATGATGAACAGTACCCTCCTGCTGAGGACAGGTACAAACAGCTAGAGGACCGCCTGAGTGCTATAGAGATTCAACATTTGCCCGAGTTAGACTTTGGAGACCTAGGCTTATCCTCTAGGGTGGTGATTCCTCACAAGTTCAAGGCATCCACTTTTGCAAAGTACGACGAAGCTTCCTGTCCTAAGCTGCATCTCAGATCATATGTAAGGAAGATTCAACCTTACACAACTGACAAGAATTTGTGGATCCATTTCTTCCAGGATAGTCTTTCAGGGACTCAACTCGAGTGGTTCTATCAGCTGGATGGAGCCAGTATTCGTAACTGGGAGGATTTGGCTACTGCGTTCTATAAGCAGTATCAGTATAATTCCGACCTCGCTCCTACGCGTACCCAACTCCAGGGTATGTCACTAGGGACGGGTGAAGGATTTAAGGAGTATGTGCAAAAGTGGAGAGACCTGGATGGAAGGGTGTAGCCACCTTTGACTGACCGAGAGCTTGTTGATATGTTCTTGGGGACCCTGTCTGGTCCGTTCTTCAACCATCTGATTGGAAATTCTTCTGCTAGGTTTACAGACCTCATCTTGACTGGTGAGAGGATAGATGCTGGTATCAAGTCTGGGAAGATACAAAAGGGTGCCTCCTCGAGTACTGAAAAGAAACCCTTCAAGAAGGAATCTAGTGTTGTTTATGGTTCAAGGAGACAAAATAAACCGGAACGCCGCCATGCTGTCAACGTGGTGGTAATCTCAAAACCTGTTGCTGCTCCTCAGCAATATAACTAACCAAGGGGTGAGAGACCCAAAAGGCAGTACACTCGGCTCAGTATGACCCTGTCTCAGATATTGCCGCAACTACTGTCAACCAATCTGGTAACTGTCAGGAAGCTCCAAAGGTTGTAAACACCACCTCTCCAAAGTACAATCCTAACGCCCGCTGCGCTTATCACTCTGACAGCCCGGGGCATACTACTGATGATTTTTGGGCTCTGAAGAATAAGGTTCAGGACCTTATTGATGCCAAAGAGATAGAGTTCGAGGCGCCAGAAAGGCCCAATGTTGTGACTGCTCCCATGCCCAAGCATGGAGTGAATGCTGTAGAGGAAGACCTGTATGTAGCCTCTGTGGATGATATTGTTACTCCGTTGTTGACCGTCAAGAGGAACCTGTTGCTAGCCGGTTTATTTCCGGGATGTAGTGATGGTTGCCATCTATGTTCTGTTTCACCTGCTGGTTGTCCTTTGTTGAAGTCAGGCGTCCAAAACCTGATGGATAACAAAGAGATCTTGTTCGAGAAGATTGTTGTTCCTGCTATCCCTGCTGAAGAAGTGTCCATTGTCACTATTTTCAACAATTCTCCTAAGGCTCCCTCAAAGAAGCCTGTCAAAATCATGTCTACTCAGAAGATTTCTCCTATAATCATTACTATTCCGGGGCCCATCCCCTATACATCTGACAAAGCTGTCCTGTGGCACTATGGGGCAGATGTTTATGTGCTTGGAGTTAAACAAGAGTTTGATACTAGTATCGGCATCACCAACATCACCGGGCCTGCCAAAGTCACTCATAGTGGTAGACTGTTCTCACCAGATATTGCGCCACCAGCCATCCAGAGACCTATTGTCATCACACCTGCAAGTGTGCCTGCTTCCCTGCTGATCAAGTTCCTATTTCTACTCCTGCTGCCGAGTCATCTGACGCTCGGGGTAAAGGGGTTGCTACTGATATGCCTGCCCAGACGGAGGCACCAAAGACAACCGCTGTTGAAGCTTCCAAACAGGAGATGGAAGAAATTCTTAAGGTTATCAAGAAGAGTGATTTCAATGTAGTTGAGCAGCTGGGGCACACCCCATCTAAAATTTTTATGCTATCACTGTTTTTGTGTTCAGAGGCCCATGCCAAGGCCCTGATAACCTTCCTGAAGACGGCCCACGTGCCACAAGAGACATCAGCTGATCAATTTACCGATTGTGTGGCCAACTTAATTGATGATAATGGTCTGGGTTTCTCCGACGCTGATCTGACTGCCAAAGGGAAGAACCATAACGATGCCCTGCATGTCTCCATCGAATGCAGGGGCACTACTCTTGCCCATGTGCTGGTTGACACTGGTTCTTCGTTGAACGTATTACCCAAGAAAGCTCTAGACAGGCTGGATTGTGAGGGTTTAGAGCTCAAGCCAAGTAACATTGTTGTCCGGGCCTTTGACGGGTCCAAAAGGATGGTACATGGTGAAGTTGACATTCCAATCAGGGTTGGTTCTCAGGTCTTTGATTCAACATTCTATGTGATGGACATCCGACCGTCCTACTCTTGTTTGCTGAGTCGTCCTTGGATCCACAAGGCTGGAGCTGTGACCTCCACACTACATCAGAAACTGAAGTACCCAGTCAAGGGGAAGATTGTGACAGTTTAAGGGGAAGAAGAATACATGGTCAGCCACCTTAACTCGTTCAGGTACATAGAGATGGATGGGGAATTCATTGAGACTCCATTCCAGCACTTTGAAGAGGTTCCTCAGACACTGGCATCAGCAGAAACTGTGATCGAAGATTCTCCTTTGAAGATGGCTTCCTTAAAGGATGCCCGGGCTGTGATTGAGAAGGGTGAGTGTGCAAACTGCGGCCGACTTCCTGATTTCACTCCGAAGACTGACAAATTTGGTTTGGGTTTCACTACAGAAGCTCAAAGGGTTGTTCGTAAGGCAAGGATTGGAAGACCTCCTGTATTCATCACCAACCCGAGAGTAAATGCTATTGAAGAGGACGCAGAGGAATCTGAATTCGACAGCTGGATCTACCCAACGACCAACGGTGGACCAAGCAACTGGACTGCGAAAGACTTCACACCTATTACTTTCGTCACTCAGTAATGAACTCCTTTGTTTTGAGTTTGTAACAAACAATAATTTGAAACTTTATGGCCCGGTGTCTTACCCGGGGCACCGTGGCTTCATTTGTAAGGGCTTTTGTGTGTCAATTTCATATATCATTAATAAAAGCATTGGACATTTTTTGCATTTCAAATCTTGCGCTCCTTGTCTTTCTTTATTATATATTGCAAAACAGCTATATTTACACACACTCACCTATACAGGTTCCAATCCACTCTGGATCTCACTGGTAACGACTCTGCTACTTCCAGTTATGACTTCGAAAATCCGATCAACTTAGCCGAAGACGAAGGTGAAGATGATTGTGAAGTGCCTGGTGAGCTTGCAAGACTGTTACTCCAGGAAGAGAGGGCCATTCAGCCACATGAAGAGCTAGTGGAAACGGTAAATCTGGGTACTGAGACAAACAGAAAGGAAGTCAAGATTGGTGCCAATCTGGGGGCTAGTGTGAAACAACAGTTGATTCGGATGCTGCATGACTATGTGGAAATCTTTGCCTGGTCTTACGAAGATATGCCTGGGTTGGACACTGAAATTGTGGTTCATCACTTGCCTACCAAGGAAGACTGCCCTCCGGTAAAACAGAAGGTCCGCCGTATGCGTCCAGAGATGTCCGAGAAAATCAAAGCTGAGGTTATGAAACAATTTGACGCCGGGTTTCTTGCAGTGACTTCTTACCCTCAGTGGGTCGCCAACGTGGTTCCAGTGCCGAAGAAAGATGGTAAGGTCCGAATGTGTGTTGATTACATGGATTTGAACAGGGCGAGCCCTAAGGATGATTTCCCTCTGCCTCACATTGACGTTCTGGTTGATAATACTGCTCAGCATAAGGTATTCTCCTTCATGGATGGGTTCTCAGGTTATAATCAAATCAAGATGGCTCCTGAAGACATGGAGAAGACCACGTTTGTTACTCAGTGGGGCACCTTCTGTTAGAAGGTCATGCCTTTTGGGTTGAAGAATGCTGGGGCAACTTACCAACGTGCCATGGTTGCTTTGTTTCATGACATGATCCATCATGAGATAGAAGTATATGTCGATGATATGATTGCAAGGTCCCAAACTGAGGAGGAACACCTTGACCATCTGCAGAAGCTGTTTGACCGGTTGAAGTTGTACAAGCTGAGGTTGAACCCAAACAAGTGCACCTTTGGGGTAAGATATGGAAAATTGCTAGGCTTCGTCGTGAGCGAAAAAGGTATTCAAGTGGACCCTGCCAAAGTGAAAGCCATACAAGAGATGCCAGTTCCCAAGACAGAGAAAGAAGTCAGAGGCTTTCTAGGACGGCTGAACTACATTGCCCGATTCATCTCGCATCTAACTGCTACCTGTGAACAAATCTTCAAGCTACTGAAGAGAGATCAAGTAGTACGTTGGAAAGATGAATGTCAGGCCGCTTTCGAAAGAATCAAAGAGTATCTCCAAGAGCCACCCATTCTTATGCCACCGGTTGAAGGGAGACCTCTAATCTTATACTTAACAGTACTCGACAGCTCAATGGGGTGTGTGCTGGGGCAGCATGACGAGTTTGGCCGAAAAGAGCACGCTATTTATTACCTTAGCAAAAAGTTTACCGACTGTGAGACCCGATACTCACTGCTCGAGAAAACTTGTTGTGCTTTGGTATGGGCTGCTCGCCGGCTAAGGCAGTATATGTTGACTCACACTACTCTGTTGATCTCAAAAATGGATCCAATAAAGTACATCTTCAAAAAGCCTGCCTTGTCCGGAAGAATAGCAAGATGGCAGATGATCTTGACTGAATATGACATCCAGTACACGACTCAGAAAGCAATCAAGGGAAGTGTGTTGGCAGACCACTTGGCACATCAAGCAGTGGATGACTACCAATCTATGAACTTTGAATTTCCAGACGAGAATATCATGGTAGTAACTGATTGTGAAGTACCTGGACCGGATGAAGGACCTGAGTAAGGATCCCGATGGTCTATGCACTTTGACGGAGCCTCAAACGCTTTGGGTAACGGTATTGGCGCTGTGATCATATCTCCAAAAGGCTCTCATACTCCACTTACTGCCCGACTATGTTTCAACTGCACCAACAACATGGCGGAGTATGAAGCATGCATCATGGCTCTTCAATCTGCAATTGACCTAAGGATCAAGTTTCTGAGTGTCTTCGGAGATTCCGCTCTCGTGATCAGCCAGATCAAAGGCGAGTGGGATACGAAACACCTAAGTCTTATTCCTTACAAGGAGTATGTATTGACGTTGATTCCCTATTTCGAGGAGATAACTTTTGAACACTTCCCAAGAGAGGAGAATCAGTTGGCGGACGCGCTAGCTACGATGTCTTCTATGTTCAAAGTCAAATGGGACAACGAGGCTCCCTGAATCATTATCTGGAAATTGGATGAACCTGCACATTGCTGTGATCTTGAGACCGAAGAGGTAACAGAAAAGCCTTGGTATCATGAAGTGAAGAGGTACCTTGAAGCTCAAGAATACCCCGAGGGCGCATCTGTTAATGACAAGAAGTTCCTGAGAAGGTTCGCGGCAAAGTTCTTCCTCAGCAATGACATTCTCTACAAACGAAACCATGATTCAACCTTACTGCGTTGTGTGGATAAGACTGAAGCAGAAAGGATCATGGCAGAGCTGCATGAAGGTACCTTCGGAACGCATTCTAGTGGACATACCATGGCAAATAAAATCCTTCGGGCAAGATATTTCTGGTCCACAATGGAAGCCGACTGTTATCAACACTCTCGGACGTGTCACAAATGCCAGATCTACGCTGATAAGGTGCACGTTCCTCCAGTTCCTCTGAACGTCTTGACAGCACCTTGTCCTTTTGCAATGTGGGGCATTGATATGATCGGCGAGATCAGACCGACGGCATCCAACGGGCATCGCTTCATCCTGGTAGCAATTGATTACTTTACGAAGTGGGTTGAAGCAGCTTCCTTTGCCACCGTAACCAAGAATGTTGTGGCACGGTTCATTCGGCATAACCTGATCTGTCGATACGGTGTACCTGAGAGGATCATTACGGACAATGGTACCAATCTTAACAACAAGATGATCACTGAGCTCTGCGAGCAATTCAAGATACAGCACCACAACTCTTCTCCTTACCGGCCGAAGATGAATGGGCCTGTAGAAGCAGCTAATAAGAATATTAAGAAGATTGTGCAGAAGATGACAGTGACCTACAAAGATTGGCACGAGATGTTACCGTTTGCTCTTCATGGGTACCGTACCTCAGCACGGACATCAATAGGGGCAACACCCTTTTCCTTGGTCTATGGCATGGAGGCAGTCTTGCCTATTGAAGTTCAGATACCCTCTCTCCGGATAATGAAGGATGCAGGTTTGAGCGAAGATGACTGGATCCAGACCCGGCTTGATCAATTAAACCTAATCGACGAAAGGAGACTCACTGCTATTTGTCATGGTCAGACGTACCAAAAACGGATGATCAAGGCATTTAACAAGAAAGTCAGACGACAAGAGTATCAAGTTGGGGACCTGGTAATCAAGCGCATCATCCTACCTCAAGGTGATCCCAGGGGCAATTGGACCCCTACGTACGAAGGGACATTTGTGGTTAAGAACATCTTCTCAGGAGGAGCAATGATTCTAACCACCATGGATGGTGACGACCTTCCTCACCCCGCCAATGCAGACATAGTAAAAAGATACTACGCATGATTAAAGATCCGCTAGGTTGACTGGCCTAGGCAAAAATAAGGGCTTCCCGGCGAACCAAAAGGGTTCGGGCAAAAATAAGGGATGAAATGAAAAAAAATCTGTACACCCGGCAAGTCGAAAACCTGAAAAGGCGGCTTGGGCAAAAATGGGTATCCCGGTGGACTGAAAACCTGAAAGGGCGGTCCAGGCAAAATTTAGGGATTAAAGCGTAATACTATGTCTCATTGGATCACCCCGCATACAGAATTTAGTATCAACCATCAGGCTCGGACGGAACCAATCAATCAGCTTCATTTTCAACCAAGAAGTAAAGTGATGAGACACGTGAAGACATAAAGGCGATAGTAGAGTTGGAACCCAGTGGGATTTTTCACATAGCTGTTTTCTTTTCTTTTCACAAAATTGTATAAACTCTATTGTTCGGCGGCGTTCTCTTACTAGGATGCCAGCCTCTTGAACACAAAATGCCTATTTACAGGCAAATTTCAAAATCAATACAAGCTCATTTTCCAGACAAATTGCCAATTGTTTTTCCTTTATCTGTTTTGTTTTGCAAAGAACGTCCAATGTTCATTTTTGATATATGCATTTGACATTAATTGCTAATCATAAATATTTGCATGCGAAACAAAGGACTAATTACATGTGATATTAGAAACAGGGGCAATAAGAATTGTCTAAGCGATCTAGTTGCTCTGTCCGCCGAGGTGCCAAGGTAAGTTCAACTGAAGAACATGACCAAGATACCTTCGCTCCCCACAGAGTAAGACAAGATTCAGCCACGCTCTCCCCAAGCAGAGTTGGTCTCCCATCAGCCATAAAAAGGCACAGTATCTCCAGCAAGTCAGCAACACTCTCCCCAAGCAGAGTTAGCCTACTGTCAGCCTTAAGGAAGTTGGGTATCCCCAGAAAATCTCAATATTCTCCAGCAGAGTATACAGATATCCCTCAACAAGCATCCCCGACAGTCTTAATATTCCTCGACAGAAATATAAGATTGTTCCCCGGCGGAATATAGACACCCCAGTGGATCCATTTCCCCATTACAGTCCAAAAGTTTCCCAGGAGAGTTGAATCATCTCCCCAGTAGATTTTGGAAACTTATCCCCTGCAGAGTACAAATATCTCTCCCCAGCCATATTCAAAGGTTATTCCCCACCAGGATCTAACTGGGTTATCCTCAGCAAATTACAACGGAAAGATCGTCCTCAGCGAAGTTCTTCCTATCCCCCAGTGGAGTTCATCAAATCCTCCAACAAAGCTTATCAACGGAATCCCCAGCAGAATTATCGTTAAATTCTAGTGAAGTATCTCTTCCCCACAGAGTAGTTCCCCGCAGAATAATCTCTTCGCCAGATTTATTCCCCAACGGAGTCATCTTCTCCTACCGGTTTATTCTTGCAATCCTCTTTATTCATCATCCCCAGCGGAAACGAAGAACTTTACTCTTCAACATCAGCCCAGGATTTAACAAGTTCCCGACATTCGTCAAGGATTTATTTTCCCACACGAAAATACATTCATAAACATTTCACATTTCATATCTCCTATTCATATACATGATAAAGCGCATACGACACAATCTCATTTATTTTGAGAACATCATGACATCATGCATTTCATACATCATGACATTGCATACAACTAATGTTTTGCCTTTTCAGGAAAAGGTCAATCAAGAGATATCACCATCAACTTTTGAAGTTCCAGATTCGATACCTGTATCTAGCCAGGGCATATCTGTGAGCGATTGATTGTAGATCTATACCTGTAACTAGCCAGGAAAGTATCTGCATGAAGAGATCTACACCTGTATCCAGCCAGGAAAGCTATCTCGATCAACTTTTTGAAGTTCCAGATTCGATACCTGTATCTAGCCAGGGCATATCTGTGAGCGACTGTTTGAAGATCAACACCTGTAACAGGCCAGGAAATTATCTTTCAGAGGTCTACACCTGTATCCAGCCAGGAAAGCTATCTCGATCAACTTTTTGAAGTTCCAGATTCGATACCTGTATCTAGCCAGGGCATATCTGTGAGCGACTGTTTGAAGATCAACACCTGTAACAGGCCAAGAAATTATCTTTCAGAGGTTTACACCTGTATCCAGCCAGGAAAGCTATCTCGATCAACTTTTTGAAGTTCCAGATTCGATACCTGTATCCAGCCAGGGCATATCTGTGAGCGATTGATTGTAGATCTATACCTGTAACTAGCCAGGAAAGTATTTGCATGAAGAGTTTGAAGATCAACACCTGTAACAGGCCAGTAAACTATCTTTCTTTCTCAGGTACGCAAGTTCTCGCTAAGGAATCTCTTACGCGATCGACATCTCCAAATGGCATCCATAAGCCCATTCCCGACAAGATTCTGTCACACTTCCAGATGGCATCTATAAGCCCATCCTCATATCCATCATCTCTCCAAATGGCATCTGTAAGCTCATTCCCGACATTACATTGCTGATACTCCACTATGTCAGTGCAAATTTCCAGGCACTCTAGTGTTCAATCATCTTCCACCTTCGGATCACGAAAGGCCAGAAAGCCAAATCTGCATCCTCAGGTCTAAGAAGACTGAACAGGGGCAACTGTTGTACCCCAAAATTTTCCCTCCCATATTCTTCAAGATTTGTCAAGAATCATCTTCAAATGGTTCAAGATTTCTCAAGGGTTGCACAGTCCAAACGCCTCTTAAGCCAGTCAAAATTAGGGTTTTGGTTCTTTCAAGGAATTTGGGATTTTTAATGGCTCAATCAAGTCTCATGTGCCTATATACATTGTCAAGCATCTACATGCCAAATCTCAAGGCTCACAATGCCAATTTGCACAGTCAAAAGCCCTATTTGCTCTACAGTCAACTGTAGGGGTAAAATGGTCATTTTGCAGTCAAAAGTCAGAATTTTTGGTCAACATCTTATTTTGAGCTCACAATCATCATTTGATCAAGTATTGATCATGATTCCACAAGGATAACTCAAAAATCATCAAAGATGCAAAAGTTACTATTTTTGGACAGTAGAAAAGTCAATTGTATCTTGACCAAGGCATAACTTTTTCATGGTTCATCAGAAAAATCCCATCCAATGCTCATTTTGAAGGGGATGACATTTCCTACTACTCATATTCACATTCCAAGTCCAAGAAATGCTCTCACAAAATTTATCAATTTCTACATTATAGGTCAATTTCAAAGGTCAACAAAAATGCACTTTAAGTTAAAGACCATAACTTAAGATTGGTAAATCCAAATGACATGGGACTAAAGTCATTGGTTAGAGGAATTAAAGACCTTTCCAAAATGTCCAAGAACATGTTCATATGATCAAAATTGAGCAAGATATGCATTGGAGAAGTTGGGAAATGTTTGTGAATTTGCAAAAGTCAACTTTGCTCAAAACACCTTGTTTTTGCTAATGGGCCTCAAATTCCTTCTTGAAATTTTATTCAAAGCTTATGCACGACCCATTGAGATTATTTGAATTTATTTTCTTATTTTTTATTAATTAATTGGATTTTTAATTGATTTTAATTCATTTAATTAATTTAAATTGTAGGAAATTCAAAGATATGGTTTTTCAATCTTTTGGTGAAGCAAAGATGACCTAAAAAAGCTGGCAAATTCCTGTATCAATCAAGGATATCAAAATCTCCAAGTTTGGCAAGTTTCTTCAATAAAAAAGATGCAAAAATATTTGATTTTCAATCAAATATTGAATCATCATTCCATGGATCTTTTGTGCAAGATTGTAACCTAATTCCCTTCCATTATAAATACACAACCTAACCCTAATGCATTGGACGTGAAAACTCTGCAGAAAAAAGCCATAGCCATTCAAAAAAAATCAAGAAAAGTCAAAACTGTTCTTTGCATTCCAGCATGATTCAAAGCATTTTATTGTTTCTAATACATTGCAGGAGCCCTCAGTGACATATTGCAATCAAAACCATACGCTAGAACTCAAAGAATCACCAAGAACAGTCGCACGGTTTGCATACTTTTTTCAGAATCGAAACTCATATTTCATGCATAATTAACATGTTTTAATCATTGTTTTGCATTGCTTGAATCTATACAAAGCTAATGGTACAGGTTAATTGAATTATAGAGCCCTAAATCAAAAGATACCATTGACAAATTCTAGGGTTCCGAAGCTTTGATTTTGGGGCTTTATTATTCAGGAAAAATTGGACCCCTTAAGACCCATGGTTGAATTCAGGAGACTCAGACGATTGCAAAGCCACCCTCGCGAAATATTTATGTTCAACACAGAGCTATTCACTATTTTTTGTGGTTGCAGTTTGTGGGGGTTAAAAACCCCCGCTATCTAACCTTGCTTTTTACAGTTTCAACGAAGACGATGATGAGGTGGTGATATGTGGTTGGTCCATTCAAAAAGAACGCGCGTTTTTTCATAATTTCCAGCATACTAATTGTTTGTATATATTATAATTGATTATCATTATACTAACAAAGCAAGCAAATGGCCTGGTGGTAGATGCGCTGGACGTGAATCATTGGGACCTGGGTTCGAATCCCAGGTCCCCCAAATAATTGTTTCCATTTTTTCTTACATATTCACATGCAGGCATTTAAAGGCGTTCCACCATGCGCCCTCGCATCCCAGGCGCCAGGTGTTTTCCAACACAAATCTGAAGGTCATGAGTGGATGACCATGGTGTTCCCTAGTCAACCATGCGTTGGGCAATCAGGAAAGTCAAATGGACTGGCAAACAAATGGGCCAGGAATTGCTAGCATACCTCCATCTGGGCCCAACACCCCTAGGGTTTTGTTTCTCATTTTTTCTCTTTTATATTTTCTATTTAATTATTTTTTATTAACTATTATTATTATTATTATTTAATTACCTCATAAATTAACTATTTTCATAATAAATTCAGAAAATCTAAAAAACATGATTATTATTATTATTATTATTTATTTCACCTTAATTTAATTATTTTTGTAAATAAATACTAATATAATTAATTTAGTTAATTAGGTTAACTTTGACTTTTTTCATAATAAATAAAATAAATTAGAATTAGGTTTTAATAACTTTTGACTTTATTTTATTTCATTTTTATTTTCATTAAAACATAAAAAACATAAAAAACACTTTTTATTTTTAATTAATTAATTAATTAGTAAATTAGGTTTAATAATTAATTGCAAAAAGGACCAAAATTCCATCCTTTTCTCAAAAAAGGGTCAAAACCCTAAGGACGTCCTGATTCAATTTTTATCGCGCATGTTTATTCTTGATTCATTATTTTTGATTATATTTATGTATCTGCTCCGAGAATGTAATAGATAATTAGGAATTTTATCGCTTTCTTTAATTTCTCGCATTTATTTTCAAGGGTTATGTTTTTGGCGATGTAAATACCCGACGCCTTGTAATAGCGTAGATTTACTTTCGGCAATTTATTTTTCGCACAATTATTAACTGTTAACTATGCATAACAAGATTTGCCTGAAAATTAAAATCAACTCGTAGCTCACCATAACTTGTGCAAAGACAATTAACATGAAACCTGACACACGTGCACATGCCACTCCTAGGGTACACCTCACTTGGTTGCCTCGAGGTGGTCATTGAGTATAGGGTGTTTTAGAGGCCGCCCTCCTGTCTAAAGATCCAGTTGCCTCGAAACGGTTGCCTCGGATAAAAAAGGATCTAGGACATTAGGGTTACCGCTAAGGCGTCCTACTATTGCTTTGGTGACCACACATGTCCCTATAATCGAATTGACCCGAATAACTCCGACGATGGTGCTACCTACTTCTCAATAGTGGGATAGTACTGTCTAAAGGACTCTTACACAGCCTAATTCCTTAGAGTAGGTAGATTTCTCCTGGGTACTTGCTCTTTCAAAAAACAAAAACAACTTTTCGCACCTACACTTTCAAAAAGTTTTCAAACAAACACTTCATACACTCTTGAGGACTGATACAAGAGTTACCTAGAAGTTTTCAAAACAAACTTTTTTCAAACCCACAAACACAAGAAAAGCAAACAATTTTTGAAAACATAGTGAGCAAGTACCTAAGAGCTCGTGGATAACCACGGATAGAAAGGGTGCTAACACCTTCCCTTTCTATAATCTACCTCCCGAACCGAGAAACATCTCGAAAAGGAATTTTGCTGTGCTTTTGTCCTTTCCTTGTTGGAGAACATAAAAGACGGTGGCAACTCTTGCTTACCGCGACATTTCGCGAACCAGCATTTCAAAACAGTCAGTTCTATTTCCACCGATCACACTATGACACCGAAGCCTGGACTCGACTAGATAACAGTATACCTCAGAGTCAAGTTAAAGCCTGGACCCGACCAGATAACAACATAATTTATTCAAACCACTGAAGCCTGGATACGACCAGATAACAGTTCAATGTCTACAATTACTGCGAAGCCTAGAATCGACCAGATAGCAGTTAATTTCATATTCCTCAATAGGTCGTTTTGAATCCTAGAATATGACAAGATAACAGTCAATCTTATTATCCCTAGCAAGTCGTTGTGAAGCCGGGATCCCGACCAGAAAACAACAAACTTTCATCTCTCCAATCCAGAGATAACCCCTCAATAGAGCCATGAACAACTGAAGTTCCTAGACTCTATTCCCCACAGAGTTTTCCTTAAACAGGGAAACCACAAAAATCAACATCCCCCAGTGGACTCCTCCTCAGAAAACAGGAACAGGAATCCCCACAAAGAGACCTCTTATGAAGTCAGCATCTACTTTGGATGGCATCTTTAAGCCCATCTCCGATGAATCTATGTCATATTCTCTGGATGGCTTCTTTAAGCCCATCTCCGACGAATTTCAGTCATCTTCTCCAAATGTCATCCGTAAGCCCATTCCCGACATCATCAACCATCAATATTACTTCATGTGAGTGCAAATTTTGGGGCACTTTAGTGTTCAATCATCTTCCACCTTCATATCACGAAAGACAGACAAGCCAATCTAAATCCTCAGGTTTAAGAAGATTGAACAGGGGCAGCTGTTGTACGCCAAAATTTTCCCTCCTATACTCCTAGAGGTCCTCAATTGCTCAAGGTTGACCAAGAATTAATCAGATAAATTCTCCTCCTAAGCATTGGCCTTCCAACTAGGGTTTCATTTTTCACCAATATGTGTGAGCCCCAAAGGTCTCAAATGTATTCCATGGTCCTAATATGTCTTCAATATTATCCATAACAAATTTAATACCTTGCACTACAAGTTTTCTCAATCAATTGCTCAAATCCTTGAAAGTCAACTGTATTAGGTCAAAAGTCAACTATGGTCTATATACAGTCAAACTTCAAGATTTTTGGTCAACATCAACATTTTAAAGTGATATCCATTATTTGATCAAGGGTTTATCATGATCCCTCAAGAAATGCTCCTAATTCATCAAAAGTCAAGAATTGCTAATTAGGGTTTCTATAGGAAAAGTCAACCAAACTTTGACCAGGCATAACTTTCTCATACTTCATTCACTTTTTCCCAACCAAGGCTCATTTTAAAGAGAATCTAATTCCCTACAACTTCTCTCCAGCCCCTAAGTCCATGAAATGAACCATTTGAAAGATACAAGCTTATACATTACAGGTCATATTCAGAAAGTCAACAAAAGGCACTTTTTGTCAAGACCATTTACATCAAGATAAAATCTTCAAATGCAAAATTGATCAAAAGAGGGATTGAAGTAGACATCTTTGGATTTCCAAAATGTCAAAGGTCATCATCATGAGATAAAAATTGAGCAAGTTAGGGCTTGCCCAAGTTGGTAAAATTTGGGAATTTTCAAGAATTTTGCATTGAGCAAACTTGAAGTTTTAGGTCAATGGCTTAATTTCTTGGAATTCAAACATATTCCTAAGCCTATATAGGACCTCTAAAATTATTCCTGACATGCCTTGCATTTGCTAACTATTTTATTCATATTTAATTTATTTTATTTCAAATAAATATAAAATAAAATGTATAAAATAATTGGAAATGGACTTTGAGCTTTGGGTTGATGTTTTGGACAACCTTGACCCATAAAATTTCGTACAAGCAATGTCCATGTTCATTCAAATTCACAAAGGACAAGATTCCATGTCTTTGGCAAAGTTACAAAACATCATTCATGGCTTTAAAAACACATGTTTATTGTTGTTATTACCTTTGTTCTCTTGTCTCCTCCCTCCTCTCTATATAAAGGACACATTAGGAAGCTTCAAAATACATGATATACAGCCTGAAGAAACTCTAAAAATTTTGAAAAAAATATCAAAGTTGTAAAATTCACATTTTAGGTTCCAGCCTTCCTCAGTCCAAACAAAAGATCAAAATACATTCCTGGAGGCTCCCTAAAGCTTTTGCAATCATTACCAAGCCCTGAAACCTCACAAAACGCCTCAGTAAGCTCCATTTTTATATTTTCTAACTTGTTTCATGCAATTTGATGCATTACATGGCCAGAAGTGTACCAAACACCATTAGATCTAGCCTTCAAATCATAAGGGGTCTAGATCTAAAGGCTTCAATTTAAGATCCACCATGCACCCTCAAGGCCTCATCTCACCTGATCCAGCGTGGCCTGGGCTTAACGTTCACTTGGGCCTTGCAAAATTCAATTTCTGCACGCCTCAATTTCTAATTATCCTGGCCCATTTCGCATTGTTTTTGTCACTTTGCTTTATATTATTTTATTTTAATTTTTTTTATTCATTTATTTAATTAGTATAATATAATAATAAAATCACAAAAAATATAGTTTTAGTTTTTTTAATTAAATTAATTTTTTGAATTAATTATTAACTATTTTAACTATTTTTCTTTAATTAAAAATAAATTAGAACTTAGGACTTAATTTATGTTTAATTATTTTCTTTAAATAATAAAAAAAACTAAAAAAGAATTTAGACTATTTTTTCTTGATTAATTTTATTTTCTAAATAGATTTTTAGGTTATTTACTTTCTGAAATCAAAAACTAAGCAAAAAAGATTTTCTTACTAGGTTGTTAGACGTATTTTCAACTTCCGCGCGCATTACTTATTTTTTAAATTTCTATTCATTATTGTACCTGTATACTGGATATAATAAACTAATTAGGATTTTTACCGCTTTCTTTATTTTTTATTCCCCCAATTTTTGAACATTGTAAATCCCCTCCCCAAAGCCATGTAATTGTGTAGGTTTATACTTCTGCACTTTATATTTTGTACATATAACTGTTAATAACTAGGCTTGTATGGGAAGACTAAAATCAAACATTAGCAAACCTAATAACGCAAGATAAATAATTGAATTGAACGCAATTGCACATGCGCACTTCTAGGATATCCCATTTCGGTTGCCTTAGGAAAATGGACACAATTCTCGAAACGTGAGAAGTTTTTGTGGATGTCCTCTAGTTTGAAAGATCACAAGTCCCTTGATGACCCTCTTGACGTTGCCTCGATTAAAAGTGATCTTAGAACTTTAGGACAATTACTCAAATTTCTTGCCAAATTGCCTTCGTGACCGTAACATCCCATTACAAAGTTTCCGTACTTAGGCATTTTTCAAAATATTTTCAAACACGAACACAAAGCATTTTCAAACAAAGTGAGCTAGCGATTAACAACCCGTAGATGATTACGGATGAAAAGGGTTCTAATACCATCCCTTTTCATAACCTATCCCCCAAACTCAGAAAATTCTCGAAGGTCTTTCCTGTTCTTTTCACCCTTTCCTTTTTAGATAAAAGAAAAGTCGGTGTCAACTCTTGCTATCCGCAACATTTACGATAAAACGCAAAACCAATTCATTTCTTCGATCGTATTACACGTGGTTTAGGATTAATGTTAGTTAATTATTTTTGTTAAGTGGTGTTTGGGTTAAATTGAATGAATAGATTTTAGAAAAGGTCGATGAATATGGTTAAACTAATTGTGGAGGTTATGGATAATTATATTGATTTTGTTTGACTATTTTGAATGCATTTTGGTTTATAGTTATGATAAGCTTAACTGTGTACTTGTTTTTGCATGTGAATTGGATGATGTTGTATTCATATTTGACATGTTAGGAAACTATGTGTTTGATGAAATTCTAGTGTAATTTGAAGCTTAAGCTAGCACTAAGTGCTTGTAAAAATTTCCCAACATATCCAAGTTAATTCATGTTGAGTGCTAGTCAGAAATGAAGCACTTTTTCTATTAGGTCTTATCAATATGTTGGTTTAGTAGCAGGTTTTGATGGCATATAGACATGATGTTTTTTTTGGTGTTTTCTGCAAGCTTAATGCTGCAAGTTTGATAGTGTAATGGGTTGCCTTGATGTATGTTTTTTCTGCACTACCATGAATTGTATACTAGCCTAGTATAGCACTGTTCCACTTTGAATTTGCATCTATTTTGAACTAAACTTGCATTGGAATATTGTATGTGTTAAGTTGTTCTCCATTCCTTTGTATGAACTCTGATTTTTGATGTGCACATGAATTGGGTTTGATTTAATTATGTATTGGGTTGAACCTCTATAACACGGTGGGAGAATTGACTTTTTTGGTTTTATCCAAATATGCAGATAGCAGGAGTCTCCACCGACTTTTCTTTTATCCAATATTTAGGAAAGGTTAAAAGAACAGGAAAGACCTTTGATAAATATTTAGTTTGGGGGGTAAGTTATGAAAAGGGAAGGTGTTAACACCATTTTCATCCATAGTTATTTAAGGGCTCTTGATTTCTTAGCTCACTTTTGAAAACGTGCTTTGTGTGTGTGTGATTTGAAAATATTTTGAAAAGCCAATGTAAGGCTGACTTTGTAATGATTCTTGTATAAGTCCTCAAATGCGTACAAAGTATTTCGAAAATATTTGTTTGAAAGTAATGTGTGAAAAATGTTTTGAGAAAAGTTATGAGCAAGAAATTAAGAGTTTCTTACCAACTAAAGTATTTCTTATTCTTTTCCTTCTCCTTTAGAGATAATACCATCCATACCATTAGTTGGTAGGTAGTCTTATCTTTTGGATGTAAAGGGACAGGCGTAGGGTCATCATATGGTCATCGAAGGCAACATATAGAGATACTTTAGCAATTTATCATAGGGACTAGATCATCTTTCGTAGGAAACATTGAAGGTTCATAGAGGGACTATGATATTTGTTCGAGGGTCTTCGCTAAAGTATCCCTATTTCGAGGGACATGGCCATTATTTTCGAAGGAAACAAAATAGGTTACCTTAGAGGTGCAAGTGTGAAAAGTGTGTTCATTTCAATTATTTATCTTGTATTAGGGTTATTTATCGATTGATTTTAATCTTGCTATACATGCCTAATTACTAGCAGTGTAATATGTATACAGAAAATTAAAGGTGCAGAAAGTAAAGTGTAAGCTATTACAGGGCTTTGGGAAAGTTATATAGAAAAGATGCGGAAAATAAAGTGTGGAATTAAACCATAAACTATTACATCCCATAAGTAGTTACATAATAGAAAAAATGCGGAAAGATAACTCTAAACTATTACAAGAAAAATGTCGTACGGCCTATACAATTCCTCTAAGAATTTAAATGTAAAATAGATAATAATGAAATGTTTGAATGTGATTTTTTATGAAATTAATTTGATGTTAATTAAATAGTTAGAACCCTAAGTCTAATTAATTTTAATTAATAAAAATCTTAAAGCTTAATTAATTTTAATTTTAAGTAAATATTAATTAATCTAATTAATCAGTAAATAAAAAAAATGTCAAAATTAATTATTTATTAAAAACATACACCTAGTTTATTAGGGTTTTTTAAAATGTTAAAATTGGTTAGTGATTAATTAAAGAAAATAATTAGGGTTAAGGAAAAAATTTGGGTTAGAAATCAAAGAAATTAGGTTAAAAAAGAAAAAAAAGGTTAAAACTACATGGGGTGGGTGTTGAACCCATGTCCTCTAGCTTCACAATTTCATAGCTTTCCACCAGGCCAAGCGCTGGTTGGTGATAGGAAACAAGCGCTGAAGGTTTTATGTGAAACATGCATGACTTGAAAAAATAACAAAAATGATGCAAAAGGCACGGATCGAACCCACGTCTTTAGAGACCAAAGCCTTAGTGATCACGACTTTATGAGTCTGTCGGATGTAGTGACTGCAAGTGCACAGTCTATCGCGTAGTTTTAAAAGATATCGAACCCACAAAGACTGATGGTCAAACTACTGTTATCTTAGGGTCACTGTGTAAAGGTAAGACTAATTATGAAATTTGGGTGTTTGGGTTTAATGGGGAATTAACTAAAATCTAATAATTAATAACGAGACACTGGTATGTATTTCGTCAACTTAAGGGATTCAGTAAGTCATTAGAATTTGTTTTTAATATTAAAACACAATGTCAGTGAAAAATATTCGTTTAAAAACCCTCGTCTACAACTTCTGTTCTATTGAATCATATCATATCAGTTAAGCTCGAAATGAGCTCTTCCGTTGTTTCATTTAAAACTCAAAAGTATTTTTTGAAAACAAATAAGGTCCAATTAACTTTAAAGTGCTCCCGCTGTTTTTAAAATTAATGTTTTAATAACCACTATCTGGTTAAAACCTTAAACTTCCGCTCTGTTGATTTTAACCTTAGAATGTCTCTTACTTCCGTATAAAAACAATTAAATATTCAACTGGAATTTAAAACCAGAAAAGTGTTTTTGTAAAAATAATAATGCCAGTTAATTACCGAATCCTTTCGGTTAAGTTTTACATAACGGTATCAGAGAATCTAGCCATACATGATTTTATCGCAGAACAACAT
Organism: Vicia faba; assembly: GCA_948472305.1. Lineage (NCBI taxonomy): Eukaryota > Viridiplantae > Streptophyta > Magnoliopsida > Fabales > Fabaceae > Vicia > Vicia faba. The sequence continues at coordinate 167,129,933 of OX451738.1, forward strand.
AAAATTAAAACATAAATTCAAAAACGGATACATGGTAGGAAATAAATAAATTATGCTTATTAAAATAGGAACCTGAAAGTGAATAATAAAGCGATTAATTCCGAGTAATGTGTATCCTCCACAAGCAGGCAGGATTTACTTGTAGTAAAAATATCTCGAATTAAATTAAAGTAATCCTAAGCAAATTTTGGAAGTCTGGAAACAAACTAGTGTTGCAGTATTTCTCCGATGTGGAAAAATACTGCTTTGGTGGTGGGGTTTTTATTTCCTAAGTAGTTCTACAAACTCTGGAAAATTAATGCTAGAAATCTAAACTGGAAAATATCAAAACAGAATACAAAAAATAATGTTGAGCAGAAAAAGTGAGATTGAAAGTAAGACTGCATAACAATTATTCAAGGTGTGAGAGACTCTTTATTTTTGGTAACTGCTTCAATATATATAGGGTCCATTAGTTGAGGAGAAATAGAAATTCAACATGGATAAGAATCCGTGAACATGCACACTGAGTCATTCAAATGGAGAGAAAATCATAATTGTTACATGGATCGTGACGAGCGTGTGTGGTGTAACGTGGGACACATAATTCTTATATGTCCCAATCGTAACATAAGACGTGCCAAGGGGCACAAAACTCGACCTGTCCCAGTTGTAACACCCTTGTGGCAGGCGGCACGCCTTCTGATACAGGAAGTGCTGAAACGCTTCAAAAAGGCCATTTGAACTTCATTTCCATTGTTTTTCTTCCTTTTCTCATTTATGTCTCGCAAAAGCTAAGTACCTGAAATATGTTGCAAATACTACAAAAAGAGATAAAATGTGATATAATAAACGAGGAATTGGAAATTTAATCCATGTAAATCGGGCGGAAAATGCTATATCTTTTCGTGTTATCAAACTCCCCTAAACTTGAACTTTTGCTTGTCCTCAAGCAATAAAGTCAGTATAGAAACCAATAAGGCACAAGTTAAATGCAATTTCATGATGCAATTTGAATCATAAGAGGCTTCCAATGTTTTGCAGAAACCTAAGCTCAACATAACACAAAAGATACGGTAATAACATTAAACATCCCCCATTGCACAGACCAATTCTAGTCATGCCATTACAGCTAAACCTAATTCTTTTTGCTAAATATTACCCGTTTTCATTCTAGCGCAATCACATTAAGCCATTTATCATCACACGAGCATAGTAGAGTAGCCGATTAGTGACTATGATCCTTTTAAGAATGAGGTTCTGGAACATAAATGCAGTAACCTCTTTTAATTCACCCAATTACAAGTTACAGGGGATCGGACCGTAGTCCACCCTACCAAGTTCAGTACCATACACCTATGAACCAATTGACAATAGGTTTTTATGTTATATCATGTAGGTACTGCATCTGCTGGATTAAGTGGTCGGGTGAGGGTCACCTAACTTAATTGGTGCATTCCCTATTTTCTTAAAGCAAAGCATGTATCTTTCAAATATACTAAAACATTCACTTATAGTCATCGACTCCCTACGTAGTTTGTGTTTAAGATGGTGATGGCTGCTAGATAAACTACTTGGGGCTACTTTAAAGCTAAAGTTTAAGGTTTCGGTATAAAGGGTACTGAAATCGATCTAGCGCAATCTGGGGATTTAGAGTGTTACGACGGTACCCATCGTACTTCTGTTTCACTCAAAGTTTCTCATATATCTTTTAAAAAGTGAGCAACCTATATATTCTTCAAATGCATCAGATTATGCAAGTAACGAACAAATTTTTTTGTTATGGCTCAAGAAAGTGGGAAATTCGATAATAACGGAAAAATTGCATAAACGAACTCGAAAATACAATGATGTTTTTTATTACAATAAATACAAATGGAAATGAAAGATCTACTTAGAAAGAAACAAAGAGTTTCTAAACTAACTAACTCCCCTAAGCTTGAAACAAGCAATGTCCCAATGCTTTAAACATCCCCCATTGCACAGACCAATTCTAGTCATGCCATTAAAGCTAAACCTAATTCTTTTTGCTAAATATTACCCGTTTTCATTCTAGCGCAATCACATTAAGCCATTTATCTTCACACAAGCATAGTAGAGTAGCCGATTAGTGATTATGATCCTTTTAAGCATGAGGTTCTGGAACATAAATGCAGTAACCTCTTTTAATTCACCCAATTACAAGTTACAGGGGATCGAACCGTAGTCCACCCTACCAAGTTCAGTACCATACACCTCTGAACCAATTGACAACAGGTTTTTATGTTATATCATGTAGGTGCTGCATCCGCTGGATTAAGTGGCCGGGTGAGGGTCACTTAACTTAATTGGTGCATTCCCTATTTTCTTACAGCAAAGCATGTATCTTTCAAATATACTAAAACATTCACTTATAGTCATCGACTCCCTACGTAGTTTGTGTTTAAGATGTTGTTGGCTGCTAGATAAACTACTTGGGGCTACTTTAAAGCTAAAGTTTAAGGTTTCGGTATAAAGGGTATTGAAATCGATCTAGCGCAATCTGGGGATTTAGAGTGTTACGACGGTACCCATCGTACTTCTGTTTCACTCAAAGTTTCTCATATATCTTTTAAAAAGTGAGCAACCTATATATTCTTCAAATGCATCAGATTATGCAAGTAACGAACAAATTTTTTTGTTATGGCTCAAGAAAGTGGGAAATTCGATAATAACGGAAAAATTGCATAAACGAACTCGAAAATACAATGATGTTTTTTATTACAATAAATACAAATGGAAATGAAAGATCTACTTAGAAAGAAACAAAGAGTTTCTAAACTAACTAACTCCCCTAAGCTTGAAACAAGCAATGTCCCAATGCCTTAAAAACAAAAAGGAAATGAGAAAAGAAGAAAAAATCAATCTATTCTTGTTCATTATGGCGCCCTCTTCCTTGTCCTCGTGCTCGTCCACGTGTACCCCGAGTATGGGGCATAGCCACATGGTATATATAATCTTGAAAACCATCCATGCGTACAATTAAGGCCTCCATTTCCTCGGTCAATCTTGTAGCCTGACGCTCGTTTCTTCTGTCATATTCTTGCTGTTGAGTTTGCATGGCCAACATAAGTTGCATCATTGCATTTTTGTTGTTCTGCATAGCCTGCATTCTCTCATCATCTTCCATTATGGAAGCCATAATGTCATCATTCGAGGCCGGTACTCTTTCTCGTCTTCTTCTGGGCCTAGTGGACGTGCTTGCAACGTTTTCAGGAGGAGCTTGTTGTTCAGTGCCTCCTTGTTCCATTTCTTGCTCCATTTCATCTGCTTGGACATTCCCCTGGTTTCTTTGCACATTATCTCCAGGTGCAGGAGCATCAAGGCCATAAAGCCTCTTAGATAAGTCTGTAATATTAGTAAGTGCAAAGTTCAGAAAAATGACACTAGGAACTACCTTGTTGTGCAACATGAGGTTGCACCTACCATCTCTTATGACCTTAATCAAGTGGCCAGCCCGACAGTTGTCAATGTCAATGAAAGTGGGCAGCGGTGATGGCAAATTTGCAAACTTGTCTTGAAGGCGAAGGCCAAGTTCTATAGACGTGACTATCCCTCCAATGTAGAAAGGCGTAGATCCTCTGGCATACAAGGACTGGATATGTGATAGGAGGAAGGTGCTTGCATTGATCCTTTGGTTGGGAGTGAAGGTACAATGGAGGAGGAACAATTATTTAGAATTAACCTTGTTGTTGTTAATCCTCCCAAAAATGGTGTTGGAGATAACACGGTGGAAATACCTTATTGCGGAATTATGAATGGATGAAGCATAAAGTCCTTCCCAGCTGTTCGGTTCCTTATTGGTAAGAAATTTCAAAACTTGAAACCTGTAGATGCCTAATCTAGGTCTTCTGGAATACAGTGGTGTACCACTCCCTCATGAGAGAAATGGAAGAAAGCACTTAAAGTAGATTGACTTATAGAATATTCATTGTTGAACATTCTAAAAGTAGAAAAGCCGAATAGGTGCTCGCTTTCGTCACACAGAAGGTTGTATGAGAACGAGCTTAGAAATTCCAAGGTCAGCGACTCGTATGTTGGGAGATTCTGTGTGCAGATGAACGCTAAGTCAGAGTTATGGAGTAACCACTGCACACTGTCCAACAATCCCAATTTTCGCAGGCACTCAGTATCAATATATTGTGTAGGTACTATCGAGCATTGATAGAACTTAAGATACTGAGCCCCTTGGTGCTCTCCAACTTCTCTGTTGCAAAATATAATTCCGGAAAGATCTGGCTCTAGTATGGAATTTCTTCCTGGCGTTGTTGAAGCAAGGAAGGAAGATGGGTAAAAGTTTGTGTGAGAAATTTGGGGATTTTGAATTGGTAATGGGTTTAGGGATAGTTTATGTAGAGGAATATAATGGAAGTGATAAATGGGGTTTAGTAGATTTTTATGAAAATGATTATAGAGGAAGAGAGATAGGCATAGGTTCAATGTAGTTGAGGCAGCGGTTTGGAGAAAATGGGAAGAAGAAGGGTTCTGCGAGGGTTTCTGTTATAAAACAGAAATGCTATTGTTTCTCAGTATGTGCCGAGCGTCATGTTTATGTTCTGGACGGGATTGGGTCATGTGCAATGTGACGGGCGTCACACTTGTGTGGCGAACGACAAGAGTCTAGAAACAGAATAAAATTGAATATTTTGCAGTTCTGTTATGCAGTATATCTTTTCAATACTTGTACATAAATATATATGAATAAAAAAATATGGAAGTATTAAAGCATATCATATATATATATATATATATATATATATATATATATATATATATATATATATATATATATATATATATATATATATATATATATATATATATATATATATATATATATATATACACACGTGAATATGATACTAATACAGTAAATAAATGAACTAAATAAATCTCATAATAAAACTGAACTGAAAATGAATAGAAATTGTACTGAAGAATAAAATTCCCAAAAATTGTAAGAATAAAGTGTCAAATAAATGAAAATCTAATCTAATAAGACTTCTCTCCACATGTATACAAAACATTTACCTTAATGTTTAAATGTGAAAAGGAAAAATGTAGTACGTCTGGAAAATCAGCCACGTCGGTCAAGAGATGCGGAGAAAAAATGTTGATAAATATAGTCCAGTTGTTCGACTACCGTATCCATATAAGAATGGAAGTTGATACTTAGAATAACAAGTTCTTCATTCAATAAATCAATCTCTGATTGGATGGAAGTCAAGGCGGGAGCTGGATGAAATATGGGAGATGGAGAAATAACTGGAGTGTCGGGGAATTTTGAGCCAACCTGTTCGGGAGATGGGAAGTCATGGTAAAAGGGAGGGGTTTCAGGGTTAGTATCCTCATCGGACAGGAAAGCATCGAGGTGGTCATAAATCATGGGTGTCTCAGGAGTGGGTGATGGTGACATGTGTGGTGCGCCCCAATCATATAACTAGTTATTTCTATCATGTATGTTAGTCTTAGGGTTAGGTAGGGTAAAAAGGGGCATTAACTGATTGTTAATGAGCAGTTCGAAGTTACCTGGGCCTAGGTTTCCAATGATTCCCCTATTGAAACAGAAATTTATATTCATAGGTTTAAATCTACCCTGAGCGACAAGGTTCAACAATTGTTGTCTTAACCCGATAGCATTAGCTATCATGGTCACTAAGCCACATAAGAGAATGGGTTCATCTACAGCTCTCGCAAGACGGTGAAAGTTTTCTAGCATAAATGTAGCTCCATTTATGGGACGGTTTTGTGAAGCGCAAAACATGATAAAAAGCTCAGCTCTATAAACAATGGTAATGTTTTCTGCTTTCCCAAAAAGGGTGTGGGCTAGGATCTTATGAAAATATCTTAAAGTTGGGTTGTTGATGTTTTCCGAGTGCATGTCCTTAGGCTCAGGGTTACTTATGCATGTAATGTCCCTGTTGTACCCAAAAATTTTCCCTATCATGTTTTCCAAAGTCTTCCCTTTGCATGGTGGTCACAAACACTTGCTTAAGGAAAATAAAACTTTTGGAGATAATCCAGTGTCTTTCGATTGGCATCTAAATAGGGTATTTCGATTGCCATGTGAGCAAGCTTCGATTGGGCACTGAACTTCCTTCGACTAAAGCCTGATTCACAAGCTTCAATTGGGTGTTGGGCCTCCTTCTATCAAGTTTAATTCACAAGGCTTCGATTGCGTATTGGCTGCTTCAGGCTTGCCTTCGGTTCATAAGGCAAGAACTTCCTACATGCCTGCTTCGATTCACAAAGTAGTAGTCCCCTGCAGACAAGTTTCGATTGAACCTCTAAAACCCTTCGATTGAATCTCTGTGATTGCCTTCAACGTATAAAGCAAAAAGGATTCTTCATACTTGCCTTGGATTCACAAGGCAAAGGGCTTCTCCAGACTTTCCTTCAATTCACTAGACAAAGGACTTTCTACATGCTTTTGATTCACAAGGCAAGAGCCTCTTTCATGTGTGCTTCGACCCATAAGGAAATACTCTCTTTGTGCGTGCCTTCAGCGCACAAGGCAAAGGCTCCCTCTTCAACTTGCCTTGGATGCACAAGACAAAGGCTCCCTCTTCAACTTGCCTTCAGCGCACTAGGCAAATACTCCCTCTGTGCGTTCCTTTAGCGCACAAGGAAAAAGCTCCCTCTTTAATTTGTATTCGATTCACAAGGCCAAGACCCTTTCAACTAGCCTTCGATTCACATAGCAATAACCTCTCTCATGATAGCATCCACAAGGAATTGGTTTCCTTTGAGCTAGTTTTAACTGGGAAATGGTTCCCTTTGAAACTGCTTGCGTCAACTCTATCCCCGAACCCTTCAGCACATGATTGTTATATTATGAGCACACAGTGGTGGCCTATTCGAAGAATGCACAAGGCATTCATGTGGGCTATTTGAAAGACACACAAAAAGGGTCATTCGAAGGATGTATAAGTGTTCCATTCGAAGGAGACACATGATTATTGAAAATAAGTTTGTCTTATGATGAGTCTTAGTCCAAGTTGCTTGTTGGCCCAAAAGCCAACATGTTACCAAGCCCAATCCTCCTGCACAATTGCATTCGAAGGAGGTAACAAGAGAAGTTTCGACTGGCCAAAAAGGAGTTTTAGTTTAGGCTAGTTGAAGAGTTTCAGATCAAGCTACCAAGACAAATAGGGGCTCAATCGAAGAAGCCCCAATGATGAGAATTGGAGCCATTTGAAGGAGGCAACCCTGGGACAATGAAGAGCAAAGATTGAGGGTATTTGAAGGAGTCAAATGTGTCCAGGTTCACCCCAAAGCTCAAAGGGGTAGGAACTCATCAAAAAAGGTAATCCCTTAATGTGTCTGATTTTTCCTTCAAAGTCTAGTTAATAGCCGTCCCTTGCCATTTCTATACTATGACCCTCTCTCCATCTCCTATAATAACACAACAATTCTACAAGCCAATGGTACAAGGTACATGCGCTCAGAGACTATATACATACGCACAAGGACATACTACACACATACGCTGCCTCATAAGCCACACCAAAGTTATCAAAAATCTCGTAAATGATCCAAATCGAAGCAACCTTCAACAAATGCCCCACTCATTCCCTGAAGTTTGCAGGAGGCGTTCCCCAAGCGCTAAGAAGGTCCAACATACACTGGAGCATCACTCACACAATCTGTCCGTTGGTAATTTTCTTTCAATCTCAAACTAGCCAAGTATACAATTTTTAAATTCATGTTAATCATACATTCATGTTATTGCTAATGTTTGTTATTGCTTTCATGTGTTACATGAATGAGTGAGATCGTGCCATTGCTTGGGCATGATCTATATTTTCTTTCGAATTTTAGGATTCATGACGCTGCAAGATGAAATGGCTTTCGATTCATACCCAGGGGATTCGAATTAGGATGATACAACCATAGGCTGTCGAATCCAAGACTAGATTCAATCCAAATTTTGATTTTTGTTTTGTTTCTCTAATACATTTTATTTTGCAGATCGAAGGAATATATCATGCACCTTCGACCAGCTTCCTCATGGGATCGAAAGGCATCTCTAAGCTCCTTTTCGATCCATGCCTGCATGCTACGATTTGCCTAGTCTCCTGCACCATCCCGCCCTTTTAAATTTTGTTTTGCGTGATTTCCTTTTATTTAGTTTTATTTACTCAGTAAAATATTTATAAAAAAATCAGGTCTAGTCTTTTATAATTAAAATTAATTCTATTAACTAATTATTTAATTATTGTAACCTTTTCTTTAATTTAAAATCAATAGACCTAGGATTTAATCAAATTTTATTTCATAATCAAAATAAAACACAAAAAAGATTTCCTTTTTACCTTAGGATTTTTAGACATATTTTCAATTCGCGCGCTTATTTTAAATTTCACATTTTTTTATTATTAATGTACCTGCTCATAGGTTGTAATAGAATAACTAGGACATTTACTGCTTTTATCTCCCCAATTTGGACTTGTAATAATCCCCTCCCCGAAGCTTTGTAATAATGTAGGATTTAGACTCCCGCATTTTATTTTCTGTAAAATATTAGCTGCTAGATGTATGGTAATAGGATTGTATGGCAACAATAAAACAAAATGTTAGCAAACCTAACACAAAAGACAAAAATAATTGAATACAACAAAATTGCACATATACATCTCTAGGATACTCCCACTTTGGTTACCTTTGGAAAATAAAACAGTCATGCCCCTCGAAAGTGGAGACACTTTAGCAAAGGCCCTCGAATCAAAAGATCATAGTCCCTCGATGACCCTACGGTGTTGCCTTTCGGTGAATGATCTAGTCCCTCAAACACAATTGCTAAAGCGTCTCTATATGTTGCCTTTATGACTGTATGATAACCCATGAATGTACCTCATACATCCAAACGACTATGGCTACCTACTCACTAATAGTAGACTATCCTTGTCTAAAGAAAAGGAGGAAAAGAACGACCCTTTCGAGTAGAGTAGATATCTGTTAGATGCTTGATCAAACAAATTTTCACACTTACATAAAAACATTTCAAAACATTTTCAAAAACGATTTATCAACACTCTTGAGGACTGATACAAGAGTTATCATAAAGCACATCGCCGCACAAGGTATTTTTTTAAATAGGCTAAGCATCTAAGAGCCCGTAGATAACTACGGATGGAAAGGGTGCTAACACTTTCCCTTTCCATAATCTACCCCCTTACTCAGAAAACATCTCGAAAGGTCTTTTTTTATTCTTTTCACCCTTTCTTTTGTTGGAGAAAAGAAAAGTCGATGGCGACTCTTGCTTACGGCAACATTTGTGAACACAAATGAAAAACCAGTATAACAGTCGGTTCTGCCACCGTATCACAGTCCCTCCAGAAATAATCTAGTTCACTAACATTAAAAAGCTCTTCTTCGATTACGATAAATGCATCTAGGCGGTGTAGGAATCCTAGTAGCTCTGCTATCTCTCTATGGGTGAAGGTGTACTCTATATCAAATAGTCTAAATCTAATTTATCCTCTATTAAATCCCATACCATGGTCAGGTTTGTAGACAAGGGAGCTTAAAAAATCTAAGGTTAGTCTACGATAAGAGCTAAACTTACTTCTCAAAGTAGATGTATCCCAACCTATTTGGCTTAATAAAAACAAAAAACTATCTCGGATCCCTAAGGTGATCATAGCTGGTCCATCGGGGTAGGTACTCAATCCCATTTCCCTGTTAGATAAAGACTCAAACCTCCTCCACTGATTTCTTCCTCTAAACACAATGCCCTTCGTATCAACCAGATTCATCGTGGTTAATGTAATTAGCTAATCGGAAAGTTAGCCTGAAGTAGGTTGACAATTAGCATTAAGTTAGTAGCATGAAATATTAAAGAAACAATATTGTATAGTTTAACATCAATAATAACAAGAGTAAGAAAAGAAAAGCAAAAATAAGCAAAGCAAAAAGAAAAGACTCAAAGTTGACTTGTCTCCCAAGAAACGCTTTGTTTAAAGTCGTAAGCTCGACATAACATGGTGATTAGTCTAACGAATGGAGTGGCAGTGTATCTAGCCTAAAGGTTTCATAATATTATTTATCATCGATTCTATGATAGTGTTTTAGACGCTGTCTGTTTACGATGAAAGGTTCTCTACTCAATCCTTTGATTTCTATCGCTCCATTTTGAAAGACCTTAGTGATTTCGAAGGGACCAGACCATCTTGAGCGAAGTTTTCCCAGAAATAGTTTAAGTCTAGAATTAAATAGGATAACTATACCGCCTTTATTAAATTCTTTTCTAGATATTCGTTTATCGTGCCATTTTTTTGTTCTCTCTTTATATATGCGAGCATTTTCGTAAGCGTCTAGTATAAGTTCTTCTAGTTCGTGGATATCCAAGATTCTTTTCTCACCTGCAGTTGTGTAATTTAAATTAAGGGTCTTAATGGCCCAATAAGCTTTATGTTCTATTTCTACTGGCAGATGACATGATTTCCCATAAACTAGTTTAAATGGTGTGGTTCCAATTGAAGTTTTATATGCTGTCCTATATGCCCATAGAACTTCATGTAACTTAGATGGACAGTCTTTCCTAGAGGTTGCTACAGTTTTTTCTAAGATTTGCTTTATTTCTCTGTTGGAGACTTCTACTTTCCCACTTGTTTATGGATGATAAGGTGTTGCGAAACGATATCGGACTCCGTACTTCGCTAATAATTTTTCTAGGATCTTAGAAATGAAATGGGAGCCACCGACACTGATGACGAGTCTCAATACACCGAATCTTGGAAATATCATGTTCTTGAAAAGCCTGACTACTACTCGTGCGTCGTTTGTTGGAGATTCTACAACCTCGATCCATTTTGAAACATAGTCGACAACAACTAGTATGTAGTCATTTCCAAAGGAAGACGGGAAGGGTCCCATGAAATCGATTCCCCATACGTCAAAGACTTCAACTTCTAGAATTCGTTTGTATTCTTGTCTTCATAAGTCACAGGGTACTCATATATAATATTGTCTAATTCTAATTGGGCTATAAGGCGTCCATAAGGAAAATCATCATTGATGGGAACATGATCTGGTTTGATGCCTTCTATTCTGGATAGGTGGTCAGCTACTACATTCTCGGTGCCTCTCTTGCCTTTTATTTCTGAATTGAATTATTGTAGAAGTAAGATCCACCTTAGTAATCTTAGTTTAGCGTCTTTCTTACTTAAGAGGTACCGAATTGTAGTGTGGTTAGTATAGATAATTATTCATGCTCCTACTAAGTAGGAACAAAATTTATCTAAAGAAAACACAACAGCTAACAACTCTTTTTCAGTGGTAGCATAATTCGTCTGCATAGGATCGAGGGTTCTACTTGCGTAGTAGATCACATGAAGATTTTTATCCTTTCTTTATCCTAGGACTGCGCCCACGGCATAGTCACTGGTATCACACATTATCTTGAGTGGTTCATTCCAATGAGAAGGTTGCATAATAGGTGCTGAGATTAATGCCTTTTTAGAGTTGTAAATGCTTCCAAACATTTGTCGGTGAAAATGAACTCAGCATGCTTCATTAGGAGTTCGGTTAGAGGTTTGGTTATTTTAGAGAAGTCTTTAATGAAACATTGATAGAAACCAGTGTGTCCGAGAAAACTTCTTATTTCTCTAACAGTTTTGGGTGGTTGAAGATTTCCTATAACTTCGATCTTTGCTTTATCTACTTCAATTCCTATATCGGATACTATATTCCCTAAGAAAATTCCTTGCCGAACCATGAAGTGGCATTTTTCCCAGTTTAACATGAGATTGACACTTACGCATCTTTCTAGTACCAGTTAAAGGTTCGATAAACATCCTTCAAAACTTTCTCCATAGACAGAAAAGTCATCCATAAAAACTTCCATCATGCCATCTAGAAAATCAGAGAAGATGAACATCATACATATCTGGAATGTTGCAGGGGCATTACGTAAACCAAATGGCATTCGTTGATAAGCGAACGTACCATAAGGACAGGTGAAAGTCATTTTTTCTTGGTCGTCGGGATGGATAGGAATTTGGAAAAATCCGGAATACCCATATAAATAGCAGAAGTGAGAGTGTTTAGCTAGTCGTTCAAGCATTTGATCAATTAAGGGTAAAGGAAAGTGATCTTTACGAGTGGCTTTGTTTAACTTTCTATAGTCGATGCAAATTCTCCACCCAGTGTGAGTTCATTGCGCTACAGATTCTCCTTTAGCATTGCTGACAGCTCTAACACCTCCTTTCTTAGGTACGACATGTACTGGGCTAACTCATTTACTATCGGATATTAGGTATATGATTCCTACTTCTAGTAGCTTTTCTACTTCCTTTTTGACTACATTGCTCAGAATGGGATTTATTCTCCTTTCATGTTCCCTAGAGGTTTTACAATCTTCCTCCAACATAATACGGTGCATGCAAATAGAAGGGCTTATTCCTTTTAGATCTGATATGTTATAACCTAAAGAGGTTGTGTATTTTTTTAGGACATGTAATAATTTTCCAGTTTCTATTTGTCCTAGGTCTACATTGACTATAACTGGTCGTTCAAGTTCCGTGTCTAGGAATTCATATCTTAGGTCTTTTGGTAGCGTTTTGAGTTCTATGGAAGGCTTCTTTTGACAGGATATAGGGTCAAGAGTAAGGGCTAGACATTCACTCAAATTTTCATCTTCATATTCAGGGCACCAATCATCATCTTCGAGAATCGGGGGTATGGGAATCTTCAATACTTCTGAATAAGTGGTTTGTTGTTTCTCCAATTCTTTCATGCATTTATCAATTTCATCTAGGAAATAACATGAATCGTCGATGGCTAGTTGATAAGTGAAAATTGTAGCTATTTTTGTATATAAGTTTTGTTGCACTTATCGACTTTTTGTTTGTTAATATTGTTGAATAGTCCCGACTTTTGTGTAAATACGTTTAGTTTGTGTATAATGTGTTTTCTTGTATAAAGTGTATCGTTTGATAGTTTTGTATTTATTTTGTAGGTATTTGAGCATTGTTGGAGCAAAAGGAATAAATCTCCAAGATACATTTTTGGATAAAAAAGGAATAAGGTCAAGATTGGAGGCCATTTGAAGTTGCAGAGAAAGCAACAAAAGTAGCCTTCTTGTCTTGGATCGCCGGGCGAAAAGGGAGTGTCATCGGGAGAAATTTTGAAGACCAATTTTGATGAATTCCTTGCCTTGCTTCGCTGCTGCATCGCTGGGTGAGAAGAAGATGCATCATCGGGCGACGCAAGTCCGTCTCCAGGCGAAAGAGGTTATTATTTTCCATTAAGGACGTGGCTTATCCTGAGCCTTGTATATAAAAGCTGTCTCCGGGCAATGCTTTTATTTCATTGGGTGATGGTTGCGGATCCGATTTTCTTTATATCTTTCATTTTGTTTCATTTGTTCGGTGTTGGTTTTGGGAGATATTTTTGTTCTCTCAACTCTATCCACCTAATTTTTGTAGTGGATTAGCTTAGATAACAACACTAGGGCTTTTCTTATGGATGATTGGAGGTGGATTTCTCATTGACCGGCGCTGACAAACTGGAATATTTATGGTTTATCTCTTCTCCTATCTATATATTTCTCTTTTGTTGTGTTTTGTACATGTATTTTACTCTAAACTTATGTATATTTGTCGCCCATGGCGTTATATAAAACTTGCTTTACAAATCTTTATGGATTGTTGTCTTAGATTTTTGCTCTGTGCTAGGGATTTGAGTTGTTATAGACATATACTGCTTAGATTCTTATCTAGGATGATTATCTGTTAGTTTCTGAACTCTAGAGATAGATTTAAAGCTAAAATCTACTTGGGTATCAGAGCTTAATGCCGTTGTGTGGTTGTGTTATACTGAGATATTGTCAGTGTGATTACATAGTTGTCTTTTGTGTTGTTGAGGAGGTAGAGTGATCATTTCCTTGGTGATACAGTTGGTCTCTCAATTTGGCTTAGAAATGACTTAGGTTGTGAGTGATACGTAGGGACATTGATGCGTATTGTTAGGTTGAATGTAATTGGTCGATTGATTTAAGTCTGTGATGAGTGGATTATATGCAGGCTTGATAATTTCTTCCTTAGTTTTTACTTTTTTTTACATTTATTTTCTGTTAATAACATTTTATTTACACACCCATTTATCCCCAAACTCATAAATGCAAGAATTTGTCGAACGAAAATTCAATAACCAATCTCTATGGACACGATAAATTCCGGGATAAATATTTCCAAAACTTTTATTGCTTGCCGCTACACCGCTTCCTACAAAATGGCGCCGTTTCTGGGGATTGGCTCTTTGTCTTTGCATTTCAATAATTCTTTTGTTTTTGAGTTTTGTAATTAATGTATATGTTGTATAGAAATTGTACATTAACTCGTATATGATATTTGTACATATATGTGTTTTCACGTATTATTGTAAATTGTCTCGTTTTCGTAACGTTTGTTGTGTGATTGTTAGGACACTTTCTTTAGGTTTGTGTGGTGTGACAGTACCATGGCATGATGAGAGGAGGTTACTAGCTCGCACAATAAAGGCGTCGAGCTTACGACGTAAAACAAGCATCTTTTTTTGTATTTTTTATGTGTGTGGTAATTTGTGCTTTAACAAGTTGAAACAAGGAAATGTTCTGAATTTCAAATCTTCACTTTTAAACTTGTTAATTCATTTTCACCTGGTTTTCATATTGTTATTTTTATTTGTTTTGTTATGTCAATTTGTGTTTTCCGAAAGCTTGTCGTGTTTAGCTTGAGGAGTTTTGTTCGTTGTATATATTGTATATTTTGTACATTGAAATTTTGTAGGAGTATTATTTTTCTAATTATTTTGTTGTTGTTTGCACTCAAGTTTTAGTCCGGTAACTTGTAGAATATTGAGGTGATTTATCAAGTTTGATCGTTTCGACTTGCGAATTCATGGTAATGATTTTGTTATAGTTTTGTACACGTTTGAGGTATGTGTTTATCGCTTTCTATACTTTAGCATATTCATGATACTTAGACTTTTTAAAATTTTTATGACATTCATTATTTTGTATACTTATTCATTTGTGAATCACTTTAGTTCCTTCCCTTTTTGTGAGGTAGCTTTCCATTTTTCACATATACTGGAGGCCACAATTCTTGTTTTAACTGGATTTTATTATGCTTAATCTTTTGTTTTGTGTTGATTGTATGAATGCAAGAAAGTTATCAAGGCATTTTTTATTCCATTTTGAGAATAACTACCTAGCCAAATAGTCAACTCACCTTGTGAGTGTGTGATCATTAGTAACCCCTTTGAGCTTTTTGTCGATATCCATGTTGTATTTGCTAAATGCTTGTCTATGAGTGTTTAGTTTCCCTTTTTGTATGAATATTGATTCCTTGTTTTCTTGAACCCTTAACTATGATTTATAGTTGAATTTTTTCCTTGCCTTAGAAAGTAAGGAGTATTTACATTATGATGATGGTTGAATTCAAGTTGGGGAGAGGAATGCTTATGTGCTTATGTTGTGATTTCTATGAAGTTGAAAAAGAAAAAAAAAGTAATATAAAAAGAAAGGAAAAAATAGAAAATCTTTGAAAAAGAAAAAAAAAAGAGTATTGAATAATGTTGTGTTGAATAAATGATGTGTGTTGGTTTGAAATTTAGGATGAATAAGAAGTTTCATTGAAATTCTATTGTTTGAAACTTTGTGGAAGTAATTACTCCCTTAGGTTTACGCAAGTTTTTGTTTCGATTAGCTTTAGGACTTATCACTTATTTGTTAACCAAGCCACATTACAACCTTGAAAAGCCCTTTATATTCTTGCTTTTATATTTTCAATGTAAATTTTTGGATGAATGCATAATTTAGTCTATTGTTTGCAAGGTGTGATTCATTTGTGTGTTTTTCATCAACCGATGATTATGTTTGCTAGGTGTGATTCATTTGTAACCAAGTATTGTTTTATAATGTTTGGCATATACTTTGTATTTAGCATTTGTTTCATGTTTATGTTATCGTCGTAGTCTAGTAGTAAGCATGTTTCTTCGTGTGTATCGTTTTTCATTAGAACCATTGCATTTGTTTTCTGTTTTCAAAACCTTTTGACTCGTGATTCTTTGATTATCGTATTTTGCTTCTTTAAGTTTATTTGACTTTGTTTGAGTACAAACAATGATTTAAGTTGGGGAGAGTTTGATAAGTGCAAATTGTAGCTATTTTTGTATATAAGTTTTGTTGCACTTATCGACTTTTTGTTTGTTAATATTGTTTAATAATCCCGACTTTTGTGTAAATACATTTAGTTTGTGTATAATTAATTTTCTTGTATGAAGTGTATCGTTTGATAGTTTTGTATTTATTTTGTAGGTATTAGAGCATTGTTGGAGCAAAAGGAATAAAGCTCCAAGATGCACTTTTGGATAAAAACAGAATAAGGCCAAGATTGGACTCCATTTAAAGTTGCAAAGAAAGTAACAAAATTTTCCTTCCTGTCTTAGATTGCTGGGCGAAAAGGGAGTGTCGCCGGGAGAAATTTTGAAGACCAATTTTGATAAATTCCCCGCCTTGCTTCGCTACTGCATCGCTGGGCGAGGAGAAGATACATCGTCGGGCGACGTGAGTCTTTCTCCGGGCGAAAGAAGATATATTTGTTTCAGTTGAGGACGTGGCTTTTTTTGAGCCTTTTATATAAGAGTTGTCGCCGTGCGATGATTTTATTTCGCCGGGCAATGGCTGCGGATCAGATTTTCTTTATATCTTTCATTTTGTTTCATTTGTTAGGTGTTGGTTTTGGGAGAGATTTTTGTTCCCTCAACTCCATCCACCTCATTTTTATAGTGGATTAGCTTAGATAAAAACTCTAGGGCTTTGCTTATGGATGATTAGAGGTGGATTTCTCATTGATCGGCACTGACAAACCAGAAGTTTTGTGGTTTATCTCTTCTCTCTATGTATTTCTTTTTTGTTGGGTTTTGTACTAGTATTTTACTCTGAACTTATGTATATTTGTCGCCCATGGCGTTATATAAAACTTGCTTTACAAATCTTTGTGGATTGTTATCTTAGGTTTTTGCTCTGTGCCAGGGATTTGAGTTGTTATAGACATATACTGCTTAGATTCTTATCTAGGATGATTATCTGTTAGTTTCTAAACTCTAGAGATAGATTTAGAGCTGACATTTACTTGGGTATCAGAGCTTAATGCCTTTGTGTGGTTGTGCTGTACTGAGATATTGTCAGTGTGATTACATAGTTGTCTTATGTGTTTTTGAGGAGGTAGAGAGATCATTTCCTTGGTGATATAGTCAATCTCTCAATTTGGGTTAGAAATGACTTAGGTTGTGAGTGATACGTAGGGACATTGATGAGTATTGTTAGGTTGAATGTAACTGGTCGATAGATTTAAGTCTGTGATGAGTGGGTTATATGCAGGCTTGATAAGCTCTTCCTTAGTTTTTTACTTTTGTTTACATTTATTTTCCGTTAATAACATTTTCTTTAGAAACCCATTTATCCCCAAACTAATAAATGCGAGAATTTGTCGAACAACAATTCAATAACCAATCTCTGTGGACATGATAAATTCCCGGATAAATATTTTTAAAACTTTTTTTGCTTTCCGCTACACCGCTTCCAACACTAGTGTCATAAGGAATTTAGATAAGATGAATTCAACTTTTTCCTCTCTGACTTTGAAAGTCAATTTTCCATTTTTAACATCTATTATGGCTCCTGCAGTTGCTAGGAATGGTCTACCTAATATAATAGGAATATTGGAGTCTTCTTTAATGTCCATGATTATGAAATCAGTGGGGATATAGAATTGTCCTATACGTACATGAACATTTTCTAACATGCCTAGAGAAAATTTCACTAATCGACCTGCTAATTGTACGGACATTCTTGTTGGTCTTAGTTCTCCCATGTTGAGTTTCTTGCAAATTGATAAGGGCATTAGACTAATATTGGCTCCTAAATCACATAGTGCTTTGTCTATGACAAATTTTCCGGTTACACAAGGTATGGAAAAAATACCTGGGTCTTTAAGTTTATGAGGCATGTTGTTTTGTATTATAGCACTGCACTCAGCAGTGAGCAATACAATTTTTTAATCCTCAATCTTTTTCTTATTGGATAAGATTTCTTTAAGAAATTTAGCGTAGGAGGGCATTTGTGTGATAACTTATGTAAAAGGTATGGTAATGTTAAGTTGTTTCAGAAGTTCAACGAATTTCTTGAATTGCCCTACGTTTTTAGACTTAGAAAGTCTTTGAGGATATGGAATAGGTGTTTTATAGGGTGGAAGAGGCATATAAGGTTCTTGTTTTTCTACGGTCCCTTCATCACCTTCTTTTTCTACTTCCTTTAGTTCAGCTTCTTTCTCAATTCCTTTTCCATGTTTTTGATACCTGGCTGGGTTCTCGATTCTAGGTTCAGTTAGTCCGCCTAGTTCTGTCCCATTCCGAAGTGTTATGGCATTAACATGTCCCTTTGGATTTGGTTGGGTTGTCTAGGAAAAGTTCCAGTTGGAGCAGCTGTAGCTGCTTGTTGTTGAGCCACTTAGGAAATTTGTATTTCTAACATTTTGTTGTGTGTGGCAAGAGCATCAATCTTATTAGTCAATTGCTTAATATGTTCACTGGTGTGAATATTTTGATTCATTAAGTCTTTGTTAGTTTGAGCTTGGTTGGGTACAAAGTTTTCTATCATGATTTCGATGTTGGACTTCCTAGGGATATTTAGAATATTTGGGACATTTTGGGTGGATTTCTGAAATCCTGGAGGTGTAGTAGGAGCTTGCCCTAGTGCGTACAAAGCGTTATTGCTTTTGTATGAAAAGTTTGGATGGTTCTTCCAAGCAGGGTTATAGTTATTACCATATGGGTTTCCTTGAGCATGGTTTACTTGATCAACTAATACTCCCGTTAAAAGTGGACATTCGGGTGCGTTATGCGCGTGAAGTCCGCATAGATCACAGGCTGGAGTTACTGCAGCCACGGTGGTTGCGGGAGTTGTGGTCAAGATTTCTATTTTCTGGATAAGGGATTCTACCTTAGCATTAACTTGGTCTAAGTTGCTAACTTCGTGCATACTGCCTTTCGTTTGAGGTTTCTTCATCATAGTTCTATCGCTTCCCCACTGATAATGATTTTGAGCCATACTTTCAATAAGTTGATAGGCATCATGGTATGTTTTATCCATCAGTGCACCACCAGCAGTTGCGTCAATTGTTAGTCTTGTGTTGTACAAGAGACCATGGTAAAAGGTGTGGTTGATCAACCATTCTTCTAGACTGTGATGCGGACAGAGTCACAACATGTCTTTGTATCTTTCCCATGCTTAGAAAAGAGATTCACTTTCCTTTTTGTTAAAACCATTAATATTGGCTCTTAGCATAGCTGTCTTACTTGGCGGAAAATATCACGCTAGGAAAACTTTCTTCAATTCATTCCATGTTGTAACAGATTTGGATGGTAGAGACTGGAGCCATGCTCTAGCTCTATCTCTTAATGAGAAAGGAAAAAGCGCGAAGTCTTATTTCTTCAGGGATGACTCCATTTACTTTCATCGTGTCTACGTACTACAGAAACACGAATAGATGAAGATTTGGATCGTCCGTAGGACATCCTGAAAATTGGTTTTGTTGGACAGCTTGCAAAAGCGAAGGATTTAACTCGAAATCATTTTTTGCGGTAGCGGGAGCAGCAATACTGTTGTGGGGTTCCTCTTGTGATGGGGCAGCATAATCCTTCAGAGGACGATTTTGGGGTCCTTCATACATTTTCGGGTCAGGAAGAGAAAGGTTAGGAAGATTGGTTTTGGGAAGATTGTACTTGGCTTGGTACTCTCTAATTCGGCGTCTTATACTAACAAAATGCTCGACTTCGTCGATTGGTTTCTCTAATTCCTCATCTTTAGAGCAAGTGCTTGGCATACAATCGATGGTTAAAATTAAAATAAAATTGGTTGCCTTAGTCTATATTGCATAACAAGGGATTTACAGTATTTGACTAATTCATTCCCCGACAACGGCACCACAAACTTGATCGTGACTTTATGAGTTTGTCGAGTGTGGTGACTGCAAGTGCAAAGTCTATCGCGTAGTTTTAAAAGATATCGAACCCATAGGACTGGTGGTCAAACTATTGTTATCTTAGGGTCACTGTGTAAAGCTAAGGCTAATTATAAAATTTGGGTGTTTGGGTTTAATCGAGAATTAACTCAAATATAATAATTAATATCGGAACACCGGTATGTATTTTGTCAACTTAAGGGATTCAATAAGTCATTGGCATTTGTTTTTAGTATTAAAACACAGTTACGGTGAAAACTATTCGTTTAAAAACCCTCGTCTCAAACTTTCGTTCTATTGAATCAAATCATATCAGTTAAGCTCGAAATGAGCGCTTCCACTGTTTCATTTAAGACTCGAAAGTATTTTTTGAAAACAAATAAGGTCTAATTAACTTTAAAGCGCTTCCACTGTTTTTAAAATTAATGTTTTAATAACCACTATCTGGTTAAAACCTCAAACTTCCGCTCTATTGATTTTAACCATTGACTGTCTCTTACTTCCGTACAAAAACAATTAAATATTCAATGGGAAATTAAAACCAGAAAAGTGTTTCTGTAAAAATAATAATGGCAGTTAATTATCGAATCCTTTCGGTTAAGTTTTACATACCGGTATCAGAGAATCTAGCCAGACATGATTTTATCGCAGAACAACATAAAATTAAAATGTAAATTCAACAACACATGCATGGTAGGAAATAAATAAATTATGCTTATTAAAATAGGAACCTAAAAGTGAATGATAAAGCAATTAATTATGAGTAATGCGTATCCTCCACAAGCCGGCAGGATTGACTTGTATTAAAAATATCTCGAATTAAATTAAAGTAATCCTAAGCAAATTCTGGAAGTTTGGAAACAAACTAGTGTTGCAGTATTTCTCCGATGTGGAAAATCCTGCTTTGATGGTGGGGTTTTTTATTTCCTATGTAGTTCTACGAAATATGGAAAATTAATGCTAGAAATTTAAACTGGAAAATATCAAAACAGAATACAAAAAATAATGGTGAGCAGAAAAAGTGAGATTGAAAGTAAGACTGCGTAACAATTATTCAAAGTGCGAGAGACTCTTTATTTTTCGTAATTGCTTCAATATATATAGGGTCCATTAGTTGAGGAAGAATATGAGTTCAACATGGAGAAGAATCCATGAGTATGTGCGCTGAGTCCGTCAAATGGAGATAAAATCGTAACTGCTATGTGGATCATGGAGAGCGTGTGTGGTGTGACGTGGGGCACAAAATTATTATTTGTCCCGGTCGTAACATGAGATGTGCCGAGGGGCACAAAATTTAACATGTCCCAGTCGTAACACCCATGTGGCGGGCGGCACGCCTTTTGGTGCAGGAAGTGCTGAAATGGTTCAAAAAGGCCATTTGAACTTCATTTTTCCATTGTTTTTCCTCCTTTTCTCATTTATGCCTTGTAAAAGTTCAGTACCTGAAATATGTTGCAAATACTACAAAAAGAGATCAAATGTGACATAATAAACGAGTAATTAGAAATTTAATCTATGTAAATCGGGCAGAAAATGCTATATCTTTTCGTGTTATCGCTTAGCGCACGCGTTCTTTCCACTTGGGTGGATGTTTCATCCGGTTGTATAACATAAAAAAATAAATATAAAATAAACAAAAATAGATGGACCGGAGAGGCGTCAGAGCCCTAGCTCCGGTCGTCTTCTCTGGCGAATTGATTCGCGTAACTTGTAAAATAAAAACCGTTAATGATTAAAAGAGACCCTAGCCCCTAAATTGACCCATGTGAATCCATTGGTGCCCTTAGTTTTGGATAATTCTTCCTGCATAAAGAGATACAAACAAACCAATGTAAATCGGTCCAAACATGGGGCTAAGATATCCCGACTTTATGAGACTCATGCAAGGGTCCAATCATGTATTGGTACATCTCAGAAACACAGTGAAATCATTAGTATAATACGGTGGGAGAACTGACTTGGGTATTTTACATTTGATCGTAATTGTTGCGGATAGCAAGATTCGCCATCGACTTTTCTTTTATCCAATAAGGAAAGGTTGAAAAGAACATGAAAGACCTTTCGAGATTATTTCTGAGTTCAGGGGGTAGATTATGAAAAGGGAAGGTATTAACACCCTTTTCATCCGTAGTTATCTACGGGCTCTTAGTTGTTTGCTAGATCACTTACTTTTGTTTGAAAATGTGCTTGTGGTGTGGGTTTTGAAAGTATTTTGAAAATGTGACTTTGTAATGGCTCTCGTTTCTATAAGAACGCGTACAAAGTGTTGTTTTGAAAATACTTCAAAGAGGTGTTTGTGGAGTGTGTTTTTGAAAGTGATTTTGAAAAGGTGTCTTTGTAATGGCTCTCGTTTCTATAAGAACGCGTACAAAGTGTTGTCTTTTGAAAATGTTTCAAAATGAGAGCGTTGGTGTATAAAATGTTTTTGTTGTGAGCAAGCGAGCAACTAGGAGCAACCTACCTACTCAAAAGGTCTTAAATGTTATTTTCCTCCTCCTTTAGATGTTGCTATCTTACCATTGTTTTGGTAAGAAGCCCCATCGTTGATTGTGAAGGGATGGGCGTGGTACATTTGTATAGTCATAGAAAGCAACCCATGGGACGTTTTAGCAATTTGGTTTAGGGACTAGATCATTTACCGAAGGTAACATCGAAGGTCATCGGGGGACTACTATCTTTTATCGAGGGTCTTTGCTAAAATTCCCATGTTTGAGGGACATGACTATTTTTTCGAGGCAACAAGTGAGATTACCCTAAGGGTGCATGTGTGACTAGTGTGTTTGATTGCATGCATTTGTTTTTTATTTTTAGGTTGTCTACTTGTTGATTTTATCTTGCTGTTGTACCCCAAAATTTGCCCTCTCAATTATCAAGGCCTTTCTCACAAGGATTCTCAAGGTTCAAGCTTGCACAAGTACTTTGGAAACTGTCAAAAAATGAGAAAACAGATAAAATTAATATTTTGGCAAATTTGGATAGAAAACAAGTGTTTTTTGATTCAGCTCTTTCGATTGACTCCTAGCCTCCTTCGATTGCTCAAAATGGCTACTAGCGTGCCTCTTTCGAATCTGGACTTTTTGCCTCATGTATGCCTATTTAGAATCTGGACATTTTGCCTCATGTATGCCTCTTTCGAATCTGGACATTTTGCTGCCTACAAGCCTGCTTCGACTGGACAAGATTGCTGCCTACATTGCTTGCCTTGAAAACCATGTTTGCTGGCCACAAGTGCCCCCTGCAAGGCAAAAACCCTCTTGATGATGTCCTTCGATCAAGGAGGAAAAATCCTCTCTTTTGCCCTCTTTCGATCACACATCCTGCCCTTGCACGCCTTTTTTGTTTGGGGAGTGACTTCTCCAACGTTGCAAGCTTCGATTGAGCCTTCCATCCCTGGCACACATCTTTCGCTTGAGGGTGTGAATCCTTGGGCACAAGTGTTTCGTCATTCTTTCGTTTGGCCATATGGCCCCTTTGTAGGTAAATTTGAGTGGGGAGGATTTCCTGTTAGAAATGGCATGTTCCAAGCATACAAACTCTTCACTATGTCATTGCCTCAGGCGAAGAAAGCATCTGGATGGTGCATTCAAAGAGTTTTGTCAGGCATGTCAAGATGTCCCCAATCGAAGGACATATATCGCCAGATCCATCCCAAGAGCATTAATCTGGCCCATTCGAAGGATTGTCTAAGGAAGTCATTCGAACGTCACTTCGATTGAAAAAGGAGATGGTTACTGAAAGTCTGGTCGAAAGGTGAGGCTAGGGAGTCAAGACAAAAGGATGAGAGATCAAAGGCATTTGTTGACTAAGTCTCATGCGCTGCCAGGCTAGGGCCTGATTCCCTGGCCATAAAACGCCAAAACTGCTGCACAACAGTCCTGCACTGCTGCCCAATTCCTTGAACCAAAATGGCAATAAAGCAATGTCCTTCTAAAGCTACAAATACAGCATACCCCTTTTGTTTGAACTTTTTTGTTTTCCCTCCCAAAGCATCAGCCAAGCCACATCTTTGTTTTTTTAAACTCCCAAACCTTTTCTCTATAAATAGAGGAACCTTTGACAAAGAAAAAGCCCCCAGATTTTTACTAAGAGAGAAAAATCATAAAAAATCCTCAAGCAAGAAAACTCTAGCGAAAATTCTCAAAAAAACTCTTAGACACCTCCCAACGTTTTATTCCTAACACTCTTAAGAAAAACTCAGACCCTTCATACCTTGGTGGATCCTTCGATTCACTCTCCAACATCCAGATAACCAGCCTTCTATTTATCCTTTAGACTGTTATATAATAACCTTCCATTCACTCACCACTATAAAACTCCCTCCCTCGATTCAGTGACTGTTCAAAAAAAGTGGTGATTGAACTAGCCTCAGGAAGACCCCAACGAACTTCCATTCATCACCAAGGAAGTCCCTTACAGTTTCCTTTGATTTAAGCGCTTCAAGAGGTAAGTTCACTCTAAACTTAGAACCATTTCATTTTTATATTATGTGTGCATACCAATAAAAAATGTAGATATTTCATCTAGGGAGTTTGACCATGTTTCAATCTTCGATCCTGAATGCCTATATGTTGAAAGTTTTAACCCTGACTGTTTAGACAGTGGACTTTTAAGACCCGTTAATCTTGTGCTAACCCATGGCTTGTAGCTTTGAAAGTTACACTTGAATGTTGTGTTTTAAAAGTTTAAAACAGGTTCTCTGTATCCTTCGATTGTCTAAGTATTCAAGCCTTTCGAACCTCGACCTAAGGGCCTAGCACTCCTGCAGTCGAAGGAAGCAGCAAGGAGCCTGAGGCAAGAGTGTGCTTCACGCTGACCCGAGGCCTCAAACGAAAGAAGTAGCTAGGAGGATGTCCACACTGACTGCCAAGTCCCAATCGAAAGAAGCATGGGAAGGGTGAAATCGAAAGACACAGCCTTACTGACTCCAGGCCCAAATCGAAAGAAGTCAGGAAGGGCAGAATCGAAAGGTGTCTCTGCCCAGATCGAAAGGAGCATTTTTATTCCTTTTATTTTCGTTTTGTCTTTACATTTCTTGCTTTTCAATATGGTTGTAATAGCGTAGGATCTATTTTCTGCATTTTTTATTACTTTCGCACAAATGCTAGTAATTAGGATGTATGGAAAGATGAAAATAACAAGTAGATAACCCCTAATCAAAGACTAAATGCATGCAAATCAAACACATTATTCACACATGCACCCCTTAGGGTAATTCCACTTGTTGCCTCGGAAAATGCAATCATGTCCCTCGAGTATGATACACTCTAGCAATTGTCCCTTCGATAAACAAAGATCGTAGTCCCTCGATGACCCTCGATGTTGCCTTCGATAAAACGATCTTGTCCCTTACGAAATTGCTAGAGCGTCTCACAAGTTGCCTTCAATGATTGCATACGATGACCCGCGCCTGTCCCGTTTAAACATCCTAACACAAGGTTGTTCACCAAATACAATGGTGAAACAACACTGTTAAAAGGGTTAAAAAACATGAGAAAGATCTTTGAGTAAAATTAGGGTAGATAGCTCTTAGTTACTTGATCAAACTTGCAAAACATCCTTGCCATTTTTTCAAACACACATCTCAACACAATTTCACAACAAACTTTCAAAAAACATTGAAACATCTTTTCAAAAAGACAAACACCTTTGTAAACCATTCAAATAAGAATTGTTACAAAGGTTGCCTAAACAAGGCATCTTTTTCCAAACATTTTCAAAACCACACACAAAGCACCATTTCAAACAATTGAAAAGCAAAGGCAAGTGATCTAAGCAAGTACCTAAGAGCCCATGGATAACCATGGATAGAAAGGGTGCTAATACCTTCCCTTTCTTTAATCTACTCCCTGAACCCAAGAAAACATCTCAAAGGTCTTTCCTGTGCTTTTTGACCTTTCCTTAGGATAAAATAAAAAGTCGGTGGCGACTCTTGCTAAACCGAACATTTGCGAACACAAATGCAAAACCAAGTCAGTTCTCCCACCGTATCACAGAACTGGCGACTCTGTTGGGGAGAAACTTTTAAGTGGAGTAACCTTAGGGCTTAGATCACCCTTTTGCATGATTATTGTTTGCTTTGATTGCTTTACATTTTGGTTCTTTTGTTTGGTCTGAAATCCTCCACCCGAATTTGGGGAAACATTCATAGAAAGAAATACATTGTGGAAACTGTGCGGGGTATACCGACACGGTTGAAGCAATAGCTATATTAGTGCGACATATTTGTGAGTACCGGTAGCCTTTGAGTCAACCAAAGAGAATACGGGGCCGCTGAGTGATGTCATTAAGCACTAACGAACTAGAACCTTACTTGACCATCTTGGCCTTTTATTAGGGGTAGTGAGATGACCGGATTTGGTGCAGTCCGAAGTTGGTAGATACTCGATACTACACTCATTGAGGGTTGTTTTCTTGGAATATTTTGGTCGCTAGTCAAGTGGCTAAACCAAAACAATGAACATAGAAAACAATCCAATGATATTGAGCTCCTTAGAACCCGGTTACTATTTATAGGACAGGTTTTGAGCCAACTAAACTCAAGAGGGTACTTACCTATGAAACCTCATGCAAGCCTGAAACTAGGGTTTTTGTGTGACTTGCTTGTACATGTGTTTGTGCATACATCATGAACATCATAAAGCATCATATGCATCCACTAACAATTTCAAGGGTTTGGATCTTCATCTTTATTCTTGTTTTGTAGGTCATGGAAACTCTTCGCAGGAAAACAATTCAAGTCAACCTTGTGAGAATCCCTCCTCAACTCAAGGAGCTTACATCCAGAATTCCAAAAAATACTCTCTTCAGTGAAAGACATGGTAGACTTCTCAACCTAGTCAACACCAGCTTTGAAGAAGACATGGTGAAAGTGTTGTTCCAGTTCTTTGACCCCCTTCACCACTGTTTCACATTCTCCGATTACCAATTGGTGCCTACTTTGGAGGAATTTTCTCAACTCTTGAGAATTCCTATTCTGAATCAACTACACTACAACGGTATGGAAAAAGAACCAAAACCTGAAGATGTTGCTCAAGCACTGCACTTGCAACCATCTAACATCAAGGGGCATTGGGATACTAGAAGTGGTGTCAAGGGCTTCTTGGCAAAGTTCTTATTTGAGAAGGCACAAGAGTGTTGGAATTCCTTGGATCTGCAAGCCTTTGAAGAGATTGTGGCACTCCTTATTTATGGGTTGGTCTTGTTCCCAAATCCTGACCAACTTATAGATGTGAATGTTGTCAAGATTTGCATGTCTAAGAATCCCATACCTACATTGCTTGGGGACATCCTACACTCATTTTACACACGAACAATGAGGAAAAGGGGTGTTCTCATGTGCTGTACTCCTCTCCTGGCAAAGTGGTTTATTTCTCACCTTCCACAATCAGTTCTGAAGAATGAGCAGGGTTTAAGGTGGTCACAACGGTTGATGACCCTCACGCATTCTGATGTACATTGGTGTTCTCGGTCCAGAGAAAATGTCATCCTCATTGATCGTTGTGGTGAATTCCCTAATGTCCCACTACTCGGTATTAGGGGAGGCATCATCTACAACCCCTGTCTAGCCTTGAGACAATTTGGATATGCTCGGAGGGATGGCCCTCATGACATGCTGATTCCTGACCTAGTTTTTGACTTCGACAACGATGTGCAAGGACTTCGACAAAGGTTCATCAGAGCTTAGAGGATGCCTAACAAGGTGGATAGTAAGACATTGGGGCACAAAAATTCCATCCCCCTTGAGCCTTACCTCAAGTGGGTGCGAACCCGCTCCCAGAATCTTATGATGCCATATCCTCACATTCTCCCCTTGATTAAAGAGCCTGTTAAGGAAGGAGAGGTTCCATACACCATCTTGTATCCTAACATGCCAACATCTGAAGGGGTGAAAAACACAAGAAGGGGGGGTTGAATTGTAAAACTGAAATCTAAAGCAATTGACAAGATATTTTTATCTTGGTTCGTTTGATCTCAAACTACTCCAGTCTACCCGTCAAGGTGATTTCGCCTCTCTCCAACGAGGTCTTAATTCACTATATTCAACTGAATATTACAGACTGCTTTAACAACTGCTAAAGCCTTCTTGATTCAAACCACAACCCGGTTTGTCAAGGTAACACTTTCTTACAAAGAGATAAAATAATGTGTGTGGATGTTTTCTACAAAACTTTATCACAACTGTGATGTATACACAAAATGAAGCTTAGAAACTAGATTGCTAAACAATAATGGAATATCAGAGTATGTGGTTTAGCAAAACTGGTAGAACGAAGATTATGGTTCAGCTTTGTGCGTGTAGAGATATGGAGAGCATTAGCCATTATAATCTTCAAAGCCTTGTTTATATAGCACTTGAGAAGATGAACGTTGAATGCAATATTCTTGATTCAATGCTAATAACAAGCTTTCCTTTTTGAGCAGATCTTGTCTGGAATGAGACGTTGGAATTAATTAGCGTTCAATGCACAGTACCGTTGCTTCTTCAATGCACGTTCTGGCTTGGCTCATTCTGATTCTGCTTCGCTGCTGATGAACTATTGTGTTTCTGTATCAGAGTGTTTGAGTGCAGTCTTGTTCATCAAGCTTTAGCATGTACGTGAGTTGATCATCTGATCTTGACGTTATGATGTAGCAACTTCTGATGCTGGTGTATGAAATCAAATTCTGATGCTGAATAGACGTGATCTTGCTTATATCAATCAGAGTATCTGCAAGTCAGAACATAATAATTTTAGGCAGCAGATAGTTCATTCATGAAACTTATAAATACTATATCTTTTCACTTTGTTATCATCAAAACTTAAATATAGGGTAGTAGATTCAAACATTGTTCTAACAATCTCCCCCTTTTTGATGATGACAAAAACTAGATATTTTAAATGAAAAATAACGTGAAAAGGTATCAGAGTTAAGAAGTACGGAGAAGTCAGAGTAAAGAGATACTCCCCCTGAGTTGATTACTTCCCTTTGATTATACATGTTCTTCAGGATCAGATCTTTTTCTTTCTTTGAACATCAGATTATCAGAGTCTTTGACTTATCAGAGAGCAGAGCTTCAGAGCTTTTCTTTGTCAGAGCTTTGCTTTGGATCAGAGTATTAGGACGATCAGAACTTCATATTGATCAGAGCAACATTGATCAGAGTTTCTAGTCTTCAGAGTGTCCAGGAGCTTCCTTGTGCCTGTAGACTTTAAACAAAACAGAAAAAACATTTCAAGTAATAAAGTTAGAATGTTTGAGAATTTCTGTCTAGTTAGCCGTTATTGATTTAAATATCATTCTTGTTCTCCCCCTTTTTGTCAGCAATCAAAAAGTGTTGGTGATGTGCTAAAACAATTAAGATCAGAAAAACAAATTATATTAAGATAGTTCAGAATCAGAGCAAGAAAATATTACAAAAACTTAATCAAAACAGTACATCAGAAAATCAAGAAAACATGAATTGAGAAAAAGGTTTGCAAGGGATGAGCTCAGAAATATGTAGAAAATGCTTGAGTGATTGTGAGAAAGCGTAAAGAATAAATGAGAGATTAATGTGCTTAAATAGAGTTTTCAAAATTGTTTTGAAAAGTTAAACGTTTTTAAGAGAGAGAAAAATAATGATTGCCATTTAGAAGGCGTGATTACTTTTCATTAAATTCTTGCTGATTTTGGGGGATTTGAGAAAGATACTTAAAAACGGTTACCAGACGTGTGTCTCAATGCACCCAATCAGCGCTTTGCCTTCTCAGAAGCGTGCACGCATTCTGCTTCAGAGATATGCTGATGATTGGATGACACTTGTTTGATGTAGTGATCAGCACGTCTGTCTTTGAGATTAGACTCTCAGATCTTTAGACTTGCATCTGATACAATCTGCATGTTCTATCTTTCTGAAAGGAGATTGATCAGAAGTTCACAGTAAAATAATTACATTCTGAAGATAAATATATGGAATTAAAACATTTTCATTCTGGGCATACTTTCATGCTGAGATGTTTCAGAATGAAATTAAACCTATCTTCTGAAAGGGGTTTAGTAAAGATATCAGCCCATTGATGGTCTGTATCTATAAATTTTAAGTTCAAAATACCTTTCTGAATATAGTCCCTAATGAAATGATGTTTTATTTCTATATGCTTAGCTCTAGAATGTAAAATAGGATTTTTACTTAAGCAAATAGCAGAAGTATTATCAC
Source organism: Vicia faba (assembly GCA_948472305.1). Lineage (NCBI taxonomy): Eukaryota > Viridiplantae > Streptophyta > Magnoliopsida > Fabales > Fabaceae > Vicia > Vicia faba. The sequence goes on from OX451738.1 coordinate 167,160,116, forward strand.
AAAGTATAGGAATGTTACTCTCAAAGATCTGGAAGTCTTCAAGCTGACTTTTCATCCAGAGCATTTGTGTGCTACATCCTGCTGCTGCTATGTACTCAGCTTCTGCTATTGACAGAGCAATTGTTGATTGCCTTTTGCTGGACCAAGAGATCAGATTTTCTCCCAGAAACTGGCAGCTTCCAGAAGTACTTTTACGTTCCACTCTGTCTCCAGCAAAGTCAGCATCACAGTAGCCTACTAAGCTGTAATCACTAGATTTTCTATAAAACAAACCCAGATTAGTAGTACCTTTCAGATACTTGAAAATTCGCTTAACAGCTGTTAAGTGAGATTCTCTAGGATCTGATTGGAATCTAGCACAGATACAAACACTGAATAATATGTCAGGTCTTGAAGCAGTCAGATAGAGGAGAGAGCCAATCATACCTCTGTAGACTTTCTGTTCTACACTTTTGCTTACCTCTTCTCTTTCCAGAATGCACGTGGGATGCATTGGAATTTTTGATGGCTTACATTCTGAGAGGTCAAATTTCTTCAGAAGATCTCTGATGTATTTGCTCTGATGAATGTAAGTTCCTTCTGGAGTTTGATTGATCTGAATTCCTGGAAAGAATTTCAGTTCCCCCATGAGGCTCATCTCAAATTCTGCCTGCATACACTTAGCAAATTTTCTTCCAAGAGAAGGATTAGTAGAACCAAAAATGATATCATCAACATAAATTTGACAGACTAAAATGTCACTCTTAACTGTTTTACAGAATAGAGTAGTGTCCACTTTCCCTCTGGTGAATTCATTTTCAAGCAGAAAGTTACTTAGCCTTTCATACCAAGCTCTGGGAGCTTGTTTCAGACCATACAGTGACTTCTTTAGTTTGAAAACATGTTCTGGATGTTTTGTATTTTCAAAACCTGGGGGTTGGTGAACATAAACTTCTTCTTCTATATAACCATTTAAGAATGCACTTTTGACATCCATCTGATACAAAGTGATGCCTCTATTAACAGCAAATGAAATTAAAAGTCTGATAGATTCTAACCTGGCGACTGGGGCAAAGGTTTCTGTATAGTCTATCCCCTCTTGCTGACTATAACCTTGTGCAACCAGTCGTGCCTTGTTTCTGATCACTTCACCTTGTTCATTTAGCTTGTTTCTGAACACCCATCTTGTACCAATGACGTTGAATCCTTTTGGTCTGGGAACGAGATCCCATACGTCGTTTCTGGTGAATTGATTCAGCTCTTCTTGCATTGCCAGAATCCAGTCATTATCCAGAAGTGCTTCATCAATAGAAGAAGGTTCAATCAGAGACACAAGTCCCATAAGGGTTTCTTCAGAGTTTCTGAAGCTTGCTCTTGTTCTGATTGGATCTTCCTTTCTTCCTAGGATAGTCTCTTCTGGGTGATCCAAGCTGCTTCTGGGCAATCTCTTCTGAGGTTGATCAGCAGCTGTTGAAGGATTTCTAGCAGTGCTCCTTTCAGACGTTGAAGGAATGTCTGTGTTGAGAGCTTCTGATGACTTGTCTTCAGAACCTGCAAATTCAATTTCTATACCTGCAAAAATTTCATTCTGCTTTGACTTTTCAGAGTCAAGCTTATCATCAAAACGAACACTGATTGATTCTTCCACAATCTGTGTTTCTGTATTGTATACTCTGTACCCTCTTGAGCGTTCAGAGTATCCTAACATAATACACTTCTGTGCCTTAGAGTCAAACTTGTTCAAATAATTCTTTGTATTTAATATAAAGCAAGTACATCCAAATGGATGAAAATATGAAATGTTGGGCTTTCTGTTCTTCCACAATTCATATGGAGTCTTTTCCAGAATAGGTCTTATTGAGATTCTATTCTGAATGTAACACGCTGTGTTTATTGCCTCTGCCCAGAAAGTCTTAGCAACGTTTGTCTCATTGATCATGGTTCTGGCCATTTCTTGCAATGTTCTGTTCTTTCGTTCTACAACTCCATTTTGTTGGGGAGTTCTAGGACAAGAGAAATCATGCAGAATGCCTTTGTCATTAAAGAATGACTCAAAATCTTTATTTTCAAATTCTCCACCATGATCACTTCTGACTTTAACGATTCTAAGATCTTTTTCATTCTGAACTTGGTTACAGAAGGTAACAAACACAGAGTGTGACTCGTCCTTGTGTCTTAAGAACTTTACCCATGTCCATCTGCTATAGTCATCTACGATTACTAACCCATACTTTTTACCACTGACTGAAGCAGTTTTAACTGGTCCAAATAAGTCAATGTGCAGAAGTTCTAATGGCTTAGAGGTAGAAACAACATTTTTGGATTTAAAAGAAGGTTTTGCAAATTTGCCTTTCTGACATGCTTCACACAGAGCATCTGAATTGAACTTCAAATTTGGAAGTCCTCTGACCAGATTGAGTTTGTTAATCTGAGATATTCTTCTCATACTAACATGCCCCAATCTTCTGTGCCAGATCCACTGCTCGTTGTTAACAGACAGAAGACATTTTACATTCTGACTCTTTAGTTCAGAAAGTTTGATTTTGTAAATGTTGTTTTTCCTCTTACCATTAAACAGGATAGTCCCATCTTTCTGACTAACAGCTTTACATGATTTTTGATTAAAGATTATATCATAACCGTTATCACTTAATTGACTTATGGATAACAGATTATGCATCAATCCATCTACTAGCAGAACATTATTAATAGAGGGAAGATTTCCATTACCTACAGTTCCAGAGCCAATTATCTTTCCCCTCTGATTGCCTCCAAAGCCAACGTGGCCTCCAGGCTTAAGTTCCAGGCTTTGGAACATATGCCTTCTTCCCGTCATGTGTCGTGAGCAGCCAGAGTCCAGGTACCATGACTGGTGTTTCTGACTTGCTGCTAAAGATATCTGCAACATGTATTATTTTATCCTTAGGTACCCAGATTTTCTTGGGTCCTGATTTGTTAGTTTTACCAAAACTCTGGTTGAATTTTGGTTTCACAGAGTGCTTACTGCTAGTATATTTGATGTCATGTGTGTGACCATACACAAAGTGTGAATTTAGAGGAGTGTGTTTAATGGTTAAGTCCATGACATTCTTTGGTGTAGGAACCTTACCTTGGTATCCTATTCCTTTCCTGCCGTTTCTGCTAACTCCATAGATCATTGAAGCCATTCTGCTTCTATCTATGCTTTTAGCAAGGAACTTCTGGAAACTGTGATCATACTCCTTGATGATCTCATCAGCGTTGCTGGGAGTTTCAGAAATTGGTTCCTTCTGAGAGTTTTGTAAAGTGTTTTCTAATTTTGAAATTTTATCTCTCAGCTCAGAATTTTCCAATTTGAGACTCTCAGACTTATTAGAGTCAGATTCAAGATTCCTTTTCAGGTCTCTGAATTTAGCTCTAATCTGCTGATAACGTTCCAGAATTTCATTGAGGCTTTCAGCAAGTTCAGCCTTTGTAAAGTTAACAGCGAAGTTAGGAAATACCTCTTCTGTGTCTGATTTTGAGTCTGATTCAGAAGCTTCACTATCTTCTGAAATGTTTGCCATGAGAGCTATGTTTGCCCTTTCATCATCTGATTCTGAGTCAGCTTCAGACGAGTCAGAGTCATCCCATGTGGCCATGAGACTTTTCTTCTTCTCTCTTCCAAACTTCTTTTTGGGCTTTTCCCTCTGAAGCTTTGGGCAGTCACTCTTGTAGTGTCCTTGCTCATTGCACTCATAGCAGATGATGTCTTTGGTGTTTGGCTTCTTGCTACTGGAGGAGCCTTCAGATCTTCTGTATCCAGAGGAAGAATCTGTCCTTCTGTATCTGGAAGAGGACTCGTTCTGATCAGATCTTCTGGGATTCCTGAACTTCCTTTGTCTTTGCTTCCACAGTTGATTTACTCTTCTGGAGAGAAGGGAAAGTTCGTCTTCTTCTGATGAGGATCCATCAGATGTTTCTTCAACTGCCTGCAAAACTTTAGACTCAGATTTTCTGTTAGATTTTAATGCTAAAGGCTTACCTTGCTTCTGAGGCTCATCAGCTTCTAGCTCTATTTTATGACTTCTGAGGGAGCTTATAAGTTCCTCCAGAGTGATTTTGTTGAGATCTTTAGCTAGCTTCAGAGCAGTAACCATAGGCCTCCACTGCTTGGGTAAACTTCTGATTATTTTCTTGACATGGTCAGCAGTAGAGTATCCTTTGTCCAGAACTTTGAGACCAGCTACCAGAATCTGGAATATAGAGAACATAGTTTCAATGGATTCAGATTCTTCCATTTTGAACGCCTCATACTTCTGAATGAGCGCCAGAGCTTTTGTTTCTTTGACCTGAACGTTGCCCTCGTGCGTCATTCTGAGAGAATCAAAGATATTTTTTGCTGTGTCTCTGTTGGAGATCTTTTCATACTCAGTATAGGAGATGGCACTGAGGAGGATGGTTCTGGCCTTGTGGTGATTCTTGAAGTCACGCTTTTGTTGATCAGTCATTGATTTTCTATCAATCTTCTGACCACTTGCATTCACAGGGTGCGTGTATCCATCTGTCACCATATCCCACATATTAGCATCATGTGCTAGAAAGAAGCTTTCAATTCTGTCTTTCCAGTAATCAAAGTTTTCTCCATCAAAAACTGGAGGTTTGCCACTGAATCTGTCTCTGTCCTCATTGTTGTCATTGCTGATGTGAGAATTGTTTCCTGCCATTGTGTTTTTCTGACGCTGGATCTTGTACTGACACGGTTAAGTGTTTTAGCTCAGAACCAGGAGCTCTGATACCAATTAAAGGGGTGAAAAACACAAGAAGGGGGGGTTGAATTGTAAAACTGAAATCCTAAGCAATTGACAAGATATTTTTATCCTGGTTCGTTTGATCTCAAACTACTCCAGTCCACCCGTCAAGGTGATTTCGCCTCTCTCCAACGAGGTCTTAATTCACTATATTCAACTGAATATTACAGACTGCTTTAACAACTGCTAAAGCCTTCTTGATTCAAACCACAACCCGGTTTGTCAAGGTAACACTTTCTTACAAAGAGATAAAATAATGTGTGTGGATGTTTTCTACAAAACTTTATCACAACTGTGATGTATACACAAAATGAAGCTTAGAAACTAGATTGCTAAACAATAATGGAATATCAGAGTATGTGGTTTAGCAAAACTGGTAGAACGAAGATTATGGTTCAGCTTTGTGCGTGTAGAGATATGGAGAGCATTAGCCATTATAATCTTCAAAGCCTTGTTTATATAGCACTTGAGAAGATGAACGTTGAATGCAATATTCTTGATTCAATGCTAATAACAAGCTTTCCTTTTTGAGCAGATCTTGTCTGGAATGAGACGTTGGAATTAATTAGCGTTCAATGCACAGTACCGTTGCTTCTTCAATTCACGTTCTGGCTTGGCTCATTCTGATTCTGCTTCGCTGCTGATGAACTATTGTGTTTCTGTATCAGAGTGTTTGAGCGCAGTCTTGTTCATCAAGCTTCAGCATGTACGTGAGTTGATCATCTGATCTTGACGTTCTGATGTAGCAACTTCTGATGCTGGTGTATGAAATCAAATTCTGATGCTGAATAGACGTGATCTTGCTTATATCAATCAGAGTATCTGCAAGTCAGAACATAATAATTTTAGGCAGCAGATAGTTCATTCATGAAACTTATAAATACTATATCTTTTCACTTTGTTATCATCAAAACTTAAATATAGGGTAGTAGATTCAAACATTGTTCTAACAACATCATGGGAGGAAATGAAAAAGAGTTGGATCCAACTCAAGGAAGAACGGGATACTTTCGAAGCCAGCTTCTATGCCAGTGAGAAGAAGGTTTTAGAGGTCACCCGTCGACTTCACGAGGAGGAAACTCTCAACACCTACATCGCACCAAAAAGGATGCGTAACGTATTTTTACCTTAAGAAGCTTTGTAATATTTGGCCCATGGGGCATTTATGTACTGATAAAATTTCTTCTTATTAATATGACGTGTGTTCTTTTGTCTGCAACAACTTTGAATTTCTAAATCCTTGAATGCATTACATGAATAAACATATCATTCATCATATGCACAAACAGGTCTTCAAGCCAGGTTTCCTTATCTTTCTCCTGTTTATTTCAGCAAGATGGATTTGGAGCAAACAGTAAAGGACCTACAGGTACAAAATTCACAATTTCAACAACTCCTCATGACCTTGGCAAAGGGTCAGGAGGATCTCAAAGTTCTGCTAGAGAAGAGTAAAGAGAAGAAAAAGAAGAAGAGAATTGGGGTAGCTACACTGGGAAGAAGATTTGAGAATGATGCTAGGAGAGTTCTAGAGTTCCCCTTGACGTCTGACGAAGGGACCGGCAAGGGAAAAGGAGCTGCAGTACCCTCTGAGTCTGAGGTTGAAGAGGAAGAGGTTGAAGAGGATGAAGATTATTCCGAGCAACAGTACCCTCCTGCGGACGACAGGTATAAAAATCTGGAAGAGCGGTTAGCAGCCATGGAAGTACAAAGGGTTCCCGGGATGGACTTTAAAGAGTTGGGATTGATTGTTGGGATTGTTATCCCTCCTAAGTTCAAGGTCCCAACATTCGCCAAGTACGACGGTCTGTCTTGTCCTAAGATGCACTTGAGGTCGTATGTTAGAAAGATCCAGCCACATTCATCCGACAAAAACCTCTGGGTGCACTTTTTCCAAGACAGCTTGTCTGGCCCTCAGTTAGATTGGTTTTATCAGCTCGAGAGGTCAGAGGTCCACAATTGGGAAGACTTGGCAGCTGCTTTTTATCGTCAGTATCAGTACAACACTGATTTGGCGCCGACCCGTACTCAGCTACAGAGTATGGAAATGGCTTCAAATGAAGGGTTCAAGGAGTACGCCCAGAAGTGGCGCGACCTGGCTGGAAGGGTGCAGCCACCGCTATCAGATAGGGAATTAGTCGACATGTTTTTGGGGACCCTATCTGGACCTTTCTTTAACCATCTAATCAGAAGCTCTTCAGCTGGATTTACTGAGTTGATTTTGACTGGCGAGAGGGTGGAAGCCGGTATCAAGAGTGGAAAAATTCAAAAGGATGCTTCCGCATCCACAACTGCTAGAAAACCTTTCCCAGCCAAGAAAGAAGTATCTGCTGTGTACACTCAGAAAAATCGGGAAAGAGGGGAACGTCGCCCAACAGTGGGGGCCGTATTAATATAGAAGTTCGCCACAGACCAGCTTAGAAACAGTCAGCCGAGGAATGATCAGCCCAGAACTTATCAGCGAGGGCCACCACGGCAGTTTACTCCAGTAAATATGACACCTGCTCAAAACCTTCCACATCTCCTGAAGTTGAATCTCTCTAATATTAAAGAGGCACCAAAGAATGTAAATACCACTTCCCCATATTATCATCCCAATGCAAAGTGTGCTTACCATTCCGACAGTATTGGGCACGATACCAATAATTGCTGGGCACTCAAGCACAAAATTCATGATTTAATTGACGCCAAAGAGGTCGAATTTGACGCTCCGGAGAAGCCCAATGTTATATCCGCGCCAATGCCCAAGCAAAATCACAATGTGCATGCTGTTTTGGAAAATCTCCATGTTACTAATGTCGCCGATCTGTTGACTTCATTGTTAGTGATAAAAGAAAATTTGTTGAGAGCCGGGATCTTTCCTGGTTGTGATGAAGATTTCTATTTTTGTTTGAATATTCAAGATGATTGTCCAATGTTGAAGTCGGGTGTCCAACGCTTGATGGATACTCAAGAAATACTTTTTCAGAAAACCCCTGTTAACACTTTCAATCTGATTGCTCCTGATACTTGTGAAACCTCAACCAACGATATTGGCATCATAACCATTTCCGACAATCCTCCCAAGGCTTGCAAAAGGCCTGTCAGGATTACACCTAACTCCGAATGTGTACCTCTCAAGATCACCATGCCGGGACCTGTCCCGTACCAATCAAGTAAAATGATACCGTGGAACTATGGGGGAAAATCTTCTACCACGGCATCAAACAAATCGAAACAATCCAAGAAATTTCTGAAGAAGACCTTGATGTAGAGAACATCGCGGGTACTAGCAAGATCACCCGCAGTGGACGGATCTTTTCTCCGGAGATTTCTCCACCCCGAGCAGTCTTCGGACCCTTAAAAGCTTCTGCACCTGTTGGACCCTCTGTGCAAGGCTCGGTGATTAAGGAGTTAAACACTCCTGAGGAAAGACCATCCACTGATAACACCGACAAAGGTAAGGGGATACTGAAAGAGCCTGTCAGGACGAAGGCTCATGCTGGGGTTATCCCCGAAACCACTCAGAAGGAGATGGATGAGATCCTAAAATTAATCAGAAAAAGTGACTATGACGTTGTGGAACAATTGGGGTAAACCCCTTCTAAGATCTCAATGTTAGCTCTCTTGCTCTGTTCAGAGGCCCATGCTAAGGCCCTGATTAAGTTCTTGAAGACGGCACATGTCTCCCAAGAGACCTCAGCTGACCAATTTCAAAATTGTGTGGCCAGTCTTACTGCTGACAATGGCCTGGGCTTTTCGGACGCTGACCTAACTCCTAAAGGAAGGAAGCACAATGATGCATTACATGTTTCAGTGGAGTGCCGAGGTACCACACTCGCCCATGTCTTGGTCCATACTGGTTCTTCCCTGAATGTGCTACCAAAGAAGGCCTTAGACCGTTTGGATTGTGAAGGTTTGACCCTCAAGCCTAGCAACATTATCGTCAGAGCTTTCGATGGTTCCAAAAGAATGGTTCATGGGGAGGTTGATATTCCCATCAAGGTAGGCACCGAAGTGTTTAACTCCACCTTCTACGTGATGGACATCCGTCCGTCATACTCATGTTTGCTGGGGAGACCATGGATCCATTATGCTGGGGCAGTTACGTCCTCTTTGCACCAGATGCTGAAGTATCCTGTTAAGGGTAAAATCATAACTGTGCATGGCGAGGAGGATTACATGATTAGTCATCTCAATTCCTTTTGATATGTGGAGTTAGATGGCGAGTTTATCGAAACACCTTTTCAGCATTTTGAGGAAGTTTCTCCCGAGGTGGCGGTTGCGAAGACAGCAGTTGAGGTACCTATCATTCCCAAGCATGTGGCTAAGATGGCATCTCTCAAGGACGCAGAGGGTGTGATTAAGGAGGGGAAGAGCACGGTATGGGGACAGTTGCCTGACTTTCCCCATAAGACGGACAAGTTTGGTTTAGGGTTTACTACTGCAGGACAAAAGGCTATGCATCGCTCCAAGATTGGAAGATCACCTGTCAAGATTTCTCACCACGGAATCAATGCTGCAGAAGATGAAGACGAGGAGAGCCACTTTGAAGATTGGATTTTTCCGACTGTTGAAGGGGGTTTGAGCAATTGGGAAGCAAAGGACTTCGTTCCTATCACCTTTATCAATCAGTAATTTTAGCTTTGAACAATTTTCCATTTTTATGGTCTGTAATAACTAAAACAATTCGCATACTATTTTCACCTCATGCCTTGCCCGAGGCATGTAGGTTCATTTGTAAGGGTTTGATTTCCTTCATAGTCATATGCCATGTTTTAATGAATCATTGGACGTTTTTCATCTATAAACTGTTCATTTTCTTTCCTTTTTGCATTTTTGTTTGTTTAAGGATGGCTATCCCTTACACACACCCACACTACAAATGCAGGTACCCATCCACTCCGGATTCCATGGGTGACTATTCTGTTTTAGCCTTCGATAACTATGAAGATTTGGTCAATCACGCTGAGTACGAAGCTGACAAAGATTGTGAAGTGCCGGGAGAGTTAGCCAGACTTCTATAACAAGAAGAGAGGGCCATTCTGCCTCATGAAGAGTTGTTAGAAACCATCAACTTAGGGACAGAGGAGGACAGGAAAGAAGTAAAAGTGGGTGCCAATCTGGAACCAAGTGTCAAGAAGCGCTTAGTACAGTTATTGAATGAAAACGTTGAAATCTTCGTCTGGTCTTATGAAGACATGCCAGGGTTAGACACAGATATCGTGGTTCACCGTCTCCCTACAAGAGAGGACTGTCCACCGATCAAACAAAAGGTCCGCCGAATGAGGCCCGACATGTCTGAGAAGATTAAGGCCGAAGTAATGAAGCAGTTCAACGCCGACTTTCTGGCTGTTACAACCTATCCACAATGGGTTGCTAACATTGTGCCCGTACCCAAAAAAGACGGCAAGGTCAGAATGTGTGTGGACTATCAGGATTTGAACAGGGCTAGCCCTAAAGATGATTTTCCGCTGCCTCATATCGACATTTTGGTTGACAACACAGCTCAGCATAAAGTATTTTCTTTCATGGACGGATTCTCGGGCTACAACCAGATTAACATGGCCTCCGAGGACATGGAGAAAACAACCTTTGTTACACAATGGGGTACCTTCTGCTACAAGGTGATGTCGTTCGGACTGAAGAACGCAGGGGCAACTTATCAACGCGCCATGGTAGCTTTATTTCATGATATGATACATCATGAGATCTAAGTTTACGTAGAAGATATGATAGCTCGATCACAGACAGAAGAGGAACACCTTAATCATTTGCAAAAGCTGTTTGCCAGGTTGAAGGAGTATAAACTCAGGCTGAATCCAAGCAAGTGCACTTTTGGAGTTAGGTCTGGTAAACTTCTGGGATTTATTGTCAGCAACAAGGGCATTGAGGTCGATCCAGCAAAAGTAAAGGCTATACAAGAAATTCCTGCCCCCCGTACTGAAAAGGAGGTTAGAGGATTCTTGGGACGCTTAAACTATATCGCCAGGTTCATCTCTCACCTGACGTCTACCTGTGAGCCAATTTTCAAACTATTAAAGAAGGATCAGGTAGTTGAATAGAATGACGATTGTCAAGTTTCTTTTGATAAGATCAAGGAGTATTTGATGGAACCTCATATTCTGATGCCACCCGTCGAAGGAAGGTCGTTGATCATGTATCTGACTATTTTGGACAACTCAATGGGGTGTGTACTGGGCCAACATGACGAGTCTGGTCGAAAAGAGCATGCCATTTATTACCTTAGAAAAAAGTTTACCGACTGTGAGACTCACTACTCACTGCTCGAGAAAACTTGTTGCGCTTTGGTATGGGCTGCTCGCCGGCTAAGGCAGTATATGTTGACTTATACCACTTTGCTGATTTCCAAGATGGATCCAATCAAGTACATCTTCGAGAAGCCTGCTTTATCTGGGAGAATCGCTAGATGGCAAATGATCCTGACTGAGTATGATATTCAGTATACTACCCAAAAAGCTATAAAAAGGAGTGTACTAGTTGACCATCTAGCTCATCAAGCCGTCGAAGATTATCAGTCTATGAGATTCGACTTCCCGCACGAGGATATCATGACATTAGACAACGTAGAAGGTAACGGACCGTATGACGGACCTGAACAAGGATCCCGATGGACCCTGTACTTTGGTGGTGCTTCGAATGCACTTAGCAATGGTATCGGCGCGGTACTCATTTCTCCAGAAGGTTGCCATACACCTTTCACTGCCCGACTTTGTTTCAGCTGTACCAACAATATGGCCGAATATGAAGCTTGCATCTTTGGTCTCAAGGCTGCTATAAACCTGGGGATCAAATCTTTGGTCGTATTTGGGGACTCGGCTTTGGTTATCAGTCAAGTAAAAGGAGAGTGGGACACCAAACATCCTAATCTAATCCCATACAAAGAACATGTCCTGACTTTGTTGCCTCATTTTGAGCAGATCACCTTCGAGCATTTCTCGCGAGAAGAAAATCAACTAGCAGATGCTCTAGCTACAATGTCTTCCATGTTTAAACTCAACTGGGATAACGAGGCTCCCCAAATCACTATCGAACGATTGGACGAACCGGCGCACTGTCATGAGATTAATACCGAAGAAGTAGTGGAACAACCCTGGTTTCACGAAATCAAAAGGTATCTCCAGACTAGAGAATATCCTGAAGGAGCTTCCGTCAATGACAAAAAGTTCTTAAGAAGATTTGCTGCCAAGTTCTTCCTGAGCAATGGCATCCTTTATATGCGTAGCCATGATTGTGTTTTACTTAGATGTGTGGACAAAGCTGAAGCAGAGTTGATCATGACCGATATACACAGTGGCACATTTGGCACCCACTTGAGAGGGCATACAATGGCAAAGAAAATTCTAAGGGCAGGCTACTATTGGTCTACCATGGAAGCCGATTGCCACCAACATTCCCGCACTTGCCATAAATGCCAAATCTACGCCGACAAGGTACATATTCCTCTTGTTCCTCTCAACATTCTAACAGCTCCTTGGCCATTCGCAATATGGGGCATTGACATGATTGGAGAGATCAAGCCCACAACATCCAATGGACATCGCTTTATCTTGGTCGCTATTGACTATTTCACCAAGTGGGTCGAAGCAGATTCCTTTGCCTCTGTTACGAAGAATGTGGTTGCCCGCTTCATCAAACAGAACCTCATATGCCGGTATGGTGTCCCTGACAGGATCATCACAGACAATGGTACAAATTTAAACAATACTATGATCACCGCTCTATGCGAGCAGTTCAAGATTTATCATCACAATTCATCTCCCTATCGGCCGAAGATGAACGGTGCTGTTGAAGCTGCGAACAAAAATATCAAGAAGATCATTCATAAGATGACAGTCACCTACAAAGACTGGCATGAGATGTTACCGTTTTCTCTGCATGGATATCGTACCACGGCACATACTTCAACAGGGGCAACCCCATTTTCTTTGGTATATGGCATGGAGGTTGTCCTACCCATGGAAGTTCAGATTCCTTCCTTAAGGATCATGAAAGACGCTGGTTTGAGCAAAGACGATTGGATTTAGACCCGGCTTGATCAACTCAATTTGATCGATGAGAAGCGACTTACTGCTGTTTGTCATGGTCAGGCGTATCAAAAACGCATAATCAAGGCTTTCAACAAGAAAGTCAAGTGTCAGGTATATCAGGTCGGAGATCTTGTAATCAAGCGGATCATCTTGCCGTAAAGTGATCCCAAGTGCAAATGGACTCCTACTTACGAAGGACCATTTGTGATCAAGAGCATTTTTTTGGTGGTGCAATGATTCTGACCACCATGGACGGTGACGATTTGCCACACCGTGCGAATGCAGACATAGTCAAAAGATACTACGCATGAAACACCCGACAAGTCGAAAACCCGAAAGGGCGACTTGGGCAAAAATGGGCATCCCGATGAACCGAAAACCCGAAGGGGTGGTTCAGGAAAAAATTAGGGATAAAACAAAAAAAATCTGTACACCCGGCAAGTTGAAAACCCGAAAGGGCGACTTGGGCAAAAAAGGGTTTCCCGGTGGATCGAAAACCCGAAAGGGCGATTCAGGAAAAAGTTAGGGAATTAAAGGATATGATTGTGTCTCGTCGGATCACTTTAAAGAACAAACTCCTCATCAACAAAGCTCCAAGCTTCTGATTAATCCAATCACCGGAGGACGAAGCAGTGAATGGACAAGATATTCAGAGTTGTTAAGGTTATAGCAGAATGGGAATCCCGTGGAATTGTTACACATAGTCATCTTTCTTTTGTATAAAATTTTTCAATTTTTACGACAACATTCTCTTACTAGGATGTATGTCTCCTTTGTAAAAAAATACTCATAAAAAGTTAATACAAATACACTTCCAAATGCAGAAATTGGCTTTGCCTTCTTTTTCTTTTTACACTTATGTTTTATTTGAAAAAACGTCCAATGTTTTGTTAAATAGGCATATGCATTTGAACATAATCGTTGCTTACAAATAAAACAAAAATCAAGAAAAGATGATTGCTGATAGGTTGAAGGTATAGGTAGATATCTTGATGCCCTTTCAGAAGAAATCCCCAGCGGATTTAAACTTCAAGATCCTCAACAGAGTTAAAATTCGGAATATATTTCCCCAACAGAATTAAACTTCAGGATTCTCAACAGATCAAAAGCTTTCTAAAGCTGGATTCCCCAGCTAAAGTGTATTCCAGAACTTGATTCCCCTCAGAGTCAAGTTTCAAGATCCCCAATGGAGCCCAAAAACCTTGAAAATCCTATCCCCAGCGAAGCCAGAACAGTCTAAACATTCTCCCCACAGAGTTATTTCCCAGCAGGTTAAAGATTCTCAATCTCATTTCTCCAGCAGAAGTCTCCCCGGTTTTAACTCCCCCGGTATAGTTTTTCAGAGTTTCCCTTATTCCCCGACCGCAGTCAAGATTCTATTATCTCCAGCTATCCAGGATTCATCTTCCTCAGCAAGACAACTCATCAGCTTACATGCGCATTCATTACATTCATATATCATAAATATTGATATAACACATATATTGCATCATACATTTCATGCAACATAACTTTGTGTTTCAGCTAATATTTTACCCTTTTCAGGATAAGATTAATAAGCTTCGAATCAAGACTTCTGAAAACAGTTTACGGATTCTCCAAATACAGATGTTAATCTATCGCTTGTTCAGATTCAACTTTTGAAAACAGTTTATGGATGCTTCCCAACCTGGATTCTGATCTATTGCTTATTCAACTTTAAGACTTCTGAAAACAGTTTACGGGTCCTTCCAAACATGGATGTCAATATATCGCTTGTTCAGACTCAACTTCTGAAAACAGTTTACGGGTGCTTCCAAACATGGATGTTAATCTATCGCTTGTTCAGATTCAACTTCTGAAAACAGTTTACGGATGCTTCCCAACCTGGATGCTGATCTATTTCTTATTCAACTTCAAGACTTCTGAAAACAGTTTACGGATTCTCCAGATACGGATGTTAATCTATCGCTTGTTCAGATTCAACTTTTGAAAACAGTTTACGGATGCTTCCCAACCTGGATGCTGATCTATTGCTTATTCAAGTTCAAGACTTCTGAAAACAGTTTACAGATTCTCCAGATACGGATGTTAATCTATCGCTTGTTCAGATTCAACTTTTGAAAACAGTTTAAGGATGCTTCCCAACCTGGATGCTGATCTATTTCTTATTCAACTTCAAGACTTCTGAAAACAGTTTACGGGTGCTTCCAAACATGGATGTCAATCTATCGCTTGTTCAGACTCAACTTTTGAAAATAGTTTACGAGTGCTTCCAAACACGGATATCAATCTATCGCTTGTTCAGACCCAACTTCTGAAAACAGTTTACGGATTCTCCAAATACGGATGTTAATCTATCGTTTGTTTAGATTCAACTTTTGCAAACAGTTTACGGATGCTTCCCAACATGGAGGTTAATCAATTGCTTATTCAGACCCCTAGCTCAGAGATGTTCCAAACATGGATACCTTTCTGATACAAACCCACTCACCTACGATATACAGTTCAACAAACATTCTTAGATGGCATCTTTAAGCCCATCTCCGACAAGATTCTGTCACATTTCCAAATGGCATCTTTAAGCCCATTCCCTCAAACTACATTTTGATGAGTGCAAATTTACGGGCACTCTAGTGTCCAATCTTCTTTTACCTTCGAGTCGCGAACGACAAAACTGCCAATCTAACTCTTCAGGTTCAAGAAGATTGAATAGGGGAAACTGTTGTACCCCAAAATTTGCCCTCTCAATTATCAAGGCCTTTCTCACAAGGATTCTCAAGGTTCAAGCTTTCACAAGTACTTTGGAAACTGTCAAAAAAGGAGAAAACAAATAAAAATTGATATTTTGGCAAATTTGGATAGAAAATAAGTGTTTTTCGATTCAGCTCTTTCGATTGACTCCTAGCCTCCTTCGATTGCTCAAAATGGCTACTAGCATGCCTCTTTCGAATCTGGACTTTTTGCCTCATGTATGCCTCTTTCGAATCTGGACATTTTGCCTCATGTATGCCTCTTTTGAATCTGGACATTTTGCTGCCTACAAGCCTGCTTCGACTGGACAAGATTGCTGCCTACATTGCTTGCCTTGAAAACCATGTTTGCTGGCCACAAGTGCCCCCTGTAAGGCAAAAACCCTCTTGATGATGTCCTTCGATCAAGGAGGAAAAAGCCTCTCTTTTTCCCTCTTTCGATCATACATCATGCCCTTGCACGCCTTTTTCGTTTGGGGGAGTGACTTCTCCAACGTTGCAAGCTTTGATTGAGCCTTCCATCCCTGGAACACATCTTTCGCTTGAGGGTGTGAATCCTTGGGCACAAGTGCTTCGTCATTCTTTAGTTTGGCCATATGGCCCCTTTGTAGGTAAATTTGAGTGGGAAGGATTTCCTGTTAGAAATGGCCTGTTCCAAGCATACAAACTCTTCATTATGTCATTGCCTCAAGCGAAGAAAGCATCTGGATGGTGAATTCGAAGAGTTTTGTTAGGCATGTCAAGATGTCCCCAATCGAAGGACATATATCGCCAGATCCATCCCAAGAGCATTAATCTGGCCCATTCGAAGGATTGTCTAAGGAAGTCATTCGAACGTCACTTCGATTGAAAAAGGAGATGGTTACTGAAAGTCTGGTCGAAAGGTGAGGCTAGGGAGTCAAGACAAAAGGATGAGAGATCAAAGGCATTTGTTGACTAAGTCTCATGCGTAGCCAGGCTAGGGCCTGATTCCCTGGCCATAAAACGCCAAAACTGCTGCACAGCAGTCCTGCACTGCTGCCCAATTCCTTGCACCAAAATGGAAATAAAGCACTGTCCTTTGAAAGCTACAAATATAGCATACCCCTTTTGTTTGAACTTTTTTGTTTTCCCTCCCAAAGCATCAGCCAAGCCACATCTTTGTTTTTTTAAACTCCTAAACCTTTTCTCTATAAATAGAGGAACCTTTGACAAAGAAAAAGCCCCCAGGTTTTTACAAAGAGAGAAAAATCATAAAAAATCCTCAAGCAAGAAAACTCTAGCGAAAATTCTCAAAAAAAACTCTTAGACACCTCCCAACGTTTTATTCCTAACACTCTTAAGAAAAACTCAGACCCTTCATACCTTGGTGGATCCTTCGATTCACTCTCCAACAGCCAGATAACCAGCCTTCGATTTATCCTTTAGACTGTTATATAATAACCTTCCATTCACTCACCACTATAAAACTCCCTCCCTCGATTCAATGACTGTTCAGAAAAAGTGGTGATTGAACTAGCCTCAGGAAGACCCCAACGAACTTCCATTCATCACCAAGGAAGTCCCTTACAGTTTCCTTTGATTTAAGCGCTTCAAGAGGTAAGTTCACTCTAAACTTAGAACCATTTCATTTTTATATTATGTGTGCATACCAATAAAAAATGTAGATATTTCATCTAGGGAGTTTGACCATGTTTCAATCTTCGATCCTGAATGCCTATATGTTGAAAGTTTTAACCCTGATTGTTTAGACAGTGGACTTTTGAGACCCGTTAATCTTGTGCTAACCCATGGACTGTAGCTTTGAACGTTACACTTGAATGTTGTGTTTTAAAAGTTTAAAACAGGTTCTCTGTATCCTTCGATTGTCTAAGTATTCAAGCCTTTCGAACCTCGACCTAAGGGCCTAACACTCCTGTAGTCGAAGGAAGCAGCAAGGAGCCTGAGGCAAAGAGTGTGCTTCACGCTGACCCCAGGCCTCAAACAAAAGAAGTATCCAGGAGGATATCCACACTGACTGCAAAGTCTCAATCGAAAGAAGCATGGGAAGGGTGAAATCGAAAGACACGACCTTACTGACTCCAGGCCTAAATCGAAAGAAGTCAGGAAGGGCAGAATCGAAAGGTGTCTCTGCCCAGATCGAAAGGAGCATTTTTATTCCTTTTATTTTCGTTTTGTCTTTACATTTCTTTCTTTTCAATATGGTTGTAATAGCGTAGGATCTATTTTTTGCATTTTTTATTACTTTCGCACAAATGCTAGTAATTAGGATGTATGGAAAGATGAAAATAACAAGTAGATAACCCCTAATCAAAGACTAAATGCATTCAAATCAAATACATTATTCACACATGCACCCCTTAGGGTAATTCCACTTGTTGCCTCGGAAAATGCAATCATGTCCCTCGAGTATGAGACACTCTAGCAACTGTCCCTTCGATAAACAAAGATCGTAGTCCCTCGATGACCCTCGATGTTGCCTTCGATAAAACGATCTCGTCCCTTACGAAATTGCTAGAGCGTCTCACAAGTTGCCTTCAATGATTGCATACGATGACCCGCGCCTGTCCCGTTTAAACATCCTAACACAAGGTTGTTCACCAAATACAATGGTGAAACAACACTGTTAAAAGGGTTAAAAACATGAGAAAGATCTTTGAGTAAAATTAGGGTAGATAGCTCTTAGTTACTTGATCAAACTTGCAAAACATCCTTGCCATTTTTTCAAACACACATCTCAACACAATTTCAAAACAAACTTTCAAAAAACATTGAAACATCGTTTCAAAAAGACAAACACCTTTGTAAAACATTCAAACAAGAATTGTTACAAAGGTTGCCTAAACAAGGCATCTTTTTCCAAACATTTTCAAAACCACACACAAAGCACCATTTCAAACAATTGAAAAACAAAGGCAACTGATCTAAGCAAGTGACTAAGAGCCCATGGATAACCATGGATAGAAAGGGTGCTAATACCTTCCCTTTTTATAATCTACTCCCCGAACCCAAGAAAACATCTCAGAGGTCTTTCCTGTGCTTTTTGACCTTTCCTTAGGATAAAATAAAAAGTCAGTGGCGAATCTTGCTAAACCGAACATTTGTGTAGGTGTTTAGGTATTGGCTTGCATTTTTGGTAAATTCCAAGTGTATGTATGAATGTCATGACTGATGTCATAACATTCTAGTTCAGGTTGTACTAACTCATTAGGTACATGTGCAGAAAAATATTGTAACTCAAATACTGATGTTTACAAGTGTGTATCTGAGCATGTTTGCAAAATGATCACATTTTGCTAAATCAGTAGACAGGTTTTCTCAGATGTCATAACAGATGTTATGACATCCTGTTCTGAACTAACAGGATTGCAGGATTGGATAAGTCTGAGTTTTTTCAGGAAATAACTCAGTCCCTTCTAAACAGAATCCTGCGTTTTCTGAGGAGTAACCTAGCTCAATCCTAACCTGATCAATAAAGTACTGTGACCTGGTCTTTAGGTCAAACGGAATCAACCCTAGGTTTTTGGAAACCCTAACTGAAGTTGCAGCTGCTATATATTCAACAGAGCTGCGGTTTTTCAAGCGATCCCTGCTGATTGAGTAGAAGATCAATTTTGTAATCTGTATAGATTTGTTTATTGTACTCCAAGCAATTATCATTGTGATAAGTGCCTTGGAATAGGTTTCAATTGTAAGGGTTATGTAGCACTCAAAGCTTTGAAGCAAGAGTGTTTGAATGTTACTTGACTAAAGCTTTGAAGCAGAGTCAAGTTAGTTGTATACATCACTCAAAGCTGTGAAGCACGAGTGATTGTGTTACTTGATTAAAAAGCTGTGAAGCTTAATCAAGTGTGTGTTTTGAAGAGTGTCTTCATCAATTCTCAAGTCAAATTGGTTTATGTATCACTGCTGTGATTGAGGGGGAGTGAGTAGGAACTCGGGTTTAAGTTGTAACTTAGATTAGAATTGCATTGGGTAGGTCTTAAGTGAAGGAGATAAACTGGTTGGTTTATTCCTGAATTAACATCTCTTATAGTGGATTCTCTCCCTGGCTTGGTAGCCCCCAGAGTAGGTGTTGTTGCACACTGAACTGGGTAAACAATTGACTGTGTTATTTACTGCTTTTGTATTTACTGTCATATAGTAAGTCAGATACGGTGTCATAACATTGGACGTGACATTGAGTATCTGTAGCCAGAATTTCAATTGGCATCAGAGCAGGCACCCTGCCTGTATTACTGGGTGAGATCTAGGGATATCACTTTCTGGCACTATGGACAAAGAAGGAGTTTTTGGAAATAGACCACCCATTCTGGATGGAACTAATTATGACTACTGGAAACCTCGTATGATTGCCTTCCTAAAATCTCTGGACAAAAAGGCTTGGAGAGCTGCTGACAAAGGATGGATTCATCCCACCATAACTGAGGAAGATGGGACAATCAGTCTGAAGCCTGAGGAAGATTGGAGTAAAGAAGAAGATGAGCTAGCCCTGGGAAATTCCAAAGCTCTAAATGCCTTGTTCAATGGAATTGATAGAAATATTTTCAGATTAGTTCATCAATATGAACTGGCCAAGGAAGTTTGGGACACTCTCAAAACTACTCATGAGGGAACTTCCAAAGTAAAAATGTCAAGGCTTCAGATGTTGACCACTAAGTTTGAGAATCTAAAAATGATGGAAGATGAAACCATTCATGAGTTTCACATGAACATCTTGGAGATTGCCAACACCTCAGGAGCACTGGGAGAAAAAATGTCAGAAGAAAAACTGGTGAGGAAGATTCTCAGATCCTTGCCTAAAAGATTTGCAATGAAGGTGACTGCCATAGAGGAAGCTCAGGACATTAGCAAGTTGAAAGTGGATGAACTTATTGGGTCTCTTCAGACTTTTGAGATGGGAATCACTAATGATGATGTCTAAAAGAACAAGAGCATAGCACTTATGTCCAACACTGATGTTGAAGAAAACATTTCAGAAGCTATAGCCATGCTAGGAAGACAGTTCAACAAACTCATCAAAAGAATAGATCCAAAGTCAAGGTCTAATGTTCATAACATTTCCTCTGACATTGACAGTTCCAGCAGAAGACCAAGGTCAGATGAGAAGGGAGTTCAAGGCAGAGGAATTCAATGCCATGGTTGTGAAGGATATGGGCATATTCGAGCTGAATGTCCTACCTTTCTTAAGAAACAAAAAGGAATGACAGTTACTTGGTCTGACTGTGATTCAGAAAGTAATTCTGAAGAAGAGACTGCCAAACGAGTTACTGCTCTAACTGGTGTTTGTACCTCTGAATGTGACATCAGTGATGAAGAGGTGACTTTTGAAGAACTGGCTGAAACGTACAAGGAATTGTGTATCAGAAGTACTGAAGTCTGTGTGCAGAATAAGAAACAATCAAAACTCATCATAAAGATGGAGGCTGAAAAACGGGCAAACCTTGAAACTATAAGTCTTCTAGAAGGAGAAGTTCAATTGCTGAACTCACAACTGAATCAAATGACCAAATCTGTCAAGATGTTGACAAATGGAACTGACAAATTGGAAGAGATCCTACAGATTGGACAAAATGTGGGAAATAAATCTGGTCTAGGATTTATGAAAGCAACGAAATCTGGTTCTGGTAGGCAAATGTCAAAACAGATGTCTCAACACAACTATCAACATCAGGAAGAAAAACATATGAGGAAAAGGTACCAAAGATGGAAATGTCATCATTGTGGTAGATATGGCCACATAAAGCGTTTCTGCTTCAGATTACATGGATACCCTAATCAGAATTCAGGTGTCAAACCTAAGTCTAAAAAAGTACCACATGCTCCTCAATAGAAGAAAAAGGCTACTGCACTGATAGCTCACACTTCCCTGAGGGTCTCTGCAAAGGAAGACTGGTACTTTGACAGTGGATGTTCCAGACATATGACTGGAATCAAGAACCTCCTCAATAATGTTAAGCCTCACACCACCAGTTTTGTGACCTTTGGAGATGGGGCTAAAGGTGAAATCAAAGGAGTTGGTGATTTGAACTGCCCTGGAGTTCCAAGTCTAAATGAAGTACTGCTGGTGAAAGGACTGACCGCTAATCTCATTAGTATCAGTCAACTGTGTGATCTAGGATTCAAGGTCAATTTCTCAAAATCTGAATGCCTTGTAATCAATGACAAACAAGAGATAGTAATGAAAGGAGTCAGATCCAAAGACAACTGTTACTTATGGGAGGCTGAGAACACTAATTTCTCATCTGTGTGTTGCATTGCAAAAGAAGAAAAAGAGGTGAAACTGTGGCACCAAAACTTGGCCATCTTCACCTAAGGGGTATGAAGAGGATTATCTCCTTGGAGGCAGTCAGAGGGATTCCAAAACTGCTAATTGATGAAGGAAGAGTTTGTGGTGAATGTCAGGTGGGTAAGTAGACGAGGATGTCACATCCAAAGTCAAGACATCTGACCACCACTAAAGTTCTAGAACTCCTCCATATGGATCTGATGGGACCAATGCAAGTAGAGAGCCTTGGTGGTAAAAGATATGCCTATGTGGTTGTGGATGATTTTTCCAGATTCACCTGGATTAATTTCATTAGAGAAAAATCAGATGCATTTGAAGTCTTTAGAGAACCGTGCAAAAGAATTCAAAGAGAGAAGGAAGGATGTATTGTCAGAATCAGAAGTGATCATGGCAAGGAATTTGAAAACAGCAAGTTTGATGACTTCTGTGCTTCAGAAGGAATCAGTCATGAGTTTTCTTCTCCCATAACACCTCAGCAAAATGGAGTTGTGGAAAGAAAAAACAGGACCATACAAGAATCTGCCAGAGCAATGTTACATGCCAAAAGACTTCCTATGTATTTTTGGGCTGAAGCTATGAATACAGCTTGCTATGTTCATAACAGGGTCACCTTGAGAAAGGGAACCTCATCCACCATATATGAACTCTGGAAAGGAAGAAAACCAACTGTGAAGTACTTCCATGTGTTTGGCAGCAAATGCTATATCCTGTCTGATCGGGAACAGAGAAGAAAACTGGACTCCAAAAGTGATGAAGGCATATTTCTAGGATACTCCTCAAACAGCAGAGCTTATAGAGTATTCAACTCCAGAACCAAAACCATGATGGAATCAATAAATGTCATAATTGATGACTATCATGAAGAAACAGATGTTCCCTGTACTGTTGAGACATTCTTTGAGACTTCAACCCAACAGGATGATCTACCCAACTCCACCACAACAGAATCAGAATCAAAGGAAGCTAGCAAGACTCCTTCCATCAGAATTCAGAAGGATCATCCAAAAGAGCTCATCATAGGAGATCCTAATAGTGGAGTCATCACAAGATCTAGAGAAATCATCTCAAATTCTTGTTTTGTGTCCAAAATAGAACCAAGAAATGTCAAGGAAGCCTTAACTGATGAATATTGGATTGGTGCAATGCAAGATGAACTGAACCAATTCAAGCAACATGAAGTTTGGGAACTGGTTCCTAGACCTGAAGGAACTAACATCATTGGGACAAAATGGATATTCAAGAACAAGTCAGATGCTGAAGGAGTTGTCACCAGAAATAAGGCGAGACTTGTTGCTCAAGGATACACCCAGGTTGAAGGGGTTGACTTTGATGAAACCTTTGCACCTGTAGCCAGGTTGGAATCAATCAGACTCTTGTTGTCAATTGCTTGTCTTCTGAAGTTCAAGTTATTTCAGATGGATGTGAAAAGTGCCTTTCTAAATGGGTACTTAAATGAGGAAGCTTATGTGGAACAACCTAAAGGTTTTGTGGATCCAACCCATCCTGATCATGTCTACAAATTGAGAAAAGCTCTATATGGGCTGAAACAAGCTCCTAGAGCATGGTATGACAGGTTAACAAAGTTTCTCTCAGACAAAGGCTACAGAAAAGGAGGCTTGGACAAAACTCTATTTGTCAAAACTGAAGGAGGGAAGTTGATGGTTGCCCAAATATATGTTGATGACATAGTGTTTGGCGGAATGTCAGAACATATGGTTAAACACTTTGCTGACCAGATGGAGGCTGAATTTGAAATGAGTCTCATGGGAGAACTAACTTATTTTCTTGGACTACAAGTCTCACAGATGGAGGACTCAATCTTCTTATCTCAAAGCAAGTATGCTAAGAATATTGTAAAGAAGTTTGGTATGGAGAATGCAAGTCACAAAAGGACTCCTGCTCCTACTCATCTAAAGCTCTCCAAAGATTCAAGTGGGGTTAAGGTGGATCAAAGTCTGTACAGAAGCATGATAGGAAGCTTGTTGTACTTAACTGCCAGCAGACCTGATATTGCCTTTGCAGTTGGAGTTTGTGCTAGATACCAAGCTGATCCCAAAGTCAGTCATATCAATCAAGTGAAGAGAATTTTGAAGTATGTAAGTGGTACTTACAACTATGGATTGTTGTATACTCATGGCTGTGAACCGACTCTGACTGGTTACTGTGATGCTGATTGGGCTGGTAGTGCTGATGATAGAAAAAGCACCTCTGGAGGATGTTTCTTTTTGGGAAGTAATCTGGTTTCCTGGTTCAGCAAGAAACAGAATTGTGTGTCTCTTTCCACCACTGAAGCTGAATATATTGCAGCTGGTAGTAGCTGCTCTCAAATGTTATGGATGAAACAGATACTCACTGAGTATAATGTCACACAAGATGTTATGACATTGTACTGTGACAATCTGAGTACAATCAACATATCCAAGAATCCCATTCAGCATAGCAGGACCAAACATATTGACATACGACATCACTTTATTAGAGACCTTGTAGAAGAGAAGACCATCAAATTGGAACATGTTGCCACTGAGCTACAGCTGGCTGACATTTTTACCAAGGCTTTGGATGCAAACCAATTTGAAAACTTAAGGGGTAAGCTGGGTATTTGCCAACATGAGGAATTGTAGCAATTAATTCTGCTTAAAACAAAGACCAAAGGACTTATGCCTGTTCTGATTGGTTTAAAATTGTATTTTCTCATTTCCTACAACTCTTTTAAGAAGTTGAATATGCACTCCTTTGCTTCGTTCCTCTCTCGTCTTCTCATCAATCAGGAATTTCTTCTCATTTGCTGTCGGTCCTTCAAAACTGACAAAATGTCTCAAACGCCATCATCATCCAATACGACCATCTCAACCTCTTCATCTGATCAAGATTCTGGGACAATCTCTTCCTGCCTGGACTCTGATGTTCTGGAGATCTGTTCTCATAGAATTAACCCCACCAAGGCCAAAGAGTTGAGAACAAGACGTACAGGTAATACATCTCATCCTTCCTCTTCAGTTCCCCCTGAAATTACAAATAGGGAAGGGACAGCCTATGTTAATCAAGCAATAGCAAAAATTGTTTCCCGAATTCTGAACGAGAACCACTCAGTTCCTGGCATTTCTGTTCCTCTGAACCAAGAAAACTCAAATGCTGAAACAAATCCAAATGTCTCTAAGAATGTTGAGACATCAAACAAAGAGAAAAATGCTGACATTGCTCACAAGAAAAGAAAGAAGCCTGAATTCTCTGGATCTGATGACAGTACTTGAAGGATGTTTGCTACTTGGTGGTGTTGCTGGTGGAGTTTGGAAGTATGTTCTGCTGTTGTCTGCTGCTGATCTCATTATTTTGTTTTGGATAACTGTATAACTTTATAAACATGTAATCTTTGGCCCATTTGTGGCTAAAGTGGGGGAGAATATTTGTGGTACTGCTTAATTAGTACTTGACACTATATTTTTCTGCTGTCACTTATTTCTGCTGCTATATATCTATCTCTGATTGTTTAGGGACTTTAGCCAAAAATCTGCCAAAGGGGGAGTTTGTAGGTGTTTAGGTATTGGCTTGCATTTTTGGTAAATTCCAAGTGTATGTATGAATGTCATCTGATGTCATAACATTCTAGTTCAGGTTGTACTAACTCATTAGGTACATGTGCAGAAAAATATTGTAACTCAAATACTGATGTTTACAAGTGTGTATCTGAGCATGTTTGCAAAATGATCACATTTTGCTAAATCAGTAGACAGGTTTTCTCAGATGTCATAACAGATGTTATGACATCCTGTTCTGAACTAACAGGATTGCAGGATTGGATAAGTCTGAGTTTTTTCAGGAAATAACTCAGTCCCTTCTAAACAGAATCCTGCGTTTTCTGAGGAGTAACCTAGCTCAATCCTAACCTGATCAATAAAGTACTGTGACCTGGTCTTTAGGTCAAACGGAATCAACCCTAGGTTTTTGGAAACCCTAACTGAAGTTGCAGCTGCTATATATTCAACAAAGCTGCGGTTTTTCAAGCGATCCCTGCTGATTGAGTAGAAGATCAATTTTGTAATCTGTATAGATTTGTTTATTGTACTCCAAGCAATTATCATTGTGATAAGTGCCTTGGAATAGGTTTCAATTGTAAGGGTTGTGTAGCACTCAAAGCTTTGAAGCAAGAGTGTTTGAATGTTACTTGACTAAAGCTGTGAAGCAGAGTCAAGTTAGTTGTATACATCACTCAAAGCTGTGAAGCACGAGTGATTGTGTTACTTGATTAAAAAGCTGTGAAGCTTAATCAAGTGTGTGTTTTGAAGAGTGTCTTCATCAATTCTCAAGTCAAATTGGTTTATGTATCACTGCTGTGATTGAGGGGGAGTGAGTAGGAACTCAGGTTTAAGTTGTAACTTAGATTAGAATTGCATTGGGTAGGTCTTAAGTGAAGGAGATAAACTGGTTGGTTTATTCCTGAATTAACATCTCTTATAGTGGATTCTCTCCCTGGCTTGGTAGCCCCCAGAGTAGGTGTTGTTGCACACTGAACTGGGTAAACAATTGACTGTGTTATTTACTGCTTTTGTATTTACTGTCATATAGTAAGTCAGATACGGTGTCATAACATTGGACGTGACATTGAGTATCTGTAGCCAGAATTTCAATTTGCAAACACAAACACAAAACCAAGTCAGTTATCCCACCGTATCACACTTGCCATACACATCTATTTACTAGCATTTGTATAAAGCAATAAAAATGCAGAAAAAGAAAAATCCTACACTATTACAACCATATTAAAAGGAAAGAAAAAGGTAAAGGAAAAAAATAAAATAAAAAGAAGTAACAAAAGAGCTCCTTCGATTGGGGTTGAAGCAGCCTTCGATTTGCATTCTGTTGGCCTCCTTCGATTAGGGCTGGCATCAACAAGGTTATGGCCTTCGATTGGGAGTTGGCACCAGTGAGGTCATGGCCTTCGATTGGGCTTGGTAGTAGTTGGGTGTGCTCTTCTGGTTCTGCCTTATTGCCCTGTTACCTTCTTCGATTGAGGCTGGAAGCAACAAGTCATAACCTCTGATTCTGGCTGGACCTGGAAGTTAGTATGTTGTGCCTTTCGATTGGGGCTGGACTTAGTGCAAGTGTGCCTTCTGAGTCTTCCTTCTTCAACTGGGTTGGAGACAGTGAGGGGGTGCCTTTCGTATTGGCCTGCAGGTCAGTGTATTCGAAGAAAGTTTGTGTGTGTGTGCTGAACATGTCTATATTGAAGCTTGTGTATGCATCGAAGCAAGTATACTGAAGCATGCATATTTTGTATTCCAACATTTTTAGGGGATTATATAGATTAGTTCTTAAAGGAAAACACAAAAGATTAACATCGAAGGCCATGATTATTACATGTTGGTTTAGAAGATGAATCAATAAAGATGTTTGAAATGAAAGAGTTAAAGTCAGAAAGACTTACCTCAAAGCTGGTAGATGGGCTTCGAACTTGAACTGCTACCTGGACGTTTCTGGAATTCAAAGAGTAGTCACAAGGGGTTTGCTTTTGGTTCGAAGAGTTGTCAAGGTTGCCTTTGAGTTTGAACAAACTTCTATGTGTGGGGTGTTCTTCAGAATCGAAAGAGGTGAGTGTTTGGGATTTTGGGTTTTCTTTCACAAGTGTTTAAGAACTTGAGAGTTTTGTTATGTTTGAGAAAATTTGGGAGATTCGTTCCTCTGGTCCAAAGATCCTCCCTTTCATTGTTCATGGTTCCTCTATTTATAGAGGAAATGCTTGGGTGACGTTGAAGTAGCCAGCCTTGCAAAAAAAATAAAATATGAAAACAAAAAAGGTACAAGTGGGGGCCTTTAGGAAGTTGAGGTGCAGAAGATGTGACTTGTACCTTTTGACGTTACTTGTGCTCAGGAAAAAATCAGGTTGAAAGCTGATTTTGTGTTTAAAGCAATCTTTATGAAGAAAGGGTACATAACTTTTTGCCATTTCGTCCCAGAATGGTATTATCCAGTGAATAAACCTTTGAACCCTCATGTAATGTATCACAAACTTGTGTAAACCTATGATTATGTGAAGATTTGGAACCAAAGTAGCCTAAAAAGTAGGGTAAGGCTATGAGATTTTCTCAGACTTGCTTTAAACAAGCTTGCTTCGAATGGTTCAGATTGGATTTGAAGGAAGTTGATTCGGAGGGAATCAAAGATCCAATCGAAGCTTTGTATGTAGGTTGCTTCTGTCCAATCGAAGGTTTGTTTTCTAGGGTTCACATGTGGCCAAACGAAAGGTGCATGCAAGAGGCCAAAATTTCCAAACGAAAGGTTTGACCAAAACCTTGTGCTGAAGGATTCATGTGCCCAAACGAAAGGTACATGCTGGAGGACAAACTGCCCAGATTCGAAGAGGCACATAAGAGGAAAAAAGTGAAAATAGAAGGATGGATAGATATGTTTACTTTGTCCCATTGAAACTTGTCCAAACGAAGCAAGCATGCAGGCAACAAACTTGTCCATTCGAAGTAGGCTTGTAGGCAGTAAACTTGTCCAAATTGAAGCAGGCTTGCAGACAACTATTTTGTCCAATCGAAGAGTTTTCCTTGCAGGGGGCACGTATGGCCAGCATGTCATGCCCTTCGATTGCAAGCATGCAGGCATCATACTTGTCCAATCGAAAGGATGAATCGAAGGAGGCCTATTTTTCTCCAAGTTTGTCAAAATGTTATTTTTATCTGTTTTCTCCCTTTTTGACAGTTTCCTTTTAATTTTGGTACTAGAAAATCCAAATGCACTTGTGCAATCTTGAACCCTGAGAATCCTTGTGAGAAAGGCCTTGAGAATTGAGAGGGAAAATTTTGGGGTACAACAACTTCCCCTGTTCAATCTTCTTACACCTGAAGAGTTAGATTGGCAAATCTGCCATTCGTGACTTAAAGGTGGAAGATGATTGAACACTAGAGTGCCCAGAAATTTGCACTCAATGATGTTGTGGTTGATTGTGTAAGGAATGGGCTTAAAGATTCCATTTGGTAAGACAATGGATAGTTGTTGGCTATGGGCTCATAGATGCCATTTGGTAAGATGATAGAGAGTTTTCAGAGATGGGCTTATAGATGCCATATGTTGTACCCCAAAATTTTCCCTCCCATATTCTTCAAGATTTGCAAAGAGCATGCTTCAAAATTCCCAAGGGTTGCACAGTTCAAGGGCCTCCTAACAGTCAAAATTAGGGTTTTGGTTCTGACAAAGAAAATGAAGTTTCCAAGGGTCCAATCAAGTCCCACATGCCTATAAACATGGTCAAGCATCCTCATACCAAGTTTCAAGACTTACAGCATAAAATTGCACAGTCAAAAACCCTAATTGCACTACAGTCAACTGTAGGGGCAAAATGGTCATTTGACAGTCAAAAGTTCAAATTTTTGGTCAACATCTCATTTTGAAGCCACAAACATCATTTGATCAATGCTTGGTCATGATTCTCAAAGCTTGGCTCAAAAAGTCTCAAGATGCAAAAGTTTCTATTTTTGGACAGTTGAAAAAGTCAACTGTAACTTGACCAAGGCATAACTTCCACATGGATTATCAGAAAAATTCCATCCAAAGCTCATTTTTAAGATAAAGACATTTCCTACAACTCCTCTTCATACTTCAAGTCCAATAAATGCTCTCACAAAAAGTTATCAATTTCAACATTATAGGTCATTTTCAAAAGTCAACAAAAAGGGACTTTAAGTCAAAGGCCATAACTTGAGATTGGTAAATCAAAATGACATGGGACCAAAGGCATTGGTTTGAGGACTCAAAGACCTTTCCAAAATGTCCAAGAACATGAGCAAAGCTTAAAAATTGAGCAAGATATGCCTTGTGGAAGTTGGGACATTTTTGGATATTTTGAAAAGTCAACATTGCTTCAAATGTCCTAAAATTGCTAATGGGCCTCTTTTTCTTCCACAATTCATCATCCAAGGCATGTGCACGACCATTTGGCCCAAAGGGAAGTTTTTTATCATTTTTATTTATTTATTTGGATTTTTAATTATTAATAATTCATTTAATTAAATTAAATATGTGGAAAATACTAAACTTAGGTTTTTAAATCTTTTTATGCATGGAATACACTCAATATTTCGTGCATAATCAGATTTAGAAAGAATCATGGTGATTGGACACAATTTGAATCAAATTTGCATGAAAAGATTGAAAAAATATATGCATAAAAGATCAAATATTTTCTCATCAATTCCTTGATTCCTTGGACCAATTTCTGAACCCTAATCATTCACACATATATACCAATGCCAACCCTAATGTTCAGGACCTCCCAGCTGCGCCATACCTCCATAACCAAACTTGAGTTTTTGACAAAAATTCCAAATACTGAAAACTGTCTTCCAGTAAGATTCAAGCCAAAATAATTATCTCATCACCTTCCTGAGACATCAAGAAACGTGTTTGAATAGTTTTCCACGTCCCTAACGCCCAGAATTGGTGAATAGAACTCAAGCTTTTTCACTTTTTTGCATAAATCGTATTTTATCATTCATGGCATGATTTTAAATTCTAATACTTGTTTTGTGTTGCTCTCATGATTCTGAAGCTAACCCTATAATTTAATTGAGTTTTTATGTTCTATACGCGATTTCACCATTAAAGACAGTTAGGGTTCTTCAAATTTCAATTTGGGTGTTTCTGAATACTATAAAATTGAGACACTTCAGGGCCATGGTTGAAACCAGCATGCTTGGACGATTTGGAAACACTCCTCGCGCCTAATTTATGTGGCCATATGGCCTATTCGCTATTTTGAAAACAAGCATATTTTGGGGGGGTTTAAAACCCCCGCTAATCTTTTTATATTTTCAGGAAAACACAAACGATGAAGAAGATGATGAAGTGTAGGCCAGTGATTGGATCGTTCAAATTTGCGCGCTAATTTTCCACTAACTTTTGTTTTATATTATATTGTTCATTGGCCAGATAATAATCAAAACGCGCGTTTGGTTCAATTGGTCAGGCATGTGTATGGTAATCTCTGGGACCTGGGTTCGAATCCCAGGTCCCCATCCCTTT
The DNA here is from genome assembly GCA_948472305.1 of Vicia faba. Lineage (NCBI taxonomy): Eukaryota > Viridiplantae > Streptophyta > Magnoliopsida > Fabales > Fabaceae > Vicia > Vicia faba. The sequence continues at coordinate 167,190,915 of OX451738.1, forward strand.
CCAATATTATTTTTCTACTCACGCTTCTGTGCAGTTTCGTTACAAGGGAACACCATACGTCCCTCAAATCCAGCTTGCCACTTGGCCAATGGAAACAATCTGAAGGCCTAGATTTGGTGAATACCATGGGCATGAGTCAAATAGGTGACACGCTTCCAGGGAAAGTCAACGAAGGCCTCCCAAGATGGGCCTAAAATGCTACATTCACACCTCCAATTGGGGACAGAACCCCCCAAGGTTTGCTATTCTTTTACATTTTATTTTTATTTGATTTAATTAATTTCCCTTAAATTCTTCAATTAATTTATTTTCATAAAATAAAAAATAACAAAAAAATCAGAAAAGACAAAATTGAAAATATATTTTATTTTAATATTTTTTAAGTAAATATCATTAATTAATTTAGCTTTGTAAAATTAGGTTTAATTCAAACATTTTTCTTAATTAACTTAAAATTTGTAGAAATTAGGTTTAATCAATTTTTATCTTTTTTTCTTTTCTTTCACAATAATTAATTATTAAATATTATTTTGTAATTAAATTACCATGTAAATAATTAGATTAATCTTAGGTCTAACTTTAATATTTTTCTTAATAAATAAAAATTGTAGAATTAGGGTTAATTAGTTAATTTCATTAAATTCTCATAAAAAACCATAAATCCAAAAAACCTCAAAATAATTTCCTTTTTATTTTAATTAATTTAATAATTTAATTTAATTTCATTAAAAAGGGTCCAACGCCCTCGCTTGCGATTTTTTATTCTCTTTGCGCATTTTATTTATTTCCTTCTTTTAAATATTTATGTAACTCTCCCGAAGCCGTGTAAATTAAATTTCTCGCACTTTATTTTACTTTATGTCAAATCGGGTCCTGAATTAAATTTGGCGATATGGACCCGCGCCTTTGTAATAGTTTAGAACTTTTATCTTTCCGCACTCTTTTAACTGTTAAATAAATGCATGCAAGAATGAATGACAAGAATAAAAACAAACGCATAGATCACTTTGACATGAACAAGACAAAAATAAACGAACCTGACACACAAATCACACACCACCCCTAGGGTACGCCTCATTGTTGCCTTGCCTCGAAAGGTGGTCGTCGAGTAGAGGATGTCTTAGTAAGTCCTCATGATCCGGGAACCTGGCAAGAGGGTATCTTCTAAGGTGTCTTCCTATTGCTCCGGTGATCACCATGTCCCGAACCTCGAATTGACCCGAACACCTCCAACGGTGGTGCTACCTACCTCTCAATGGTGGGATGGCACTACTTTAAAGGACATCTACACAGACGAATTCCTTAGGGTAGGTAGACGACTCTAGATGCTTGCTCTAAATTCAAAAACAAATCAAAAAATACTTTTCACATCAACACCTTTTCAAAAAGCTTTCGAAAGCAATTTTTCAAACACTCTTGAGCACTGATGCAAGAGTCGAACTGGAATTTTCAAAGAAACTTTTTAAAAACCCACATTGAAAAGCAAACAAACCATTTTGAAAACACAAATGAGCAAGTATCTAAGAGCCCATGGATAACCATGGATAGAAAGGGTGCTAACACCTTCCCTTTCTATAATCTACCTCCCGAACCGAGAGCAATCTCTTTAAGGAATTTTTATGTGCTTTTGTACTTTCCTATTGGAGAAAATAAAAGACGGTGGCGACTCTTGCTTCCGCGACATTTCACGAACCAGCATTAAACAGTCAGTTCCAGATCCACCGATCACAGAACTGGCGACTCTGCTGGGGATATCTTTTAAAGTGAGGTGTACCTTAGGACTAAGATCATTGTGTTTTCAATTGCTTTCTTTGCTTGCTTTAAATTGTGGGTTGCTTGGGAGTTCTATAGATCCTAACCCGGATCTAGGGATACCTTCTTAGAAAGTAGCAACAAGGCTGTGAGGGAACTGTGCGGGGTATACCGACATGGTTGAAACAGTCTGCTACGTTGATGTGGCACTTTGGTGTGTACCGGTAACCCTTGAGTTCAGTCAAGGAGAGTACGGGGCCTCCGCGTGGTGTCGTGAAGCATCAACAGACCTTAGGAAACTTAATTGAACTATCTTGGCCTCTTTAGGGTAGTGAGATAACTGACTTTGGTGCAGTCCGAGGTTGGTTGATACTCGATACTACACCCAATTGAGGGTTGCTTTCCTGGAATATTTCGGTCGCCAGTTCAGTGGCTAAATCGAAATGATGAACAATGAAAGCAATTCCGTGATATTGGGATCCTTAGAACCCGGTTACTTCTAATAGGACAGGTTGAGCCCACCAACTTCAAGAGGGTACTACCCAGACCCCATGCTGGCCTTAAACCCTAAGGGCTTGTCTTGTGTGCCTTGTGTGCCCTACATGTTTGTCTTTGTAAATATCTGTGGTGTGTTTAATCATAGCATCATGACATCATCCAGCATCATACGCATTGACTAACCATTTCAGGGGTTCGAATCTTCACCTTTGTTCTTGTTTTGTAGGACATGGAAACTGTTCGCAGAAAGACCATTCAGATCAGCCTTGTAAGGGTCCCTCCTCAGCTTAAGGAGCTTATATCCAGGATTCCCGAGAGCTCTTCATTCAGTGAAAGACATGGAAGACTCATTAGCTTGGTCAACACCAACATTGAGGAAGACATGGTAAAGGTCCTGTTCCAATTCTTTGACCCTCTGCATCACTGTTTCACCTTCTTGGATTATCAGCTGGTACCTACATTGGAGGAGTTCTCCCGGCTCTTGAAGATCCCTATCCTTGATCAACTACCCTACAACGGTACGGAAAAGGAACCCAAGCTTGAAGAGATTTCTAAAGCCTTACACCTACAATCATCTGACCTCAAGGGACATTGGGAAATTAGAAGTGGTATCAAAGGGTTCTTAGCCAGGTTTCTGTTTGAAAAGGCCCATGAATGTTGGAACTCCCTTGACTTACAAGCTTTTGAAGAAGTTGTGGCCCTCCTTGTCTATGGTTTGGTGTTGTTCCCTAACCCAGATCAGCTTATTGATATCAGTGCCCTTCAGATCTTCATGTCCAGGAATCCTATACCTACGTTGCTGGGGGACATCCTTCACTCATGTTACACTCGAACCATGAGAAAAAGAGGTGTCCTTATGTGTTGCACTCCTCTCCTGGGAAGGTGGTTTATTTCACACCTTCCGCAATCAGTTTTGAAGAACGAGCGGGGTTTGAGATGGTCACAACGGTTGATGACTCTTACACATGCAGATATACATTGGTGCCCTCGGTCCAGAGAGGATGTCATTATCATTGATCATTGCGGGGAGTACCCTAATGTTCCTTTACTTGGAATCAAAGGAGGTATCACTTACAACCCATGCCTAGCTTGGAGACAGTTTGGTTATGCTCGGAGGGATGGTTCTCATGACATGTTAATTCCTGACATAGTTTTTGACTTCGACAACGATACTCAAGGACTTCGCTAGAGATTTATCAGAGCTTGGAGGATGCCAAGTAGGATAGACACTAAGACACTGGGGCAAAGGAATTCCATCCCGTTGGAACCTTATCTCAAGTGGGTACGTGCCCGCTCCCAGAAGTTAGTGATGCCTTATCCTCATATACTCCCAGTAATCAAAGAGCCAGTCTTGGAAGGAGAAGTGTCCTACACCATTCAGCATCCTGATATGCCCACATCCTGGGAAGAGATGCAGAAGAGCTTGATCCAGCTTAAGGAAGAACGGAATTCTCTTGAGACCAGTCTACATGCTAGTGAAAAGAAGGTCTTGGAGCTTACCCGCCTATTGCATGAGGAGAGGAATCTCAACACCTACATAGCTCCAAAGAGGATGCGTAGTGTTTTTTGGGATTTATTTGCTTTTGTATTATTTGTGCCCATGAGGCTTCGATGTATTGAACAATTATTTCCTTAATGATAACGTGTGTTCTTTTTGTCTACAACAAATTTGAACTTTCGAACCCTTGAATGCATTGCATAAACGCATATCATTCATCATGTGCATAGCAGGTTTTCTTCTTTTCAGGTTGCTTACCGTTCTTCGCTGTTTATTTCAGCATCATGAATCCTGACTCATCATCAACTGAGATGTCCATCAAGGCTCTTCAGGCGCAGAATGCGCAATTTCAGGAACTAATCATGGGTTTGGCTCAGGGCCAAGAAGAGCTGAAGGCTCTGCTCCTGAAGAAGGAGAAGAAGAAGAAGAGAAGAACTGTTCTTTTCAACTCGGGCCGAAGGTTTGGCAATACTCTGCAGAATGAAGAGGCTGGTTCTTCTATTGGCAAGGGTAGTCCTCAAGAGGGAAAAGGTCCAAGTCCGGTAGTCTCCGACAACGAGACTGATTTTGATGAGGAGCAATATCCTCCTACAGAAGACAGATACAAGCAGTTGGAGGACATATTGAATGCTATGGAGATCCAACAAGTGCCTGGGCTGGATTTCGGAGATTTGGGTTTGTCTACTGGTGTGATCATTCCTCGTAAGTTCAAAGCACCATCCTTCACCAAATATGACGGGGCGTCTTGTCCCAAGCTACACCTCAGGTCCTACGTGCGGAAGATTCAACCGTACTCAGTGGATAAGAATTGTGGATCCACTTCTTCCAGGAGAGTCTTTCAGGGACTCATCTCGAATGGTTCTATCAGCTGGATGGGACCAAGGTTCGTAACTGGGAGGAGTTGGCTACTGCTTTCTATAAGCAGTATCAATATAATGCCGACCTTGCCCCTACACGTACCCAACTCCAAGGTATGTCGCTAGGTTCAAGTGAAGGTTTTAAAGAGTACGCTCAGAAGTGGAGGGATCTGGCTGGCAGGGTGCAGCCTCCGTTGACTGACCGGGAGTTGGTAGACATGTTCTTGGGGACCCTATCTGGGCCATTTTTCAACCATCTTATCGGGAATTCGTCTGCAGGGTTCACTGATCTTATTCTGATTGGAGAGAGAATTGAGGCTGGGCTGAAGTCTGGCAAAATTCAGAAGGGTGCATCATCAAGTTCTGAGAAGAAACCCTTTAAAAAGGAGGCCAGCGCTGTATATGGCTCTAGAAGACAAGAGAAACCTGAGCGCCGCCAATCTGTCAGTGCGGTAATGATTGCTAAGCCTGCTGCCGCTCCTCGGCAAAACAATCCTCAAAGGGCTGAAAGACCTAGAAGAGAGTTTACCCGCCTGAGTATGACTCTATCGCAGATCTTGCCTCAGTTGCTGTCCACCAACCTAGTGACCGTCAGAGAAGCCCTGAAAGTTGTGAACACTGCCTCCCCCAAATACAATCCAAATGCCCGCTGTGCTTATCACTCCGATAGCCCGGAGCATTCCACTGATGACTGTTGGGCATTAAGGAATAAGGTGCAAGACCTTATCGACGCAAAAGAGATACAGTTTGAATCGCCTGAGAGGCCAAATGTGGTGACTGCTCCTATGCCCCAGCATGGAGTAAATGCGGTTGATGAAGATGTTTATGCTGTTTCTGTGAATGATCTAGCCACTCCCTTAATGACTGTCAAGAGGAACCTACTGCTGGCCGGTTTATTTCCGGGTTGCAGTGAGGGTTGCCTGTTCTGTGCTGTTTCTCTCTCTGGTTGTCCTTTGCTGAAGTTGGGCATCCAAAGCCTAATGGACAGCAAAGAGATTCTGTTTAAGAAGTCTGCTGTTCAGTTGGTTCTGGTAGAAGAAGTTTATGTGGTCACAATCTTCAATAATCCAATCAAGGCTCTCCCAAGAAGCTTGTTCAAATCATGACGGTCGCACCTGTTGTTATTACTGTTCCGGGGCCTCTCCCCTACGAATCGGATAAAGTTGTCCCCTGGCACTACGGGACAGACGTGTATGTGAATGGAATTAAGCAAGAGTTCAACACTGGCACCAGTATCAGCAATATTACTGGGCCAGCCAAGGTTACCCACAGTGGCAGGCTCTTCTCACCTGACATTTCACCGCCCGCTACTCGAAGACCCCTCCTTATAACACCTACAAGTGTACCTGTTCCTGTTTCTGATCAAGTTGTTTCCCCTGCTGCCGAGTCATCTAATGCTCGGGGCAAAGGGATTGAAGATGAGCCTGCCCGGATGGAGGCACCAATACCTATAAATGTTGAGGCCTCCCAACAAGAGATGGAGGAAATCCTGAAAATAATAAAGAAGAGTGACTTTAATGTTGTCGAGCAGCTGGGGCATACGCCCTCCAAGATCTCCATGCTCTCCTTGCTACTGTGTTCAGAGGCCCATGCTAAGGCCTTGATTTCATTTCTCAAGACGGCCCATGTGCCACAAGAGACATCTGCAGTACAGTTTACTGATTGCGTAGCAAATCTGACAGCGGACAATGGCTTGGGTTTCTCAGATGCTGACCTTACTGCCAAGGGAAGAGACCACAATGATGCTCTGTATGTCTCTATTGAATGCAGGGGCACTACTCTGGCGCACGTGTTGGTGGACACTGGCTCTTCCCTAAATGTGCTACCCAAGAAAGCCTTGGACCGTTTGGATTGTGAAGGCCTGGAACTAAAACCTAGCAATATCATCGTCAGAGCTTTTGACGGTTCAAAAAGGATGGTTCATGGAGAGGTTGACATTCCTATTCGTGTGGGTTCCCAGGTATTCGACTCTACTTTCTATGTGATGGATATCCGTCCATCGTATTCTTGTCTACTGGGTCGACCTTGGATCCACAAAGCTGGGGCAGTGACCTCTACCTTGCACCAGAAGCTAAAATACCCTGTCAGAGGGAAGATCTTCACTGTGCAGGGAGAGGAGGAGTACATGGTGAGCCATTTGAATTCCTTCAGATATATTGAGATGGACGGGGAGTTTATTGAAACCCCCTTTCAGCATTTCGAGGAGGTACTTCCAATTTCAGCAGCAGCAGAAACAGCGGTCGAAGAGGATGTTCCTTTAAAGATGGCTTCCCTGAAGGATGCCCGGGCTGTGGTTCAGAAAGGTGAATGTACTAATTGGGGCAGGCTTCCCAATTTTACACAGAAAACTGACAAGTTCGGACTGGGTTTTACTGCAGAGGGACAGAAAGCTATGCAGAAGGCAAAGACCAGAAGACCTCCTGTGCTCATTACCAATCCAGGAGTGAATGCTGTTGGGGAGGATAATGAAGTGGATGAAGCAGAATTCAATAGCTGGATCTACCCGACGACTGAAGGAGGATTGACCAATTGGATTGCCAAAGACCATACTCCTGTTACTTTTGTTACGCAGTAATAAACTTCTTTGTTTTGGTATTTGTAATAAACAATAAATTGAACTCTATGGCCCGGTGTCTTACCCGAGGCACCGTGGTTTCATTTGTGAGGGCATATAAATTGTCATTTCATATATCATGAATAAAAATCTTGGACGTTTTCTCGCATTTCAAATCTTATGCTCCTTTTCTTTCTTTCCTTCCTTTATATATTTCAAAACAGCTGTATTTACACACACTCACTCATACAGGTTTCAATCCACTCTGGATCTCACTGGTAACGACTCTGCTACTGCCAGCTATGACTTCAAAAATCCGATCAACTTAGCCGAAGACGAAGGTGTAGATGATTGCAAAGTGCCTGGCGAGCTTGCAAGACTGTTACTCCAGGAAGAGAGGGCAATTCAACCACACGAAGAGCCAGTGGAAACAATAAACCTGGGTACTGATACAGACAGGAAGGAGGTAAAAATTGGTGCCAACCTAGAGCTCGGCGTGAAGCAACGGTTGACTCAGACGCTACATGATTATGTGGAGATCTTTTCCTGGTCCTACGAAGACATGCCCGAGTTGGATACCGACATTGTGGTACATCACTTGCCTACTAAGGAAGACTGCCCTCCGGTTAAGCAAAAGGTCCGCCGTATGCGTCCAGAGATGTCTGAGAAGATCAAAGCCGAGGTTATGAAACAGTTTGATGCTGGGTTCCTTGCAGTAACTTCTTACCCTCAGTGGGTTGCTAATGTGGTGCCGGTACCAAAGAAGGACAGTAAGGTCAGAATGTGTGTCGATTACAGGGATCTGAACAGGGCCAACCCCAAGGATGACTTCCCTCTACCTCACATTGATGTCCTTGTTGACAATACAGCTCAGCATAAGGTGTTCTCTTTCATGGATGGTTTTTCAGGTTACAATCAGATCAAGATGGCACCTGAAGACATGGAAAAGACTACATTTGTTACTCAGTGGGGCACCTTCTGCTACAAGGTCATGCCTTTTGGACTGAAGAACGCTGGGGCAACCTACCAACGTGCCATGGTTGCTTTATTTCATGATATGATCCATCATGAGATAGAAGTGTATGTTGATGACATGATCGCAAGGTCCCAGACTGAGGAAGAGCACCTTGATCATCTGCAGAAATTGTTTGACCGTCTGAAGTTGTACAAGCTGAGGTTGAACCCGAACAAGTGCACCTTCGGGGTAAGATCTGGGAAGTTGCTAGGCTTCGTTGTAAGTGATAAGGGTATTCAAGTGGACCCTGCCAAGGTTAAGGCTATTCAAGAGATGCCAGTCCCTAAGACAGAGAAAGAGGTCAGAGGCTTTTTAGGACGCCTGAATTACATTGCTCGGTTCATCTCGCACCTGACTGCTACTTGTGAGCCAATCTTCAAGCTGCTGAAGAAAGATCAGGTAGTACGTTGGAATGATGAATGTCAGGCTGCTTTTGACAGAATCAAAGAGTATCTCCAAGAACCACCCATCCTTATGCCACCGGTTGAAGGGAGACCTCTGATATTATACTTGATAGTACTTGACAACTCAATGGGGTGTGTGCTGGGGCAGCATGACGAGTCTGGCCGAAAAGAGCATGCCATTTATTACCTTAGCAAAAAGTTTACCGACTGTGAGACCCGATACTCACTGCTTGAGAAAACTTGCTGCGCTTTGGTATGGGCTGCTCGCCGGCTGAGACAGTATATGTTGACTCACACTACCTTGTTGATCTCAAAGATGGATCCTATAAAGTACATATTTGAAAAGCCTGCTCTGTCTGGGAGAATAGCAAGATGGAAAATGATCTTGACGGAATACGTCATTCAGTACACAACCGAAAAAGCCATCAAAGGAAGTGTATTGGCAGACCACTTGGCACATCAGGCAGTAGACGACTATCAGTCAATGAACTTTGAGTTTCCAGATGAGAGCATCATGATAGTGACTGATTGTGAAGTACCTGGACCGGATGAAGGACCTGAGGAAGGATCCCGATGGTCTATGCACTTTGACGGAGCTTCCAATGCTTTGGGTAATGGTATTGGCGCTATAATCATATCACCTCAAGGCACTCATACTCCACTCACTGCCCGGCTATGTTTCAACTGTACCAACAACATGGCGGAGTATGAGGCGTGCATCATGGGTCTCCAAGCTGCGATCGACCTAAGGATCAAGTTTCTGAGTGTCTTCGGAGATTCCGCTCTCGTGATCAATCAGATCAAAGGAGAGTGGGATACGAAACATCCGAATCTTATTCCTTACAGAGAATGTGTGTTGACTTTGATCCCCCACTTCACGAAGATAACCTTTGAACACTTCCCAAGAGAGGAGAATCAGTTAGCGGACGCGTTAGCTACGATGTCTTCTATGTTCAAGGTCAAATGGGATAATGAGGCTCCCCGGATCATCATCTGGAAATTGGACGAACCGGCATACTGTTGTGATCTCGAGACTGAGTTGGTAACTGAGAAGCCTTGGTACCATGAGGTGAAGAGATATCTGGAAGCTCAGGAATACCCTGAAGGTGCGTCTGTCAACGATAAAAAGTTTCTGAGAAGGTTCGCCGCAAAGTTCTTCCTTAGCAACGACATCTTGTACAAGCGAAATCATGATTCAACCTTACTGCGGTGTGTGGATAAGACAGAAGCAGAAAGGATCATGGAAGAGCTACATGAAGGGACCTTTGGCACACATTCCAGTGGACACACTATGGCAAAGAAAATCCTTCGGGCAGGGTATTTCTGGTCCACAATGGAAGCAGACTGCTACCAACACTCTCGGACATGCCATAAATGCCAGATTTATGCAGACAAGGTGCATGTTCCGCCAGTTCCTCTGAATGTTCTGACTGCGCCTTGGCCGTTTGCAATGTGGGGCATAGATATGATCAGTGAGATTAAACCTATGGCATCTAACGGGCATCGCTTCATCCTGGTGGCGATTGACTATTTCACGAAGTGGGTTGAAGCAGCTTCCTACGCTACGGTAACCAAGACTGTTGTGGCACGGTTCATTCGGCATAACCTGATCTGTCGATACGGTGTCCCAAAAAGAATTATTACAGACAACGGTACCAATCTTAATAACAAGATGATCACTGAGCTCTGCGAACAGTTTAAGATACAACACCACAACTCTTCTCCTTACAGACCGAAGATGAATGGGGCTGTAGAAGCAGCGAATAAAAATATTAAGAAGATCGTGCAGAAGATGACAGTGAATTATAAAGATTGGCACGAGATGTTATCGTTCGCTCTACATGGGTACCGTACCTCATCCAGGACGTCAACCGGGGCAACTCCTTTCTCCTTGGTTTATGGTATGGAAGCAGTCTTACCGATCGAAGTGCAAATACACTCTCTCCGGATAATGAAGGATGCAGATTTGAACGAAGATGATTGGATCCAACACGACTTGATCAGTTAAACCTTATTGATGAAAAGAGACTTGCTGCTATCTGTCATGGTCAGACGTACCAAAAAAGGATGATCAGGGCATTTAACAAAAAGGTCAGACCACAGGAATATCAAGTTGGGGATCTGGTAATCAAGCGAATCATCCTTCCTCAGAGTGATCCAAGGGGCAAATGGACCCCTACGTACGAAGGGCCATTTGTGGTTAAACATGTGTTCTCAGGAGGAGCCATGATTTTAACCAACATGGATGGTGACGACCTTCCTCACTCCGCCAATGCAGACATAGTAAAAAGATACTACGCATGAAAAAAAAAAGACCCGCTAGGCTGACATGCCTAGGCAAAAATTAGGGCTTCCCGGCGAACCAAAAGGGTTCGGGCAAAATGAAGGGATGAAATGAAAAAATCTGTACACCCGGCAAGTCGAAAACCTGAAAAGGCGGCTTGGGCAAAAATGGGTATCCCGGTGGACTGAAAACCCGAAAGGGCGGTCCAGGCAAAAGTTAGGGATAAAGCGTAATACTATGTCTCATTGGATCACTTTGCATCCAGAATCCGATATCTACATCAAGTTCAGACGGCATCGATCAGTCAGCTTCACTTTCAACCAAGGTCATCAAGTGATGAGACGCTCGGAGTTATAAGGGCAATAACAGAGTTGAAACCCAGTGGGATCATTCATTTCACACAGCTGTTTTATTTTCTCTTGTACAAAATTCGTATAAACTCTTTTGTTCGGCGGCGTTCTCTTACTAGGACGTCAGCCTCTTGTACATAAACGCCTATTTTACAGGCAAATTCAAAGTCAATAAAAATACACTTTTCAGTTAAAATTGCCAATTGTTTTTCCTTTTCTGTTTTGTTTTGCGAAGAACGTCCAAGGTTCAATTTGTGATATATGCATTGACAATAATTTGCTAACTCATGAATATTTGCATACGAAACAAAGGATTAATTACAGGTAACATTAGAAACAGGGGCAATAAAGAGTTGTCTAAGCAATCTAATTGTTCTATCCTCCAAGGTACCAAGATAGGTTCAGCTGAGGAACATAACCAGTACATCTTAATTCCCCAGAGAGTGAGCCAGCAAGTCAGTGCACTCTCCCCAAGCAAAGTCATAATATCCTTAAGGAAGTTAAGTATCCTCCAGCAGATCTCAATATTCCCCAGCAGCATATATGCATTCTTAACAAGCATCCCCGGCAATCTTGGTCTAAGATTGTTCCCCGGCGGTATATCAAACATTCAGTGGAGCTACTTCCCCGATACAGTTCAAAACTTCCCCAGGAGAGCCCAATAAAGTTCCCTAGGAAAGTTGGAATCTATCTCCCCAAGCAGTAAGCTTATCCCCAGTAGATTCTGGAAGCTTATCCCTCGCAGAACACGAATGCGTTTCCCGGCTTTATTTAAAGAGTTATTTCCTTACCAGAATATAACTGGGTTATCCTCAGCCAAAAGCTACGGAAAGATCGTCCTCGACGAAGTCTTCTTATCCCCAGCGAAGTCTATTAACACTTCCAACACATCAATGGTATCCCCAGCAAGTTATTATCAACAACTCAACAAAGTATCTCTCTCCCCACAGAGTATTGCTTCCCAGCAAGATCGTTAGAGTACTGTTCTCCCCGCAGAGTAATCCATTCGCCAAGTTATTCCCCAACAAAGTCATCTTCTCCTACCGGTATTCTTGCAACTATCATCTCCAGCGGAGGCAAAAATCTATTTTCCAAACATCAGCCCAGGAGTGACTTCCCGGCACCCGTCAAGGATTTACTTTCCTAGACAAAAAGATACATTCATAAACATCGCACTTCCATACAACATTATAGCATGCATATATGCATCATATCTTATAAATCTCATTTATGTTGAGAACATCATTGCTTGATCCATATCACGCATTGCATATGACTGACCTTTACCTTTCAGGAAAGATCTAGTTAAATTCTCAACTACATTTCAAGACCTAGACCGGTTCAGTTAAATCGACCCTAAGATTTTTCTGTTCCTTATCCAGTCCAAGGCCTTCTCTAGTCCAGCTAAATCGACCCCAAATAGATTTTTCTGATAAAGACTCAGTAGAAGACATTCAAGATTCTCTCAATGATTACTGTTGAGGTTGTAGTCGCCTGTGGTTCTCTCCCCGATACTGCGGAGGTAGTAATCATCCCAAGTTTCTCTCAGCGTTACTGTTGAAGTAGAAGTTATCCAAGATTCTCTCAATGATTACTGTTGAGGTTGTAGTCGCCTGTGGTTCTCTCCCCGATACTGCGGAGGTAGTAATCATCCCAAGTTTCTCTCAGCGTTACTGTTGAAGTAGAAGTTATCCAAGATTCTCTCAATGATTACTGTTGAGGTTGTAGTCGCCTGTGGTTCTCTCCCCGATACTGCGGAGGTAGTAATCATCCCAAGTTTCTCTCAGCGTTACTGTTGAAGTAGAAGTTATCCAAGATTCTCTCAATGATCACTGTTGAGGTTGTAGTCGCCTGTGGTTCTCTCCCCGATACTGCAGAGGTAGTAATCATCCCAAGTTTCTCTCAGCGTTACTGTTGAAGTTGAAGTCACCCGAGATTCTCTTAATGATTACTGTTGAGGTTGAAGTCGTCCAAGATTCTCTCAGCGTTACTGTTGAGGTTGAAGTCGTCCAAGGTTCTCTCACCGTTCCTGTTGAGGTAGTAACCACCCCTGGTTCATTCATCACTGTTTGAAGTTCCAGATTCAGCTCCTGTAACCAGTCAGGACACATCTATACAAAGAATCTGAAGACCAGCTCCTGTAACAGGTCAGGTAATCATTTTTTCTTTTGCAGGTACGCAAGTTCTCGCTAAGGAATCTCTTACGCGATCAACACCCAGATGGCATCTATAAGCCCATCCACCTTCTATCATCTCTTAGCATGGCATCTATAATCCCATCATCCTATCCATTAATCTCCAAATGGCATCCGTAAGCCCATTCCATCATCACACTGCTACTATGTGAGCGCAAATTTCTGGGCACTCTAGTGTTCAATCATCTTCCACCATCGGATTACGAAAGGCACGTCAGCCAATCTGCATCCTCAGGTCTAAGAAGATTGAACAAGGGCAACTGTTGTACCCCAAAATTTGCCCTCCCATATTCTTCAAGATTTGCATAGAGCATGCTTCAAAATTCCCAAGGGTTGCACAGTTCAGGGGCCTCCTAACAGTCAAAATTAGGGTTTTGGTTCTGACAAAGAAAATGAAGTTTCCAAGGGTCCAATCAAGTCCCACATGCCGATAAACATGGTCAAGCATCCTCATACCATGTTTCAAGACTTACAGCATAAAATTGCACAGTCAAAAACCCTAATTGCACTACAGTCAACTACAGGGGCAAAATGGTCATTTGACAGTCAAAAGTTCAAATTTTTGGTCAACATCTCATTTTGAAGCCACAAACATCATTTGATCAATGCTTGATCATGATTCTCAAAGCTTGGCTCAAAAAGTCTCAAGATGCAAAAGTTTCTATTTTTGGACAGTTGAAAAAGTCAACTGTAACTTAACCAAGGCATAACTTCCACATGGATTATCAGAAAAATTCCATCCAAAGCTCATTTTGAAGATAAAGACATTTCCTACAACTCCTCTTCATACTTCAAGTCCAAGAAATGCTCTCACAAAAAGTTATCAATTTCAACATTATAGGTCATTTTCAAAAGTCAACAAAAAGGGACTTTAAGTCAAAGGCCATAACTTGATATTGGTAAATCAAAATGACATGGAACCAAAGGCATTGGTTAGAGGACTCAAAGACCTTTCCAAAATGTCCAAGAACATGAGCAAAGCTTAAAAATTGAGCAAGATATGCCTTGTGGAAGTTGGGACATTTTTGGATATTTTGAAAAGTCAACATTGCTTCAAATGTCCTAAAATTGCTAATGGGCCTCTTTTTCTTCCACAATTCATCATCCAAGGCATGTGCACGACCATTTGGCCCAAAGGGAAGTTTTTTATCATTTTTATTTATTTATTTGGATTTTTAATTATTAATAATTCATTTAATTAAATTAAATATGTGGAAAATACTAAACTTAGGTTTTTAAATCTTTTTATACATGGAATACACTCAATATTTCGTGCATAATCAGATTTAGAAAGAATCATGGTGATTGGACACAATTTGAATCAAATTTGCATGAAAAGATTGAAAAAATATATGCATAAAAGATCAAATATTTTCTCATCAATTCCTTGATTCCTTGGACCAATTTATGAACCCTAATCATCCACACATATATACCAATGCCAAACCTAATGTTCAGGACCTCCCAGCTGCGCCATACCTCCATAACCAAACTTGAGTTTTTGACAAAAATTCCAAATACTGAAAACTGTCTTCCAGTAAGATTCAAGCCAAAATAATTATCTCATCACCTTCCTGAGACATCAAGAAACGTGTTTGAATAGTTTTCCACGTCCCTAACACCCAGAATTGGTGAATAGAACTCAAGCTTTTTCACTTTTTTGCATAAATCGTATTTTATCATTCATGGCATGATTTTAAATTCTAATACTTGTTTTGTGTTGCTCTCATGATTCTGAAGCTAACCCTATAATTTAATTGAGTTTTTATGTTCTATACGCGATTTCACCATTAAAGACAGTTAGGGTTCTTCAAATTTCAATTTGGGTGTTTCTGAATACTATAAAATTGAGACACTTCAGGGCCATGGTTGAAACCAGCATGCTTGGACGATTTGGAAACACTCCTCGCGCCTGATTTATGTGGCCATATGGCCTATTCGCTATTTTGAAAACAAGCATATTTTGGGGGGTCTAAAACCCCCGCTAATCTTTTTATATTTTCAGGAAAACACAAACGATGAAGAAGATGATGAAGTGTAGGCCAGTGATTGGATCATTCAAATTTGCGCGCTAATTTTCCACTAACTTTTGTTTTATATTATATTGTTCATTGGCCAGATAATAATCAAAACGCGCGTTTGGTTCAATTGGTCAGGCATGTGTATGGTAATCTCTGGGACCTGGGTTCGAATCCCAGGTCCCCATCCCTTTCCAATATTATTTTTCTACTCACGCTTCTGTGCAGTTTCGTTACAAGGGAACACCATACGTCCCTCAAATCCAGCTTGCCACTTGGCCAATGGAAACAATCTGAAGGCCTAGATTTGGTGAATACCATGGGCATGAGTCAAAGAGGTGACATGCTTCCAGGGAAAGTCAACGAAGGCCTCCCAAGATGGGCCTAAAATGCTACATTCACACCTCCAATTGGGGGCAGAACCCCCCAAGGTTTGCTATTCTTTTACATTTTATTTTTATTTGATTTAATTAATTTCTCTTAAATTCTTCAATTAATTTATTTTCATAAAATAAAAAATAACAAAAAAATCAGAAAAGACAAAATTGAAAATATATTTTATTTTAATATTTTTTAAGTAAATATCATTAATTAATTTAGCTTTGTAAAATTAGGTTTAATTCAAACATTTTTCTTAATTAACTTAAAATTTGTAGAAATTAGGTTTAATCAATTTTTATCCTTTTTTCTTTTCTTTCACAATATTTAATTATTAAATATTATTTTGTAATTAAATTACCATGTAAATAATTAGATTAATCTTAGGTCTAACTTTAATATTTTTCTTAATAAATAAAAATTGTAGAATTAGGGTTAATTAGTTAATTTCATTAAATTCTCATAAAAAACCATAAATCCAAAAAACCTCAAAATAATTTCCTTTTTATTTTAATTAATTTAATAATTTAATTTAATTTCATTAAAAAGGGTCCAACGCCCTCGCTTGCGATTTTTTATTCTCTTTGCGCATTTTATTTATTTCCTTCTTTTAAATATTTATGTAACTCTCCCGAAGCCGTGTAAATTAAATTTCTCGCACTTTATTTTACTTTCTGTCAAATCGGGTCCTGAATTAAATTTGGCGATGTGGACCCGCGCCTTTGTAATAGTTTAGAACTTTTATCTTTCCGCACTCTTTTAACTGTTAAATAAATGCATGCAAGAATGAATGACAAGAATAAAAACAAACGCATAGATCACTTTGACATGAACAAGACAAAAATAAATGAACCTGACACACAAATCACACACCACCCCTAGGGTACGCCTCACTGTTGCCTTGCCTCGAAAGGTGGTCGTCGAGTAGAGGATGTCTTAGTAAGTCCTCATGATCCAGGAACCTGGCATGAGGGTAGCTTCTAAGGTGTCTTCCTATTGCTCCGGTGATCACCATGTCCCGAACCTCGAATTGACCCGAACACCTCCAACGGTGGTGCTACCTACCTCTCAATGGTGGGATGGCACTACTTTAAAGGACATCTACACAGACGAATTCCTTAGGGTAGGTAGACGACTCTAGATGCTTGCTCTAAATTCAAAAACAAATCAAAAAATACTTTTCACATCAACACCTTTTCAAAAAGCTTTCGAAAGCAATTTTTCAAACACTCTTGAGGACCGATGCAAGAGTCGAACTGGAATTTTCAAAGAAACTTTTTAAAAACCCACATTGAAAAGCAAACAAACCATTTTGAAAACACAAATGAGCAAGTATCTAAGAGCCCATGGATAACCATGGATAGAAAGGGTGCTAACACCTTCCCTTTCTATAATCTACCTCCCGAACCGAGAGCAATCTCTTTAAGGAATTTTTCTGTGCTTTTGTCCTTTCCTATTGGAGAAAATAAAAGACGGTGGCGACTCTTGCTTCCGCGACATTTCGCGAACCAGCATTAAACAGTCAGTTCCAGATCCACCGATCACACCATCTAAAGGTGACTGTTGAAAAAAATTAGACTAAGTCTAAAATTGACTTCAACTAGAAAATAATCATAATAGATATTGGAGTGATTTATCTGAACCAGAGGAAATGTCTACCGGAAAGAATCAAGATAAACCATTGAGAGATTTAAACTGAACCAGCAGAAGTCTGGAAAGAATCAGAATAAATCTTGGGGCGATTTATCTGAACCAGAGAAAATGTCCACGGGAAAGAATCAGGATAAACCATTGAGAGATTTAAACTGAACTAGTAGAGGTCTTGAATTTTATTTAACTGGAAAGAATCAGAATAAATCTTGGAGAAATTTATCTGAACCAGAGAAAATGTCTACCGGAAAGAATCAGGATAAATCGTTGAGAGATTTAAATTGTACCGGCAGAGGTCTTGAATTTTCTTTAACTGGAAAGAATCAGAATAAATTTTGGAGCGATTTATCTGAACCAGAGAAAATGTCTATAGGAAAGAATCAGGATAAACCATTGAGAGATTTAAACTAAACCAGTAGAGGTCTTGAATTTTCTTTAACTGAAAAAAATTAGAATAAATCTTGGAGCAATTTATCTGAACCAGAGGAAATGTCTACCCGAAAGAATCGGGATAAACCGCTGAGAGATTTAAAATGAACCAACAGAGGTCTGGAAAGAATCAGAATAAATCTTGGAGCGATTTATCTGAACCTGAGAAAATGTCCATCGAAAAGAATCAAGATAAATTATTGAGAGATTTAAATTGAACCAACAGATGTCTTGAAGGAAGCGTTTGTCATGTAGATAGGAAACCTGCCCTGTTTCAGGGATTGATCTACAATCAACTTGTTCACAGACGAATGTCTTGTTTTAGATAGTGATATGTGATGAAGGAATTTGGTACGACTGCTACTCCAGCAAGATGATGAAGGAATCTTAGACGATTACTACTTCAAAAAGATGATGAAGGAATCTCGGATAATTACTACCTCAGTAGAATGATGAAGGAATCTTGGATGATTACTACCTCAGCAGGATGATGAAGGAATCTGAGATGATCGCTACTCCAAAAAGATAATGAAGGAATCTGAGACGATTGCTACTCCAAAAAGATGATGAAGGAATCTTAGACGATTACTACCTTAGCAGGATGATGAAGGAATCTGAGACGATTACTACCGCAATAGATGATGAAGGAATCTGAGATTATTACTACTCCATCAGGATGATGAAGGAATATGAGACGATTACTACTTCAAAAAGATGATGAAGGAATCTTGGACGATTACTACTTCAAAAGGATAATGAAGGAATATTGGACGATTACTACCTCAGCAGGATGACGAAGGAATTTGGACGATTGCTACTCCAAAAAGATGATGAACGAATCTTGGAGGTTTACTACCTCAGCAGGATGATGAAGGAATCTTGGACGATTACTACCTCAGCAGGATGATGAAGGAATCTTGGACGATTGCTACTCCAAAAAGATGATGACAGAATCTTGGACGATTGCTACCTCAGCAGGATGATGAAGGAATCTGAGATGATTACTACCTCAACAGATGATGAAGGAATCTGAGATGATTGCTACTCCAGCAGGATGATGAAGGAATCTTATATGATTACTACCTCAGTAGGATGATGAAGGAATCTGAGATGATTACTACTTCAACAGATGATGAAGGAATATAAGATGATTACTACTCCAGCAGGATGGTCAAGGAACCTTGGATGATTACTACCTCAGTAGGATGATGAAGGAATCTTGGATGATTACTACTCCAAAAAGATGATGAAGGAGTCTTGGACGATTACTACCTCAGCAGGATGATGAAGGAATCTTGGACGATTGCTACTCCAAAAAGACGATGAAGGAATCTGAGACGATTGCTACTCCAAAAAGATGATGAAGGAATCTGAGATGATTACTACTCCAGCAAGATGATGAAGGAATCTTGGACGATTACTACCTAAGCAGGATGATGAAGGGATCTTGGATGATTGCTACTCCAAAAAGATGATGAAGGAATCTAAGACGATTGCTACTCCAAAAAGATGATGAAGGAATCTGAGACGATTGCTACTCCAAAAAGATGATGAAGGAATATGAGATGATTTCTACTCCAAAAAGATGATGACCTTTATCTGTTGATTGACCTCTTCCTGAACAAGGTAAAACTTTAGTTGTATACAATGTCATGATGTATAAAATGCATGGTGCAATTATGTTCTCAAAATAAATGAGATTGTGTCATATGCACTTATCATCTATGTAAATAGGATGTATGAAATGTGAAATGTTTATGAATGTATATTTTTGTCTGGGAAAATAAATCCTTGACAAATGTGGGGGAGTCATTAAATCCCGGTCTGCTGTTGAAGAGTAGCTGTGTCTTCCAACTTTTCTTAGAATGTTTCCACCAAGGATTCCTGTTTTGTTGTTTGAGGAGAGCTCCGCTGAGGAAAGTTGAAAACTCTGTGGAGAGTGTTGATTCCTGTTTGGGGAAAAGAGTTCAGGAGTCTTGGTTGTCTGTTGCTCTACTGGGGAGTTGAAGTTGAACTGACTTCTGGTCGGGTCCAGGCTTCACAGAAAATTCTTGAAAGGATGAAGTTAAACTGATATCTCGTTGGGTCCAGGTTTCACAACAACTTACTGAAGTTATCCGTTATCTGGTCGGGTCCAGGTTTCACAGTAATTTGTTGGGGATTGTAGAGTAGTTTACTAGGGAAGAGGAGTTGTGGTCCTCTGATTTGTAGTAGTCGGAGCGGAAAACTCAAGCTGCGGAATCCTTCTGCTTGTTGGGGAAATAAACCTTGTTGTCGGTCTGTTGGAGAGGTGGCGACTTCACTGGGGAAAATCCTCGTGGATTCTTGAGGGAGACTCAGCTAGGGAAAAGTTTTTCAGAGATTAAACTCTGGCTGGGAGTTATCCTATGAGAAGGATTTTGGGGAGATTTGTCACTGCCCCTAGTAGCGAGTGTTTATGGCACTGCCAGGAAATGTTTGACTATACGTAACTCTTTGTCGGGATTTGCATTCAATTCCCCAAGTGATTTAGATGGAGACTTGCCCCTGGTTATTCAGGATTTCTTGAGAGATTTCTTGGAATCTTGATTGGACTGCCCCAGGTGTGCTGGATAGTGACATGTCATGCCGTGTATTTTTGCTTAGGAGATTTGTTATTGGAAGTATCATCCCATCTGAAGTGACTTTGTTCACTGAGAGAACTTTCTATCATCGAATATTCGTTGTGTGAATTTCTCCGCTGTCAAATAAATAGCCGTATGTAAACAGCGATATTCAAATAATGCAAAGTTTTGCTTGTCTTAAAGTTTTGAAAATGTGTTTTAGCAAGTAAAGAAATTTTGTAAGAAAATTCAACTCAGGATTTAGAGTAAAGCCTTACAGGAGTCAGGATACCTTTTGTAACAGTATGCTTTTGAAGTAACCCATGCTTCAATTAGGGATTTTGAAGGGTTGTAGCGTGGCTTGGTTCACGGTTTAAGAAACAAAGGATAAAGGCTCAAAGTGTATTTGTACCCACTCGTTCTTCGTGATGTTCTTTAGTCCTAAACTCAGTTAATTGTGTGTTTGAACTCCAAATGAGTCTGGAATGATGTTTTGGCGACGGTTGAGACAAGTTTAGTTCATTGGAAGGCGGTCATTTTTTGCAACATTTTTCATGTTCTTGAGGATTTGTAGTGACCTCTTTTTTTTTGTTATCCCTGATTTTAGCCTGACTGTTCTTATTTTGAGATTACAGTCAGCGGGATGCCCCAGTTTTTCTTAAGTCTACTTCGTAGGTTTTGACCTAGTGGGCTTTTCTCTTGAGAGATAATGACTGCCTATTTTGGTAGGGAACCATCACCGTCTTTTGATTCCATGAGGAATGTTTTCGATGTCACTCGTTGTATATGAAGTGAAAGTCTGCGATCGAACGCGGATTTGAATTAACTGAGAAACTACCCTGCCCTAGGTTTTGATTAAAGGTTTCAATTTATGTAAAAATGAAAACTTCTACTTCTTTGGATCGAATGGATTGACTAGGGATTATCTTTCTTATAACTCCAGTGTTTAGGATTTGAAAGAACGCATGTACATCGTCAGCAAGGTCTGTCCAAAAGTATACTGTATGAGATTATGGCATTGTTTTCATCATCCTCCCTCTAAAGGCTGGTAACTATTAGCAAGAGTTGAATGTCATAAAGAGAGTAAAAAGCATAGTTTAAATATAGTGAAAACGAAAGGATGAATTCAAGACAAACATATGCAATACATTAATGAAACAAAGTTTGACATTAATAGATAATTGTTTGAATAACAAAAAAATTACAATTGAAAATTCAAAATGAGCAAGACGCTCTCAATGATTCGGCATAGGAGCAGTGATCACGTTTGGAGTCTCCAGAGGGTCAAACTCGATCTCCTTGGAATCAATTAGGTCTTCAATCTTGTTCTTCAAAGTCCAATAACTGTCAGTGTCATGTCTGGGACTATCAAAATGGTAGTGACATCCTACGCTTGGATTGTACTTAGAAGAAGAGGTATCAGGGTTTTGAGGAGGATCCTTTAGTGTGATCAGTTTCACCTTCAGCAAATGTTGTAACGCTTGAGAAAAAGGTATGTTGATGTTAGGATACTGCCTTTCTTGATATCTTACCCTACGCCTATTGCCCCGTCTTTGTTGAACAGGAGTAGGATTAGAGGTCAGAATTGCCCCTACATGTTGGTTATGTTGACTCTTTTGACCATACACAACATCGGACTCTTTCTTCCCAATGTATGGTTTTTTCTGAGCATCAGAGGGTGTAGCTCCTTGGATCTTTCCGCTTTTGATGCCAACTTCGACCCTTTCACCGGTCAATATTATCTCAGTGAACCCGGATGAGAAGCTTCCGATTAGGTGATTGAAAAAAGGTCCTGTCAAAGTTCCCATGAAGATGTCAATCAGCTCCCTGTGAGTTACAGGGGGCTGCACCCTACCAGCCAGATCTATCCACTTTTGGGCGTATCCTTTGAAGCTCTCGTTGGAACCATGGTCATGCTCTGCAATTGCACACGAGTTGGTGCAAGATCAGGGTTATATTGGTACTACTTGTAAAGAGAAGCAGCTAGATCCTCCAAGGTGTGGATGCAAAAACTCTCCAATTGATAGAACTATTCAAGTTGAGTTCCTACTAGGCTCTCTTGGAAGAAATGGATCCAAAGCATCGGATCAGTTGTGTATGGTTGAATTTTGCGAACATAGGACTTTAAGTGCATCTTAGGGAAAGAGACTCCACCGTACAAAGCAAAGGTAGGGATTTTGATCTTTGGCGGGATGACCACTCCAGAAACCAAACCCATGTCTCCTAATTCCAAGTTAGGTATCTGCTAAATCTCCATAGCATTGAGGAGATCCTCCAACAATTTGTACTTGTCATCAGCAGGAGGATATTATTCCTCAGAGTAGTCAGCTTAGACTTCATTAATCCCCAAATAGTTTTCTGCTTCATGACTATTCCCCATGTTGGATGGAGTTGAGAGATCTAGAGCTCTCTTGACTGGTCCTCTAATTCTTCTTCCCAAGTTCAGGACTCATACTGACTTCTTAGGCTTCTTCTTCTTGTCTTTGAGAAGGAGAGTCTTCAGGTCCTCTTGCCCCTTAGCCGTAGCCAGGAACATTTGTTGGAACTGGGCATTTTGTGCTTGGAGATCCTTCACCGTTTGTTCCATATCCATCTTACTGAAATAAACAGTGAGAAGATAAGGAAACCTGTATGGGAGAGACCTGTCATGATATGATTCATGATATGTGGATGCATGTTTTCAAGGATCTCATGGGGTAAACACAAGAAAATGTTAGAAGTTAAACGTTGATCAACAACTTTGATTGGATAACTTTGTATTTGTGGATGTCCTTCCACGAGAATTAAGTTAACCATGTTAAGTGGGTTGTAGCCCTTGACTCAAGTTTGTTGTACTTGATTTTTTACAGTGTTTTGGTTAGAGGAAAAATTAATCCATTTGCCCTTTGATAGACGTATGGTTCAACATGACCCTGCATCACAGACCCTTGAGATCCTTGAAATGGTTATTGAAAATGCTATGGTATGATGTCATGATGTTATGTACAAGTATGCAAAGTAAGCAAGTTTATATACAAATAATTATATATACACAAAGCAGACAAGTCCTTAGGTTTATGCTTGTGTGGAGTTTATAGGTAAGTACCCTCTTGAAGTTTAGTTGGCTCAACCTGTCCTAGTTAATAGTAACCAGGTTCTAAAGGATCTCAATATCACTGACCTTTCTTTTATGCATTATCTCAGCACAATCAATCTTTTCTTGCGGCCTAGATATCCCAAAAGTCTTGTCTCAATGAGTGTAGTATCGAGTATCAACCAATTTTCAGCTTTCCACCGAAACCGGTTATCTAACTACGTCCTAATTGGCTAAGTTTTTCAATTAAGGTTCTAAAGTCAGTTAGTGCTTCATGAAGCCAATCAGCGGCCCCGTATTCTCCTAGATTCAACACAAGGGATACTGGTACCAACAAATGCGTCACACTAACATAGCCATTGTTTCAACTGTGTCGATCTATGCCATACAGTTTCCACAATCTATTTCTACTTACCTAAAAAGGTGTCCCAGATCCGGTTAGAGGATCAAAGCAAGCCCAAACAAGGAACCAAAAATGTAAAGCATGCAAGTCAAACAAAGAAAGCAAGTAAAGATTATCTGGCCCTAAGGTAACCTCACTTTTAAGTTTTTCCCAGCAGAGTCGCCAGTTCTGTAATACGGCGGGAAAACTGACTTGGGTGTTTTGCGTTTGATCGCAATTGTTACGGATAGCAAGAGTCGCCACTGACTTTTCTTTTATCTAATAAGGAAAGGCTGAAAAGAACAGGAAAGACCTTTCGAGATTATTTCTGAGTTTGAGGGTAGATTATGAAAAGGGAAGGTATTAGCACCCTTTTCATCCGTAGTTATCTACGGGCTCTTAGTTGCTTCCTAGATCACTTGCTTTTGTTTGAAAATGTGCTTGTGGTGTGGGTTTTGAAAGTATTTTGAAAATGTGACTTTGTAATGGCTCTCGTTTCTATAAGAACGCGTACAAAGTGTTGTTTTGAAAATAGTTCAAAGAGGTGTTTGTGGAGTGTGTTTTTAAAAGTGATTTTGAAAAGGTGTCATTGTAATGGCTCTCATTTCTATAAGAACGTGTACAAAGTGTTGTCTTTTGAAAATGTTTCAAAATGAGAGTGTTGGTGTATAAAATGTTTTTGTTGTGAGCAAGCAAGAAACTAGGAGCAACCTACCTACTCAAAAGGTCTTCAATGTTCTTTTCCTCCTCCCTTAGATGTTGCTATCTTACTATTATTTTGGTAAGAAGCCCCATCATTGGATATGAAGGGATGGGCGTGGGACGTTTATATATTCATAGAAGGCAACCTATGGGACTTTTTAGCAATGTCGTTTAGGGACTAGATCGTTTACCTAAGGCAACATCGAGGGTCATCGAGGGACTATGATCTTTTATCGAGGGTCTTTGCTAAAACGCCCATGTTCGAGGGACATGACTATTTTTCCAAGGCAACAAGTGAGATTACCCTAAGGGTGCATGTGTGAATAGTGTGTTTGATTGCATGCATTTATCTTTGATGTTTAGGTTGTCTACTTGTTGATTTTTTCTTGCCATACACACCTATTTACTAGCATTTGTATAAAGCAATAAAAACGCAGGAAAAGAAAAATCCTACACTATTATAACCATATTGAAAGGCAAGAAAATGTAAATTCGAAAAATAAAATAAAAAGAAGTAACAAAAGAGCTCCTTCGATTGGGGGGGGGGGGGGGGGGGGGGGAAGCAGCCTTCGATTTGCATTATGTTGTCCTCCTTCGATTGGGGTTGGCATCAGCAAGGTTATGGCCTTCGATTGGGAGTTGGCGCCAGTGAGGTCATGGCCTTCGATTCGGCTTCGTAGTAGTTGGGCATGCTCTTCTGGTTCTGCCTTGTTTCCCTGTTACCTTCTTTGATTGAGGCTGGCAGCAGCAAATCATAACCTCCGATTCTGGCTGGACCTGGAAGTTAGTATGTTGTTCCTTTCGATTGGGGCTAGAATTTGAAGAGTAGTCACAGGGGTTTGCTTTTTTTTGTACCCCAAAATTTTCCCTCCCATATTTCTCAACAAATGTCATGTGAAATCCCCAAACTGCTCAAGGAAGTTCAAGAGTTGACCAGATAAACTCTCTCCTAAGGCAGTCTACCTAAAATTAGGGTTTCATTATTCATCAATATGCTTGAGCCCAAAGGATCCCAAATTCCTTCCATTGTCCTAATATGTTCCAAAGATCATCCATGTCAAGTTTCACGCCTTGTAGAGGAAGTTTGCTCAGTGAACTGCTCAAAGGCCTGAAAATCAACTATACTAGGTCAAAAGTCAACTGTGGCCCACATATAGTCAAACCTTAATATTTTTTGTCAACATCCTCATTTTGAAGTATCATTCATCATTTTATCATAGGTTGATCATGATTCATCAAGGATTGCTCACAATTCATTAAAACCGAAAAGTTGTTAAATTAGGGTTTTGTAAGAAAAGTCAGCTCAACTTCGACCAAGTATAACTTTCTCATACTTTATCATAAATGACCCGTCCAAATCCCATTTTAAAGAGGATGCAATTCCCTACAATTCATCTTCATCTCCCAATTTCAAATTTTTCACTCACAAAAAGATATGAATTTTGACATCATAGGTCATTTTGAAAAGTCAACAAAAACACCTTTTGGGTCAAAGCTTCATACATGAACATGGAAGACTCAATTGAGATGAGATAAAAGTAATTGCTTAGAGGACATCCTAAGCTTTCTAAAAAGTCCAAGAACACCTCTCTAGGGTCAAAATTGAGAGAGTTATGCATTGGCCAAGTTGACCATTTTTCTAAAATTGCCAAAAGTCACCATTGATCAAACTTGCATTTTTCCACATGGGCCCATCTTTTCAAGATTGCATCTCATTCCTAGCATAGTCCACGACCTATGGGACCCTCCATGCTTTATTTTTTTATTTTTTTTATTTTTTTATATTTATTCATTTAAAATTCAAATAAAATCAAATAAATCAAAATAAATCATATACTGTTTTTTAGGGATGATTTTTGCATTAAAGGAAGATCTTATGTGCTGTCAAATGAGAACCAATTCGTGCAAGACTGATTTGGGTGGAAAAAGATTGAATTGAAGCAAATTTGGAAAGATATCATATGCCATGAAAGACCAAATCAAATCTTCATAATGGGCAAGATTCAATTGGTTTTTCTTGACCTAATATGTTGCACTACATATATAGAAGCAATCCAAGGCAAGGGAGAGGTTGAGCAATCATGAAAGAGGAAGAACCAATTGCAAAATTTCAAAGAAAAAGTGCAGATAAAATTCCAAGTTGCAGGCTATCTCAAGCCATCCTAACCATACCAATCAATTGTTGGACGCCTCAGGAACGTGTTCCAATCACTAGCAAGCCTTCCCACGTCCTGAAACGCGTTGTAGCAGTCACACGGTTAGCTTAAAAACTCATTTTCATTTTTATTGATTTATGCATCATTTGCACGTTTTGATTGCATATTCTTGTTCCTTATTGAGTTTGCAAGCTAATCACTATAATCAATTGCATTTTTTATGACTATATGTGAATTTTCCATAGCTAGGGTTTGCGTTCTTGTTTAGGGCTTTGTAGGATAGGCTAAATTGGGTCTGGATTTTGGTGCCATGATACTCGTGAGGATGAGACGAGTTGATTGACACCTTTGGATTTCATTTATATTGCTTGTAGATAATTTTTGTGATGAACAGGTTTGTAGCTACAGTGCAGTGTCCGTAGGTAAAAACCTCTTGGGCTAAAACGACGGTTGGGAGGAAAAATATGGATGTGTGGCGCTCCCTGGTTGGGCATTTTGAACTTTAGCCCGTTTTTTCCAATTAACTAGCCTGTTTCATATATTATGCATTATTTGTATTATGTGAACAGATGAAGCGCATGGTACAGATGGTTGGGCGTGTGTGGTGTTGAGCATAAGGGCCTGGGTACGATCCCCAGGTCCCAACCTTTGTTCATAATATTTTTCAATAAGTAATCCAGCATGCTGCATATCAAGAGGTCCACCGTACGCCCTCAACATCTTGCCATCACACACCTCTCCATCTGAATCCAATGCTATTCCACTGAAGGCCCACCATACGCCTGAAGTCAACTGCCACACTAAATTAGGCAAAGTCAAACAGGCCTAGATCTTTTGGGCTCAGAATCTCAAAAGCACACTCCTCATAATTGCTAATACAGGCCAATTATTCCTTCCTTTTTTTATTTTAGTGTATTTAAATCTTTCAATATTTATTTTTATTTTCTTTAATTCACAAATTAATCTTTTTCATAAAAAAATCACAAAATCAATAATTCACCAAAAAAATTAGGATTAGTTTTTTTTATTATTATTATCAAAATTAATTTAATTTAGTTTAACTTAGAAAATTGTAATTTAGTTTCATAAATAAAATCAAATAGAAAATTAGGTTATCTCTTGATCTAATTTTATTTTGCTCTTTTTCTCAAATAAATAAAAATACAAGAAAATAGGTTTTAGGAAAAATTAATTTATTTTTTTTTAATTTAAAATCAATTAGAATTAGGATTTTATTTTTAATGGTTTCTTTATTTTCTTAAAATAACAAAACAAAACAAAAACATTTTTTTAATCAATGGCAATTAGGTTTAGGCAAGGGTCAAAACCCTATTTATCTCATATTCAATTCATCGCGCGCGTGTTATTTATTTTTGCCAATATTTTTGTAACTGTTCATGGTTTGTAATATTTTAATCTAGGACTTTTTACTTATCGCTTTTTTTCCGGGTTGTTGTCTATGTAATTAATCCCCTTCCCCGAAGCCTTGTAATAGCGTAGATTTACTTTCTCGCATTTTTAATTCTCGCAAATATTTGACTGTTTAGATGTATGCTAATAGGATTGTATGACAAGAATGCATGACAAATTAATACAGTTAGAAAACCCTAATGTGCAAAGATAAATAACTAAAACTAATCACTCGCACATATCACTCTTAGGGTATACTCTCACTTCGGTTGCCTTCGGTAAACGATCATTAAGTATAGGGTGTCTTAGTGGTTACCCTCCTGACTAAAAAGATCAAATGTCCCATTCGAATGTTGCCTCGGAAATGTTGCCTCGGAAATGTTGCCTTGAATATGATCTTAAGACTCCAGGGTTATTACTAAGGTATCCTAACATTGCTTTAGTGATCGTACGTCCCTTTCGAATTGACCCTTACAACTCAAACAACGGTGCTACCTATTTCTCAATAGTGGGATAGCGCTGTCTAAAGGAAACAAGAATAGAAACAATCTTTTTTTCAAGTAGGTAGATGCTAGTAGGTACTTGCTCAAATCAAAACCTTTTCACACTTACACTTTTCAAACAATGTTTCAAAACAACTTCGTCACACCTTTGAGGAC
This sequence comes from Vicia faba, assembly GCA_948472305.1. NCBI lineage: Eukaryota > Viridiplantae > Streptophyta > Magnoliopsida > Fabales > Fabaceae > Vicia > Vicia faba. The sequence goes on from OX451738.1 coordinate 167,219,761, forward strand.
TGATACAAGGGTTATCACGAAGTAAAACATTTTCTAAAACAAAGGACATACGCAAGCAATTCAAAAAGATGAGCAAGTACCTAAGAGCCCATGGAAAACCATGAATAGAAAGGGTGATAACACCTTCCCTTTCTATAATTTACCCCCCGTACTCAGAATATCTCGAAAAAGGATTTTTTTCTGTACTTTTTTCCTTTCAGGTTGGATGAAATAAAAGTCGGTGACGACTATTGCTTACTGCGACATTTTGCAAACAAGAAACGCAAAACGCAAACTAGTATAACAGTCGGTTCTGCCACCGTATCACAGAACTGGCGACTCTGCTAGGGACTTAATAAGTGGCGTATACCTTAGGATCTAGGTCATCATAATTACTTCTCTTGATTGCTTTGTTTGCTTTACTTTTAAGGGTTTTTGTTTGGGGTTACTATAGATCCTAACCCGGATCTGGGGAATACCTTTTAGGTAAGTAGCAATAGACTGTGAGGGAACTGTACAACATAGACCGACATGGTTGAAGCAATATCTACATTGATATGGCACATTGGTTGGTATCGATATCCCTTGTGGAGAAACGAGGAGAATACGGGGCCGCTGCGTGGTGTCTTTAAGCATCAACTGAACTTAGAACCTTTAATCGCCCAACTTGGCCATTAGAAAGTAGTGAGATATCCGGCCTCGGTGTAGAGCTGAGAAGTTGTTGATACTCGATGCTACACTCATTGAGACCATACTCTTGAGATAGTTCCGGCTGCAAGAAAAGATTGTGTGAGCTGAAACCATGACCGATGAAGGATGGTCAGTGATATTGAGATCCTCTAGAACCCGATTACTTTTTCTAGGACAGGTTTGAACCAACTTAACTTCAAGAGGGTATTACCTTTGACCTCATGCAAACCTTAAACCTAAGGGCTTTGTGTGATATTGACTGTGTGTGCAATACTTGTTGTTTGCTATACCTGTGGTTTATCATGACATCATGCATCATAACATGGCATTCATGCTTCATTACAATAACCATTTCAAAGACCAAGGGAATTTATCTTTGTTCTGTTTTACAGATCATGGCTTCTGTGCGTAGAAATACCATCTGAGTCAACTTTGTGCAAATACCTGCCCAACTTAAAGAGCTAGCCTCAAGAGTTTCTGAGACTTCTATGTTCATTAAGAGACACGGTCAGCTTCTCATCCTGGTTACTTCAAACCTTGATGAACAAATGATGAGCGTACTATTTCAGTTCTTCGAACCTGTGCATCATTGCTTCACCTTTCCAGATTACTAGTTGGTACCCACCTTGGAAGAGTTCTCTCATCTATTGGGCATATCCATTCTTGAACAGGTACCCTTCACCGGTATGGAAGAGGTTCCTAAGCCTGAAGACATTGCCTATGTGTTTCATTTGAAACAGGCTGATGTGGTATCCAATTGGGAAACTCGAAGTGGGGTCGAAGGTTTTCTAGCTAAATTTTTGATATACCAGGCTCAGCTATTATGGGATGATTTGGATTTTCAAGCTTTTGAAGATGTCTTGGCTCTCCTTATCTATGGTTTGGTTCTCTTCCCTAACCCGGATTCCTTTGTAGATGTGAATGCTGTCAAGATTTTCCTTTCTCGCAACCCTGTGCCTACCTTGCTTGGAGATATCTTGCATGCCCTCTATACTCGTACCGTGAGGAGAAGAGAGACTCTTATGTGTTGCATGTCGATGCTGTCAAGGTGGTTTATTTCTCACCTCCCTAAGTCGATGCTGAAGAACAAAGAAGGTTTGGGTTGGTCCTACAGAATAATGTCACTTGCTCATACAGATATTCTTTGGTGTTCCCGAGCTATGGAGGACACTGCTGTTATTGACCGTTGTGGGGGATACCCTAATGTCCCATTTCTTGGAATCAGAGGGGGTATAACTTACAATCCTTGTCTAGCTTTGTGACAATTTGGTCTTGCTCGAAGAGATGGTCCCTATGAGTTACTTCTTGAGGACATTGTATTTGACTATAAGGAGGATGTCAAGGAGCATCGTCGGAGGTTCATACGAGCTTGGGGCATGGTGAACAGATCTGGCGCCCAAGAGTTAGGACCAAAGACCTCCATTCTCATGCAGCCTTACCTCCAATAGGTCAAAGCTCGTGCCCAGAAGCTTGGGATGCCCTATGAGGCCGTATTGCCAGTGATTGTGGAGCCCACTAATGAAGAAGGCATTCCTTACACGGTTCTCTATCCTTACATGCCCACTGATCCTAAGGAGTTGCAGAGGTCTTGGATTCAACTGAAGAATGAGCGGGATACTTACCGGGAACAGTACCATGAGCAAGAAATGAAGATTTTGAAGCTCACCAGGCAGCTCGAGGAAGAAAGAGTGATCAATGACTATATCGGCACAAAGAGGAAGCGACCATGGGACTTTTGATTTTGCTTTTTCTAGTTTTAGATTTGTTTCATTTACTTCTTTGTAAATTCCTTGAAGGCATTGTTGAACCTTTCAAAGTTAATATTATAAAGTTTTGTTTATTTTTTGTTTACAAATTTAAATCTCCCAAAGTCTTTGAAATCATTACATGCACATCCCATTATCATGCACATCATTACAGGTACCCTTACAGGTTTCTCATCTTCTTCGCTATTTATTTCAGCCGAAATGTCTTCCGATCAAGCCATCAAAGATCTTTAGGCGCAGAACACCCAATTCCAGTAGATGTTCATAAGTCTGGCTAAAGGGAAACAGGATCTGAAGACCCTTATTCTAAAAGAAGAGAAGAAGAAGAAGAAGGTCGATATTCTGAACATGGGTAGAAGATTCAGAGAAAGGTTGAGACAACCAGCTGATCTGACCTCCTCATCCAAGGACGGGGAAAACCAATAAAGAGCAAAGGACCCTAGTCCTGAAGTTTTTGACAATGATACAGATTATGATGATGAGCAATATCCTCCTTCTAAGGATAGATACAAGCAGCTATAAGAGCGTCTGAGCGCTATGGAGATTTAGAAGATACATGGTTTAGATTTCGGAGAATTGGGACTGGTATCGGGAGTGGTGATCCCTCATAAGTTCAAAGCTATGGTTTTTTCCAAGAACGATGGAGTATCCTGTCCAAAACTCCATCTTCACTCGTATGTCAGGAAAATCCAACCCCACACTGCTGATAGAAATTTGTGGGTGCATTTCTTTCAAGATAGTCTGTCAGGGACTCAGCTTGAATGGTTCTATCAGTTGGAAGGGGCCAGTGTCTGAAATTGGGAAGATCTTGCTGCTGCTTTCTATAAGCAGTATCAGTATAACTCCGACCTTGCTCCCACTTGTACTCAGCTCCAGGGTATGTCCATGGTTGCAGGTGAAGGCTTTAAGGACTATGCTCAAAAGTGGAGAGACTTGGATGGAAGAGTCCAACGCCTTTTATCTGATAGGGAGTTGGTTGACATGTTTCTCAGGACGCTATCTGGTCCATTTTTCAATCACTTGATCGACAGCTCATCATCTGGATTTACTGAGTTGATTTTGACTGGAGAAAGAGTGGAAGCTGGAATTCGAAGTGGTAAAATACAGAAAGACGCCTCTTCGAGTTCGGTAAAAAAGCCTTTCACTGGTAAGAAAGAATCTAGTGCAGTCTATAGCCTAAGGGGCCAGAGAAGATCTGAACACCGTCAAACGGTAAATGCTGTAGTGATACCAAGACCCACAATTTCTCCATAATGCAACAATCAACAAAGGGTGGAAAGACCACATCGACAGTTTACCCGCATCAACATGACTTTGGATGAAGTTCTGCCTCATCTGCTGAAATCTAACTTGACGACCTTGAAAGAGGCTCCCAAGAATCCAAATACTACTTCTCCCAGATATAATCCCAACGCGCAGTGCGCCTACCATTCTGAGAGTCCAGGCTACGATACCAACAATTGTTGGGCTCTGAGGAATAAAGTACAAGATTTTCTTGAAGCCAATGATATTGAGTTTGATGCTCCAGAAAAGTCGAATGTTATAACTGCTCCCATGCCCAAACATGGTCGTGGAATTAATGTTGTTAACACTGATTTGTTTGTGACCTCTGTTGGAGAAATTTCCACTCCTCTTATGACTGTTAAGAAGAATTTGTTGTTGGCCGGTTTATTTCCGGGCTGTGGTGAAGGTTGCCATATGTGTTCGATTATACCTACTGGTTGCTGTTTGTTGAAGTAAGGTGTTCAACACCTGATGGATAATAAAGAAATTTTGTTCGAGAAGACTATGATCCCTGCTTTTCCTAATGAAGACGTCGCCATTATAACTATTTCCGCCAATCCTTCCAAGGTTTCCTCGAGAAAACCTGTTAGGATTACACCTGTTCCAAGAATTGCTCCGCTAATAATCATCGCTCCTGGTCCCATCCCGTACACCTCCGATAAGGCTATCCCATGGCATTATGGTGCTGATGTGTATTACCATGGTGTTAAGCAAGAGTTGAAGAATGAAGAAGCTGATACTGATGTCAGTAACATTGTCGGGACTAGTAAGGTTACCCGAATTGGAAGGGTCTTCTCTCCTGAGATTTCCCTGAATATTATCATCAAGCCTACTATTATTCCAACTGTTGCTCCAACCAACACTCATGACATTCCTCCTGTTCCTACTCCATTTATTACACCTGCTACTATTCATATTCTTACTCCAGTTATCACCCCTGCTGCTGAGCCATCTGGGGCTCGGGGCAAGGAAATCATAGGTGAGCCCGCCTGGATGGAGGTGCCTAGAAAAATATTTGTGGAAGCCTCTAAACAAGAAATAGAGGAAATGCTGAAGATTATCAAGAAGAGCGACTACAATGAGGTCGAGCAGCTGGGGCAGACCCCGTCAAAGATCTCCATGTTGTCCCTACTATTGTGTTCTGAAGCCCATGCAAAGGCTTTGATTGCATTTCTTAAAACTGCACATGTGCCGTAGGAAACTTCCGCAGATCAGTTAAAAGATTATGTGGCTAGCCTGACTGCTGACAACAGGCTGTGTTTTTCAGATGCGAATCTGACACCGAAAGGAAGAAATCATAATGACGCTCTGCAAGTCTCGATCGAGTGAAGGGGCACCACTATGGTCCATGTGCTGGTAGACACCGGGTCCTTACTAAATGTTCTGCCAAAGAAAGCATTAGACCATCTGGATTTTGAAGGTTTGGTTCTAAAGCCGAGTAACATTGTGGTAAGGGCTTTTGATGGATCAAAAAGAATGGTGCACGGGGAAGTAGACATCCATGTCAGAGTGGGTTCTCAGACCTTTGGGTCGTCCTTCTATGTAATGGACATCAGACCATCGTATTCATGCTTGTTGGGTCGTCCTTGGATTCATAAGGCTGGGGCAGTTACGTCCACACTCCATCAAATGTTGAAATATCTTGTAAAGGGGAAGATTGTCACGGTGCGAGGTAAAGAAGAGTATATGGTGAATCATCTCAATTCCTTCTGCTACATGGAGATGGACGGGGAATTCATAGAAACCCCTTGTCAGAACTTCGAAGAGGTCCCTCAGACTTTGGCGTCAACCGAAGTTACTACCAATAAACTTCCGTTGAAGATGGCTTCTCTCAAGGATTCCAGGGCTGTAATCGAAGAAGATGGGTGTACCAATTGGGGTCGGCTCCTTGATTTCACTCACAAAACTGACAAATTTGGTTTGGGATTTACTACAGGGGCTCAAAGGGTTGTTAGGCACGCACGGTTTGGAAGACCTCCTCTGCACATCAGCAATCGGGGAGTTAATGCAATTGAGGACAGTGAAGAAGATTCAGACATCGACAGCTGGATCTGCCCAACAACCAACGGTGGATAAAATAACTGGACGGTGAAGGACTTCATACCTATTTCTTTTATTCCGCAGTAATTGACTTTTTTTTTAAGATTTGTAATAAATAATTTGAAACTTTACGGCCCAGTGCTTTGTCCGAGGCACCTGGGCTTTGTTTGTGAGGGCTTATTATTCGTCATTTCATATATCATTAATAAAGCATTGGACGTTTCTTGCATTACAAATTTTGTGATCCTTGTTTTTCTTTTTTGTCTCTCACTTTATCAAAACAACTATTATCTTACACACACTCCGTATCATACTACAGATCCATATCCACTCTGGACCCCATTGATAACAGCTCTGCTACTGCCAGTTATGACTTCAAAAATCCGATCAACCAAGCCGAGGACGAAGGTGAGGATGATTGTGAGGTTCCTGGAGAGCTTACTAGACTATTACAGCAGGAAGAAAGGGCCATACAGCCGCATGAAGAGCCAGTTAAATCAGTAAATCTGCATACAGAAGAAGACAGGAAAGAGGTTAAAATGGGTGCGAATTTGGAGCCTAGTTTCAAACAACGGTTAATACAGATGCTACGCGACTATGTTGAGATCTTTGCCTGGTCCTATGAAGACATGCCTGGGTTGGACGCTGATATTGTAGTACATCGCCTGCCGACTAAAGAAGACTTCCCTCCGGTAAAGCAGAAGGTTTTTCGTATGCGCCCTGAAATGTCAGAGAAAATCAAAGAAGAGGTCATGAAACAGTTCGATGCAGGATTCTTAGTTGTCACTTCCTATCCACAATGGGTTGCTAACATCGTTTCGGTACCTAAGAAAGACGGTAAGATACGGATGTATGTGGACTACAGAGATCTGAATAGGGCAATCCCCAAGGATGACTTCCCACTTCCTCACATTGATGTTCTAGTCGACAACACCGTGCAACACAAGATCTTCTCCTTCATGGATGGATTTTCTGGCTACAACCAGATCAAGATGGCTCCTAAAGACATGGAGAAGAAAACCTCCGTTACACAGTGGGGCACCTTTTGTTACAAGGTGATGCCTTTTGGGTTAAAGAATGTTGGGGAAACTTATCAGTGCGCCATGATCGCTCTGTTCCAAGACATGATTCACCATGAGATCGAGGTTTATGTTGATGACATGATAGCCAGGTCCCAGACCGAGGAAGAGCACCTTGATCATCTCCAGAAACTGTTTGACAGGTTGAAAATGTAAAAACTGAGGTTGAATCCGAACAAGTGTACCTTCGGAGTAAGGTCGGGTAAGCTTATGGGTTTTGTTGTCAGTGATAAAGGCATTCAGGTAGACCCCACAAAGGTAAAGGCCATACAAGAGATGCTGGTTCCCCGCACAGAGAAGGAAGTTATAGGCTTCTTGGGACGTCTGAATTACATTGCCAGATTCATTTCACATCTGACTGCTACTTGTGAGCCAATCTTCAAGCTGCTGAAGAAAGACCAAGTGGTAAAGTGGAATGATGAATGCTAGACCGCTTTCGAAAGAATCAAGGAATACCTTCAAGAACCACCAATTTCGATGCCTCCAGTTGAAGGAAGACCTTTGATATTATACCTGACAGTGCTAGACAATTCAATGGGGTGTGTGCTGGGGCAGCATGACGAGTCTGGCCGAAAAGAGCACGCTATTTACTACCTTAGCAAAAACTTTACCGATTGTGAGACCCGATACTCATTGCTTGAGAAAACTTGTTGCGCTTTGGCGCGGGATGCTTGCCGGCTGAGACAGTATATGCTGACTCACACCACCTTGTTGATATCAAAGATGGATCCAATTAAGTATATTTTCGAGAAGCCCGCTCTATCCGGAAGTATAGAAAGATGGCAGATGATCTTAACCGAGTACGACATCCAATACACAACCCAAAAGGCAATCAAGGGGAGTGTATTGGTGGATCATTTGGCGAATCAGGCCGTGGATGACTACCAGTACATGAATTTCGAGTTCTTGGATGAGAATATCATGTTGGTAACCGACTACGAAGAACCTGGACCGGATGAAGGACCTGAGGAGGGATCCCAATGGTCTATGTATTTTGATGGAGCCTCAAACGCATTAGGTAATGGAATTGGCGCTGTAATTATATCTCCTGAGGGCTGTCATACTTCGTTCACTGCCCGATTATGTTTCAACTACACCAACAACATGGCGGAGTATGAAGCATGTATCATGGGTCTTCGAGCTTCTATTGATCTAAGGGTTAAGTTCTTGAGTATATTCGGAGATTCCTCTTTGGTAATAAGTCAGATCAAAGGCGAGTGGGATACGAAGCACCCGAATCTTATTCCTTACAAAGAGTATGTATTGACATTGCTCCCACACTTTGAGGAGGTAACCTTTAAACATTTCCCGAGAGAGGAGAATCAGTTGGAGGACGCGCTAGCTACCATGTCTTCTATGTTCAAAGTCAGGTGAGAAAATGAAGCTCCCCAGATAACCATTGAGAGTTTGGATGAGCCCGCACATTGCTGTGACATTGAGACTGAAGAGGTAGCAGATAAACCCTGGTTTCACGAGGTAAAGAGGTATCTTGAGGCTCAAGAATACCCCGAGGGGGCATCTGTTAATGATAAGAAGTTTCTGAGAAGGTTCCCTGCGAAGTTCTTCATCAGTAATGGAATCCTCTATAAGCGTAACCATGATTCAATCTTACTGCAGTGTGTAGACAAGAGAGAGGCAGAAAGGGTCATGGCAGAGCTGCATGAAGGCACTCTTGGAACCCATTCTAGTGGATATACCATGGAAAAGAAAATCGTATGGGCAGGATACTACTGGTCCACTATGGAAGCCGATTGTTATCAGCACTCTCAAACCTGTCATAAATGCCAAGTTTATGCTGATAAGATGCATGTGCCTCCAGTTCCCCTAAATGTTTTAAAGCTCTTTGGCCCTTTGCAATGTGGGGCATCGACATGATCGGCGAGATCAGACCTACTGCGTCTAACAGACATCGCTTCATTCTGGTAGCGATTGATTACTTTACGAAGTGGGTTGAGGCAGCTTCCTTTGCTACAGTAACCAAGAACGTCGTGGCGCGGTTTATCCGACACAATCTGATATGTCGATATGGTGTACCATAGAGGATTATTACTGACAATGGTACAAATCTCAATAACACAATGGTCACCGAGCTCTGCAAACAGTTCAAGATTCAGCATCATAACTCTTCTCCCTACCGGCCGAAGATGAATGGCGCTATTGAAGCGGCTAACAAGAACATCAAAAAGATTGTGCAGAAGATGACGGTGACATATAAAGACTGGAACGAGATGTTACCATTCGCTCTTCATGGGTACCGTACCTCAGCACGGACGTCGACAGGGGCAACACCATACTCTTTGGTTTAAGGCATGGAGGGAGTCCTACCCATCGAAGTCCAGATACCCTCTCTCAGGATTATGAAGGATGCGGGTTTGAACAAAGACGACTGGATCCAAACCCGACTTGATCAGCTGAATCTAATCGATGAAAAGAGACTTACTGCTATTTGTCATGGTCAAACGTATCAAAAGCGAATGATCAAGGCTTTTAACAAGAATGTCGGACGTCAAGAATATCAAGTCGGGGATCTGGTGATCAAACGCATCATACTACCGCAAGGTGATCCCAGGGGAAAATGGACCCCCACATACGAAGGGCCATTTGTGGTTAAGAACATTTTCTTGGGAGGAGCTATGATTCTATCCACCATGGATGGTGATGACCTTCCTCACCCCATCAATGCAGACATAGTGAAAAGATACTACGCATAATCAAAGACCCACTAGGTTGAGTGGCCTAGGCAAAAATAAGGGCTTCCCGGCGAACCAAAAGAGTTCGGGAAAAAGTAAGGGATGAAAATGAAAAAAACTGTACACCCGGAAAGTCGAAAACCTGAAAGGGCGGCTTGGGAAAAAAGGGTATCCCGGTGGACTGAAAACCCGAAAGGGCGGTCCAGGCAAAAATTAGGGATCAAAGCGTAACACTATGTCTCATTGGATCATCTTGCAACCAGAATTCGGTATCAATTTGATACACTTTTGGCCAAGTAGCAAAGTGATGAGACGCTTGAAGATATAAAGGCAATAGCAGAGTTGGAACCCAATGGGATTGTTTCACATAGCTGTTTTTTTTCTTTATTTTACACAAATTGTAATTTCTATATTTTGGCGGCGTTCTCATACTAGAGCGTCAGCCTCTTTGTACAAAACTCTTATGGCAGGCCAAATTCAAAAATCAATACAATTCATTTTCGCATGAAATTTCAATTTGTTTGTTTTTTTCCATTTTGTTTTGCAAAAACATCCAATGATTCACTTTTGATATATGCATTTGAAAATAATTGCTGCTCATAAAAATTTACATAAGAAACAAAAGACAATTACTCGTAATTCCAAGAATAGAGAAAAACAAGAAGTGCCCAAACCTTGCAGTTACTCTGCCCATCAGGTGCCTGGATAGAGCCAGCTTGAGAATATGAGTAGTGGTACATACACTCCCTACAAAGTAAAAGGTATCCAAAGACAGTGGTGTCAGCTTTTCCAAACAGGACATAACTTTCCCCATATGAGGTTCACAATCGCGAGTGAGTTGGTAATTTTCTCCCTAAGCAGAGTTTATTTCTCTCACAAGCAGAAACTCAATCTCCAACAAAATTCATTATCACCAGCAACGAAAATTCATCCCCCGCTGGGTTATTTCTCCAAGACAGTAGATCTATCAACAGAGTATCTCCTCTCCAATAGAGTTATTCCCTGTAGAGTTATCCTTAGACAAAGTCTCGTCTGGCAGAATATTTACCAGCCAAGGGGCAAATCCCTAGCACAGTCATCTTTGTTCACCATCCCCAACAGAAGCAGAGGAATTATGTTTTTTTTACAGCGGTCAAGAATACCGTTTCTCATACTCTCCAAACAACAGTCAGGGATTTATTTTCCCGGACTCAGATTATTGCATCAACATTTCATGTTCATACACCAATACATATGCATACATCACATATAGCATAGTCTTATTTATCTTGAGAACCTCATCACAATGCATCTCATGCATCACGCATAACTAACCATGTATTTCTTTCAGGAAAGACAGTTATTATCAACAATTTCCAGCAGGTCTATGACCAACACTCGAAGCTAAACAGAGTAATCATCAGCGCAACAAAAGAAACCTTACTCAGGTTCCCTCCGCAGTTTTACCCCAACTCATTCTGAAATAGCCCTACTATACAGGCTTTCACCTCGAAGTAACCCTACTATCCAGGTTCCTTCTCTCAGCCCTACTATCCAGCCTTTTGTATGGAAGTAACCCTAATATCCAGGTTCCTTCTCTCAACCCTACTATCCAGGCTTTCGTATCGAAGTAACCCTACTATCCAGGTTCCTTCTCTCAACCCTGCTATCAAGGCTTTCACCTCGAAGTAACCCTACTATCCAGGTTCCTTCTCTCAGCCCTACTATCCAGGCTTTCGTATCGAAGTAACCCTACTATCCAGGTTCCTTCTCACAGCCCTACTATCCAGGCTTTCATATCGAAGTAACCCTACTATCCATGTTCTTTCTCACAGCCCTACTATCCAGGCTGTCATATCAAGGCAACCCTGTTATCCAGGTTCCTTCTCACAGTTCTACTATCCAGGATTTCATATCAAGGCAACCCTGCTATCCAGGTTCCTTCTCACAGCCCTACTATCCAGGCTTTCATCTCAAAGGCAAACCTACTATCCAAGTTCCTTCTCGCAGCCCTACTATCCAGGCTTTCATATCGAAGTAACCCTACTATCCAGTTTCCTTCTCATAACCTTACTATCCGGGTTCTTCCTCTCTTATCCCCAGACATCAGTCCACAACACTGTAAGACCGGGACTCGATCAAACACGTTTGGTTTCGCATTTCCCCAGAAAGTCGCGGTGCAGCATATACTCCGACTAGATACGCATTTCACTTTCGCTTCCCAAACCAAAATTATTCCCTAGTAGAGTAACGTACAACTGAAGCTCCTAAAACTCTATTTCTCCCAAGACAGAGACCAGCATTCCCCAGTGAAGTCCTCCTCAACAACAGGTATACGTGTTCACGCAAAGGAATCTCTTATGCGATCGACGCTTCCTCGGATGGCATCTTTAAGCCCATCTCCGACAATTCTCTAGAAACTTCCAAATGGCACCTATAAGCCCATTCCCAATATCAGAAATCAAGTACCACTTCATGCGAGTGCAAATTTATGGGCACTCTAGTGTTCAATCATCTTCCACCTTCAGATCACGAAAGGCATACGAGCCAATCTACATCCTCAGGTTTAAGAAGATTGAACAGGGGAAGCTGTTGTACCCCAAAATTTTCCCTCCCATATTTCTCAACAAATGTCATGTGAAGTCCCCAAACTGCTCAAGGAAGTTCAAGAGTTGACCAGACAAACTCTCTCCTAAGGCAGTCTACCTCAAATTAGGGTTTCATTATTCATTAAGATGCTTGAGTCCAAAGGATCCCAAATTCCTTCCATTGTCCTAATATGTTCCCAAGATCATCCATGTCAAGTTTCAAGCCTTGCAGAGGAAGTTTTCTCAATCAATTGCTCAAAGGTCTGAAAATCAACTATACTAGGTAAAAAGTCAATTGTGGCCCACATATAGTCAAACCTCAATATTTTTGGTCAACATCCTTATACTGAAGTATCATTCATCATTTTATCAAAGTTTTATCATGATTCATCAAGGATTTCTCACAATTCATCAAAACCCAAAAGTTGCTAAATTAGGGTTTTGCAGGAAAAGTCAACTCAACTTTGACCAAGCATACCTTTATCATACTTTATAAGAAATGACCCATCCAAAGCTCATTTTAAAGAGGATGAAATTACCTATAATTCATCTTCAGCTCCCAAGTCCAAATTTTCCACTCACAAAAAGATATGAATTTTGAGATCATAGGTCATTTTGAAAAGTCAACAAAAACACCTTTTAGGTCAAAGCTTCATACATGAACATGGAAGACTCAATTGAGATGAGACCAAAAGGGTTGCTTAGAGGACATCCTAAGCTTTCTAAAAAGTCAAATAACTTCTCTCTAGGGTCAAAATTGAGAGAGTTAAGCATTGGCCAAGTTGACCATTTTTGTAAAATTGCAAAAAGTCTACATTGATCAAACTTGCATTTTTTCCACATGGGCCCATCTTTTCAAGATTGCATCTCATTCCTAGGATAGTCCACGACCTATGGGACCCTCCATGCTTTATTTATTTATTTATTTTATTTATTTTTATTTTTATTCATTTAAAATTCAAATAAAATCAAATAAATCCAAATAAATCATATAATCTGTTTTAGGGATGATTTTTGCATTGAAGGAAGATCTTATGTGCTGTCAAATGAGAAAAATTCGTGCAAGAATGATTTGGGTGGAAAAAGATTGAATTGAAGCAAATTTGGAAAGATATCATATGCCATGAAAGACCAAATCAAATCTTCATAATGGGCAAGATTCAATTGGTTTTTGTTGACCTAATATGTTGCACTACATATACATAAGCAATACAATGCAAGGGAGAGGTTGGGCAATCGTGAAAGAGGAAGAACCAATTGCAAAATTTCAAAGAAAAAGTGCAGATCAAATTCCAAGTTGCAGGTCATCTCAAGCCATCCTAACCATAACAATCAATTGTTGGATGCCTCGGGAACATGTTCCAATCACTAGCAAGCCTTCCCACGTCCTGAAACGCGTTGTAGCAGTCACACGGTTAGCTTAAAAACTCGTTTTCGTTTTTATTGATTTATGCATTATTTGCACGTTTTGATTGCATATTCATGTTCCTTATTGAGTTTGCAAGCTAATCACTATATTTAGTTGCATTTTTTTATGACTATATGTGAATTTTCCATAACTAGGGTTTGCGTTCTTGTTTAGGGCTTTGCAAGATAGGCTAAATTGGGTCTGGATTTTGGTGCCATGATACTCGTGAGGATGAGACAAGTTGATTGGCACCTTTGGATTTCATTTATATTGCTTGTAGAGAATTTTTGTGATGAATAGGTTTGTAGCTACAACGCAGTGTCCGTAGGTAAAAACCTCTTGGGATAAAACGACAGTTGGGAGGAAGAAGATGGATGCGTGGCGCTCCCTGGTTGGGCAGTTTGAACTTTAGCGTGTTTTTTCCAATTAACTAGCCTGTTTCATATATTATGAATTATTGTTATTATGTTAACAGATGAAGCGCATGGTACAGATGGTTGGGTGTGTGTCGTGTTGAGCATAAGGGCCTGGGTTCGATCCCCAGGTCCCAACCTTTGTTCATAATATTTTCAATAAGTAATCCAGCATGCTGCATATCAAGAGGTCCACCGTACGCCCTCAACATCTGGCCATCACACGCCTCTCCATCTGGATCCAATGCTATTCCACTGAAGGCCCACCATATGCCTCAAGTCAACGGCCACACTGAATCAGGCAAAGTCAAACAGGCCTGGATCTTTTGGGCTCAGAATCTCAACAGCACACCCCCCATAATTGCTAATACAGGCCCATTATTCCTTCCTTTTTTCTTTTAGTTTATTTAAATCTTTCAATATTTATTTTTATTTTCTTTAATTCACAAATTAATCTTTTTCATAAAAAAATCATAAAATCAGTAATTCACTAAAAAAATTAGGATTAGTTTTTTTGTTATTATTATCAAAATTAATTTAATTTAGTTTAACTTAGAAAATTGTAATTTGTTTTCATAAATAAAATCAAATAGAAAATTAGGTTATCTCTTGATCTAATTATATTTTGCTCTTTTTCTCAAATAAATAAAAATACAAAAAAAATAGGTTTTAGGAAAAATTAATTTATTTTTTCTTAATTTAAAATCTATTAGAATTAGGATTTTCTTTTTAATGGTTTCTTTATTTTCTTAAAATACCAAATAAAAACAAAAACATTTTTTTAATCAATCGCGATTAGGTTTAGGCAAGGGTCAAAACCCTATTTATCTCATATTCGATTCATCGCGCGCGTGTTATTTATTTTTGCCAATATTTTTGTAACTGTTCATGGTTTGTAATAGTTTAATCTAGGACTTTTTACTTTTCGCTTTTTTCCGGGTTTTTGGCTATGTAATTAATCCCCTTCCCCGAAGCCTTGTAATAGCGTAGATTTACTTTCTCGCATTTTTAATTCTCGCAAATATTTGACTGTTTAGATGTATGCTAATAGGATTGTATGACAAGAATGCATGATAAGTTAATACAGTTAGAAAACCCTAATGTGCAAAGATAAATAACTGAAACTAATCACTCGCACATATCACTCTTAGGGTATACTCTCACTTTGGTTGCCTTCGGTAAACGATCATTAAGTATAGGGTGTCTTAGTGGTTACCCTCCTGACTAAAAAGATCAAATGTCCCATTCGAATATTGCCTCGGAAATGTTGCCTTGAATATGATCTTAAGACTCTAGGGTTATTACTAAGGTATCCTAACATTGCTTTAGCGATCGTACGTCCCTTTCAAATTGACCCTTACAACTCCAACGACGGTGTTACCTATTTCTCAATAGTGGGATAGTGCTGTCTAAAGGAAACAAGAATAGAAATGATCTTTTTTCCGAGTAGGTAGATGCTAGTAGGTACTTGCTCAAATCAAAACCTTTTCACACTTACACTTTTCAAACAAAGTTTCAAAACAACTTCGTCACACCTTTGAGGACTGATACAAGGGTTATCACGAAGTAAAACATTTTCAAAAACAAAGCACATACGCAAGCAATTTAAAAAGATGAGAAAGTACCTAAGAGCCCATGTAAAACCTTGGATAGAAAGGGTGTTAACACCTTTTTTTTCTATAATCTACCCCGTACTCAAAATATCTCGAAAAATGATTTTTTTTTCTATACTTTTTTCCTTTCCGATTGGATGAAATAAAATTCGGTGGCGACTCTTGCTTACCGCGACATTTTGCGAACAAGAAACGCAAAACGCAAACCAGTATAACAGTCAGTTCTGCCACCGTATCACACTTTTGGTTCGAATAGTTGTCACAAAAGGTTGTCTTTGAGTTTGAACAAACTTCTATTTGTGGGGTGTTCTTCAGAATCGAAAGAGGTGAGTGTTTGGGATTCTGGGTTTGCTTTCACAAGTGTTTAAGAACTTGAGAGTTTTGTTGTGTTTGAGAAAATTTGGAAGAATTCGTTCCTCTGGTCCAAAGATCCTCCCTTTCCTTGTTCATGGTTCCTCTATTTATAGAGGAAATTCTTGGGAGACGTTGAAGTAGCTAGCCTTGCAAAAAGAGTAAAATATGAAAACGAAAAAAGGTACAAGTGGGGGGCCTTTTGGTAGTTGAGGTCCAGAAGATGTGACTTGTGCCTTTTGACATTGCTTGTGCTCAGCCAAAAATCAGGTTGAGAGATGATTTTTTGTTTAAAGCAATCATTATGAAGAAAGGGTACATAACTTTTTGCCATTTCGTCCCAGAATGGTATTATCCAGTGGATAAAACTTCGAACCCTCATGTTTTATCACATATTTGTGTAAACCTCTAATTATGTGAAGATTTGGAAGCAAAGTAGCCTGACAAGTAGGGTAAGGCTATGAGATTTGCTCAGACTTGCTTCAAGCAAGCTTGCTTAGGATGGTTCAGATTGGATTCGAAGGGAATCAAAGCTCCAATTGAAGCTTTGTATGTAGGTTGCTTCTATCCAGTCGAAGGTTTGTATTCCAGAGGTCAGATGTGGCCAAACGAAAGGTTAATGCATTAGGCCAAAATGTCCAAACGAAAGGTTTGACCAAAACCTTGTGCAGAAGGATTCATGTGCCCAAACGAAAGGTACATGCTGGAGGCCAAACTGCCCAAATTCGAAAGAGGCACATAGGAGGCAAAGAGTGCAAATCAAAGGATGCATAGAGATGGTTAATTTGTCCCATCGAAACTTATCCAAATGAAGCAAGCATGCAGGCAGTAAACTTGTCCAATTGAAGCAGGCTTGTAGGAAGCTATTTTATCCAATCGAATAGTTTACCTTGCAAGGGGCATGTATGGCCAACATGTCATGACCTTCGATTGCAAGCATGCAGGCAACACACTTGTTCAATCGAAAGGATGAATCGAAGGAGGCCTATTTTTCTTCAAATTTGTCAAAATGTTATTTTTATCTATTTTCATCCTTTTTGACAGTTTCCTTTTAATTTTGGTAGTGGAAAATCCCGATGCACTTGTGCAAGCTTGAACTCTGAGAATCCTTGTGAGAAAGACCTTTAGAATTGAGAGGGAAAATTTTGGGATACAACAATTAGCTTACATCAAAGCATTGCTAAAATCAAAAATCGAAATTCATGAAAATTAAGGAAACTGGTGATGCATGTAGGGCATGTTTCAGGCACATTTGATCATCAAGCACGATCAAGACTTATTATGCAATGTCTCAAAGATTTATTTGGGTGGTTGCTTGGCCCATAGAATGGCTGGAAATTGATTTTGAGTTTGCCCTAGTTTTGGAAAAAAATTGAGATTTTGAATCCTTGTTTTTGCATCGCTTTTTCGTGTCCTTGTTTTCTGAACACGAAGGGTATATATAAGAGAAGATTTTAGGTCAAAAGATGCGCTTGGACCTTGTATGAAAACAAATCTTTGACTTTGCTTGAAAATAGAATGAAATCTCATAAAACCATGAAGATTTGGTTTGTAAGTAATTTCACACGGTTTCTAAATGATCTTGGGGCCCCGAATAAAATCCTATCAATGGAACATTGGGATACTCCCCACAGCAATCAATAATGGCCACCTCGTCCATACCCTTAATAGTCCAAATGATGTCATTGTGAGAGAGAGAGATAACCCTATAAGCCCAGCCCATGCCTTCTTTGTTCTTCAAAAATGACTTGGGAAGGTGAGAAATAAACCACCTTGCAAACAATGGAGCACAATACATCAAGGTTCCCCGCTTCCGAGCAGTACGGGCATAAAGCTGATGAAGAATGTTACCCAAGAGAGTGGGTACAGGATTACCAGAGAGGAAGATTTTTATCGCATTCACATCAATAAAGGAGTCAGAGTTAGGAAACAATACCAAGCCATATATCAGAAGAGCCAAAATATCTTCGAATTCCTTGAAGTCTAGACTATCCCAGAAATGATTAGCCTTTCCAACCAAGAACTTAGTCAGAAAGCCCTTTGCTCCACTACGAGTTTCCCAATTAGCCATTACCTCATCCTTTGTCATATGAAGGGCTGAAGCAATCTCTTCTGGACTAAGGATCTTCTCTCAACCTGTAAACGGGGTCTGCTCCAAAATAGGGATACCAAGCAGATCAGAGAACTCTTCTAAGGTGGGGACCAGTTGGTAGTCCTGAAAAGTAAAGCAATGGTACAGTGGATCATAGAACTGGACTAGGACGCTCATCATCTGCTCGTCCAATTTGGAGGTGACCAAACTAAGAAGATGCCCATGTCTTCTGATGAAGGAGGTAGTGTCTGACATCTTTGCAATCAAATATTTAAGCATAGTGGGAACCTGGACAAAGTTGATCCGGATGGTGTTCCTACACATGGGTGCCATGACCTACAAAACAGAACAAAGATGAATCCCTCTTGTCTTTGAAATAGGTTAGTCCAATGCAAGATGTATGCAATGTTATGATGTCATGATGTCATGATAAAAAGCACACCACAAGTATCCACAAATAGAAAACATGGTAAAGGCACACAAGTCACACAGAGAGCCCTTAGATTTCAGGCTGGCAAGGAGCTTAGGTACTACCCTCTTTCAGTTTAGTTGGTTCAAACATGTCCTAAAAATAGTAACCGGGTTCTAGAGGATCTCAATATCACTGACTACCCTCAATCGGTCATAATTCTAGTTTAGCAACCTTTTCTTGCGGCCATAATCATCGCGAGAGTTTAGTCTCAATGAGTGTAGCATACTGCTACTGTTCTATGGCCAAGTTGGTCAATTTATAGGTTCTAAGGTCAGTTGGTGCTTAATGACCCCTTAGAAGACCCATATTCTCCTCGTTCCAACACAAGGGATATCGGTACATACTAAAGTGCCACACCAATGTAGCTACTGCTTCAACCGTATCGGTCTACGCCGTACAGTTCCCTCACAGTTTATTGCTACTTACCTAAAGGGTATCCCCCAAATCCGGGTTAGGATCTATAGTAACTTCGATTCAACCCACACAGATAAAGCATACAAGTCAAGCAATTGAAAACAATATGAACTATTCCTAAGGTACACCCCACTTATTCCATCCCCAGCAGAGTCTCCAGTTCCGTGATACGGTGGGAGATAACTGACTGTTTATTGGAATGCTGGTTTGCATTTTGCGTTTGTTTTTGCAAAATGTCGCGGTAAGCAAGAGTCGTCACCGACTTTTATTTTATCCAATAAGAAAAGGAAAGAAGCACAGAAAAATTCCTTTTTTGAGATGTTTCTCGGGATCGGGGGGGGGGGGGGGGGGGGTAGATTATAGAAAGGGAAGGTGTTAGCAACCTTTCTATCCGTGGTTATCCACAGGCTCTTAGGTACTTGCTCATATTGTTTTCAAAATTTTGCTTTCTTTGTGATTGTGGGTTTGAAAGAGTTTTTTTTTTGTTTGAAAGGTGTAAGTGTGAAAAAGATTTTTGTTTTTTGGAAAGGGCAAGTACTTAAGAACCATCTACCTACTCGAAAAAGGAATCGTTCTATGCTATCTTCTTTTAAGCAATGCTATCCCACTATTGATGAGTAGGTAGCACCTTCGTTGGAGTTTAAGGGTCAATTCGAATTTAGGGACTTACGATCACCAAAGTAATGTTAGGACGCCTTAGCGGTAACCCTAATGTCTTAGATCATTTGTTTTGAGGCAACAATATCTGAGGCAACCATTTCGAGGCGACTATGATCTTTGGACAAGAGGGCGACCTCTAAAGTGACCTATACTCAATGACCATGTACGAAGGCAACCAAGTGGGGTGTACCCTAAGAGTGCGCATGTGCGAGTGTGTCGTTTTCGGTTAATTTTATCTTTGTACATGTTAAAGGTTATCTATGTTGATTTTAGGTTAAACATTTATTCTTGTCATGCATCCCTATTATCAAACATCTAACAGTTATATTTTGCAGAAAATAAATTGCGGAAATTAAATTACAAGGCGTCGGGTATTTACATCGCCAAAAGCAACCCTTTGAAATTTAAATGCTGAAAATAAATAAAGCGATAAAAATAGTCCTAATTATCTATTACATTCCGAGAACAAATACAATATTGAATAAAATGGATCGGTTCCGGGAAATTAAATCGGGTGTAAGTTCTAGGGTTTTGACCCTTTGTCATTAAAGAAAAGATTTTTTTTGGTTATTTTTGAATTTAAGAAATAAACTATCCTAAATTAATTATTAAATTAAATTAATTTAACTAATTAATAAAAATAAATATTTTTTTGGGTTTTTGGTATTTAAAGAAAGAAAAATAAAATTGAATAATGTTAATAAAAAACCTAATTATGTCTAAGTTAATTTTAATTATTAAAAAAAATATATTAAAGTTATTCCTAATTAATGGCCTAAATTAATTAAATTAATATTTGTTAATAAAAAAATTAAAATTTGGTTCTAATGAAGAAAAATATTTTTGGTTTTAATTTTATTAAATAAAAAAAGAATTTGATTGGTTGATTGATTAAATAAAACAATAAAACAAATAATTAGAATAAAATAAAATAAAAATGAAATAGAAAGAGTTAGGGGTGTGGGCTTGATTTGGAGGTTTGGAATAGCAATTCAGAGGCCCAAATGAGCGCTGGCCTGGTTGACTTCCCTGGATTCCATGTGTGCTAGTTGACTGGATCCCATGGTGGACGTTCATCTCTTGGCCCTCAGATCTGGCTTATGGCCATCTGTCCATTGAATAGATGATGGTGTATGATGCATTGCTGTTCCTCATGCGCACTGGAATATTTGAAGAAATAAAATAACAAATAGCATGGGGGACATGGGATTCGAACCCAGGTTCTGTTGGTCATTGGATGTACACGCCCACCACTCAGCCACTTTGTTTTAATTGTTAATATATACAAAACAATAAAAATAAAGGAAAACGAATTAATATGCCAGAAAACATAAAAAGGCGCGCGCGTGTTTGAATCAGGCCAATTAGAGGGAGACATGTTGTCGTCCCTGACCTTCAAACCCTGTAACTTTACCTGCGGATTTAGATCCGCAGCTAAATGCGTAGGCTCACTCTAAAATCATTCCAGTCCATGAAAATCAGTTCCAAGGACATGGTTGAGTTCGTCTGGGCTTCCTGAATAAACCTATACCCTTCTTGAGTCTTGATTTCCCCTGAAAAAGAAAACCCTAAAACACAAACGAATAACCCTAACTATGGGGGTTCCTCATCTACGCCAGAAAAACACAATTGGCTAATGCAGAACGCTTGGAAATTTGATGAAGATTATGAATATGCCCATAGTTTATACAAAAGATGCAAGAATAAAGATTTGCGAATTCAAAAGAAAGGCGGTTTTCTGAGATACTTATATAGCTTTTGAGCGTGTATGGTGGCTAGCTTTAGGTTGGTTCTGCTTCAGTGATTGTCAAGGAAACGATTGAGATCGTTCTTGGCTTCTGAATTTTCCTCTAAGTGTGATTTTGGTTTCACACTTTTTTTGTGAATTTTGCAAGTTTGGTTCTGTTTGTTCTTGCATCCTCTAGCCCTCAATTTCGTGCCTTTTCCTTCTATATGTATCATGGAATGTATTAGGTCAAGAATTATGCTTTGAATCTTTGCACATCAATGCCATGGGATTTGATTTGATCCACCATTGAAAGCTTGCCTAATTTGTCAAAAATCCATCTTTTTGTTCATGATAAGGTGAGATACGAATTTGATGCTGACCATGATGATGATTAAGTCCTGAAAATAGCAAAAGATCTCATGTAATCAACTTTTGGAATTTGATTTGATTTAATTTGATTTAAAATGAAATAATTCAATAAAAAATTAAATTAAATAATAAAATTGATAAATGGACACAAGGCTGAAGCTAGGACACGTGTGAAATGTGGCAAGTTCAAATCAAGTGGAAAAGAATGGGCCCATTTGACAAAATTTGAAGTTTTGGGGATAATTGACTTTTTGCAATTTTGCAAAAATGCCTAACTTCAGCAATGCATAACTTCTTCAATTTTGAACTTTTTGAGATGTTCTTTGACTTTTTAGAAAGCTTGAGATGTCCTCTCACCAACCCTTTTGGTCTCATCTAATTTTGATATTCCATGCTCAAGTTATAAGCTTTCGCAAAAAAGGTGTTTTTGTTGACTTTCTAAAATGACCTATAATGTCCAAATTTATAACTTCTTGTGAGTGCATTTTATGATCTTGG
This sequence comes from Vicia faba, assembly GCA_948472305.1. Classification (NCBI taxonomy): domain Eukaryota; kingdom Viridiplantae; phylum Streptophyta; class Magnoliopsida; order Fabales; family Fabaceae; genus Vicia; species Vicia faba. The sequence goes on from OX451738.1 coordinate 167,241,875, forward strand.
GGTATGAAGATGGATTGTATTAAATTTCATCCTCTTCAAAATGAGCTTTGGATGGGTCATTTCTCATAAAGTGTGAAAAAGTTATGCTTGTTCAAAGTTGAGTTGACTTTTCCTACAAAACCCTAATTTAGCAACTTTTGAGTCTTGATGAATTTTGAGCAATCCTTGATGAATCATGATCAACCCTTGATAAAATGATGAAGTATCCTCCAAAATGGGGATGTTGACAAAAAATCTTGAAGTTTGACTATTTTTGGGTCACGGTTGACTTTTGCCCTAGCACGGTCGATTTTTGGACCCTTTGAGCAATTGATTGAGCAAACTTCCTATGTAAGGCTTGAAATTTGACATGGAGGACCTTGAGAATATATTAGGACATTAGGGAGAATTTGAGGTCATTTGGACTCAAGGATCTTGATGCAACACAAAACCCTAATTTGGGGTTGACTGCCTTAGGAGATAGCTTGAATGTCCAACTCTTGAGCAATCTTGAGCCACTTGGAGATTTTTCTTGCCATGTTTTGAGAAATATGAGAGGGAAAATTTTGGGGTACAACAGCTGCCCCTGTTCAATCTTCTTAAACCTTAGGATATAGATTGGCTTCCGTGCCTTTCGTGATCCAAAGGTGGAAGATGATTGAACACTAGAGTGCTTAGAAATTTGCACTCGCATGAAGTGGTATCAGCCTTGTGATGTCGGGAATGGGCTTACAGATGCCATTTAGAGATTATTGATAGGAGGTCTTCGACTGGAAATAAAAATCAGGGAGATCTTAGCGTCGATCTGACTGAACCAGAGAAGGTCTTGGGTTAACTTTGATTGGATAAGAATCAGAAAAATCTTAGAATCGATTTAACTGAACCAAACGAAAGTCTTGGAATATCTTCAACTGGAATAAGAATCAGGGAGATCTTAGCATTGATCTGACTGAACCAGAGGAGGTCTTGGATTAACTTTGACTGGATAAGAATCAGAAAAACCTTAGAATCGATTTAACTGAACCAGACGAAAGTCTTGGAATATCTTCAACTGGAATAAGAATCAGGGAGATCTTACCGTCGATATATTGAACCAGAGAAGGTCTTGGATTAACTTTGACTGGATAAGAATCATAAAAAATCTTAGAATCGATTTAACTGAACCAGACGAAAGTCTTGGAATATCTTTAACTAGAATAAGAATCAGGGAGATCTTAGCATCGATCTGACTGAAGCAGAGAAGGTCTTGGATTAACTTTGACTGGATAAGAATCAGAAAAATCTTAGAATCGATTTAACTGAACCAGACGAAAGTCTGGGGATATCTTCAACTGGAATAAGAATCAGGGAGATCTTAGCGTCGATCTGACTGAACCAGAGAAGGTCTTGGATTGACTTTGGCCGGATAAGAATCAGAAAAATCTTATAATCGATTTAGCTAAACCAGACAAAAGTCTTGGAATATCTTCAAATGGAATAAGAATCAGGGAGATCTCAACGTCGATCTGACTGAACCAAAGAAGGTCTTGGATTAACTTTGACTGGATAAGAATCAGAAAATTCTTAAAATTGATTTAACTGAACCAGACGAAAGTATTGTGAGAGCATTCTTCTGAGGAATCTGCTGAAACAGCCCTCAATAGATGTAGTTTTTGAGGGGACTACCAGGTCATATAAGTAGTCGATGGTGTTTATTGATTCGTCTTTCCCTGAAAAGGTAAAGAGTTAGTCATATGCAATGTCATGATGTATAAAATGCATGATATATATCAAGCAATGATGCTCTCAAAATAAATGAGATTGTGTGGTATGATGCGTATATGTCTGTATCATGATGTATGGAAATGTAATGTTTCTAGCTGGGGAAAATAACTCCCGGATAGCTGCTGAAGAATAGAGCTGGATTCTTCGTTTCTGCTGGGGATGGCAAACGAAGAGAATAAACCTGCAGGAGAGGATGACTCTGTTGGGGGGATAAACTGATGAGGAGATTACTCTGTGGGGAAGAGATGTTCTGCTGAAGATTCCACTGATAAATTTCGTCGGGATGAATTATCATTGATGGTGATATTGAATCCTATTGGGGATTGAATTCCTATTTGTGAAAGGAAAGAAATCCGCTGGGGATGATATTTGGTTGTGACTTCTCTGGGAATAACCTTTTAGACTCTTATGGGGATAATCCTTTGAGTTCTGCTGGGAATGATCCTTTTAACTCGGCTGGGGAGATTTATTTTTGTACTCCGCTGGGGATAAACTTCCAGATTCTACTGGGGATGATTCTTCAACTCCATTGGGGAAGCTTTTTCAGACTGCGCTGGGAAAATTTTAACTTCACTGGGGATATCTTGTACCCTGCCGGGGAGCATTCTTATATTCCGTTGGGGAATATTAAGACTGTCGGGGATATCAAGCCTTTTTAGTGTTGATGGTAGATAAACTCTACTTGGGGAGAGCTATCATTACTATCTTACTATGCGGGGAGTGAAGGTATCCTAGCCATATTCTTCAGCTGAATCTACCTTTGTACCTGGTGGACAGAGCAACTGTATAGTTTGGACAATTTTTATTGCCCCTGTTTCTGATATTACCAGTAATCGTCTTTTGTTTCGTATGTAAATATTTATGACCAGCGATTAATGTCAAATGCATATATCAAAAATGAACATTGGACGTTCTTTGCAAAACAAAACAGAAAAAGGAAAAACAATTTGAAATTTCTCTGAAAATGAATTGTATTGATTTTGAAGTTTGGCCTGTAAATAGGCATTTTTGTACAAGAGGCTGACGTCCTAGTAAGAGAACGCCGCCGAATAGAATTTACACAATTTGTGAAAAACTAAACAAAACATCTATGTGAATAATCCCACTGGGTTCCAACTCTGCTATTGCCTTTATGTCCTCGAGCATCTCATCACTTTGCTACTGGTTAAAGGTAGATCAGATTGATTGGTGCCGTCCGAGCTTGATAGTTGATACTGAAGTCTGGTTGCAAGGTGATCCAATGAGACATAGTGTTACACTTTTATCCCTAATTTTTGCCTGGACTGCCCTTTCGGGTTTTCAGTCCACCGGGATACCCTTTTTTGCCCAAGCCACCTTTTCAGGTTTTCGACTTGCCGGGTGTACAAATTTTTTCATTTTCATCCCTTATTTTTTCCCGAACCCTTTTGGTTCGCCGGGAAGCCCTTATTTTTTCCTAGGCCAGTCAACCTAGTGGGTCGTTGATCATGCGTAGTATTTTTTCACTATGTCTGCATTGACGGGGTGAGGAAGGTCGTCACCATCCATGGTGGTTAGAATCATAGCTCCTCCTGAGAATACGTTCTTAACCATAAATGGCCCTTCATAAGTAGGGGTCCATTTGCCCCTGGGATCACCTTGAGGTAGAATGATGCGCTTGATCACCAGATCCCCAACTTCATACTCTTGTCGTCTAACTTTCTTGTTAAATGCCTTGATCATCCGCTTTTGATACGTCTGACCATGTCAAATAGCAGTAAGTCTCTTTTCGTCGATTAAATTCAGCTGATCAAGTCGGGTCTGAATCCAGTCATCTTCGCTCAAACCTGTATCTTTCATGATCTGAAGAGAGGGTATCTGAACTTCAATGGGCAGTACGGCCTCCATGCCATATACCAAGGAATAGGTTGTTTCCCCTGTTGACGTCTGTGCTGAGGTATGGTACCCATGAAGAGCAAACGGTAACATCTCGTGCCAATCTTTGTATGTCACCGTCATCTTCTGCACAATCTTCTTAACATTCTTATTAGCCGCTTCAACAACCCCATTCATCTTCGGCCGGTAGGGAGAAGAGTTGGGATGCTGTATCTTGAACTCCTTGCAGAGCTCACTAATTATCTTATTGTTGAAATTTGTACCATTGTCTGTAATGATCCTCTCTGGTACACCATATCGACAAATCAGATTGTGCCGAATGAAACGTGCCATGACGTTCTTGGTCACAGTAGCAAAGGAAGTTGCTTCAACCCACTTCTTAAAATAATCAATAGCTACCAGGATGAAACGGTGCCCGTTGGATGTTGTAGGTCTGATCTCGCTGATCATATCAATGCCACACATTGCAAAAGGCCAAGGTGTCGTCAATACATTCAGGGGAACTGGAGGTATGTGTACCTTATCAGCATAGACCTGGCACTTGTGACATGTCCGAGAATGCTGATAACAGTCGGCTTCCATAGTGGACCAATAATATCCTGCCCGAAGGATTTTCTTTGCCATGGTATGTCCACTGGAATAAGTTCCGAAAGTCCCTTCATGTAAATCTGCCATGATCCTTTCTGCCTTGTTCTTATCCACACATCGCAGTAAGGTTGAATCATGGTTACGCTTGTAAAGGATACCATTACTGATGAAAAACTTCGCTGCGAACCTCCTCAGAAACTTCTTGTCATTAACAGATGCACCTCCGGGGTACTCCTGAGCTTCCAGATACCTCTTCACCTCATGAAACCAGGGTTTATCTACTACCTCTTCAATCTCAATATCACAGCAATGTGCAGGTTCTTCCAATCTTTCAATGATAACCCGGGGAGCTTCGTTGTTCCAATCGACTATGAACATAGAAGACATCGTAGCTAGCGCGTCCGCCAACTGATTCTCCTCTCTAGGGAAGTGTTCAAAGGTTATTTCCTCGAAATGTGGGAGCAACGTCAATACATACTCCTTGTAAGGAATAATATTAGGGTGTTTCGTATCCCACTCGCCTTTGATCTGAATGATCACGAGAGCAGAATCTCCAAAAACACTCAAGAACTTAATTCTTAGGTCAATTGCTGCTCGAAGACCCATGATGCACGCTTCATACTCCTCCATGTTGTTGGTGCAATTGAAACATAGTCGGGCGGTGAACGGAGTATGAGAGCCTTTAGGAGATATGATCACGGCTCCAATGCCATTACCCAAAGCGTTTGAAGCTCCATCAAAGTACATAGACCATCGGGATCCTTCCTCAAGTCCTTCATCCGGTCCAGGTGTCTCACAGTCAGTCACAATCATGATACTCTCATCCGGGAATTCAAAGTTCATAGACTGGTAATCATCCACTGCCTGATTTGCTAAATGGTCTGCCAACACACTTCCCTTGATTTCCTTTTGAGTTGTGTATTGGATGTCATACTCAGTCAAGATCATTTGCCATCTTGCTATTCTTCCGGACAAGGCAGGCTTCTCGAAGATATACTTGATTGGATCCATCTTTGATATCAATAGAGTAGTGTGAGTCAGCATATACTGTCTCAGTCGGCGAGCAGCCCATGCCAAAGCGCAGCAAGTTTTCTCGAGCAACGAGTATCGGGTCTCGCTGTCGGTAAACTTTTTGCTAAGGTAATAAATAGCATGCTCTTTTCGTCCAGACTCGTCATGCTGACCCAACACACACCCCATTGAGTTGTCGAGTACTGTCAAGTATAGGATTAAGGGTCTCCCTTCAACTGGAGGCATTAGAATGGGTGGCTCTTGGAGATACTCTTTGATCCTTTCGAAAGCGGCCTGGCATTCATCATTCCAATGTACTACTTGATCTTTCTTTAGTAACTTGAAGATTGGTTCACAAGTAGCGGTCAGGTGTGAGATGAATCGGGCAATGTAGTTTAGTCGTCCCAGAAAGCCTCTGACTTCTTTCTCTGTTTAGGGAGCTGGCATCTCTTATATGGCCTTCACCTTTGCCGGATCCACTTGAATACCTTTATCGCTTACGATGAAGCCCAGCGACTTACCAGATCTCACCCCGAAGGTGCACTTGTTCGGGTTTAACCTCAGCTTGTACAACTTCAACCTGTCAAATAGCTTCTGAAGGTGGTTAAGATGTTCTTCTTCGGTCTGGGACCTTGCAATCATATCGTCGACGTATACCTCAATCTTATGATGGATCATATCATGGAATAAAGCAACCATGGCACGCTGATACGTTGCCCCAGCATTTTTCAATCCAAAAGGCATGACCTTGTAGCAAAAGGTACCCCACTGAGTAATAAAGGTTGTCTTCTCCATGTCTTCGGGAGCCATTTTAATCTGATTATAACCGGAGAAACCATCCATAAAGGAGAATACCTTGTGTTGAGCGGTGTTGTCAACCAGAACGTCGATATGAGGTAGAGGAAAATCATCCTTGGGACTCACCCTATTCAGATCTCTATAGTCAACACACATTCGAACTTTACCATCTTTCTTCGGTACAGGAACCACGTTGGCCACCCACTGTGGGTAAGAAGTCACTGCTAGAAAACCGGAGTTAAACTGTTTCATAACTTCAGCCTTGATTTTCTCAGACATATCCGGGCGCATTCGGCGGACTTTCTGTTTCACTGGCATATCGGTATCCAACCCAGGCATATCTTCATAAGACCAGGCAAAGATCTCAACATAGTCACGCAACATCTGAATCAACCGTTGCTTGACACTAGGTTCCAAATTTGCACCGACCTTGACCTCTTTCTTGTCCTCTTATGTACCCAGATTTACTGATTCCACAGGCTCTTCATTCGGCTGAATAACCCTCTCTTCCTAAAGTAACAGTCTAGCAATTTCAACAGGCACTTCGCAATCATCTTCACCTTCGTCTTTGGCTAAGTTTATCAGACTTTCGAAGTCACAACTGGCAGTAGTAGAATCGTTACCAGTGAGATCCAGAGTGGATGTAGACCTGTATATGTGAGTGTGTGTAAAATAGTTGTTTTGCAATATAATAAAATAAAAACAAGGAGCGTAAAATTTGAAATGCAAGAAAACTTCCAATGCTTTTATTAATGATATATGAAAATGACACACATAAAGCCCTCACAAATGAAGCCACGGTGCCCCGGGTAAGACACCGGGCCATAAAGTTTAAAACATTGTCTGTTACAAATTCAAAACAAAAATTCTTATTACTGGTGATAACAGAAACGGGCATAGAATCCTTCTCTATCCAGTTGCTTAATTCACCATCGGCAGTTGGGTATATCCAGCTGTCAATATCAAACTCTTCATCATCGTCATCCCCGATAGCATTCACCCCTGCATCTTTTTTAGGCTTTTCTGGTGCTCCGAACTCAATCTCCTTCGCCTCAATCAGGTCTTGTACTTTGTTCTTCAAAGTACAACAATCATCCATATCATGTCCCGGGCTATCAGAGTGAAAAGCACAACGGGCATTAGGATTGTACTTAGGCGATGCAATGTTGGGATTCTGCGGAGCCTCCCTTGGAGTTACTAGATTGGTTTTCAATAACTGCGGCAGAATCTGAGACAAAGTCATGTTGAGATGGGTGAATTTCCTTCAAGGTCTCTCGACCTTTTGTTGATTGTTGCGCTGAGGATCCCCAACAGGTCTTGAAATAACAACCGCATTAACAGCTTGGCGGCGTTCAGGTCTATTCTGGCTTTTCGAACTGTAAACAGCACTGGCCTCCTTCTTAAAAGGCTTTTTCTCGGTGCTCGATGAAGCACCCTTTTGTATCTTACCAGACTTAATACCAGCCTCAATCCTTTCACCGGTCATAACTAGCTCTATAAACCCAGACGAAGAGTTTCCAATCAGATGGTTGAAAAACGGACCAGACAAGGTCCCCAGAAACATATCCACTAGCTCCCTGTAAGCCAAGGGTGGTTTCACTCTTCCAGCGAGGTACCTCCACTTCTGAGCATAATCTTTGAAACCTTCACCTGTTCCCATAGACATAACCTGGACTTGGGTATGCGTAGGAGCGAGGTCGGAATTGTATTGGTACTGCCTATAGAAAGCAGCAGCCAAATCTTTCCCAATTACGGATACTGGCTCCTTCTAACTGGTAAAACCATTCAAGCTGAGTCCCTGAGAGACTGTCTTGAAAGAAGTGGATCCATAGGTTCTTATCAACGGTGTACGACTGAATCTTCCTTACATACGACCGGAGGTGCAGTTTCGGGCAAGAAATTCCGTCGTATTTAGCAAAGGCTGGTGCTTTGAATTTGTGGGGAATCACCACCCCAGATGACAGACCCAGATCTCCAAAGTCCAGACCAGGCACCTTCTGAACTTCCATCGCACTCAACCGATCTTCCAGTTTCTTGTATCTATCCTCAGCCGGAGGATACTGGTCTTCGTCGAAGTCTGTCTCGTTGTCTGAAACCACAGGGCTAGGATCCCTCCTTTCTTCCTGACTATCTTTCCCTCCAGATGAGGTGGTCAAATCAACTTCGTCTCGTAGCCTGTTTCCAAACCTGTGACCTGTGTTAAACAGGATTGTCCTCTTCTTCTTCTTCTTCTTCTCTTTCAAAATAAGGGTCTTCAGATCTTGCTGACCCTTAGCTAGATTCATGAACAACTCTTGGAATTAGGCGTTTTGAGCCTGCAGAGCCTTGATTGCTTGTTCAGTCAATGGTTCAGAAGACATGATGCTGAAATAAATAGCGAAGAAGATTAGAAAACCTGTAAGGGTACCTGTTATGAGGTGCATGGAATGAAATGCGTATGATATGATTCCAAAGACATCGAGAGATTCAAATTCGTAAACAAGAAATGAAACACACTTTTATTAGATAAACTTTGAAATTAATTGTTCAACAAATTGCCCTTAAGGCGTTACAAGAAAGGAAATACTGAAAAGTAAATAAAAACTGGAAGTAATCAAAGGACATCAACGCTCCCATGGTCATTTGCCTTTAGTGCTGACATAGTCATTGATGATCTGCTCCCTCTCCAGCTGCCTAGTCAACTTCTTAATCTTCTGCTCTTGCTCGTGATACCTTTCTTAGTAAGTATCCCATTCTTCTCTCAGCTGCATGCAGGACCTCTTCAATGCCCCAATGTCAGTAGGCATGTAAGGGTGTAAGATAGTAGGAAGAACCCCTTCCTCATCAGCAACTTTAATAATAATAGGCAAGACGGCTTCATAGGGCATTCCCAAATTTTGGGCACGTATGCGAACCCATCGGAGATATGGTTCCATTGGTAGAGAAGTCTTTGGACCCAACTCGTATGGATCAGATCTGTGAACTCTATCCCAAGCCCTTATGAATCTGCGGCGTTCCTCGTCACTATCCCTTTGAAAATCAAAGATGATACTAGGCATTAGCAGCTCATGAGGTCCTTCCCTTCTGGCTCACCCAAACTGACGTAAGGCCGAGCATAGATTTTAAGTAATTCCTCCATGGGTTCCTATCAATGGAACATTGGGATACTCCCCACATCAATCAATAATGGCCACCTCGTCCATACCCTTAATAGTCCAAATGATGTCATTGTGAGAGAGAGACATAACCCTATAAGCCCAACCCATGCCTTCTTTTTTTTTCAAAACTGACTTGGGAAGGTGAGAAATAAAACACCTTGCCAATAATGGAGCACAGCACATCAAGGTTCCCCGCTTCCGAGAAGTACGGGCATAAAGCTGATGAAGAATGTCACCCAAGAGAGTGGGTACAGGATTACCAGAGAGGAAGATTTTTACCGCATTCACATCAACAAAGGAGTCAGAGTTAGGAAACAATACCAAGCTATATATCAGAAGAGCCAGAATATCTTCGAATTCCTTGAAGTCTAGACTATCCCAGAAATGATTAGCCTTTCCAACCAAGAACTTAGTCAGAAAGCCCTTTGCTCCACTACGAGTTTCCCAATTAGCCATTACCTCATCCTTTGTCATATGAAGGGCTGAAGCAATCTCTTCTGGACTAAGGATCTTCTCTCAACCTGTAAACGGGGTCTGCTCCAAAATAGGGATACCAAGCAGATCAGAGAACTCTTCTAAGGTGGGGACCAGTTGGTAGTCCTGAAAAGTAAAGCAATGGTACAGTGGATCATAGAACTGGACTAGGACGCTCATCATCTGCTCGTCCAATTTGGAGGTGACCAAACTAAGAAGATTCCCATGTCTTCTGATGAAGGAGGTAGTGTCTGACATCTTTGCAATCAAATATTTAAGCATAGTGGGAACCTGGACAAAGTTGATCCGGATGGTGTTCCTACACATGGGTGCCATGACCTACAAAACAGAACAAAGATGAATCCCTCTTGTCTTTGAAATAGGTACTACCCTCTTTCAGTTTAGTTGGTTCAAACCTGACCTAAAAATAGTAACCAGGTTCTAGAGGATCTCAATATCACTGACTACCCTCAATCAGTCATAATTCCTGTTTAGCAACCTTTTCTTGCGGCCGGAATCATCGCGAGAGTTTAGTCTCAATGAGTGTAGCATACTGCTACTGTTCTATGGCCAAGTTAGTCAATTTAAAGGTTATAAGGTCAGTTGGTGATTAATGACCCCTTAGAAGACCCATATTCTCCTCGTTCCAACACAAGGGATATCGGTACATACTAAAGTGCCACACCAATGTAGCTACTGCTTCAACCGTATCGGTCTACGCCGTAAAGTTCCCTCACAGTTTATTGCTACTTACCTAAAGGGTATCCCCTAGATCCGGGTTAGGATCTATAGTAACTTCGATTCAACCCACACAGATAAAGCATACAAGTCAAGCAATTGAAAACAATATGAACTATTCCTAAGGTACACCCCACTTATTCCATCCCCAGCAGAGTCTCCAGTTCCGTGATACGGTGGGAGAGAACTGACTGTTTATTGGAATGCTGGTTTGCATTTTGCGTTTGTTTTCACAAAATGTCGCGGTAAGCAAGAGTCGTCACCGACTTTTATTTTATCCAATAAGAAAAGGAAAGAAGCAAAGAAAAATTCCTTTTTTGAGATGTTTCTCGGGTTCGGGGGGGGGGGGGGGGGGGGGGGGGTAGATTATAGAAAGGGAAGGTGTTAGCACCCTTTCTATCCGTGGTTATCCACGGGCTCTTAGGTACTTGCTCATATTGTTTTCAAAATTTTGCTTTCTTTGTGATTGTGGGTTTGAAAGAGTTTTTTTTTGTTTGAAAGGTGTAAGTGTGAAAAAAAATTTGTTTTTAGAAAGAGCAAGTACTTAAGAACCATCTACCTACTCGAAAAAGGAATCGTTATATGCTATCTTCTTTTAAGCAATGATATCCCACTATTGATAAGTAGGTAGCACCGTCGTTGGAGTTTAAGGGTCAATTCGAATTTAGGGACTTACGGTCACCAAAGCAATGTTAAGACGCCTTAGCGGTAACCCTAATGTCTTAGATCATTTGTTTTGAGGCAACAATATCCGAGGCAACCATTTCGAGGCGACTATGATCTTTGGACAAGAGGGCGACCTCTAAAGTGACCTATACTCAATGACCGTGTACGAAGGCAACCAAGTGGGGTACACCCTAAGAGTGCGCATGTGCGAGTGTGTCGTTTTCAGTTAATTTTATCTTTGTACATGTTAACGGTTATCTATGTTGATTTTAGGTTAAACATTCATTCTTGTCATGCATCCCTATTATCAAACATCTAACAGTTATATTTTACAGAAAATAAATTATGGAAATTAAATTACAAGGCGTCGGGTATTTACATCGCTAAAAGCAACCCTTTGAAATTTAAATGTGGAAAATAAATAAAGCGATAAAAATAGTCCTAATTATCTATTACATTCCAAGAACAAATACAATATTGAATAAAATGGATCGCGTGCGGGAAATTAAATCGGGCGCAAGTTCTAGGGTTTTGACCCTTTGTCATTAAAGAAAAGATTTTTTTTGGTTATTTTTGAATTTAAGAAATAAACTATCTTAAATTAATTATTAAATTAAATTAATTAAGCTAATTAATAAAAATAAATATTTTTTTGGGTTTTTGGTATTTAAAGAAAGAAAAACAAAATTGATCAATATTAATAAAAAACCTAATTATGTCTAAGTTAATTTTAATTATTAAAAAAAACATATTAAAGTTATTCCTAATTAATGGCCTAAATTAATTAAATTAGCATTTGTTAATAAAAAAATTAAAATTTGGTTCTAATGAAGAAAAATATTTTTGGTTTTAATTTTATTAAATAAAAAGAATTTGATTGGTTGATTGATTAAATAAAACAATAAAACAAATAATTAGAATAAAATTAAATAAAATGAAATAGAAAGAGTTCGGGGTGTGGGCCTGATTTGGAGGTTTGGAATAGCAATTCAGACCCAAATGAGCGGTGGCCTAGTTGACTTCCCTGGATTCCATGTGCGCTAGTTGACTGGATCCCATGGTGGACGTTCATCTCTTGGCCCTCAGATCTGGCCTATGGCCATCTGTCCATTGAATAGATGATGGTGTATGATGCATTGTTGTTCCTCATGCACAGTGGAATATCTGAAGAAATAAAATAACAAATAGCATGGGGGACCTGGGATTCGAACCCAGGTCCTGTTGGTCATTGGATGTACACGCCCACCACTCAGCCACATTGTTTCAATTGTTAATATATACAAAACAATAAAAATAAAGGAAAACGAATTAATATGCTAGAAAACATAAAAAGGCGTGCGCGTGTTTGAATCAGGCCAATCAGAGGGAGACACGTTGTCTTCCCTGACCTTCAAACCTTGTAACTTTACCTGCGGATTTAGATCCGCAGCTAAATGCGTATGCTCACTCTAAAATCCATTCCAGTCCATGAAAATTAGTTCCAAGCACATGGTTGAGTTCGTCTGGGCTTCCTAAATAAACCTATACCCTTCTTGAGTCTTGATTTCCCATGAAAAAGAAAACCCTAAAACACGAACGAAGAACCCTAGATCTGGGGGTTCTTCGTCTAGGCCAGAAAACACAATTGGCTAATGCATAACGCTTGGAAATTTGATGAAGATTATGAATATGCCCATAGTTTATACAAAAGATGCAAGAATAAAGTTTTGCGAATTCAAAAGAAAGACGGTTTTCTGAGATACTTACATAGCTTTTGAGCGTGTATGGTCACTGGCTTTGGGTTGGTTCTGCTTCAGTGATTGTCAAGGAAACGTTTGAGATCGTTCTTGGCTTCTGAATTTGCCTCTAAGTGTGATTTTGGTTTCACACTTTTTTTGTGAATTTTGCAAGTTTGGTTTTGTTTGTTCTTGCAGTCTCTAGCCCTCAATTATGTGCCTTTGCCTTCTATATGTATCATGGAATGTATTAGGTCAAGAATTATGCTTTGAATCTTTGCACATCAATGCCATGGGATTTGATTTGATCCACCATTGAAAACTTTCCTAATTTTTCAAAAATCCATCTTTTTGTTCATGATATAGTGAGATACGTATTTGATGTTGACCATGATGATTATGTCTTGAAAATAGCAAAAGATCTCATGTAATTCAATAAAAAATCTATAAAAAAAAATAATATGATAAATGGACACAAGGCTGAAGCTAGGACACGTGTGCAATGTGGCAAGTTCAAATCAAGTGGAAAAGAATGGGCCCATTTGACAAAATTTGATGTTTTGGGGATAATTGACTTTTGGCAATTTTGCAAAAATGCCCAACTTCAACAATGCATAACGTCTTCAATTTTTAACTTTTGGAGGCGTTCTTTGAATTTTTAGAAATATTGAGATGTCCTCTCACCAACCCTTTTGGTCTCATCTCATTTTGATATTCCATGCTCAAGTTATAAGCTTTGGAAAAAAAGGTATTTTTGTTGACTTTTAAAAATGACCTATAATGTCCAAATTTATCAGTTCTTGTGAGTGCATTTTATGATCTTTGGGTATGAAGATGGATTGTAAGAAATTTCATCCTATTCAAAATGAGATTTGTATGGGCCATTTCTCATAAAGTATGAGAAAGTTATGCTTGGTCAAAGTTGAGTTGACTTTTCCTACAAAACCCTAATTTAGCAACTTTTGAGTCTTGATGAATTTTGAGCAATCCTTGATGAATCATGATCAACCCTTGATAAAATGATGAAATATCCTCCAAAATTGGAATGTTGACAAAAAATCTTGAAGTTTGATTGTTTTTGGGTCACAGTTGACTTTTGCCCTAGCACAATCGATTTTTGGACCCTTTGAGCAATTGATTGAGCAAACTTCCTCTGTAAGGCTTGAAATTTGACATGGAGGACCTTGAGAACATATTAGGACATTAGGGAGAATTTTAGGTCATTTGGACTCAAGGATCTTGATGCAACACAAAACCCTAATTTGGGGTTGACTGCCTTATGAGATAGCTTGACTGTCCAACTCTTGAGCAATCTTGAGCCACTTGGAGATTTTTCTTGCCATGTTTTGAGAAATATGAGAGGGAAATTTTTGGGGTACAACAACGTCCATGAAATTGAAGCACTTAGTAAATTCTGGACCTTTCCAAGACAGAATTTGGTTAGAACTTTTGGGCCAGTTTTTTACGAAGGTTCAATCAGAATTTGCAAGAGTAATTCAAAGAGGGTTTGCAAACCATGTTATAAGCTTTCTGAAAAGTCTGAGAACTCCTTCAGAATATGCTGGAGCAAGGATATTCAAAGATCAGAAGTTGGATATTTGTTCTAAGTTACACTAATGCTGAACTTCTGATCCAGTTTAAGCTATGATACACAATCTCATACTGCATATTTTCTGTTTTGATAAATCTCATCATCATTTAATGCTCACACCCACTTTTGAGTCTTTATCCAAAGGATTTCCCCACGTGTGGCATAGAAGTACCATTGTTGTCCTTGAAAAGAAAACTTTTGTACAAGTTTATGCTGGGCCCATGCTTTGCTCTTGCTTCTGAGGGTACTTTTCCTTAATTCATGCTTACAAATCCAGCTTAAGCGCGGCTAAAGCTGCTAACCACCATACTTGTTTAAACTTGACTCAATAACAAGTCAGCGCCCTAGCATATGATGGTTGTACCCTTGACTTCTCCAAGCTACTAAATCCTTGCCTATAAATTGCACTTCATTTGTAACTGTAAAGAGGTCGAGAATTTGAGAGAAAAAAGCCTTGAAACTTTGCTGAAATTTCAAAGAACTTGAAACTGGAAACATAAACACAAAACCTGCCAGTTTCTGGTTTTTTGCGTCCAAGCTCTAATCTTCCTTGTGCATTTCCCAACCAAATCACCCACACAACTTCTGATATACATTTAGAAGTTGTCCCAACGCCTGTTTTTAGACTGCAACACAATCTTCATCAATCTCCATCTCAAAAAACCAGAACATTGCTTCTTGGCTACTCCAGAATCTTCTAGCCATCCATAGTTTAAGGTTGTTCCAGCTTTCTGAGAATTGAGGGAAGCTAACCAGAACATCACAAAAATCAAAACCAGGCTCTAACGCACATAATATTTTCTAGCTGTAAGGTAAGTTTTTCTTCTGCTGACTTTTATCACATTACTTAGGCATTGATAGGCTTACATGTTTAAAATTACAATGTAGACATCCTGACTCTGATGTTGTACATGTTCATAGATTTCATGTATTTTTTCCTAA
Organism: Vicia faba; assembly: GCA_948472305.1. NCBI lineage: Eukaryota > Viridiplantae > Streptophyta > Magnoliopsida > Fabales > Fabaceae > Vicia > Vicia faba. The sequence continues at coordinate 167,257,132 of OX451738.1, forward strand.
GTAGAGAGAATTTCAGTTCAGAACTTCTTGAGGAAATTAGGATTCAGAATTAGGATTAGCAAATTCATGCTTGCCTCTGATTTACAATTCTTATTACTTTATATTTTTGAAACCATGATGAAACTTCCCATAACTGTTATGTATGCATTTTCTGTTTTGTTGAGAAATGGCTAAGTTGCAGATGCTCTGACTGGCGTGGAGAAGGAGATGAAACTCAGCATCATCGTTTATGTTGTAGTATATGTTTATGTTTTTGCTTCTAATACCGGATGTATAGTCACCCCAGTGGTAGAGAGCGCATGCATAAGACATTAGTGTTAAGGGACCTGAGTTCTAGCCCCAGAAACACCCTTTTTTATGTTTATTTCCTAATATTTTTACCTCATTAGTTGGATTAGAACTTCTAGATCAATCCTCTTTAATTGCTTGTCAAAACATTGATCCTAGACCATAACTTCTAGACATCCCCATCCAACAGCATTGACACCACACATACCCATTATCAGAACTTCTAGGTTTCCAACTACATCAGAACTTCCAAACTCCCTCAGCAACCAGAACTTCTGACCTTCCAGTAACATTAGAACCTCTAGGCTGCCAGTTGCATCAGAACTTCCAAGATTTCCCTTGTTCCTAGCAACCCTAGAACTTTAGTGTACCCGGACCCAGAACTTCTGACCTTCCCCTATTCTGCTAACATTTTCTTTCTGACTTGCAGCGTACCAGAGTTAGAACTTCTATTCTCACTTACTTCAGCAATGCGCTGTTCTGATTCTTTTCCCTTATTATTTTTTATATCACCTCTATTTTCATTAGTAAAAAAAACCATAAAATATTATTATATTCACATACTTTAATTTTTTTCTTTTGAAACAAAAAATACTAAAAAATATTTTCTTAAACTAGTTCATTTCTTCTTTTAACAAAAACAAAACAAGTCTATTTCTACATTTCTTGTACATTATTTCAATATGGTTGTAATAGATAATTATGACTTTAATTTCTTGCAATCCCCATTTGTAAATTTGTACACCCCATCCCCCTAATGATTGTAATAGCGTAGAATATTTACTTTTCCACAATTTATCGCTTCCATATGATTGCTAGTAATTAGGATTTGTATGGGAACATAAAAAATAAATTTTAGAGAACACTAATCCAAGATAAACCAAGCATGAAATGCAAACACTTTCACACATGCACCCTTAGGGTAATTCCACTTGTTGCCTTATAGAAATGGTCATGTTGTGCATGTGAGACGTCTTAGCAAAAAACAATCAAAATACAAGATCATAGACCCTCGATGACGCTACAAATGTTTCCTTTCCAATGATATTAGTCCCTCAAGGAAAATGCTAATATATCTCATAACATTGTTATCATGACTATATGATGACCCACGTCCGTCCCTTTACATCCAAAGATAAGGCCTCTTACCAATTAATGGTAAGATAGCAATATCAAAAGGAAGAGATAAATGAACGAAAGACTTTTGAGTAGGTAGAACGTTCCTAGTTGCTTGCTCACTTTCAAAACAAATATCCTTGCAAAAACACACCAAACACTTTCAAAACATGAAATATTTTCAAAAGTCCAACACTTTGTATACGTTCTTACAAAATGAGAACCATTATAAAGTTTGCCTAAACGAACGCACCTTTCAAAAATACTTTCAAAAACCACAAAGCACATTTTTTAACAAAGAAAGTGATCTAGCAAGAAACTAAGAGCCCATAGATAACTATGGATGAAAAGGGTGCTAACACCTTCCCTTTTCATATTCTACCCCCCGAACTCAAGGAATAATCTCAAAGGTCTTTCATGTTCTTTTCACCCTTTCCTTCGTTGGATAAAAGAAAAGTCGGTGGCGACTCTTTCTAACTGCAACAATTACGATCAAATGCAAAACATCCCAAGTTAGTTCTCCCACCATATCACAGTGTCTCTTATGAGGTCAAGAATACGTTTGGACCTTAAAAGATAAGCATATTAGCCGAAAAATTCAAATTTGCTCAATTTGGACTTCATGCATTTCCTCAAAATTACCCAACTTGCACCAATCAAAACTCACTCAATTTTTGTCATATGAAGGTGATCTCTGACTTTTTGGAAACTCAAGATGTCCCCTACAACTTTCATGTTGATCATTTTTCCATTTGAAGATTTTAACTTGATGCAAACTGCTTTGACAAAAAATATGACCTGTAATGTTTTGGCTCCTAATGAGCTTTGGTTGAGAATTTTCTGATAAAGTATGTGAAAGTTATGCTTGGTCAAAATTCAGTTGACTTCTCGTAAAGAAAACCCTAATTTAGAAACTTTTTTCTTTTGATGAATCTTGAGTTTTCTATATAAGTTATGATCAATATTTGGTCAAATGATGAATGTGACTTCAAAATGTTGATGATGAGCAAAAATCTTGTAGTTTGATTGTATATTGACCACAATTGACTTTTGGTCCAATACAGTTGATTTTCAATCATTTGAGCAATTGGCTGAGCAAATTTGTGATATAAGGCTTGAAACTTGACACGAGCATTCTTTGAAGCATATGAGGAATCATGAAACTCACTTGATACATTAGAAGTCCTATTTTCCTTGAAGAAACCAAAACCCTAGTTGTAGACCACTGCTAAGAGGAGGATTCATCTGATCAATTCTTGAGTAGTCTTGAGCAATTAATAACCCTAAGAGTATGAGGAAATATTTTGAAATGGCAGGGAAAAATTTTGGGTACAACAGTTGTCCCTTTTCAATCTTCTTAAACCTGAAGAGTTGGATTGGCATGCTCTCCATTCTGAATCTGAAGGCGGAAGAGGATTAAAAACTTAAGTTCCCAGAAATTTGCACTCGCATGTGCACAAGTAACACTTGTTGGTTGATTGAATTGCTTGATTAGGCTTAAAGATGCCATTCAGAGAATTGATAGAGTGTCTCCGGAGATGGGATTACAGATACCATCCAAAGTAACTGTCGATAAGAGTATCAGAATGAGCTACGCTTGACTGTATCTGAAGAATGCTTTTCAAAAAATCTCTAAAGCGAAATGCTTTACAAAACAAAGGCCTTGAAGGAGATGGTTTTACAAATTCTGTCTATGAAGAGGAAATTATTTTTAGAACGATTCTCTCAAGGATGCTTTTCAAAATAAACTTATGAAGGGAGATGCTCGCCAAAACTCGACCTCTGGGGGGAATGATTTTCAGGATTCCGTCTCTGAAGGGGAAATGTTTTTCAGAATGAAACGCTGAATGAGATGCTTTTTAGAATAAACTTATGAAGGAAATGCTTTTCATAATGAAGTGCTGAAGGGGAAATTATTTTCATAACTCCTATGAAGGAAATGCTCCAGAACTCGATCTCTGGTGGAAATGCTTTTCATAATTCTGCCTCTGAGTCGGAAATGCTTTTCAGAACGAAGTGCTAAAGGAGATTCTTTTCAGAATAAACTTCTGAAGGAAATGCTTTTCAGAACGAACTGTTGAAGTGGAAATTCTTTTTAGAACTCATTTGAACGAAATTCTCGCCAGAACTCGGTCTCTGGTGGAAATGCTTTTCAGAATTCTGTCTCTGAAAGGGAGATGCTTTCTAGAAAGAAACGTTGAAGGATAATGTTTTTCAGAATAAACTTTTGAAAGGAGATACTTTTCAGAACAAAGGTCCTGAAGGAGATGCTTCTCAAAATGAAGGTCCAGAAGGAGATGCTTTTCAGAACGAAGGCCCTGAAGGAGATGCTTTTCAGAATTCAGTCTCTGAAGGGAATCACTTGGTCATGTAGATAGTTGCCCTATCTTGTTTGAGGAATTGATCCATAACCTGTCTATAAATTACCGGTAGTATCTGTCCATTTGCAAACTTAACTTGAAAAGACAAAGTTAGCTATGTGCAATGTCATGATGCAATGCAATGCATTTTGTAATGATTCTCTCAAAATAAATGAGAATGTTATATGCGTTTCGTATGCATATGTCATCATTTTTTTTGTGAATGATGTAATATGTTACTGGAGCGTATCAGTATCTTTGTATAATAATGTCTGGATGGGGGCAAATAAATCCCTGACTGTTGCTAGAGATGAAGACAATAGTTCTTCAATTTTGTTTAGAATGACTTTACTGGGGATTCCTGCTTTCTGTTTGAGGACATTCCGCTGGGGATCTTTGATTTCTGCTTGGGGACAGACGCATTCAAGGAGAGTCGATCATTCATCATTCTTTGAAGGATTTGATTCTTATATACACTGACTGGGGATAAAAGGAGATAAATAATCCTCTGATGCGTTGTTTGACCAGGTTTCAAATATGAGTATTAGCTCTTCTGGGGAGGACCACGTTGAATGATATCTAGTCAGAAAGAGAATATTTTCGGGGAATAATAATATTGGAGAAATAAACTCCATTGGGGAAACAAACCCTGCAGACTATGCTGAGGAGATAAACTCTGACGGGGATTAACTTGTGGAGAATTGCTCTATGGGAATTTATGGTCAACTTTGAATGTTACCCCAACTCCTGAAGCCTCTCGTAAATGCTACTCTTGCTTTCATGCATATATTGTAAACGGTAATCAAATTTAAATGCATATGCTCATTCAATATGTTCATTGGACATTTTTGCAAACAAAACAGAGAAAGTAAAAATAGTTTTTGAATCTGAAACTGATTGCATTGATCTGGAAAATTTGCCTATAAAAAGACAAATCCTAGTAAGAGGAAATCATTGTAAAAGAAAAGGTGTACAAAGAGAAACAAAGAAAAGAAGCTATGTCGAAATGATCTCATCGAGTTTCAACTCTTCTGTTGCTCCTATGTCTTTAAGCATCCCATCCCTCATTGTTGAAAGAAGTTGATTGAACTGATTTGTACCCTTTGAACTTGATGTCAGTAATTATGCTGGATGTAAGTAGATGGGTGATCCAATGGGACATAGTCGTATGCTTTAATCCCTACCTTTTTCCTGGACCGCCCTTTCAGGTTTTCAGTCCACTGGGATATCCTTTTTTGCCCAAGCCACCCTTTCAGGTTTTTGACTTGCTGGATGCACATTATATATATATATATATATATATATATATATATATATATATATATATATATATATATATATATATATATATATATATATATATATATATATATATATATATATATATATATATATATATATATATATATATATATATATATATATATATATATATATATATATATATATATATATATATATATAATTTTTTCCCGAACCCTTTTGGTTCGCCAGGATGCCCTTATTTTTGCACAGGCCAGTCAACCTAGCGGGTGTCTTTTATGTGTAGTATTTTTTTGACTATGTCTGCATTTACAGGGTGTGGAAGATCTTCACCGCCCATTATGGTAAGTATCATAGCACCGCCAAAAAATATCTTCTTGATCACAAATAACCCTTCATATGTGGGAGTCCATTTTCCCCTGGGATCACCTTGTCGTAAGATGATGCGCTTTATAACCAGATCACCATCCTGGTACACCTAATGTCTGACTTTCTTGTTAAAGACCTTGATCATGCGCTTTTGGTACATCTGACCATGGAAAACAGCCGCCAACCTTTTCTGATCAATCAAATTTATCTGGTCAAGTCTAGTCTGAATCCATCCGTCTTCATCCAAACCTGCATCTTTCATAATCCGTAGAGAAGGGATTTGGACTTCGACAGGCAGGACAACCTCCATACCGTAGACTAGAGAAAACAGAGTTGCCCCAGCTGATGTACATGCTGAAGTGTGATAACCATGAATAGAAAATGGTAACATCTCATGCCAATCTTTGTATGTCACTGTCATTTTCTGCAAAATCTTCTTGATATTTTTGTTGGCAGCTTCCACTGTGCCATTCATCTTTGGTCGATACAGAGAAAAGTTATGGTGCTTAATCTTGAACTGTGTGCAGAGTTCCATGATCACAGTATTGTTAAGGTTGGTACCATTATATGTGATGATCCTTTCAGGTATGCCATAACAACAAATGAGATTATGATTAATGAACCAGGCAACAACATTCTTGGTAACAGAGGCAAACGAGGCCGCTTCAACCCACTTCGTGAAATAATCAATAGCAAACAGGATGAAACGATGCCCATTAGACACAGTAGGCTTGATCTCACCAATCATATATCAACTCTCCACATTGCAAAGGGCGAAGGAGCAGTTAAGACATTCAAGAGAACCAGAGGTACATGTACTTTGTCAGCATAAATTTGGCATTTATGTCAAGTTCTGGAATGACGATGGCAATCATTTTCCATCGTCGACCAATAATAACCCGCTCTTATAATTTTCTTAGCCATCATATTCCCACTGGAATGAGTACCAAAGACTCCTTCGTGCACATCTTCCATAATCTTCTTAGCTTCCTTCTTGTCTATACAACGAAGCAAAGTTGAATCGTGATTGTGCTTGTACAAAATTATGTTACTCAGGAAGAACTTAGCAGAGAACCTCCTTAGGAATTTCTTATCATTAATAGATGCCCCTTCAGGATACTCTTGAGTCTCGAAGTATATTCTCACTTCGTGGTACCAAGGCTTTTCCTCAACTCGATCAGTATCAACTTCGTAGCATTGTGTCTATTCGTCTAGTCTCTCAATAGTAATTTGAGGAGCTTCATTGTCCCATCTGACTTTGAACATATATGACATGGTAGCGAGTGCATATGCCAATTGATTCTCTTCTCACAGAATATGTTCAAAAGTGATTTTTTCAAAGTATGGAATTAATGTCAACACATGCTCTCGATAAGGAATGAGATTCAGATGCTTCGTATCCCATTCTCCCCTGGTCTGACTGATTACTATGACTGAATCCCCATATAACTTCAAAATTTTAATTCTCATATTTATAGTTGCCTTAATACCCATGATGCATGTTTCGTATTCTGCCATGTTATTTGTACAGTCAAAACATAATCTGGCAGTGAAGGGCGTATGGAAACCCTTGAGAGAGACAACCACAACACCAATTCCATTATCGAACGCGTTGGAAGCTCCACCAAACACCATCATCCATCAGAATCCTGGCTCAGATCCTTCATACAATCCAGGCTCTTCGTAATCGGTAACTAGCATGATATTCTCATCTAGGAACTCGAAATTCATAGACTAATAGTCATCTAAAGCTTGATGCACCAAATGATCTACCAAATAAACTTTCTTTGATTGCCTTTTGAGTATTATACGGAATGTCGTATTCATTCAAGACCATTTTCCATCTTGCTATTCTTCCGGAGAGGGCGGGTTTCTCGAATACATATTTTATTGGGTCCATTTAAGAGATCAACACGGTAGTATAAGTCAACATATACTGTCTTAGTCGGAGAGTAGCCCATGCTAAAGCGCAACAAGTTTTCTCGAGTAGTGAGTATCTTATTTCACAGTCAGTAAACTTTTTGCTAAGGTAGTATATTTCATGCTCTTTTTGACCAGACTCGTCATGTTGCCCCAATACACACCCCATTGATTTCTCTAGCACTGTTTGGTACATGATCATAGGTCTTCCTTCAACCGATGACATCAGAATTGGAGTTTCCTAAAGATATTCTTTGATTTTGTCAAAGGCTATCTAACAATCGTTGTTCCACTTCAATACTAGATATTTCTTTAGTAACTTGAAGATTGGCTCACAAGTAGCAGTCAAATGGGAAATAAATTTTTCAATGTAGTTTAATCATCCCAAGAAGCCTCTGACTTCCTTTTCAATATGGGGAACTGGAATTTCTTGAGTAGCTTTAACCTTGGTACGATTAACTCCAATACCTTTACCATTGATGAAGAAACCTAGGAGTTTACCAGATCTTACCCTAGAGGTGCACTTGTTTGGACTCAACCTCAATTTATACTTCTTCAATCTCTCAAACAGCTGGTGCAGGTGGTCAAGGTGTTCCTCTTCAGTCTGAGATTTGGCTATCATGTCATCAACGTAAACATCTATCTCGTGATAGATTATATCATGAAACAAAGCTACCATGGCGCGCTTGAAACAACCCGGCTGGAACCTGTCATCTGGATGTAATGAAACATCAATGAAGTCGCCATCGAACATCTTTTATCCCGCCGAAAGGGAAAGGTAAACATCGAAAAAACCTGAAAAGGGAGAAATCACGGTCTTTTGACCGAGAGATCGGGTAAGGGAGTCTGTTACGCGAGGGGAAGGTATTATAACCCCACACGCCTGTAGTACTCTATGGTATCCACTCTTGTTGTCTAATCTAATGGGTGTGGTCAAAACCTATGTCTATGGCTTAAAACTGGAAAGGGAATGCATGCGAAAGAAAAATAAAACAATGTAGGGAAAATAAAATATTATGCTCGATCGCGCCCTACCCCAATGCCTACGTATCCCTTTTAAGGAATCAGAGCAGCCGTAGTTCGGCTCAAATATTTTGGTTGGTTTGTGTTTTTTAGTTAAGACAACAAAAACAGTCAAGATGGCAAAACATCAAATAAAACAACAAACAAATGAGATGGTAAAACATCGACTAAACAATAATAAAGTAACATGTCAAAGATGGCGAAACATCAAATGATAAAACATCACACCTAGCAATGACATTGGGAGTCAAAGTAGGATAACCAACATGTGCGATGGCGAAACATCGGCTTCAAACAAGTGTGCGATGGTGAAACATCGATTAAAAGATAACAAGATATCATGGCAAAGATGGAAAAACATCAATAAAATAGATGACAAAACATCACACATAACAATGATATTGAGAATCAAAGTAGGATAACAAACATGTGCAATGGCGAAACATCGGCTTCAAACAAATGTGCGATGGCAAAACATCGGCTTCAAGATAACAAGATATCATGGTAAAGATGGCAAAACATCGATAAAACGGATGACAAAACATCACACCTAACAATGATATTGAGAATCAAAGTAGGATAACAAACATGTGCGATGGCGAAACATCGGCTTCAAACAAATGTGCGATGGAGAAACATCGGCTAAAAGATAGAGAGGTATCATGGTAAATATGGAGAAACAACAATAAAATGGATGACAAAACATCACACCTAACAATGATATTGAGAATCAAAGTAGGATAACAAACATGTGCGATGGAGAAACATTATCTTCAAACAAATGTGCGATGGCGAAACATCGGCTAAACAGGTTTAAAAATAAAACCAAGAGGCGCATAAACAAATAGGATTGGTTTGTATCTTTTACCTTGAAGAAGGGTTTAAGTTTATTAGAGGTGTTTTATGATTTGCCAAGAAAACAAATTTGTTTTAAGATGCAAAATGAAAAGGAAAAGAAAACAACTAAGGGAGACTATCCTAATCTCTAGCCCTAATGTGATCATACAATGATTGATCCTAAGGTTGAGGATAAAGGAAATTCCTATCCTATGTTAGCATACATGGATTCCTATCTTAGTTAACATGTCAAAGGAAGCTTAACAAAACTATCCTATAGGGAACAGGCAATGAGAGCGAAGTCGTGATCTCAATTTCTACATTGAGTGACTCATAGATCAACAATTAAAGAAGAAAAACAATAAACATCTTATAGGGAACATGCACTGAGAGTGAAGTCGTGATCTCAATTTCTAAATTGAGTGACTCATCGATCAACAATTAAAGAAGAAAAACAATAAACATCCTATAGGGAACATGCACTGAGAGCGAAGTCGTGATCTCAATTTCTAAATTGAGTGACTCATCGATCAACAATTAAAGAAACAAACACAACACATGTATCACACAAAAACCAGAGGGCCTCCTGACATATATCAGCAACAGAGGTCCCATCATGCAATCATAGAACTATGAAAAATAAAAATGGAAGAAAGGAAATAGTGCAATACCAAACAGATATTTATCTGTAGCAACTGAGCAAGAATAAAAGAAACCCAGAGAACTTCAAGCAAGCTGGCATCAGCAAACAAATCAAGTCAGAAATTACGCCATCAGGATGTAAGTAATGAGATTATCAGATATGAACAGATCCCATGGGTAATGTATAGCATTCACAATCACATGTATATATCCTGTATAGACTATCAAATATGCCAAACACAAGAGGAGTGCCAATATAATAAATTGTGTTCCACAAATATAGTGAAACACAATAGCCCCAAGTCATGACTTGAAAGCTTTTCTCAAAGTACCTCGCACGTTCAACAACCAAGTTAGTATTCCATAAAGTGAATGATGACTCACATAAGTTATGGATGAAGCATGATGAAGTGAGGAAAACATGATAACAATTATCAAAGCATTAGGTATGGTAGACAAAAAAGAAACAGACATATGCACAATTAGGTCAAAAATCAGAGGAATGTGGCTCATTTCTATCACCATATTGAGTTGACAATTGAATATCAATCAAGGATCATGGGAGCTTGAGAAGAATACAATCAAAGACCATGAAGGTCAGTAGCAACCACAATTCAATCATGCATAATTAATTCATCACAGCTCACAAGCATAATAGAAGAGGAATTCCACACAATGCATCAAAAGGTTCAAACATTCAAACATAGGGAATTAAGTGAAATGACTTGAGTTTACATGGATAAACAGAACCAACATGATCATTAGGTGCTCAATCATATGCCTCACTCAAGTTCATTGGCCATCAAACAAATTGCAACAAGATATGCAACATTAATTGGGTACCTTCACTTCAAAAGTACATCAAAAATAGAAATAAGAATCAATAATTCAAACCAAAAATTTCTTAGCATCTTTGAAGTGTGTAGAAGTCAGAAAGTAAGTCTTAAGTTCATGAATGGTTGAGGAGGGGGTCAAATGAGGCCCAAAGTTAAAAACTAGTTGGCCAAACTACCAAACTAGACAAGCTTTCAAAATATTTCAAGAAAATAGTTTTCTGATCTTCAATACATTCATGAACCATAATCAAGACTTAAATTCCATTTAAAGTCCAGGGCATAATGGTTTTGAAAATGAAACTTGCACAATAAGCAACAAAACCCTAATTTTTGACTTTTAATCTTAAATATTGATTAGATAAGATCAAAATTCAAAACAAAATCATAAAAAATATACATTAAACATGATAAAACTCAAGAGGTCAGAATACCTATTTTCCATATTTTTTTGAATTAAAGTAAAGTCAAAAATAAATTAAATTCAAACAATTAATCAATTAAATAAATATTCACATCTCAAAATAAAACTCTAATCAAAAATCAGGAAAACATCCAACCAAAATTATGTCCAAATATTAGAATTAAAAACACACATCCCTGATTTTTTGTGGAATTTATGAATTAAAGGAAGTATTAAAATAAAAATCAAACAAATAATTAACAATTAAACTATTATTTATTGGAAAAAATGTAAATCCTAACCAAAAGTCATAAAAAGGTCAAAATAAAAATATATTCATATTCTATGATTGGAAAAAAACTTATATGATTTTTTTGAGGATTTTTAGATTAAGAAAAATATTTAAAACAAAAATTATGAAACAAATATTTCAAATTAAATTCTCAAATTAAATTTCTAATCAAAAATAGACAAAAAGTTAAACAAAAATCAGAATCAATTTCTAATTAATTTTTTGAGTCAAAGATAATTTTTGTGGAATTTTTCAAATCAAAGAAATATTAAAACAAAAATAAACACTAAACAAATAATTAAATAATAACACAACTTTTTAAACCAATCAAAACATTTTCAAAAATTATCAAAAAAATGCACAAGGTCGGGAATATTATTTTTAGGTTTCCTGAATTTTTTTCAGAATTTTTCAACCATTTTTGAGCAAGAAATAAAATCATGAAAATCAATTTATGAAACAAAATTCAAATGAATTAAAGAAACAAGCCAGCCAACCAGAGGAGGCCACGCAATCATCTTCAACCTCTGGCTAGGGCAAAAAGGCGCGTGTGATCAGATCCATCACCTCATGTTCCAGTCAACATTACATGCTCAATTCTACACCATTTTTCATGAAATTTTGTGCAAATTAAAGCCAACATATCATACTACACATTGCAATTCGAATCACATTAAATAATTAACCATGGATCAAGAACGGATTGCATGAAAATGACAAAAACTCACTGAGAAAAAAATTCCATATGCATCATACATGCATATCTCATCAAATCAAAAGCTCTAAAGCTACATAAACACTTAATGAACTTCAAACAACATGATTATGAACTCAAATCACACAATGCACGGCTAGAAATCAAGATCCAAAGTTAAGGATTCTAACCTTTGAGGCAAAAACGAATCTACTGTCTCCTTCACTCCAGTTGCAAACCAAGCCTCGATCTACAATCCTTATTACTTAGAGAAGAGAATGCAAGAAGAATCACTCAAAATGCGCAAGTGAATTGAGAGAATCAAAGAAATTTGCAGAACAAGTAGCTATGGAGTTTTCTGGGCACAGGAATGAAATGAAGCACGAATCCCGTTCAATGAAGCCTGCCTCTCAATATATAGAGCATGCAGAGGAGGACGGGATAGGTTTTTCACACTGAAAACTGTTAGAAAGAATGAATTCCTCTTTTTGCAAAAATCAAGTGTGCACATGCAGCCCTCAAATCCCTCGTGTGTTTGCTTGCATTTTACGTGCATTTCAATTCTTTTTATCTCAGGAAGAGATTAGCAAAAGAATTAAGGCTTAAATTCTTGTCTTAATCAAGTGTTGGTGATTAGGCATTTTCATGCCACTTTTTGCAAAACCACGAGTTACCCTTGCATTTTCCCATGTGCAGCTCAAACTTTGGCATGATGGGCCTTGGTACATTGCAAATTATTCATGGGCCAAGTTTGAAGTGAAACAAATGGCCATAAATCAAGTTATCAAGAATTTGCAATTTGCATGGTGTGCATGAATTCAATGAAATACCTCCAAATTCCAAAGCTCATAACTTGCTAATTTTTTTGAATTTGGACACAAATGAGTACAATTTGGAAATTTATTGAAAAGATCTACAATCCCTTAGTTTTGAGTTTTTGCAATTGAATCCATTAAGTTCCTCAAAATTTGACATGAAATTCACTAAATTTGGAAAATGACCTATAATTTTGTGACTTCCAAGCTTGATAACTCTTGACTCTTTGCCAATTTGGACATGAAACCAAAAGGAGATGAAAGATCATCCTCTTATCTTTCCAAGTATACTTCATTTGTATTTTTTTTCATCAAAGCTAAATAAAATATGAATTTTTGAAATTAAGTCCTCATTTTCCAAAATTAAAAACTTTTAGGGTTTCTTCATGAACAAGTTTCAACCCAAACCTCAATCTTTTGGATCCAATGATCAAAATGGACTTGAAATACGAAAAGTACACCCTTGAATTGATGGTTGACCAAACATTTCCTTGGTCAACCTTGACTTTGACTGATTTTGACCAAAATGACCATTTTGCCCCTTTGAATCAATTAATCCACTTCCCTTCAAAATTGATGATCAAAACTTCAAACATATGATCTTCCAAATATATAGAGGCCGTGTACAAAGTTTCACTTCAAAATTCTCAAGAAATCTTGATGAAATCCCAAACCCTAGTTTTGGTTAACACCCAAAAGACTGATGAATCTTCTTCAAAACTTCAAATCCTCTGGGCATCTTGACCAATTTCTTGTACAAATACTTTTTAAATACCAATGGGATGTTGTAGCTTCCAAATCACGACTTGTACATTGATCAATAGCCTTGATCAAGGAAACCCCTAATTTGACTGGTGAATCAAAAGAGAGATTCCTCTTATAAATAAACACAAACTTCAATCCTCTGATGATCCAAAGAAATGGATAAAACATCTTGAGATATGCAATAACTTTTGAGTTTGAAAGATCCATATGTTTAGATGATAAGGTTCTTCTTGAGTAACTTGTCAATACAATCATCCTTCAAAGCTTGAGGAAGACTTGATAACCAAAGTACTTTGATCCCATCACAATGTATGAATGCAATGCAATATGATATTCATGATGAAACATAAGCCTAAATCAAAAGGGTAAATTTTGGGGTGCAACAGCTTCCCCCATTCAAATATGTTTAACATGATAAGTGAGAAAAGTGACAACTTTCGAGTGTTCAGAGTTGAAGATGATTGAATACAAAAGAACCCGAAAATTTACACTCTTGAAGAAGAAAGAAAAAGAAGCAGAAAACCCCCAAGACATGCGTCAGAATGAAGCAGTAACACATGTTGAAATAGAACGAAGACAAAGAAGAGTAGACGTAACTAGTCTTCTGGACAAATGTGCCAGGGTAAAACTGGGCTTAAAAAAAGGTGAGATGAAACTCAAACCACAGAGTATAGGCGAAACTATGCTCTGGAAAAGAAAGCATATGCGGGTGAGGAGACGAAACTCTGAGCTCGAGCCAAACAAAAGTGGCTAGAGTGTGTGATTCTAGGAGAACTTGCTAATCTCAACTAAGATAGACAGTATGAAGGAACTAAAAGAATCCCAGAAATGAGGAACAAAAGCGAGACGCAACTCGACTCAATAACCAGTTAGACGAAACTAAACTAGATGAGTACCAGGACGAAACTGGATTTCACGCACGGGTAACGAGGCGAAACTCGACCCATAGCAAAGTGATGAGAGTGCATGTTTCTCAGAGCACATGCTGGTCTCAGATTAATGGATAAATAGTGACGAAAACTGATGGAAGAATCCAAAGAACAAAAAGAGACTGATTTCAAACCAGGGACGCAGTACGAACACCGCACTCGGTAAACGAACACCATTAAGGGGTCCAGGGTATGAAAGCAAAAACGAGATGAAACTCGACTCGATAACTAGTTAGGCGAAACTAAACTTGATGAGTACCAGGAAGAAACTGGATTTCATGCACAGGCGACGAGGTGAAACTCGACCCAAAGCGAGAGTGATGAGAGCGGATGTTTCTCAAAGCACCTGCTGGTCTCAGATCAATGGATAAATAGTGACGAAAATTGATGGAAGAATCCAAAGAACAAAAAGAGACAGATTTCAATCCAGGGACGTAGTACGAACACTACACTCGGTAAATGAACACCGTCAAAGGGTCCAAGGTATGAAAGCAAAAACGAGACGAAACTCGACTCAATAACTAGTTAGGCGAAACTAAACTAGATGAGTACCAGGATGAAACTGGATTCATGCACAAGGTGAGGAGACGAAACTCTGAGCTCAACCCAAAGCAAGGATATTAGGGCGTACACCTAAAAACCTGCTGAAAGCGAATATCAGGACAAAACTGGTATTCGAAAGGTGCATCAATAGACATTGGAATGAACCGGAGAGGGTAATGAAGACTAAACCCGAGAAGACCGCACTAGGGAGAAACTGAACTACAGTCAAGAGTAGACACTCAAACAAACAAATGATTGAAGTCAAAAGGATATTGGTATGGGGAGGAAACTGAGATAATGAGGACGAAGACCTCGCTGGGGATTTAATCCTAAGTACTAGCAAATTCACTTGGGACAACAGAAACAAAAATGGCTTATGTTCCGATGCATGTTTGAATTCTTTTTATATGGCGCAATGCTCCAAATAATGGAAAAGCTACGCGTTTTGGTAGATGAAATGTAATGATGCATGTTTAAAAGTTTCACTGGGGAATGGCCAATTGAGAAGCCAATAACAAAGAAGGCAGAATCTGACATGACTTGCAAAAATAAATTGCAAAATCCAAAGGAGAGGAGAAAAAATGGGGAACTGCTGGAGAGGGAACCTCGAAGAGACGAAGCTTCGCGGGGAATAACAACCGAGCAACTAGTAGAAACGGGCCACAAACATTGAGAGGAGCTGCAGAAATAAACTGCAAACTCCTAGAGAAGATCAGGGCAACTGTAATCTCTGGAAAAGACAGCGCGTGACCGTGTTGAGGATGACACCAAGACCACAAACCCGATGTGAGGGGTGAAAACCTTTGCTGGGAGAACAAAGCTCTGCTGAGGAAACGGGATTTCACCCGGGAGACAGAACTCTGTTGAAGATTTATTGGAGAGTTTGTTTTCTTTTGGAATGCTACCATTGGATGGATCATGCAAATAGTCACACAATATCGACTTTACTGGGGATAAGGAAAGATCTTAACATAAGGATGCCCCAATCAACAGACTGGCTGGGAAATGAGAGGTCATGGCGAGGGATCTCTGTTGGCAACTCCATTGGGGATATGCGATATCCTCAAACCCGGAGTCTCAGAATGAAGCTTTTAAAAGAAGATTCCTGGGGCAATAAAACTTCGTTGCGGAAACGAAACTTCACTGGGGATAAGTAAAGTCCTATTCACACATGGGCCTTGTCTAAAAGAAGAAAGCCAAATATTTCCTTCCTAACAATCATTAAGCTCTTTACAGGTGTTCAACGTGTAAACTCTTTTTTTTTATGTCAAACAAATGTTTTGCATGTAGAAAGATGTTTATTTTGGGAATGACAGATCTGATGCGACGATTATTTAAGCCTTGAAGTTGAAAACCTTAACAAAATGTTGCATCTCTGTTGTGAATGAATCACTGGCTAGAGTGCAAAAAATTTCAAAACTTTTCTTCCCCTTCTCTTTTTTTTTTCAAAAAAAAACGAGTCAGGATGCGGGTGATAAGATACCAACATGGATATGCAACACATATTTTGGGGTTTAGGAAACGTTATCCTGTTATGGTATGCTTCCGAGTTAAACCCTTGTTTCAGTTAGGACTTTTAGAAGTTGTAACGTGGCCTGGTTCGAGGTTTTTTAGAAAAAAAAGTTTTTCAAGGCTCAAGTTATTTGGTGCCCACCCCCTTCATGATATTCTCCTGTCCTAAGTTCAGCTGACTTATCACAAGCATTCATTTTTCAAAAGGATTTATAATGGTTCAGTGATCCCAACAAATTCTCTAACATGATTGTCACTTAACTTTTGTTGCTTTTGTTTTTGATATTATTGTTCTTCTTCTTTTGATGAAGATTTTATTGAATAATCTTTTTTTGGCCTTTTAAGCTCTTCTTTTCACTAACTTTTTCCTAGACAAAATATTTTGAATTTCAATTTTGGGATTCCAGCGGGATGCCCTAACTTTTGCCTAAGCGACTTGTTTTCAAATTTCGACTTAGCAGGGCTTTTTGTTTCTTTCTTATTCATACTTTCCACTTCGAACAAGTCAATATGACTTTAGGTCTTTGAAATTTTTTTCCTCTTTTTTTTCTTCTTTTTTGAAGAAAACAAATGCCTCATTCCTTGGTCGGCGAGGGATAGCCATTATTGTATCGATTCGATCTCGACCTCAGGACTTTGTGAGGAAATGAACATTATGGTTTAGACATTTTTCCTGATCTCATGATGCGAAAGATAAGATGTGGTGATCCTCAAATGGGACATTCCTTCTGAAATTTGAATGCTTGGTCAAATTAACTGAACATCTACCCTTCCCCTGGTTAAAAAAAAGGTTTTTTTTAACGAAAAAGAAACTCCTACTTCGAAGGCTCAGAGGGTTTAACGAGGGTCTAACTCCCTTATATCTCCGGTGTCAACGGGGTTCTACTCAAAAGCATACCACTACAGTCATCATTTTTAGCTAAACTCCTTCCTCCAAACTCTTGGCTAAGCAAAAGAATTGGCACAGTTGGTATCAAAATTCCCAAAAAAATCGATTAAAGAGTGATGCATGATGGATTAAGTAAAATGAAACAATTTCTTCAAGGAAAAAATATTCAACGCATCAAGACTGACATTCGGCCATAAACAAAATCCTATATGCAGACAATGCTAAAACAATCAATCAAGATAACACATGAAAGTGCGGCAAAGAAGCGTAATAAAAGCCATTATGGGGAAGAAATATCTCCAACTAGGTTCGTCGATCTCGCCGACCTGCCGTAATCTCGATATTACCCTGACCCATGACCTTTACCAACAACACGGAGCTATGAAACAAATTGGCAAGGCATCCACTAGTAAAGTGAATGAGAATCCTATCAATCAGAGAAACAAACATGTCCCTTGCACAGTAGTAGTTGTGTTTGTTATCCTCATTTCCAGCGATCAACCATCCATGACTTAGATTACCATTTTCGTGTAAGGCCCACAAAGTTTATATGCACATGCTTATCAAAAATATTGGACGTTTTTGCAAACAAAATAGTAAAAAGGGAGAAAAAAAAGAAGATATTCTATTGATTTTGAGAAATCAGCCTGTGAAAAAGGAATTTACAATTGGAAGCAAGAAATTACAAAATCAAAGCAAACAAGTGTTTACAAATGGCAATGTGAATGTTAATATCCATCAAGTCCCAACTTTGCTATGACTCTTATGACTCTCACGCTTTCAGACAGATCATTCTTGGATTAGCTTCAAACTTATGCCAGGTGACGGAACGAAGGAAAGAAGCAAAAGATCTCATGTTGAGCATACTTATTTGATTTAAGTCCCTAACTTTTGCCTGAATCGCCCTTTCGGGTTTTCAATTCACCAGGACACCCTATTTTTGCCTAAACCGCCCTTTTGGGTTTTCAGAGGGAGAGGAAAGTACTCCCCATCCATAGTTGTGAGCATCATCGCTCCTCCAGAGAAAACATTTCTGACCACGAAAGGGCCTTCATAAGTCGGAACCCACTTGCCCCTGGGATATCCCTGGGGGAGAATTATCCTTTTTAGCACAAGGTCACCTGGCTTGTAACATTAAGGTCGTACCCTCTTATCAAAAGCTTTCCTCATCCTTTGCTGATATACCTGACCATGACATACAGCCGTCAACCTCTTCTCGTGAATAAGTTCCAACTGATCCATCTGATTTTGTACCCATTCATTTTCATCTAGCTTAACATCCCTCATGATCCTAAGAGAAGGAATCTCGACTTCTACCGGCAATACTGCTTCCATGCCGTAAACCAATGAAAATGGGGTTGCCTCAGTCGAAGTACGCACAGTGGTGCGATAACCATGCAAAGCGAAAGGCAGCATCTTATGCCAATCTTTATAGGTTACCACCATCTTCTGTATGATCTTCTTAATATTCTTATTGGCCGCTTCGACAGCACCGTTCATCTTTGGTCGGTATGGGGAAGAGTTATGATGCTTGATTTTAAAGGACTCACAAAGCTCCTTCATCATTTTGTTGTTCAAATTAGACCCATTATCAGTAATGATCTTTTCAGGCACTCCGTAGCGACAGATAATATTGTGCTTAATGAACCGAGTTACCACCTGCTTGGTGACATTGGCATAGGATGCAACTTCGACCCATTTTGTAAAATAATCGATGGAAACCAGAATGAAACGATGCTCGTTAGATACAGTCGGTTCAATTTTGCCGATCATATCAATTCCCCACATCGTAAACGGCCAAGGGGAAGTCAATACATTCAAAGGTACTGGCGGCACATGCACTTTATTAGCATAGACTTGACATTTATGGAAAACCCGTGCATGATTGTAATAGTCAGTCTCCATGGTGGACCAATAATAACCTGCTCGCAAAATCTTTTTAGCCATGGTATGCCCGTTGGAATGGGTCCCGAAATCACCTTCATGTATCTCTTCAATGATTCTAGCTGCTTCTTTCTTGTCAACACATCTGAGCAGTAAGCCGTCATGATGCCTTCTATACAACACACCGCCATTAAGAAAGAACTTGGCTGAAAATCTTCTCAAGAACTTCTTATCTATAATGGATGCGTCTTCAGGGTATTCTTGTGTTTCAAGATATCGTTTAACATCATAAAACCAAGGATTACCATCTGATTCCAAACTAGCCTCAAAACAGAAAGCTGGCTCACTCAACTTCTGATGGTAATGGAAGGTGCCTCATTAGCTCGCTTAACCTTGAACATGGAGGACAAAGTTGCCAGTGCATCAGCTAGATTGTTTTCTTCTCTGGGAATGTGCTCAAACGTGATCTCCTTGAAGTACGGAATCAGCTTCATAACATGCTCACGATATGGAATCAGGTTCTGATGGCGAGTCTCCCAATCTCCATTAATCTGGATGATAACAAGATTGGAATCCCCGTAAACTTTCAAGAATTTGATGCGCAGGTCGATCGCTGCCTCAATGCCATAAATGCAAGCCTCATATTCGGCCATGTTGTTAGTGCAATTGAAACAAATACGAGTCGTGAAAGGAATGTGGTATCCCTTAGGGGAAATGATAACAGCTCCGACACCATTTCCCATGGCATTGGAGGCACCATCAAAAACAAGCGTCCAACACGATCCCGGCTCGGGTCATTCATCTGGGTCTGGCATATTACAATCCCAAATATACACAATTTCCTCATCCGGAAAATCAAACTTCATCGGTTCATAATCGTTCACGGGCTTGTGAGCAAGACGATCGGCCAGTACACTACCCTTAATTGCTTTTTGAGTAGTGTATTAGATATCATATTCGGTGAGTATCATCTGCCAACGGGCTACCCTGCCTGTAAGAGTTGGCTTCTCAAAAATATACTAGATTGGATTCATTTTGGATATCAAGTAAGTGGTGTGAGTTAACATGTACTGCCTCAAACGTTTGGCGGCCCAGGCAAGTGCACAACAAGTCTTTTCCACCAATGAGTGCCTCGACTCGCATTTTGTAAACTTCTTACTCAATTAGTAAATAGCCTGCTCTTTCTTCCATGTCTCGTCGTGTTGACCGAGGACACAACCCATTGAGCTCTCCAACACAGTCAGATACATGATTAGTGGCCTTTCTTCCACTGGCGGCATGAGTATCGGAGGTTCCTGCAAATACTCTTTTATTTTGTAAAACGCCTTCTGAGAATCCTCATTCCATTTCACTGTCTGACTTTTCTTCAACAACTTGAACAAAGGTTCACAGGTAGCTGTGAGATGAGAAATAAATCTAGAAATGTAGTTTAATCTTCCCAAGAAACCACACACTTCCTTCTCTGTCTTTGGTTCGGGGATTTCCTGTATCGCTTTTACCTTGGCCGGGTCCACCTCAATACCTTTTTTACTTACAATAAAACCCAACAGCTTGTCGGATCTCACCCTGAAGGTGCACTTATTCGGATTCAACCTTAGCAAGAACTTCCTCAGTCTCTCGAACAATTTTTCCAGATAAATAAGATGTTCCTCTTCCGTGTCAGAATTAACAATCATATCGTCTACATATACCTCAATCTCTTTGTGAATTAAATCATGAAAGAGAGTGACCATGGCGCGCTGACATGTTGCCCCGGCATTTTTCAAACCAAACGGAATCACTTTATAGAAAAAAGTTCCCCAAGGCGTGATAAATGTTGTCTTCTCCATATCCTCCGGAGCCATCTTAATTTGATTGTAACCTGAAAAACCATCCATGAACGAAAACACTTTGGAATGAGCAGTATTATCAACCAACACATCAATATGCGGAAGAGGGAAATCATCTTTAGGGCTGGCCCTGTTCAAATCCCTATAATCCACGCACATCCTGACCTTACCATCCTTCTTGGGAACAGGCACAATATTTGCAATCCATGGCGGATAATTTATGACCTTTAAGAAATTCGCGTCCAACTACTTCTGGACCTCCTCTTTGATCTTTTTGGACATCTCAGGATGAGTTCTTCAGAGCTTTTTCTTGACAGGGGAACATCCTTCTTTGAGCGGTAGTCGGTGCACCACTATGTCTGTATTTAGCCCAGGCATATCCTCATAAGACCAAGCGAAGATATCAGAATACTCACGGAGTAGCTCAGTCAGTCTGGCCTTTATACTTTCCTCGAGATCTGCCCCTATCTTGACTTCTTTTCTTACCTCTTCTGTGCCAATATTCACCACCTCAATCAAATCCTGATTCGGCTGGATAACCTTCTCCTCTTGTTTTAATAATCTTTCTAATTCCTCGGGAAGATCACAATTCTCATATGCTTCTTCTTCAGCTTGATAAATAGGAGTATCAAAGTCATAATGAGCCATAGCAGAGTCGTTATCAATATGATCAGTGGTGGAAGTGCATCTGCATGAATGATATTTTTGCGTTTTTTAGTGACAATGTGTGAAAAGAGAAACATTTCCATTCAAAAATAAATAAAAAAGAAATGGAACAAAATTTTGAATGCAAAAACGTCCTTTATTTCATGATAAACTTTTGAAAATAAACATGGTGGTCCTACACAAATGATCCACTACGCCTTGGGCAGAGCGTAGGAATTATGATATGATAATAAAAGAAAACAAGAAAATTACTCCTCAGCGCTTGAAACTTGGATAACATCCATAGAAGTCCAATTGTTGAGTGTCTGGCCTAGAATACTCATACGAATCCAATCTTCGATATTGTAGCCATCAACCCTATCGTCGCCAACTGCATTGACGTGTCCTTCTTGAGTAGAACAAGGACGGGAAAACTTCTCAAGAGTAGATAAACTAGATGCTCTGGGAATTGAACTCTTCTGACCCGGGCTAAAACCAAGACCAAATTTATTAAATTTTGGGGTAACGTCCAGCACCTGACCCCAACCTTCAGGGTTTCCACTTTCCATCACAGCTCTCGCATCCTTGAGAGAAGACATAACAGTTTCAGGCTTCCTTTTCTGCTCTAGATGAGGAAAATTGACAGCATGAACTGTCTCAAACGCCTGAAACGGAGTCTCATGTATCTCGCCTTCAACTTCAACATAGCGGAATGACGTCAAATGAATCACGATGTACTCTTCCTCACCGCACACAGTTGTCACCTTTCCCTCTGCAGGATGCTTGAGTTTCTGATGAAGAGTAGAAGTGATTGCCCCTGCTCTATGAATCTACGGCCGCCCCAACAAACAACAATATGCTGGCTTTAAATCCATCACAAAAATGGTAGCCGTGAAGGTGCACGGACCGACCTTGATTG
Source organism: Vicia faba (assembly GCA_948472305.1). Classification (NCBI taxonomy): domain Eukaryota; kingdom Viridiplantae; phylum Streptophyta; class Magnoliopsida; order Fabales; family Fabaceae; genus Vicia; species Vicia faba. Next base: position 167,279,902 of record OX451738.1, read on the forward strand.
GTAACTCCACCTCCCCAAACACTAACCTTCAAGGCTCATCAAACGCCCTCACCATCAAATCTCTAGGGCGCGGTTCCAGTCCAGAATAATCAGTTTTCATCAATGCTGACTTAGGCAATACATTTAAAGATGATCATGTATCCACCAAAACCCGGGATAAAGTAGTGCCCCTGCACTCCATTGAAATATGCAACACTTTGTTATGGTCTGGCCCTTCTGGAGGAAGATCAAAATCTGTGAAGCCCAGACCGTTCCCAGAAGATATGTTAGCACAAACATTCTCAAACTGATTGACTATTATCTAATGTTGCACGAACTCATTCTTTAACAACTTCATCAAGGCATTTTTGTGAGGTTCTGAATAAGTCAACAGAGACAAGATAGACATCTTAGAAGGAGTATGGCTCAGATGATCAATTATGTTATAATCACTCTTTTTGATAATTCGCATTAACTCTTCTACCTCATCGGGAACTGAAGAAGCTTCTGGTATAGGGATTGGTTAAGTCACATTGGCTGGCATAACCCTTGGATTACCAATCATCGCCTGTTGTTTTCCTTTTTCTCTTGTAGAAGCATCTGCCGCATCTTGCACATTGGAAGGACCAAATACTCTCTCGCTTCTAGTCATTCGACCCACACCAGAAAAGTTATGAACATCCTCTTCATTACTTTCAGCATGCTCTTCCTCAGACGGACGGATACTTACTTCCTGCTTCACCCCATGGTAATAAACGTCGGCACCATAATGCCATGGGATGGCCTTCTCACTGGTATACAGCATGGGACCAAGTACCATAATCATCAAAGGAGGCGCCCTAGATGGGGTAGGAATGCGCACAGGGGTGTAAGGAATAGATACCACAACAACATCTTCTTTGGTAACCTTACGGTAGCTTGGTTTTCTATCGAACTACAGGGAACCCTCTTTTATCATCAACTAGATACCGACTTTTAAATCATCACAGCCCTTCGGTTGCTCTCTACACTTGGCACACTCAGAAGTACAACCCGGGAAAATAGAATTGTCAAGCAAATACCTCTTAACATACCACAACGGAGTAGTTACTTGTTCCACATCCACGATTAAATTCAACATTTTACCATTATCATCAATCATATTAACAACACCCCCTCCATGCCTAGGAATTTGGTTCTGAGTAACATTCGGACCAGTCACTGGAGTAAACTCAATTGCCTTAGCATCCAACAAGTCTTATATTTTGCACTTCAATGCAAAGAAATTGTCAGTAGAATGACCAACTCCACCTTAATGGAATTCACATCTTGCGTTAGCATCATAGTTAGGAGGAAGTCTTGCGGGTGGTGGTGGCATATTTCTTAAACCGATCAACTTCAAATCGAGAAAATGGTGGAGTGCTTCAGTAAGAGATACCGGCAAGGGATCAAATTTTCTGGATTGTCTCTGTTGTTGATTATTATACTGACGGGAGCATCTTGTTGACTTTGTTGTTGAGGCACTGTATTCGGTCTCTGCTGCAGAGGAGCATTAACAGGAATAGAAACCGCATTGATTTGTTGGTGCTGACAATCCTCTCTTCTTCCTCTATGAGAGTAAATCGCACTTGCGTCGCCTTCCCTTTTCTTAGGGTAAGTGTTGAATGGTTTCTTACTGCCCCCTGATGAGCCACTAGAACCTCCAATCTGAATTTTCCCCAATTTCAAACCTACCTCAATCCTTTTTCCAGCCATAACCAAGTCTGCAAATCCTGCCAAAGTACTTCCTATCATGTGCTCATAGAATGGCCCTTGTAGGGTACTCATAAACATATCAATGAGTTCTATCTTCATGAGTGGAGGTTGAACCCTCGCAGCCAACTCACGCCACTTTTGAGCGTATTCTTTGACAGATTCTCTTGGTCCATGTGACAAATTTTGTAACTGAGTGCGATTAGGCGCCATATCCACATTGTACTGATAATGTTTGACAAAAGCCCGAGCAAGATCATTCCAGCAACGGATATGGGTTTTCTCCAACTTCATGTACCACTCCAGGGATGCCCAAGATAGGCTATCCTGGAAAAAGTGAATCAAAAGTCCCTGATCCTCTGTATGTACCAACATCTTTCAGAAATAAGCAGATGCATGAGTAACAGGGCATGTCGTTTCGTTGTACTTTTCAAATACAGGAGGCTTGAACTTTGGAGGAACTTTCACTCCAGACACCAACCCGAGATCATTATCATCCATACCAAGGACTCCTTGCCCTTCCACAGCCTTCAAACGTTCTTCCAATAACCGATACTTCTTATCCTCAACTTGAACTTCCGGCTCTGAACGCCAAACAGAAAACTGATCTTCATTCTGGTCAAAGTCATAATCCTGCTCCTGATAGTTCCTTACACCGCCCTGATTATCTCTTTTGTTCCCCACAAGACGAGGTCTCGGAGACGGGGAAACTGACCTACGTTGCGCACAAAAGGGTTTTCGGGCATTCCGTGAAAATTTCCAACAGGCTGATCTTGCACCTCCCCTAATCCTACAGAAATGTCCTGATAGAGTCCTTGATTTCCACCATCCCCTGGATAGCAGCGCTGGTTGTTAACAATGGCAGCCAATTCCTCCTGTCGGCGATTCACATTGGTGAGGACTTCCATGAACTGAGTCATCTGAGTAGCCATCTGGACTCTCATTTCAGCGAGTTCAGCTTGAACTTGTTCCATCTGTCTTGGCAAATTGTTTCTGGTGGAATATCGATGAATAGTCGTCTTGAATTTTGAATAATAAAAGTAAAAGAATAAGAATATTGTCTTGAGATAACCTGTAATGTTATGAAATGCATGATATGCATGATATGTTTGTCATTTCCGGGTATTCAAGAGTCCTTTTACTCATCAAACACGGCGTGCACCCAATAATCAAGCACACAATCAGAGGGAAAAAAGAACAATAAGACAAATACTTCGATTATTTACAAATAAAAGAAACGATGTTCGAGTGACTTCAGACATTTAAGAGTGTAACGATAAACAACAAAATACGTGTTTCAAAGTAAACTTAACAAAAACTGAATAATAAAACAATGGTCCCTTCCAAAAATCCTGGGGGTGACCAAATACACCAAAGGTAAGAAACAAAAACTAAATCTCCGGAACAAGACATGCTTCAAGGTGTTGACAATAATCTTCAAGCCTTGCTTTCTCCTTCAAAAGTTATGACGCGACTACTTTACTTTCTTGAAACCGATCCTCTGCGACGCGCCTATGGGCTACTTCCTTCTTAAGCTGAGCATCTTTGTCTTTGAGCTGTTTCTCCAAGTTTTGAATCTTCTTCCTGTAGCTATTCTCAGATGCCTGAAGCTTCTGGCACTCTTGTTGGGTCTTACTCAACTCTTCTTCCATTTCAGCATGAGTTCTCTTCCTAAAACTGGTTGCATCATAAGTTTCCCCTTGAGCTTCTTTGAGTTTGCGAGCTAAGTCGGCCCTTTCTTGATTTTCTCAATAAAGTTTCATCCCTGCCTTACGGCCTTTTGCACGAAGTTGAATGTTCTCAACATGAACCTGGGTGAACACCTCGGTAGGCACCATGTTACTCAGAACAGTAGGAGATTGCTCACATATAGGAGCCAACCTTGCAAATGGTAACCGTAAAATCTTAACCATGGATCTAATCCAATCCGAGTAAGGAACCCTAGCAATAGGAACCTTCTTGCCCAAAGTAGTTCTATCCTTCCTGTGAATTCCCTTCCAAGCACTTGTTATTCTTTTCAACATCACAGGATCAGTTCCTCTAACAAAATACATTGACTCAGACACCTCTTCAACCTTTGACGGTCCATCCATTGCATATCCCAATTGACAATAAGCAAGCACGAGATTATAGTTGATACACCCCTTAATTCCTATGAGGGGAACATTAGGGAAATCACCACAGCTAGTGATAATACTTCATACCTCCCCCATGTCATAATTCCACCGGATATCAAATGAAGTAAGGTTGACAAGTCTGGATAACCATCGGAGAGAATGTCTGGTATCCATGAAAGGACCACTTACCGGTAGGTGCAATTTGAACCATTGATACAACATTGAATGACATAAACTTACATTACCTCCTTTTCCATTCCTGAAATAAATGGTGTAAAGAGTATCTGCCAAGAGTGTTGGTACCGGGTTCTTATTTCTAAAAACACAAATAGTCATCAAATCCACAAAATTTCTCTTGCGAGGGAAGAGGATGATCCCGTATATCATGAGAGTAAGCAGAGAGCTGAAGTCACTCCAATTCACTTTCTTCGCCCAGTCTTCAGCTTTCTTCACTAAGAAATCCAAATAAAACCCTGTAGTATCCTCACTTAATTTCCAATTGTCTTTCACCTCTTTCCAACTTAAATGAAGAATTTCAGCAATGACTTTGAATTTCGGCTTCTCCGGCACTTGGACAAAAGGAACTTCATCGGTCAACTTGATATTAAGTAGGTACGCGTACTCTTCTAGTGTGGGAACCAGTTGATAATCTTGAAAAGTAAAACACCGTAATTCCTTGTCATAGAATTGGAAAAGGGTGATCAAAGCCATTGGGTGGACTTGAGTGTTAAGGATTAGTAACAAATTGCCATAATTTTTGTTGAAATTATTCAGAACATCACCCTTCAAATAAGAACTCAACCTCTTCAACTCGGACATATCAATAGTAGGAATCTGATAAGCGAATGTATGCCTGGTGGGCTCTTTAACACGAACTGAATCAAACTCTTTTAACGGGAGGCCAACCATTTCTGATGGAAAGAAGACTCTTGAATGTCCCTGGAAGATGACATGCGCATGCTAGTTATTTTTTATACAATATTTTTTTAGAAATAAATATGCTATGATGCAACATGACAGGATCAAAGTTTCACACTAGACAATGGCTGGACCATTACAGAACAGCGCCACGCAAGATCAAAAGAAAATCCCAAAGCTTCAACACTATCATGGGAACCTGAATCACCTTCGCAACACAAAGTCACCAACAGTACTTGTACCTGTAAGAAAAGTTTTCCCGCCCCTCTCACGGGTGTAGTCTAGGTCAAGGTAAGGTTACAAGTCAAATCAGAGTACAAGAGCTCGAATGTCGGTATCATCATACAATAACACCTATCTGAACTACCTCTGAAGTCATGGGTCTCGTGGTCAAGTCTACAAAGCATCTGCCTCATAGCTGCCATGGCCACTCTATTCCTAGCTCCTACGGAATTCACGCATAGCCTGGGTATGAGGCCTTTTACCTCATGGAACAACCCACCCACCAAGAAATCCAGAATCCAAACAGTCCAGCCAAATCCAATATGCAGAAAGTAAAGTGCACATAGGATGCAATGCAAACAGGTAAATATGCAAAGCGGTAAAAATAAACACCCAAGAAGAAAACAAACAAGAGCTAGGATCGACTCCGGGATGGACCAGCAAAAGGTCAATTTGTCCCCAGTGAAGTCGCGAGCTGAAACAACCCGGCTGGAACCTGTCATCTGGATGTAATGAAACATCAATGAAGTCGCCACCGAATGTCTTTTATCCCTCCAAAAGGGAAAGGTAAACATCGAGAAAACCTGAAAAGGGAGAAATCACGGTCTTTCGACCGAGAGATCGCATAAGGGAGTATGTTACGCGAGGGGAAGGGATTAGCACCCCACACGCCCGTAGTACTCTACGGTATCCACTCTTATTGTCTAATCTAATGGGTGTGGTCAAAACCTATGTCCATGGCTTAAAACTGAAAAGGGAATGCATGCGAAAGAAAAAGAAAACAATGTAGGGAAAATAAAATGTTATGCTCGATCGGGCCCTATCCCAATGCCTACGTATCCCTTTTAAGGAATCAGAGCAGCCGTAGTTCGGTCAAATATTTTGGTTGGTTTGTGTTTTTTAGTTAAGACAACAAAAACAATCAAGATGGCAAAACATCAAATAAAACAATAAACAAATGAGATGGTAAAACATCGACTAAACAATAACAAAGTAACATGTCACAGATGGCGAAACATCAAATGATAAAACATCACACCTAGCAATGACATTGGGAGTCAAAGTAGGATAACCAACATGTGTGATGGCGAAACATCCGCTTCAAAGAAGTGTGTGATGGCGAAACATAGATTAAAAGATAACAAGATATCATGGCAAAGATGGCAAAACATCAATAAAATGGATGACAAAACATCACACCTAACAATGATATTGAGAATCAAAGTAGGATAACAAACATGTGCGATGGCGAAACATCGGCTTCAAACAAATGTGCGATGGCGAAACATCAGCTTCAAGATAACAAGATATCATGGTAAAGATGGCGAAACATCGATAAAACGGATGATAAAACATCACACCTAACAATGATATTGAGAATCAAAGTAGGATAACAAACATGTGCAATGGCGAAACATCGGCTTCAAACAAATGTGCAATGGCGAAACATCGGCTAAAAGATAGCAAAGTATCATGGTAAAGATGGAGAAACATCAATAAAACTGATGACAAAACATCACACCTAACAATGATATTGAGAATCAAAGTAGGATAACAAACATGTGTGATGGAGAAACATCGGCTTCAAACAAATGTGCAATGGCGAAACATCAGCTAAACAGGTTTAAAAATAAAACCAAGAGGCGCATAAACAAATAGGATTGGTTTGTATATTTTACCTTGAAGAAGGGTTTAAGTTTATTAGAGGTGTTTTATGATTTTCCAAGAAAACAAATTTGTTTTAAGATGCAAAATGCAAAGGAAAAGAAAACAACTAAGGGAGACTATCCTAATCTCTAGCCCTAATATTATCATACAATGATTGATCCTAAGGTTGAGGATAAAGGAAATTCCTATCCTATGTTAGCATACATGGATTCCTATCTTAGTCAACATGTCAAAGGAAGCTTAACAAAACTATCCTATAGGGAACATGCAATGAGAGCGAAGTCGTAATCTTAATTTCTAAATTGAGTGACTCATAGATCAACAATTAAAGAAGAAAAACAATAAACATCCTATAGGGAACATGCACTGAGAGCGAAGTCGTGATCTCAATTTCTAAATTGAGTGACTCATTGATCAACAATCAAAGAAGAAAAACAATAAACATCCTATAGGGAACATGCACTGAGAGCGAAGTCGTGATCTCAATTTCTAAAGTGAGTGACTCATCGATCAACAATTAAAGAAACAAACACAACACATGTATCAGACAAAAACCAGGGGGCCTCCTGGTATATATCAGCAACAGAGGTCCCATCATGCAATCATAGAACTATGCAAAATGAAAATGGAAGAAAGGAAATAGTGCAATACCAAACTTAACTATCCGTAGCAACTGAGCAAGAATAAAAGAAACCTAGAGAACTTCAAGCAAGCTGGCATCAGCAGATAAATCAAGTCAGAAAGTACGCCATCAGGATGTAAGTAATGAGATTATCAGATATGAACAGATCCCATGGGTAATGTATAGCATTCAAAATCACATGTATATATCCTGCATAGACTATCAAATATGTCAAACACAAGAGCAGTGCCAATATAATAAATTGTGTTCCACAAATAAAGTGAAACACAATAGCCCCAAGTCAAGACTGGAAAGCTTTTCTCAAAGTACCTCGCACATTCAACAGCCAAGTTAGTATTCCATAAAGTGAATGATGACTCACATAAGGGATGGATGAAGCATGATGAAGTGAGGAAAACATGATAACAATTATCAAAGCATTAGGTATGGTAGACAAAAAAGAAACAGGCATATGCAAAATTAGGTCAAAAATCAGAGCAATGTGGCTCCTTTCTATCACCATATTGAGTTGACAATTGAATATAAATCAAGGATCATGGGAGCTTGAGAAGAATACAATAAAAGACCATGAAGGTCAGTAGAAACCACAATTCAATCATGCACAATTAATTCATCACAGCTCACAAGCATAATAGAAGAGGAATTCCACACAATGCATCAAAAGGTTCAAACATTCAAACATATGGCATTAAGTGAAATGACTTGAGTTTACATGGATAAACAGAACCAACATATTCATTAGGTGCTCAATCATAGGCCTCACTCAAGTTCATTGGCCATCAAACAAATTGTAACAAGATATGCAACATTAATTGGGTACCTTCACTTCAAAAGTACATCAAAAATAGAAACAAGGATCAATAATTCAAGCCAAAAATTTCTTAGCATCTTTGAAGTGTGTAGAAGTCAGAAAGTAAGTCTTAAGTTCATGAATGGTTGAGGAGGGGGTCAAATGAGGCCCAAAGTTCAAAACTAGTTGGCCAAACTACCAAACTAGACAAGCTTTCAAAATAATTCATGGAAAAATATCAAACCAAGTCAAATATTTCAAGAAAAATGGTTTTCAGATCTTCAATACATTCATGAACCATAATCAAGACTTAAATTCCATTGAAAGTCCATGGCATAATGGTTTTGAAAATGAAACTTGCACAATAACCAACAAAACCCTAATTTTTTACTTTTAATCTTAAATATTGATTAGATAAGATCAAAATTCAAAAACAAATCAGAACAAATATACATTAAACATGAAAAAACTCAAGAGGTCAGAATACCTATTTTTCCATATTTTTTTGAATTAAAGAAAAGTCAAAAATAAATTAAATTCAAACAATTAATCAATTAAACAAATATTCACATCTCAAAATAAAACTCTAATCAAAAATCAGGAGAACATCCAACCAAAATTATGTCCAAATATTAGAATTAAAAACACACATCCCTGATTTTTTGTGGAATTTATGAATTAAAGGAAGTATTAAAATAAAAATCAAACAAATAATTAACAATTAAACTATTATTTATTGGCAAAAATGTAAACCCTAACCAAAAGTCATAAAAAGTTCAAACTAAAAATATATTCAAATTCTATGATTGAAAACAAACTTATATGATTTTTTTCAGGATTTTTGGATTAAGAAAAATATTTAAAACAAAAATTATGAAACAAATATTTCAAATAAACTTCTCAAATTAAATTTCTAATCAAAAATAGAAAAAAATTTAAACAAAAATCAGAATCAATTTCTAATTAATTGTTTGAGTCAAAGATGATTTTTGTGGAATTTTTCAAATCAAAGAAATATTAAAACAAAAATAAACACTAAACAAATAATAAAATAATAACACAAATTTTTAAACCAATCAAAACATTTTAAAAAATTATTTAAAAAATGCACAAGGTCAGGAATATTATTTTTAGGTTTCCTGAATTTTTTCATAATTTTTCAACCATTTTTGAGCAAGAAATAAAATCATGAAAATCAATTTATGAAACAAAATTCAAATGATTTAAAGAAACAAGCCAGCCAACCAGAGGAGGCCACGCAATCATCTTCAACCTCTGGCTAGGGCAAAAACGCGTGCGTGATCAGATCCATCACCTCATGTTCCATTCAGCATAACATGCTCAATTCTACACCATTTTTCATGAAATTTTGTGCAAATTAAAGCCAGCATGTCATACTACACATTGCAATTCGAATAACATTAAATAATTAACCATGGATCAAGAATGGATTGCGTGAAAATGACAAAAAATCACTGAGCAGAAAATTTCAGATGCATCATACATGCATATCTCATCAAATCAAAAGCTCTAAAGCTACAGAAACACTTAATGAACTTCAAACAACATGATTATGAACTCAAATCACATAATACACGGCTAGAAATCAAGATCCAAAGTTAAGGATTCTAACCTTTGAGGCAAAAACGAATCTACTGTCTCCTTCACTCCAGTTGCAAACCAAGCCTCGATCTACAATCCTTATTACCTGGAGAAGAGAATGCAAGAAGAATCACTCAAAATGCACAAGTGAATTGAGAGAATCAAAGAAATTTGCAGAACAAGTAGCTATGTAGTTTTCTGGGCTCAGGGATGAAATGAAGCACGAATCCCGTTCAATGAAGCTTTCCTCTCAATATATAGAGCATGAAGAGGAGGGCAGGATAGTTTTGTCACACTAAAAACTGTTAGAAAGAATGAATTCCTCTTTTTGCCAAAATTAAGTGTGCACATGCAACGCGCAAATCCCTCGTGCGTTTGCTTGCATTTTACGTGCATTTCAATCCATTTTATCTCAGGAAGAGATTAGCAAAAGAATTAAGGCTTTGAATTCTTGTCTTAATCTAGTGTTGGTGATTAGGCATTTTCATGCCACTTTTTGCAAAACCACGAGTTGCATTTGCCCATGTGCAGCTCAAACTTTGGAATTATGGGCCTTGGTACATTGCAAATTAGTCATGGGCCAAGTTTGAAGTGAAACAAATGGCCATAAATCAAGTTATCAAGAATTTGCAATTTGCATGGTGTGCATGAATTCAATGAAATACCTCCAAATTCCAAAGCTCATAACTTGCTCATTTTTTTGAATTTGGACACAAATGAGTACAATTTGGAAAGTTATTGAAAAGATCTACAATCCCTTAGTTTTGAGTTTTTGAAATTGAATCCATTAAGTTCCTCAAAATTTGACATGAAATTCACTAAATTTGGAAAATGACCTATAATTTTCTGACTTCCAAGCTTTATAACTCTTGACTCTTTGCCAATTTGGATACGAAACCAAAAGGAGATGAAATATCATCCTCTTATATTTCCAAGTATACTTCATTTGCATTTTTTTTATCAAAGGTGAATAAAATGTGAATTTTTGAAATTAAGTCCTCATTTTCCAAAATTAGAAACTTTTAGGGTTTCTTCATGAACAAGTTTCAACCCAAACCTCAATATTTTGGATCCAATGATCAAAATGGACTTGAAATATGAAAATTACACCCTTGAATTGATGGTTGACAAAAAATTCCCTTGGTCAACCTTGACTTTGACTGATTTTGACCAAAATGACCATTTTGCCCCTTTGAATTAATTGATCCACTTCCCTTCAAAATTGATGATCAAAACTTCAAACATATGATCTTCCAAATATATAGAGGCCATGTACAAAGTTTCACTTCAAAATTCTCAAGAAATCTTGATGAAATCCCAAACCCTAGTTTTGGTTAACACCTCAGAAGACTGATGAATCTTCTTCAAAACTTCAAATCCTCTGGGTATCTTAACCAATTTCTTGTACAAAGACTTTTCAAATACCAATGAGATATTGTAGCATCCAAATCAAGACTTGTACATTGATCAATAGCCTTGATCAAGCAAAACCCTAATTTGACTGGTGAATCAAAAGAGAGATTCCTCTTATAAATAAACACAAACTTCAATCCTCTGATGATCCAAAGAGATGGATAAAACATCTTGAGATATGCAATAACTTTTGAGTTTGAAAGATCCAGAGGTTTAGATGATAAGGTTCTTCTTGAGCAACTTGTCAATATAATCATCCTTCAAAGCTTGAGGAAGACTTGATAACCAAAGTACTTTGATCCCATCACAATGTATGAATGCAATGCAATATGATATTCATGATGAAACATAAGCCTAAATCAAGAGGGTAAATTTTGGGGTGCAACAACGCTGATATATTGCACCGACGTTCGTCAACCCAAAAGCCATAACATTGTAACAGAAAGTTCCCCACTATGTTAAAAAAGTAGTCTTCTCCATGTCTTCTGGTGCCATCTTGATTTGATTATAATCGTAGAAACCATCCATGAAGGAAAAAACTTTATGCTGAGTAGTGTTGTCAACTAGAACATCAATATGTGGAAGCGGAAAGTCATCTTTGGGGCTTGCCTTATTCAAATCCATGTAGTCTATACACATACGCACCTTGCCATCTTTCTTAGGTATTGGCACAACATTTGAAACCCATTGAGGATAAGACGTCATAGCTATGAAACATGCATTGAATTGCTTCATAACCTCAGCCTTGATCTTTTCAGACATCTCGGGATGCATACAACCGTACCTTCTTCTTTATAGGGGGACAACCTTCCTTCATTGATAGACGATGAACCACAATATCAGTATCAAGCCATGGCATGTCTTTGTACGACCAAGCAAAGATCTCAACATAGTCACGCAACATATAGATTAAGCTCTTTTTGAAACTGTCTTCTAGGTTGGCCCCTATCTTGATTTCCTTCTTTTCCTCTTCAGTACCCAAATTTACAACCTCGGCTGGCTCTTCATTTGGTTGTATGGATCTTTCTTCTTGCATTAACAAACCTAGAAAGCTCTCCAGGTATTTCACAATCTTCCTCGCCTTCGTCCTCGGCTTGGTAGATTGGATTTTCGAAGTCATAATTGGCAATAGTAGAATTGTTATCAATGGGATCCAAGGTGGATATGGATCTGCAATTTGTTGTGTGGTTGTGTGTAATAATACATAGCTATTTTTAAAATAGTAAAGTAAAAGAAAAAACAGAGAGCGCAAAATTTGAATGCAAACGTCCAATGATTTATTAAATGAAGATATGCTAATGAATAATGATAACCCAAACAAATGGACTGTTGTGCCCCAGGTAAGGCACAAGGCTTAAAGTTTATTGTTTAAATTACATAACCAAAAAACTTAGAAGTAAGAAAAGAGAAGTAGCATTTACTCCTGACTAAAAGAGGTTGGTATAAAGTCTTTAGTCTTCCAGTTATTGATCCCGCTACGGGTAGTAGGGAACATCCAATTGTCTATGTCACAGTCACTATCAGCGTCTTCCACAATGTTTACATGATTATTGAACTTTGTTACTGATGATGTGGAATGCTGGTCTCCCAGAATTAGCACGAGCACAACGGACAACCCTCTGAGCCTGAGAAGTGAAATCCAAACCAAATTTGTCTGACTTATGGGGAATATCAGGAAGCTAACCCCAAACGGTGAAACCACCTTCTTCGACCAAAGCCCCAATGTCTTTCAGAGAAGCCATTTTGATGGGGTCTTAGGAACAACAGGAGTAGCTTTATCAATAACTTCAAAGTTCTGGCAAGGGGTCTCGAAGAATTCACCATCCATCTCAACATACTTGAAAGAGTTAAAATGGCTCACCATGTATTCTTCTTCACCGTAAACTGTAACAATTTTTCCCTTCACATGATACTTCAATTTCTGGTGTAAGGTAGAAGTAACAGCGCCTGGCGCATGAATCCAAGGGCATCCAAGCAAACAAGAATAGGCGGGACGAATATCCATCACATAGAAAGTAGAGTTGAAGACCTGGGAACCCACTTTGATTGGGAGATCAACCTCCCCATGCACTATTATCGTTGAACAATCAAAAGCTCTTACCACAATGTCACTAGGTTTTAGCACAACCCATCGCAGTTAAGTTTTTCTAAAGGAACTGTTGGCAGTACATTTAATAAGGAACCCGTGTCTACCAACACATGAGATAAGGTAGTGCCCCTGCACTCAATAGAGACATGCAGGCCCTTATTATGGCCCCTTCATACGGGGTCAAATCAGCATCAGAAAAGCCTAGCCCATTATTAGTTGTCATATTAGTAACACAATTTTCAAACTGATCAACAAAGATATTTGTCGGTACATGAGCAGATTTCAGAAATTTCACCAAAGCCCGAGCATAGTCTTTAGAGCATAATAACAGGGATAACATAGATATTTTGGAGGGAGTCTGCCCTAACTGTTCAACAATTTTGTAGTCGCACTTTCGTATACTCTTTAATATTTCCTCCATTTCTTGCTTGGAGGTGTCTTCAATAGTGACTTTCTTTGGTGACTTAGTTTGAGCAGGCCCAATCATATGTTCTTCGTCTCGAGTCTCAGTAGTAGATTCAGTAGCAGTGATACGAACTAGTGTAGTAACAACCTTTGGAGAGATCTCTACAGAGAAAACCCTTCCACTTTTAGTAACCTTACTAGTCCCAACAATATTACCAACACCGAGTTAAATAACTTCAGCATTTTCATCTTCAACAGTCAATGGCTCTTGCTTGGCGCCATGGTAAGAGACATCAACTTCGTTATTCCAAGGGATAGCCTTATCAGAAGAATATGGAATTGGCCCAGGTGCAGTAATAATCAGAGGAGTGACTCTAGGTTTAGCAATAATCTTCATAGGACCCTTAGAAGTGATCCTTACAGGAGTACCAGAAATTGTAGACACGTCTTCGAGATTTAGGTCTTAGGATGTACTATCCATAGAAGGAGTCTTCTCAAAAGGAATCTTCTCAAATAGGACCTCGCGGTCATCCATCAAACACTGAATATATTTTTCCAGCAATGCACAACCATTGGATTTGGATGCACAGTAGTAGCAGTCTTTAGCACAACCCAGAAATAAACCGGCTTGTAATAGCTTTTCCTTAACAATCATCAGGGGAGTAGTCCAATCATTCACAGTAGAAACATAAGAAACATCTTCAATAGCATTAACGCCCTTGTCATGATTGGGCATAGGCGCAGTAATCACATTAGGAGTCTAAAGAGGATCAAATTCAATTTCCTTGGCCTCAATCATGTCTTAAATCTTATTCTTCAGAGCCCAACAATTTCTAGTGTCATGCTCGGGGCTGTCAGAGTGATACGCACACCTTACGTTGGGATTGTAGCGGAGAGAGGAAGTGTTGGGATTTTGAGGAGGCTCTCTTAATGTAACAAGACTTTCCTTCAACATGTGTTATAATGCTTGCTCCAATAGCATGTTGATATTTTTAAACTGTCTCTTGGGCACATCATGCCTACACTGGTTAGTATGTTGTTGTTGTTGCACTAACGCTGGATTAGAGATCTATACTTCCCCCACAGATTGGTTAAAGACACTTATTGCGACCCTTCTAGCTGTACACATCATTGGATTATCTCTTCCCATTATAATCCTTCTTTACAGTATTTGAAGATGTAGCAACCTGGATTTTACCGCTTCTGATTCCATTCTCAACATGTTCCCCTCCAGTATTAATTCAGTGAAACCAGCTGAAGAACTCCCAAGTGATTATATAAAGGTCTTGTCAGTATGCTCATGAACATATTAACCATGTCTCTATCATCCAAAGGAGGTTGAACTCTGCCTGCAAGATCTCTGCATTTCTGGGCATACTCTTTAAAGCCTTCCTCTGAGCCCATTGATATACTCTACAATTGCATGCAGGTTGGTGCCAAATCAAAATATATTGATATTGTTTGTAGAAGGATGCAGCTAAATCTTCCCAAGTATGAATATTGGCACCTTCAATTTGATAGTACCATTCAAGTTGTGTCCCAGACATACTCTTTTGAAATAAATGAAACCATAATTTCTTATCAGCAGTATATGGTTGAATTTTCTGAACATAAGACGTCAAATGCAGCTTTGGACAAGAAACACCATCATTCTTTGCAAAGACAGAAGTTTTGAGTTTAAGAGGGATGATAACTCCTGAGACCATACATGTTGTACCCCAAAATTTTCCCTCCCGTATTTCTCAACACATGGCAAGTGAGGTCCCCAAATTGCTCAAGGAAGTTCAAGAGTTGACCAGACAAACTCTCTCCTAAGGCAGTATACCTCAAATTAGGGTTTCATTTTTCATCAAGATGTTTGAGTCCAAAGGATTCCAAATGCTTACCATTGTCCTAATATGTCCTCAAGATCATCCATGTCATGTTTCAAGCCTTGTAGAAGAACTTTGCTCAGTTAATTGCTCAAATGCCTGAAAATCAACTGTGTTAGGTCAAAAGTCAACAATGGCCCACATATAGTCAAACTTCAAGATTTTTGGTCAACATCCTCATTTTGAAGTATTATTCATAATTTTATAAAGGGTTGATCATGATTCCTCAAGGATTGCTCACAATTCATCAAAACCCAAAAGTTGCTAAATTAGGGTTTTGTTGGAAAAGTTAACTCAACTTTGACCAAGCATAATTTTCTCATACTTTATCAGAAATGACCCATCCAAAGCTCATTTTTAAGAGGATGAAATTTCCTACAATTAATATTCATCTCCCAAGTTCAGAATATACACTCATCAAAAGATATGAATTTTGACATTATAGGTCCTTTTGAAAAGTCAACAAAAACACCTTGTGGGTCAAAGCTTCATACATGAACATGGAAGACTCAATTGAGATGAGACCAAGAGGGTTGCTTAGAGTACATCCTAGGATTTCTAAAAAGTCCTAGAAGACCTCTCTAGGGTCAAAATTGAGAGAGTTATGATTTGGCCAAGTTGATCATTTTTTCAAAATTGCCAAAAGTTAAATGTGCTCAAATTTGCATTTTTTGCTAAATGGGCCCAACTTTTTATGCTTGCACCTGACTTATAACATGGTCCACGACCCAAATGCTCACTCACATGTTATATTCTTTATTATTTATTTTATTTTGATTTTTTCTTTATTAAAAATTGAATTAAATCAAATAATTGGTAAATAATTGCAAAGATTTGTTTTGATTGGATATTTGGACAGAATCATAAGCTCATTATGCTGGCATATTAGAATCAGATCATATTTAGGATGATTCGCACGAGATTGGCATGATTAGGCCAAATTTGGAAGGATATCATACAAATTGAAAATCAAATCAAATCTCATCAAAGCTTCAAGATTCAATCCAAATTTGTTAACCTAATTCACTCTAGGTAATATAATGAAGGATCCCAGATCAAAAGAGGGAGGGGAGACGCGTGAAACGGCTAGAACAAAAACTCAAAAGTCTTGACAAAAAGTGAGGTTCTGATTTTAGGATATAGGACCTTTGAGAGCAATTCAAGGCCATAAATCAATTCCTTGGCATCTCAGGAAGCATTACCAATCATTTTCTGGCGTCAGAACATCCAAAATCACTCCCTATCACTCTCACGGTTTGCATAATTATCCAAATTTGATTACTGTAATTCTTGCATCTTTAGCATGTTTAAATTACGTATTTGTGTTCATCACCATGTTTACAATGTTTTTGGATAGTTTGATTTAACTTACAGTGTAGGAATAAGCTTTTTCCATTGTTAGGGTTTCGTGCTCCAATTTGGGGTTTTGGGTTTCAAGCAAAATTAGGCCTGTTAATGGGTACCATTATGATCAGAATTTCAAACCCAGTTGATCTATGGTCCCCAATTGAATTTATATTACACGTGCTTGATTCTTGAATGACATGGGTTTCAGCAACAGACCTACGTTTATAGGTAAATGCTCAGAGCCTAAAACGACGGTTCCAGGGAAAAAGATAACAGCGTGTCACAACCTGAATGGCTGGTTTAAATTCTGGCGTGTTATCCTGGCCAGAAAATTGTTTTTTTCTGATTCATTATTTGTTTTTATTATATTAACAAGTTAACATCCAACGCAGTTGGTCAGAGGAAAGAAATCAGAAACTCATGTCCTGGGTTCGATCCCAGGCGTGAGCTTTTGGCATTTTCTCCTTTGTTTTCACCAGGTCCAGCGCACCTCATCCTCTCAGGGTCACCATCTTCTGGTTCCATCAGCCAGAACCAGGTCCAACGCACCTCATCTTCTGAGGGTCGTCATCCTATGGATCCCTCTACAGCAGATCCAGCGCTAGCATCTTCTGAAGATCATCATCCTCTGGATCCCTCTCCAACAGATCCAGTGCCAACATTTTCTGAAGATCATCATCCCCTGGGTCCATCTCCAGCAGATCCAACGCCAACATCTTCTGAGGATCATCATCCTCTGGATCCATCAGAAGTTCAACACCCTCAGATCTGCTGACAGCAGGCCCATCTCTATACTTTTTCTTTTTTTCATTTTTTATTTCTTCTTTTTTTTAATTCTTTTAATATTTTCTTTAATTATTTTAACTAACAACATTAATCTTTTCTTTTTAAATCATAAAATCAAAATCATAAAAAATTAGAATTTGATTTTTTATCAAATTTATTTTTGTTAATGTAATTTAATTTAGTTTAACTTAGGGCAATTTTAACTTGTTTTTTTTAAAATTAAATAGAAATTAGGTTAAATTCTTGATTTCATTCTTTTATTTTTTATTAAATAAATAAAAATACAAAAATAAGTTTTTAGAGTGAATTAATTTATTTTTCTTAATTTAAAATTAATTAGGACTTAGGATTTTCTTTCAATTTAATTTTTTCATTATTTTCTTAAATAACAAAACATGACAAAAACATCTTTTTAATCAATCGCAAATAGGTTTAGTCAAGGTCCAAAACCCTAATTGTCTCGTGTTTAATTCGTCGCGCGCTTATTATTTATTTCGTCAATATTTTGTAACTGCTCACTGGCTTATAATAGTTAATTTAGGGCTTTTACTTATCGCTTTTTCCCCGATTTTTTTTGGCTATGTATTTAATCCCCCTCCCCGAAGCCTTGTAATAGCACAGATTTATTTTCTCGCATTTTTAATTCCTGCAAATATTTAACTATTTAGATGTATGCTAATAGGGTTGTATGACAAGAATGCATGACAAATTAATACAGTTAGAAAACCCTAATGTGCAAAGATTAAATAACTGAAAACAAGTCACTCGCACATATCACTCTTAGGGTATACTCTCACTTCGGTTGCCTTCGGTAAACGATCATTAAGCATAGGGTGTCTTATAGGTTTCCCTCCTGTCTAAAAAGATCAAATGTCCCGATCAAATGTTGCCTCGGAAATGTTGCCTCGAATATGATCTTAAGATTCTAGGGTTGCTACTAAGGTATCCTAAAATTGCTTTAGTGATCGTACGTCCCTTTCGAATTGACCCTTACAACTCCAACGACGATGCTACCTATTTCTCAATAGTAGGATAGCGCTGTCTAATGGAACAAGAATAGAAACAATCTTTTTTTTCGAGTAGGTAGATGCTAGTAGATACTTGCTCAAATCAAAACTTTTCACACTTACACTTTTCAAACAAATTTTCAAAACAACTTCGTCACACCTTTGAGGACTGATACAAGGGTTATCACTAAGTTAAACTTTTCAAAAACAAAGCACATACACAAGCAATTTTTAAAAGATGAGCAAGTACCTAAGAGCCCATGGAAAACCATGGATAGAAAGGGTGCTAACACCTTCCCTGTCTATAATCTACCCCCCGTACTCAGAATATCTCGAAAAAGGATTTTTTTTCTGTACTTTTTTCCTTTCCGATTGGATGAAATAAAAGTCGGTGGCGACTCTTGCTTACCGCGACATTTTGCAAACACAAAATGAAAAACGCAAACCAGTATCAAATAGTCGGTTCTGCCACCATATCACAGAATTGGCGACTCTGCTGGGGACTAATAAGTGGGGTATACCTTAGGATCTAGGTCATCATAATTGCTTCTCTTGATTTCTTTGTTTGCTTTACTTTTAAGGGTTTTGTTTGGGGTTACTATAGATCCTACACCCGGATCTGGGGAATACCTTTTAGGTAAGTAGCAATAGACTGTGAGGGAACTGTACGGCGTAGACCGATACGTTTGAAGCAGTAGCTACGTTGGTGTGGCACTTTGGTTGGTGCCGGTATCCCTTGTGGAGAAACGAGGAGAATACAGGGCAGCTGCGTGGTGTCGTTAAGCATCAACTGACCTTAGAACATTTAATTGCCCAAGTTGGCTATTAGAAAGTAGTGAGATAGCCGGCCTCAGTGTAGAGCTGAGAACTGGTTGATACTCGATGCTACACTCATTGAGATCATTATCTCGGAATATTTCGGCCGCAAGAAAAGATTGCGTGAGCTGAAACCATGACTGATGAAGGATGGTCAGTGATATTGAGATCCTCTAGAACCCGGTTACTTTTCTAGGACAGGTTGAACCAACTTAACTTCAAGAGGGTATTACCTTTGACCTCATGCAAGCCTTAAACCTAAGGGCTTTTTGTGATTTGACTGTTTTGCGATATTTGTGTTTGCTATACCTGTGGTTTATCATGACATCATGCATCATAACATGGCATTCACGCTTCATTACACTAACCATTTCAAAGACCAAGGGAATTTATCTTTGTTCTATTTTGCAGATCATGGCTTTCGTGCGTAGAAATACCATCTGAATCAGCTTTGTGCAGATACCTGCCCAAGTTAAAGAGCTAGCATCAAGAGTTTCTGAAACTTCTACTTTCATTAAGAGACACGGTCAACTTCTCAGTCTGGTTACTTCAAACCTTGATGAACAGATGATGAGCGTACTATTTCAGTTCTTCGATCCCAAGCATCACTGTTTCACCTTTCAAGATTACCAGCTGGTACCCACCTTGGAAGAATTCTCTCATATATTGGGTATATCCATTCTTGAACAGGTACCTTTCACAGGTATGGAAGAAGTTCCTAAGCCAGAAGTCATTGCCTCAGCTTTGCATTTGAAACGGGCCGATGTGGTATCCAATTGGGAAACTCGAAACAGGGTTTGTGATACGGTGGGAGAACTGACTCGAGGTTTTGCGTTTGTTTTCGCACTTGTTCGGTTTAGCAAGAGTCGCCACCGACTTTTTATTTTATCCTAAGGAAAGGTCAAAAAGCACAGGAAAGACCTTTGAGATGTTTTCGTGGGTTCGGGGGGTAGATTATGAAAAGGGAAGGTGCTAGCACCCTTTTCATCCATGGTTATCCATGGGCTCTTAGTTACTTGTTTCAGATCACTTGCCTTTGCTTTTCAATTGTTTGAAATGGTGCTTTTGTGTGTCTGGTCTTGAAAATGTTTTGAAAAAGATGCCTTGTCTAGGCAACCTTTGTAATGACTCTTGTTTGAGTATATACAAAGGTGTGTGTCTTTTTGAAAAGATAATTCAAGGTTTTGAAAGTGGTTTTGGAATTGTTTTTGAAGTTGTTTTTGTGAAGTGTGTTTGAAAAATGGCAAGGATGTTTTGCAAGATTTTTGATCAAGTAACTAAGAGCTATCTACCCTAATTTTACTCAAAGATCATTCTCATGTTTTTTAACCCTTTTAACAGTGTTGTTTCACCATTGTATTTGGTGAACAACCTTGTGTTAGGATGTTAAACGGCACAGGCGCGGGTCATCGTGTACAATCATTGAAGGCAACTTGTGAGACGCTCTAGCAATTTTGTAAGGGACGAGATCGTTTTATCGAAGGAAACATCGAGGGTCATCGAGGGACTAACGATCTTTGTTTATCGAAGAGACATTTTCTAGAGTGTCTCATACTCGAGGGACATGATTGCATTTTCCGAGGCAACAAGCGAGGTTACCCTAGAGGTGCAAGTGTGAATGGTGTATTGATTTTCATGCATTTATCTTGTATTAGGTTATCTAGCGGTTTGATGTTGAATCTTCGCATACAAACCCTAATTACTATACAGTATATGGAAAGCGATAAATTGCGGTAATTTAAAGTCTAAGTTATTACAAATAAGTATCCGGGGATGGGGGTACAAATGTTCACAAATGGGGATGAGTCTTATCAGAATAGTAATGTCCAAATATTATGTTACAACCAAATCGAATCGTCGCATTCTCAATGTAAAATATAACAAGGTATAAGAATCAAAGAGAAACAAAATTATTGTGAAATGCATATGATTATTTACAAATGATCAAATGAAAATTAAGTGTTCATTATTATTTTTGTGTTTTTGTTAATTATATATAAACAAAAGGTTTTTTAAAGAAAAAGATATTTAACTTAAAAAATCTAATATTTATATATTTTGGTTTTTTAAGGCAATGAAAAGTATTAAGAAAATTTTATACAAAAAGGCAATATATTATTTTTAACAAAGAAAAAGAAAATAAAGTGATAATGATAAAAAAAAAGGTTTTAAACATTTTTAAAAGAGAAAAGGCCAATGGGCTTTGGGTTGTATGTACTTGGCCCAAAATTAAAGGAATCAAGGCCAGGCTAAAGGGGGGTGTAACGCCAGTTTGCAATTGGGCTTTTGGATAGTGGGGCGTCCAGGCCCAATTGTTTTGACAAAGTTTTGTTGTTAGGGTTCGTATGCATTTTGTTCAGAATCTAGGTTTTCAGTTTGAAACGGCGCCGCTCTCTTCTCATCTTCTTCTCATCTTCATTGTTTCAAGCAAAGCTACTGATGCTCTTTCCAACCCTCAGGCCACCAGAATGCCACCTCCATTTCCTCTTCCTCGCGATTACACAGGGCGATGATTAAAAGGGTAACGTTTTCCTTCTAGCGTGTTTTAGGGTTTTTGTTCTTTGCATGTTTTAGCTTTTACATGTTTTGATCTTTGACTGTTTATGTTTGTGATGTGAGATGCAGAAAAAGGAAGGGAGAAAATGATACCTTGCTGACCTCGTTTCTGGAGAGGCGATGGAAAGGGAGTTTGGGATGGAGGCGCTCTAGAGTGGTCGGAGGTGGGAGGCACGTGATGGCAAGAGCTTGCTTCCTGGTATTTGTATCTTTAACTTCGTTTTGTGATGATAATGTTTCCGAAAACGCTGCCTTTGATGTGTTCTTCTGTGTTGGCTTTGGTTATGTTGATTTTGCCAATGATGAACTCTGTTCTGAGGCGCCTGTTATTGTTAAGTTGTTTCACTTCTGACTTCTCTCTTCTTTGTGGACTTTGGTGATTTTCAATGATGAGTTTAGTTATGAGATGCTTATTTCTTAGTATTTGTACCTTCTTCTGATTTTCTGAATGTTGGCTTTGCTCTTGTTGATTGTGATGAATCCTGAGACCTTGGTCTTTGTTGTTCTGATTTGGTGTTTGACTCTGTGATGAAGTCTATTCTGAGAGTGTTTATTGTTGTTGTTGATTTATGGTTTGTTGATCTGAGTTTGCCTTGTGGGTTAGCAGTCTTGAATGGTTTTGGCAAGTTTGAAGGCTTGAAGTTATTGCATCTGTGTTGTTTTTCTTTGAAGGCAGGTTTGGAGTTTCTGTAGGTTTTGCAAGTTTGAGTTTGCTTTAGGCAGGCTACTGATACAGGCAGGCTTGTGCAGTTTGGCTTGATGCCTGCATTCTCAAGCAGTTTTGCAGGTTGAGAAGGCTTTGGTGCATGCTTGAAGGCTTGCTTCTGGTTTGGAGGAAACAGGCCTCCTGTTGGTTTTAGGCAGGCTTTTTGGTTACAGGCTTGTTGGTATTTTGTATTTGTAGCACAGGTTTGGATTTGTTGTTTTGGAGGTTTTGATGCAGGTTAGAAGGTTTGCTTTTGGTTTTGGTAAGGAAGGCAGGTTTTGGACTTTCTTCTGATACAGGCAGACTTGCTGTTATGCAGGCTTGATCTTTTTTGCTTGTGTTTACAGTTTTTGTGGTTCTCTCTTTGTGTTATGCCCCCCTTCTTGAACTGTTAGGAATGTTATATTTATTTATTTTCTAAGCCTGCCAAACTGCAAACCTGCTTCACTCTTTCTTTCTCTCTCTTCATAAAAAAGCGTATTTTATTGCTTAATATCTCTTTTTCTGAAAAGTTGTTGGCCTGGGAAATGATGAAAATGTTTTGACAATGTTGCTTGCTTGCAATTCGGTTTTCCTCTGCATTCTGTATTTCCATCTTTCCTGCATTAACAGTTTTGATAGTTTGTAGGCAGTTTGTTGACAGCTTGGTTGTGCAACTTGGCTTTCCTAGTTTGAACTTGTGACTTAGTTTGTTCAGTTTGAACTTATGCAGCTTTGTGCAACTTGGTTTTCCATTGCAACTTGTGCCTTCTTGTCCCTTGCAAAATATGCAGCCTTGTGCCTTCTTTTTAATTGATTTATATGCTTGCAACAATTAATTTTACGTTTCCTCTTTTTGAACCAAGAAGAGAAATCTTCTTGCGATTTGCAAAGAGGACGAGCAAAATACGATGAAAACCAAAACAAACTGATTCCGGCCAACAATCTTTAATGATGAGTTTTTTTAATTATCTGTCTGAAAATGCTTTTCCAATTTAACTGTATTGACTTCTTCTTTTTGTCTTTGCAGGTAAATACCAGTTGGGTAAGGGAAGCAGCAGTAGAGGATAGAAGACTTCAAGAGATTTAGATTTATTTTCTTTTTTCAATTATTTGTAATAAATATCATTGTAAATATTGTAAATAAATTTACAGTATTCAAATAACATTTGTAACAACAATTGAAAATGAATAAAAAATCTTTTGTTAGATAATTTTTTATTTCTTCTACACTTGTTTATTTATTTAAATTTCTTGAATTATAATAATTGGAAATGCATCCCAATTATTTTAACTTAGAAAAAATAAATAATCAACAAACGTTGTAGTCTCACAACCTTGCATTAATCAACAGTACGCCCGACATTCCAAATAATCACACGCTTTGCACAGTTAAACAAACAAACTTCCATACGCCTTTTACCTCACTGATCAAACTAAAACTTCAAACTTTCAATCAGAAGCCTCAGCTTCTATCCCAGATGTTTAGGCTTTGAGAAACAAACAGAAATCTTGAACAAGCGTCAAAACAATGTGACAGTCAATTGAAATACTGTAGATGCAAATCCTTTCGAGAATGCGTGTGCAAACCCTAATTTTGGATTTACTGTCAAAGAAACGTTTGCTTGATCAAACCCTGAGCCAAACTGAAAAATCAGGGAAAACCCGAAGCTGTGATTTCTTGTGAAAAAAGAGGAGGGCAAATTTTGGGGTACAACAGGGTCGAAGGTTTTCTAGCCAAATTTCTGATAGACCAGGCTCAATTGTTTTGGGATGATTTGGATTTTCAGGCTTTTGAGGATGTCTTGGCTCTTCTTATTTGTGGTTTAGTTCTCTTCCCTAATTCGGACTCCTTTGTAGTTGTGAATGTTGTCAAGATTTTCCTTTCTCGCAAACCTGTGCCTACCTTGCTTGGAGATATCTTGCATGCTCTCCATACTCGTACTATGAAGAGAAGAGGGACTCTTATGTGCTGCATGTCGTTGCTGTCGAGGTGGTTTATTTCTCACCTCCCTAAGTCTGTACTGAAGAACGAAGAAGGTTTGGGTTGGTCGCACAGCATAATGTCACTCGCTCATACGGATATTCTTTGGTGTTCCCGGGCTATGGAAGACACTGATGTTATTGACCGCTGTGGTGGGTACCCTAATGTCCCATTGCTTGGTATCAGAGGGGGTATAACTTACAATCCTTGTCTAGCTTTGTGAAAATTTGGTCGTGCTCAAAGAGATGGTCCACATGAGTTACTTCTCGAGGACATTGTATTCGACTATAAGGATGATGTTAAGGAGCATCGTCGGAGGTTCATACGGGCTTGGGGCATGGTAAACAGATCTGAACCCAAAGAGTTGGGACCGAATACTTCCCTTCCTATGCAACCTTACCTCCAATGGGTCTGAGCTCGTGCCCAGAAGCTTATGATGCCTTATGAGGCCGTATTACCAGTGATTGTGGATCCCACTAACGAAGAAGGAATTCCTTACACGGTTCTCTATCCTTACATGCCCATTGATCCTGGGGAGTTATAGAGGTCTTGGATTCAGCTGAAGAATGAGCGGGATACTTACCGGGAGCAGTTCCATGAGCAAGAGAGGAAGGTTTTGAAGCTCACCAGGGAGCTCGAGAAAGAAAGAGTGATCAATGACTATATTAGCATAAAGAGGAAGTGTCCATGGGACTTTTGATGTTCTATTTCTAGTTTTAGACTTATTTTATTTACTTATTTTGTAAAGCCTTAAAGGCATGTTGAACCTTTCAAGTTTAAGCTAATAAAGTTTTTGTTTATTTTGGTTTGCAAATTTAAGTTTCTCAAAGTCTTTGAAATCATTACATGCGCATCCCATTATCATACACATCATTACAGGTACCCCTACATGTTTCTCATCTTCTTCGCTATTTATTTCAGCAGAAATGTCTTCCGATCAAGCCATCAAAGATCTTCAGGAGCAGAACGCCAAGTTCCAACTAATGTTCATAAGTCTGGATAAAGGGCAAGAGGATCTGAAGGCCCTCATTCTGAAAGAGAAGAAGAAGAAGAAGAAGAAGAAGAAGAAGAAGAAGACTGGTATTCTGAATATGGGTAGAAGATTCGGAGAAAGATTGAGGCAACAAACTGATCTGACCTCTTCATCCAAGGATGGGGAGAACCAAGAAATGGAAAAGGACCCTAGTCCTGCAGTTTCTGACGATGATACTGATTACAATGATGAGCAATATCCTCCTGTTGAGGATAGGTATAAGTAGTTAGAAGATCGTATGAGTGTTATGGAAGTTCAGAAGATACCTGGTTTAGATTTCGGAGAATTAGGACTGGTATCGGGAGTGGTCATCCCTCATAAGTTCAAAGCTCCGGTTTTAACCAAGTATGATAGAGTGTCCTAGGACTCAGCTGATAGAAAATTGTGGGTGCATTTCTTTCAAGATAGTCTGTCAGGGACTCAGCTTGAATGGTTCTATCAGTTGGAGGGAGCTAATGTCCGAAACTGGGAAGATCTTGCTGTTGCTTTCTACAAGCAGTATCAGTACAATGCCGACCTTGCTCCCACTCGTACTCAACTCCAGAGTATGTCCATGGGTGCAGGTGAAGGTTTTAAAGATTATGCTCAGAAATGGAGAGACTTGGCTGGGAGAGTTCAACCCCCATTGTCTGATAGGGAGTTGGTTGACATATTTTTGGGGACACTATCTGGTCCGTTTTTTAATCACTTGATCGGTAGCTCGTCATCTGGTTTCACCGAGCTGATTTTAACTGGAGAAAAAGTAGAAGCTGGAATTTGGAGTGGTAAATACAGAAGGATACCTCCTCGAGTTCAGCAAAGAAGCCTTTTGCTGGTAAGAAGGAAGCCAATGCAGTCTATAGCCCGAGGGGCCAAAACAAATATGAACACCGTCAAACGGTAAATGTTGTAGTGATACCGAGACCCACAGTCGCTCCACAATGCAACAATCAACAAAGGGTGGAAAGACCACAACGGAAGTTTACCCCCATCAACATGACGTTGTCTGAAGTGTTACCTCACCTACTGAAATCCAACTTGGTAACCTTGAGAGAGGCACCCAAGAATCCAAACACTACTTCTCCCAGATCCAATCCCAACGTGCGGTGCGCCTACCATTCTGAGAGTCCAGACCACGGTACAAATGATTGATGGGATCTGAGAAACAAAGTACAAGACTTTCTCTAAGCCAAGGAGATAGAGTTTGATGCTCCAGAAAAGCCGAATGTTATAACTTCCCCCATGCCCAAATATGGTCGTGGAGTTAATGTTGTTGACACTGATTTGTTTGTGACCTCTGTTGAAGAAATTTCCACTCCTCTTATGACTGTTAAGAAGAATTCGCGGTTGGCCGGTTTATTTCCGGGTTGTGAGGAAGGTTTCCACGTGTGTTCGATTATATCTACTGGTTTCCATTTGTTGAAGTCAGGTGTTCAGCGCCTGATGGATAATAAATAAATTTTGTTTGAGAAGACTATGATCCCTGTTGTTCCCATTGAAGACGTCGCTATTATAACCATTTCCGCCAATCCTTCCAAGGTTTCCTCGAGAAAACCTGTTAGGATTACACCTGTTCAAAGAATTGCTCCGCTAATAATCATTGTTCCTGGTCCCATCCGGTACACCTCAGAAAAGGTTGTCCCATGGCATTATGGTGTTGATGTGTATTATCATGGTGTTAAGCAAGAGTTGAAGAATGAAGAAGTTGATACTGATGTCAGTAATATTGTCGGGACTAGTAAAGTTACTCGAAGTGGAAGGGTTTTCTCTCCTGAGATTACTCCGAAGATCATCAAGCTTACTGTTATTCCAACTGCTGCTCCAACCAGCACTCCTAACATTTCTCCTATTCCTACTCCAGTTATTACACCTGTTGTTGTTCCTATTGTTACTCCAGTTATCACCCCTGCTACTGAGCAATTTGGGACTTGGGGAAAGGAAATTATAGGTGAGCCTTCTTGGACGGAGGCACCTAAGAAAATCATTATGGAAGCCTTTAAACAAGAAATAGAGGAAATACGGAAAATTATCAAGAAGAGCGACTACAATGTGGTCGAACAGCTTGGGAAGACCCCGTCAAAGATATCCATGTTGTCTCTGCTGTTGTGTTCTGAAGCCCATGCGAAGGCTTTGATTGCATTTCTCAAGACTGCACATATGCCGCAGGAAACTTCAGCAGATCAGTTCAAAGATTGTGTGGCCAGCCTAACTGCTGACAATGGGCTGGGTTTCTCAGATGCAGATCTGACCCCTAAGGGGAAGAATCATAATGATGCTCTTCATTTTTCGATTTAGTGCAGGGGCACCACTATGGCTCATGTGCTGGTAGATACCGAGTCTTTGCTGAATGTTCTGCCGAAGAAAGCGTTGGACCGTTTGGATATTGAGGGTTTGACTTTAAAGCCGAGTAACATTGTGGTAAGGTCTTTTGACGGATCAAAGAGAATGGTGCACGGGGAGGTGGACATCCCTGTCAAAGTGGGTTCTCAAACCTTTGGGTCCACCTTCTGCGTAATGGATATCAGGCCATCGTATTATTGCTTGTTGGGTCGTCCTTGGATCTATAGGGCTGGGGCAGTTACTTCCACGCTCCATCAAATGCTGAAGTACCCAGTGAAGGGAAAGATTGTAATAGTGCAAGGTGAAGAAGAATATATGGTGAGTTACCTCAATTCCTTTCGCTACGTAGAGATGGACGGGGAATTCATAGAAACTCCTTGTCAGAACTTCGAAGAGGTCCCTCAGACTTTAGCATCAATTGAAGTTACTACCGGCAAACCTCCGTTGAAGATGGCTTTTCTCAAGGACTCCAGGGCTGTGGTCGAAGAAGGTGGGCGTACCAATTGGGGTCAACTCCCCGATTTCACTCACAAAACTGACAAATTTGTTTTGGGCTTTACTACGGGGGCTTACAGGGCTGTTAGGCACGCACGGATTGGAAGAACTCCTCTACACATCAGCAATCGGGGAATTAATGCAATTGAAGATGGTGAAGAGGATTTAGACATCGACAGCTGGATCTACCCAACAACCCACGGTGCACCGAATAACTGGACAGCGAAGGACTTCATACCTGTTTCTTTTATTTTGAAGTAATTGACTCATTTGTTTTAAGATTTGTAATAAACAGTTTGAAACTTTACGGCCTGGTGCCTTGCCCGAGGAACCTTGGATTTGCTTGTGAGGGCCATTATTTGTCATTTCATATATCATTAATAAAGCATTGGACGTTTCTTGCATTACAAATTTTTTTCTCCTTGTTTTTCTTTTGTCTCCCACTTTATCAAAACAGCTATTCTCTTACACACACTCACGTATCATACTGCAGATTCGTATCCACTCTGGATTCCATTGATAACAACTCTGCTACTTCCAGTTATGGCTTCAAAAATCCGATTAACCAAGCCGACGACGAAGGTGAGGATGATTGGGAGGTGCCTGGAGAACTTGCTAGAGTATTACAACAGGAAGAAAGGGCCATACAGCCTCATGAAGAGCCAGTTGAGTCAGTGAATCTGGGTACAGAAGAAGACAGGAAAGTTGTTAAAATAGGCGCGAACCTGGAGCCTAGTGTCAAATAGCAATTAATACAGATGCTACACGAATATGTTGAGATCTTCTCCTGGTCTTACGAAGACATGCCTGGTTTGGACACTGATATTATGGTACATCGCATGCCGACTAAAGAAGACTGACCTCCGGTAAAGAAGAAAGTCCACCGTATGCACCCTGAAATGTCAGAGAAGATCAAGGTAGAGGTCATGAAACAATTCGACGCAGGATTCTTAGCTGTCACTTCCTATCCGCAGTGGGTTGCTAACGTCGTTCCGGTACCTAAGAAGGACGGTAAAGTACGGATGTGTATGGACTACAGAGAACTGAACAGAGCAAGCCCCAAGGATGACTTCCCACTTCCTCACATTAATGTTCTAGTCGACAACACCGTGCAACACAAGATCTTCTCCTTCATGGATGGTTTTTCTGGCTACAACCAGATCAAGATGGCTCCTGAGGACATGGAGAAGACAACCTTTGTTACGAAGTGGGGCACCTTCTATTACAAGGTAATGCCTTTTGGGTTGAAGAATGTTGGGGAAACTTATCAGCGCGCCATGGTCGCTTTGTTCCATGATATGATTCACCACGAGATCGAGGTTTATGTCGACGACATGATCTTCAGGTCCCAGACTGAGGAAGAGCACCTTGATCATCTCCAGAAATTGTTTGACAGGTTGAAGACGTACAAGCTGAGGTTGAATCCGAACAAGTGTACCTTCGGGGTAAGATCTGATAAGCTTTTGGGTTTCGTCGTCAGTGATAAAGGCATTCAGGTAGACCCTGCAAAGGTAAAGGCCATACAAGAGATGTCGGCTCCCCGCACAGAGAAGGAAGTTAGAGGTTTCTTGGGATGTCTAAATTACATCGCTAGGTTCATTTCACATCTGACTGCTACTTGTGAGCCAATCTTTAGGCTGCTGAAGAAAGATCAAGTGGTAAAGTGGAATGATGAATGCCAGACTGCTTTCGAAAGAATCAAGGAATACCTTCAAGAACCACCAATTTTGATGCCTCAAGTTGAAGGAATACCTTTGATATTATACTTGACAGTGCTAGACAATTCAATGGGGTGTGTGTTGGGGCAGCATGACGAGTCTAGTCGAAAAGAGCATGTCATTTACTACCTTAGCAAAAAGTTTACCGACTGTGAGACCCGATACTCATTGCTCGAGAAAACTTGTTGCGCTTTGGCATGGGATGCTCGCCGACTGAGACAGTATATGCTGACTCACACTACCTTGTTGATATCAAAAATGGATCCGATCAAGTATATTTTCGAGAAGCCCACCTTATCCGGAAGAATAACAAGATGGCAGATGATCTTAACCGAGTTCCCCTGAATGTTTTGACAGCCCCTTGGCTCTTTGCAATGTGGGGCATCGACATGATCGGTGAGATCATACCTACTGCGTCTAACGGGCATCGCTTCATTCTAGTAGCTATTGATTACTTCACAAAGTGGGTTGAGGCAACTTCATTCGCTACAATAACCAAGAACGTCATGGCACGATTCATCTGACACAATCTGATCTATCGATATGGTGTACCCGAGAGGATTATTACTAACAATGGTACAAATCTCAATAACACAATGATTACCGAGCTCTGCAAACAGTTCAAGATTCAGCATCATAACTCTTCTCCCTACCGGCCGAAGACGAATAGGGCTGTTGAAGCAGCTAACAAGAACATCAAAAATATTGTGCAAAAGATGACGGTGACATACAAAGACTGGCACGAGATGTTACCATTCACTCTTCATGGGTACCGTACCTCAG
The DNA here is from genome assembly GCA_948472305.1 of Vicia faba. Taxonomy (NCBI): domain Eukaryota; kingdom Viridiplantae; phylum Streptophyta; class Magnoliopsida; order Fabales; family Fabaceae; genus Vicia; species Vicia faba. The sequence goes on from OX451738.1 coordinate 167,310,879, forward strand.
CAAGGACGTTGACAGGGGCAACACCCTACTCTTTGGTGTATGGCATGGAGGAAGTCCTACACATCAAAGTCCAGATACCCTCTCTCAGGATTATGAAGGATGCAGGCTTGAATGAAGGCGACTGGATCCAAACCCGACTTGATCAGTTGAATCTGATCGATGAAAAGAGACTTACTGCTATTTGTCATGGTCAGACGTATCAAAGAAAATGATCAAGGCTTTTAACAATAAAATCAGACGTCAAGAATATCAAGTCGGGGATCTATTGATCAAATGCATCATACTACCGCAAGGTGATCCTGGGGGCAAATGGACCCCCACATATGAAGGGCCATTTGTGGTTAAGAACATTTTCTCAGGAGGAGCTATGATTCTAACCACCATGGATGGTGACGACCTTCCTCACCCCGTCAATGCAGACATAGTGAAAAGATACTACGCATAATCAAAGACCCACTAGGTTGACTGTCCTAGGCAAAAATATGGGCTTCTCGGTGAACCAAAAGGGTTCGGGCAAAAGTAAGGGATGAAAATGAAAAACTATACACCCGACAAGTCGAAAACCTGAAAAGGCAGCTTGGGAAAAAAAGGGTATCCCGGTGGACTGAAAACCCGAAAGGGAGGTCCAGTAAAAAATTAGGGATTGAATCGTAACACTATGTCTCATTGGATCATCTTGCAACCAGGCTTCGGTATATACTATCAAGCTCAGACGGCGCCAATCAATCTGATCCACTTTCGGCCTAGCAGCAAAGTAATGAGATGCTTGAAGATATAAAGGTAATAACAAAGTTGGAACCCAATGGGATCGTCTCACATAGCTGTTTTTCTTTTACACAAATTGTAATTTCTATCTTTCGACGGTGTTCTCTTACTAGAGCATCAGCCTCTTTGTACAAAACGCTTATTACGGGCCAACTTCAAAATCAATACAATTCTTTTTTACAAGAAATTTCAAATTGTTTTTCTTTTTCTGTTTTGTTTTGCAAGAACGTCCAATGATTCATTTTTTATATATGCATTTGAAAATAATGGTTGCTCATAAAAATTTACATGTGAAACAAATACAATTACTCGTAATTCCAGGAATAGGGACAAACAAGAAGTGCCCAAACCATACAGTTACTCTGCCCATCAGGTACAGGGATAGAGCCAGCTTGAGAACATGAGCAGTGGTACATACACTCCCCACAGATTAAAATGTATCCAAAGACAGTAATGGTAGCTTTCCCGAACAGGACATAACTCTCCCCAGCTAAGGTTCACAATCGCGAGTGAGTTGGTAAATTTTTCCCCAAGCAGAGTTTATTTCTCTCACAAGCAGAAATTCAATCTCCAACAGAATTCATTATCACCAGGAACGAAAATTCATCCCCGATGGAGTTTATTTCTCCAAATTAGCAGATATATCAACAGAGTATCTCCTCTCCAACAGAGTTATTTTCCCGCAGAGTGGTTCTCAAATAGAGTCTCTCCTCGGCAGAATATTCGGGCAAATCCCCAGCATAGTCATCATTGTTCACCATCCCCAACAGAAGTAGAGAAACTGTGGTTTTTTTACAACAGTCAAGAATACCATTTCTCACACTCTCCAAAAAGCAGTCAGGGATTTATTTTCCCGGACTCAGTTTATTACGTCAGCATTTCATGTTCATACATCATGACATGTGCATATATCACATATAACATAGTCTCATTTATTTTGAGAACGTCATCATACAATGCATCTCATGCATCGCACATAACTAACCCTGTATTTATTTCAGGAAAGACATTTATTATCAACAATTTCCAGTAAGTCCATGATTAACACTCGAAGCTAAACAGAGTAATCATCGGTGTGACAAAAGCAGCCTTACCCAGGTTCCCTCTGCAGTTCTACCCAAACTCATTTCGAAGTAACCCTACTATCCAGGTTCCTTCTCACAGCCCTACCATCCAGGCTTTTATCTCTAAGTAACTCTACTATCCAGGTTCCTTATTAAAGCCCTACTATCCAGGCTTTCATCTTGAAGTAACCCTATTATCCAGGCTTTCATATCGAAGTAACCCTACTATCTAGGATCCTTCTTACATCCGTACTATCCAGGTTCCTTCTCATAACCTTACTATCCGAGTTCTTCCTATCTTATCCCCAGACAGCAGTCCATAACACTGTAAGACCGAGACCCGATCAAACACAATTGATTTCACATTTCCCCAGAAAGTCGCGGTGCAACATATACCCCGACCAGACACGTAGTTCACTTCCACTTCCCAAACCGGAATTATTCGCCACTGGAGTAACGGACAAATGAAGCTCCTAAAACTCTATTTCTCTCTAGACAAAGACCATCATTCCCCAGCAAAGTCCTCCTCAACAACAGGTATACAGGTTCTCGCAAAAGAATCTCTTGTGTGATTGATATTTCTTCGGATGGCATCTTCAAGCACATTGTTGTAACCCAAAATTTTCCCTCTCATTTCATCAACATTTTCTCACCACAAGACTCTTGGAACTCAAGATCAAGTTAGGGTTTACTCTGCTCAAGACCCCTCCTTGCACTATTGACCCAAATTAGGGTTTGAGTTTGCACAGGGATGTTTTGACCTAAAATTCCCAAAGTGACTTTCATGCTTCATGTTGGACTTACAAGTTTATCCATACCAAGTTTCAAGCCTTGATTCCAATCTTTGCCCAGTCAATTGGACAGTTGATCTAGAAATCAACTGTATTGGGGAAAAAGTCAACTGTGGCCAATTGATAGTCAAACCTCATGATTTTTGACCCACATCAACATAATGAACTCATATGAACTATTTGGTCAAGTTTGGATCACAATTCCACAAGAAATTTGATCAGATCACCAAAAGGGCAAAATGGTCATTTTTAGGGTTTTGACTGCACAAAGGCAATTTTTGACTGTTTGACCTAACCAATGGCAAACCAAGATCACATATGGACTCAAGGACTCAATGGCATTGTCTTAACCCATTCAAAAAGTTCAAAAGATCTCAATTGCATAGGATTGACAGATGAATTTTTCAGTCAACTAATCAAAATTTGACTGTACACTGAAAAGTCAAACTTTGACTTTTTGGTCAAAATCAAGTGCCAAGATTCATTTTTCATCAAGACATGTCAAATTATGAAACTTGTTCATCAAGAAACCCAAAATTGCAAATTAGGGTTTAAAATGAAAAAATTTCATAACTTAGAAATTTTCTAAGTTATAAAATTTTCTTATTTTTTCCTAACTTTGTCCCATTTTTTCACCAAGATGAAAATGGATTCAAACAAAACTTGAAACATGAAAGTTGTAGTCCATTGCAAAATCTACAACTTTTATTCACAAAGTTTTCTCCAAGGAAGCTTGTATCTCAAGTTATGATTTTTGGAACAAGGGTGCAAAACACTTTTAACTTAGAGAAATTTTGTCCTATTCTAGGCAGGATTTTTGTCCAACTTCTTGGCCCTTTTTCACATGGTTCCACTTGGAGTTTCAATTTGAATTACAAAGATGGATTATAGTACACATTCCAAGATTTCCAAATTGTCAATGAACTTCTCAAACACCCTTGTGGTTAGAGAGAATCAAATTTGCAAAGTTGGCCAAAACTCACTTTTGTTCATGGCCAAAGCATGTTCATAACAATTGCATTTTTCAAATCAGCAAGGTTTGTGATAGCTTGCAGGCCTCTAAACCTCTTCACACTCAATAATTTAATTCCTAACCATTGTGTTAAGGCTTTATTTCATTCATTTGGACAATACATGCTAAATTAACCCTTAATTGGAAAAAGCAAAATTGCCATTTTTGAAAAGTGATACTTTATGTCAAGTTCCAAATCCTTGAGGTACAGGCCAGATCTTTGAAGCAAAAGTTTGTACACAAATCCCATTTATCAAGAGCAAATTCTGCAGCATAGAGATATAGAGTACACAGGCCTGCATAAGAACTTGAACCTCTTGGCTTCAAAAAGAAGCAACTTTGCAAAACAGAACCAACTTTCACTTCCTGCAAACCAAGAGCTTAAGCAAACCTTGTGAACATTTTCCATACATCAAACCAAGCCTGAAACACGACTCAACCACCCCTCATACCTCCTAATACACCAAAACACCACCTTACTGCAGAAACAGGGCACCCCCTGCAACTTGAGTTCCATAACTAATTCATGTCGTGCGTTTTGGCCAAAAGGAGTTCAAACACATTCCATTCCATCCACCTGAACTATTTCAAGCCTTAAAATCAAGCTGTAACACCTCTAACCCTACTTGCCATTTTTACTTTCAAGCTATGCAGGTGGACTTTCATAGCACGATACAGTTTGTTTCAAAGCAAGCTAGGCATTTGGGAAGCATCCTTGGACTTCATGCAAGCTCAACCAAAGCTCAAACTCCATTGAAGGTTGCTACATTGCTCTGTTCAAGTCAAGCTGAAACAGGTAATCTATGGACTTCTATCTCTCTATCCAGGCATGATTAAGCTTAGGTTTGTGAATGAAACATGTTCTACTCATAGCCCTGAAGCCATACATGTGTTCACTTTTCATTAATATTAAGCATGATGTGAGAATTTTAGCCATGAACATTGAAGAAAAACTAGGTCAGAAATTGGGGGTGATGAAATTCTCCCTGGTTTCTTAGAGTTAGGTCAAGTATTTTATATGTTTGAAATCGTGGTTTGATGCTCTACATTGTTTGTGTTATGAGTTTTAGCTAAAAATCAAGGAATCAGGAGTTTGTATGAAGCAAGGAAAACGCGCGTTTTTTGTTGTTCAAACAGAGCTGGAGGTTGAAGACAGAGTTGGCTTGGGCTGGGCCTGAGTCAGCTTGCTTTTTGCACCCCTTTTTTCCATTTGCACCCCCCTGGCCCATTATGTGAAATATTTGACATTTTTGCATTTTTCTTTTTGATTCTGATTTTATATATTTTGCTCAAGCATAAAAAACTCCAAAAATATTTTTCCACATTTTTTTACATTTATTTGGCATTTATTTGCTTTATTAAAATATATGTATGTAAATAAATATATTTCCTTTTCATTTTAAAACCCTAAAAATAATACAAAAAAATATTTATTTTTAGTTATTATTTTTTATTTACATTTTGAAAATATTTTCTAAAATATACATTTTTGTAAATATTTAATATTATATTTTGTACATATTTAGCATATTAAATATATATAATATATACATATACATATTTTATTAAACATTTAGGGCAAAAATATAGAAATAATACATTTTTTATCTTTATTAATATTTGACACCAAAAATACTTTTTCTACAATATACTTCTTTTTTATTATTAGTGTATAAATTAGTATATATTGTACATAATTAATAAATAAATACTATTTATTCAAAAAATTAGGGTTTTGCCCTAAACAACAAAAATAACCAAAAAAAATGACTTTTTTTATCTTGTTTATACTTCAAACATGAAAACCTTTTTTCATACATAAATAATCTTTTTTTTGCATAATACATAGCATTTTGACATTTATTTATTTATATGTTAAATATTAATTTGTATATTCGATATGGTTGTAATAATTTAGATTTTATTTCCTTGTCAAATATCCCCCAAATCCAAATTTGTACCCCCCCCCCCCCTCCCTATATCATGTTGTAATAGCTTAGCCTTTAAATTTTCGCATTTAAAAGCTTTCAATTATGCCATGCTTAGACTTAGGGTTTGTATGCAAATAAAATCAACAAGTAGTTTGACCTAAATCCAAGATAAACATGCATGAAAAACAAACACAATGCACACTTGCACCCTTAGGGTTACTCCATTTGTTGCCTTCAAAAATGGGCCATGTTTGCATGTCAAGTACTTTGGCAAAACAAAAAAAAACAAACAAAATGGTCATAGTCCCTCGATGACGCTATCTTGTTGCCTAAACAAAATGATCATAGTCCCTTAAGAAAATTGCCAAAATACTTGACACCATTGCTTTCATGGTCTATACGATGACCCGCGCCCGTCCCATTAACATCCTAACGCAAGGTTGTTCACCAAACACAATGGTGAAACAACACTGTTAAAAGGGTTAAAACACAAGAAAAATCTTTGAGTAAAATAGGGTAGACAAACTCTTAGTTACTTGATCAAAACATGCAAAAAAACATCCTTGCTACTTTTCAAAAAACACACTCCACAACACAACTTTCAAAAACAACTTTCAAAAACATTGAAACATCTTTTCAAAAAGACAAACACCTTTGTAGAACATTCAAATACGAATTGTTACAAAGGTTGCCTAGACAAGGCATCTTTTTCAAAACATTTTCAAAACCACACACAAAGCACCATTTCAAACAATTGAAACTACAAAGCAAGTGATCTAAGCAAGTAACTAAGAGCCCATGGATAACCATGGATAGAAAGGGTGATAATACCTTCCCTTTCTATAATCTACTCCCCGAACCCAAGAAAACATCTCAAAGGTTTTTCCTGTGCTTTTTAACCTTTCCTTAGGATAAAATAAAAAGTCGGTGGCGACTCTTGCTCAACCGAAACATTTGCAAAAACAAACACAAAAACCAAGTCAGTTCTCCCACCGTATCACAGAACTGGAGACTCTGATGGGGAATCCTTTTTAAGTGGAGTAACCTTAGGGCCTAGATCACCCTTTTGCATGATTAATTGTTTGTTTTGATTGCTTTACATTTTGGTTCTCTTGTTTGGGCTTGAAATCCTCCACCCGGATTTGGGAAACATTCATAGATAGAAATACGTTGTGGAAACTGTGCGGGGTATACCGACACGGTTGAAGCAATAGCTATATTAGTGCGACATATTTGTGAGTACCGGTAACCCTTGAGTTCAATCAAGGAGAGTATGGGGCCGCTGAGTGATGTCACTAAGCACTAATGACCTAGAACCTTACTTGACCATCTTGGCCTTTTATTAGGGGTAGTGAGATGACCGGCTTTGGTGCAGTCCGAAGTTGGTAGATACTCGATACTACACTCATTGAGGGTTGTTTTATTGGAATATTTTGGTCGCTAGTTAAGTGGCTAAACCAAAACAATGAACATAGAAAACAATCCGATGATATTGAGCTCCTTTGAACCCGGTTACTATTTATAGGACAGGTTTTAAGCCAACTAAACTCAAGAGGGTACTTACCTATGAAACCCCATGCAAGCCTGAAACTAGGGTTTTGTGTGATTTGCTTGTACATGTATTTGTGCATACATCATGAACATCATAAAGCATCATATGCATCCACTAACCATTTCAAGGGTTTGGATCTTCATCTTTGTTCTTGTTTTGTAGGTCATGGAAATTCTTCGCAGGAAAACTATTCAAGTCAACCTTGTGAGAATCCCTCCTCAACTCAAGGAGCTTACATCCAGAATTCCATAAAGCTCTCTCTTCAGTGAAAGACATGGTGAAAGTGTTGTTCCAGTTCTTTGACCCCCTTCACCACTGTTTCACCTTTCCCGACTACCAATTGGTGCCTACTTTGGAGGAATTTTCTCAACTCCTGAGAATTCCTATTCTTAATCAACTACCCTACAACGGTACGGAAAAAGAACCAAAACCTGAAGATGTTGCTCAAGCACTACACTTGCAACCATCTGACATCAAGGGGCATTGGGAAACCAGAAGTGGTGTCAAGGGCTTCTTGGCAAAGTTCTTGTTTGAGAAGGCACAAGAGTGTTGGAATTCCTTGGATCTGCAAGCCTTTGAAGAGATTGTGGCACTCCTTATTTATGGGTTGGTCTTGTTCCCAAATCCTGACCAACTTATAGACGTGAATGCTGTCAAGATTTTCCTATCCAGGAATCCCATACCTACATTGCTTCGGGACATCCTTCACTCATTTTACACACGAACAATGAGGAAGAGAGGTGTTCTCATGTGCTGTACTCCTCTCCTTGCAAGGTGGTTTATTTCTCACCTTCCACAATCAGTTTTGAAGAACGAGCAGGGTTCAAGGTGGTCACAACGACTGATGACCCTCACACATTCTGATGTACATTGGTGTTCTCGATCCAGAGAAAATTTCATCATCATCGATCGTTGTGGTGAGTTCCCTAATGTTCCATTACTTGGCATTAGGGGAGGCATTACCTACAACCCCTGTCTAGCTTTAAGACAATTTGGATACGCTCGGAGGGATGGCCCTCATGACATGCTGATTCCTGACCTAGTTTTTGACTTCGACAATGATGCGCAAGGACTTCGACAAAGGTTCATCAGAGCTTGGAGGATGCCTAACAAGGTAGATAGCAAGACACTGGGACACATGAACTCCATCCCTCTTGAGCCTTACCTCAAGTGGGTACAAACCCGCGCCCACAGTCTTATGATGCCTTACCCTCACATTCTCCCTTTGATCAAAGAGCCTGTTAAGGAAGGAGAGGTTTCATACACCATCCTACATCCTGACATGCCAACATCATGGGAGGAAATGCAGAAGAGTTGGGTCCAACTCAAGGAAGAAAGGGATACTTTTGAAGCCAGCTTCTACGCCAATGAGAAGAAGGTTTTGGAGCTTACCCGCCGACTTCACGAGGAGGAGACCCTCAACACTTACATTGCACCAAAGAGGATGCGCAACATCTTTTTACCCTAAGAAGTTTTTGTAATATTTGGCCCATGGGGCATTTATGTACTGACAAAATTTCTTCTTATTAATATGACGTGTGTTCTTTTTGTCTGCAACAATTTTGAATTTCTAAATCCTTGAATGCATTACATGAATAAACATATCATTCATCATATGCATAAACAGGTCTTCACACCAGGTTTCCTTATCTTCCTGCTGTTTATTTCAGTAAGATGGATATTAAGCAGATGGTCAAAGATCTGCAGGCACAAAACTCGCAGTTTCAACAGCTCCTTATGACCTTGGCAGAGGGTCAGGAGGGTCTTAAAGCACTGTTAGGGAATAAAGAGCAAGAAAAAGGAAAAAAGAAAAAGAAAAGAGTTGGGGTAGCTACACTGGGAAGAAGATTTGAGAATGAAGCTAGGAGAGTTCTTGAGTTCCCCTCCACATCTGACGAGGGTACCGGTAAAGAAAAAGGAGTTGCATTACCCTCTGAGTCTGAGGCTGAAGAAGAAGAGGTTGAGGAAGAGGAGGATTATTCAGAGCAGCAATACCCACCAGCGGACGACAGATATAAAAACCTGGAGGATAGATTGGCAGCCATGGAGTTGCAACGGGTTCCTGGGCTAGATTTTGAAGAATTGGGACTAATTGCTAGGATTGTTATCCCTCCCAAATTCAAGGTACCAACTTTCACAAAATATGATGGTCTGTCTTGCCCAAAGATGCACCTGAGGTCATATGTCAGAAAAATTCAACCTCATTCATCCTATAGAAATCTCTGGGTACACTTTTTCCAGGACAGCTTGTCCGGTACTCAGCTAGATTGGTTTTACCAGCTTGAGAGGTCAGAAGTGCATAATTGGGAAGACTTGGCAGCTGCCTTCTACCGCCGGTATCAATATAACACTGACTTGGCGCCGACCCGTACTCAGTTACAAAGTATGGGGATGGCCTCAAATGAGGGGTTCAAAGAATACGCCCAGAAATGGCGCGACTTGGCCGGAAGGGTACAACCACCGCTTTCAGATAGGGAGCTAGTTGATATGTTCTTGGGGACCCTATCTGGCCCTTTCTTCAACCATTTGATCGGGAGCTCTTCTGCAGGGTTTACCGAACTGATTCTGACTGGCGAACGGGTGGAAGCTGGTATTAAGAGCGGAAAAATTCAAAGGGGTGCCTCTGCGTCCACAGCTGTTAAAAAACTGTTCTCTGCCAAGAAAGAAGTAGTTGTTATATACTCTCAGAAAGGATTGGGAAGAACTGAGCGTCGGCCGACTGTAGGTGCCGTGATGATTCAAAATTCGTCAAATGATCAGCCTCGTAACCATCAGTCTAGACCTAATCAGCAACGGGTAGAACGGCCAAAATAGCAGTTCACCTGCATCAACATGACGCCCGCACAAGTTCTTCCCCATTTGTTGAAGCTGAATCTCACCAATATTAAAGAGGCGCCAAAGAATGTGAATACCACTTCCCCACATTATCATCCCAATGCTAAATGTGCCTATCATTATGACAGCGCCGGGAATGACACCAACGATTGCTGGGCGCTTAAGAATAAAATTCAGGATTTGATAGACGCTAAAGAGGTTGAGTTCGACACCCCTGAGAAGCCGAATGTAATCTCCGCTCCAATGCCAAAGCATGGTCGCAATGTCCATGTTGTTGAAGAAGATCTGCTTGTTTCTACTGTTGATGATCTGATAACTCCACTACTGACAATCAAATTGAATCTGTTGAAGGCTGGGATTTTCCCAGGTTGTAAAGAAGACTGCTACCTTTGTTCCTCCTTACCAACCGACTGTCCATTGCTGAAGATAGGCATCCAACGCCTAATGGACAACCAAGAAATTCTTTTCAAAAAGACTCCTGTTACTCCAACTCCTATCAACGAAGTTTCAATAATAACCATTTTCGCCAATCTTTCCAAGGTCCCCAAAAGACCTGTTAAGATTACATCCGCTCTAAAGACTGTACCTTTGAAGATAACCATGCCTGGGCCCGTCCCATAAAAATCTGAAAAATCAATACCGTGGAATTATGGTGGAGAAATCTACTACCACGGTGTTAAACAAATTGAGATAACTGAGGAAAGTTCTGATGAAGAGACTTCCGACATTGGAAACATTGCCGGAACGAACAAAATTACCCGAAGTGGAATAATTTTCTCTCCAGAGATTGCCCCTCCAAAGGCAATCTTTGGACCCTTAGCTGCTCCCAAGGTTACCCCTGCACCGGTAAAACTATCTGCAAGAACTCCAATGATTGAAGAAGTTGTTACTCCTATGGTTGCCCCTTCTGCTACTGCTGATAAAGGGAAAGGGATCCAAGAAGAGCTCGTCAGGACGAGGGCTCAGCCATTGGTCATCCCCGAAACCTCTAAAAAAGAAATGGAGGAGATTCTGAAAATAATTAAGAAGAGTGATTATGATGTGGTGGAGCAACTGGGGCAAACCCCCTCAAAGATCTCCATGTTGGCCCTGCTACTTTGTTCGGAGGCTCATGCCAAAGCCTTGATAAGGTTTTTGAAAACAGCCCATGTGCCCCAAGAAACCTCAGCCAATCAATTCCAGGATTGTGTAGCCAGTCTTACCGCCGACAACGGCCTGGGTTTCTCTGATGCTGACCTGGCTCCTAAGGGAAGAAAGCACAATGACGCACTGCATGTGTCGGTTGAATGCCGAGGAACCACTCTCGCCCATGTCTTGGTCGATACTGGTTCTTCCCTAAACGTGCTGCCTAAGAAAGCTCTGGACCGGTTGGATTGTGAAGGCTTGGAGCTGAAACCGAGTAATATCATTGTCAGGGCCTTTGACGGGTCTAAAAGGATGGTGCATGGGGAGGTCGACATTCCCATCAAGGTAGGCACTGAAGTGTTCCACTCAACCTTCTACGTGATGGACATCCGTCCATCATACTCTTGCTTGCTAGGAAGACCTTGGATTCATAATGCTGGGGCAGTCACGTCCTCTCTACATCAGATGTTGAAATACCTTGTTAAGGGTAAAATCATAATTGTACACGGTGAGGAGGAGTACATGATCAGTCATCTTAATTCCTTTCGGTATGTGGAAGTGGATGGCGAATTCATCGAAACACCCTTTCAACACTTTGAGGAAGTTTCTCCCGAGGTGGCAGTAGCAAAGGCAATAGCTGAGGTACCCAAGCAGGTGGCCAGGATGGCATCTCTGAAAGACGCAAAGGCTGCAATGAAGGAGGGAAAGAGCACGGCATGGGGACAGTTACCTGACTTTCCCCACAAGACAGACAAGTTTGGGTTGGGATTTACGGCTGCGGGGCAAAAGGCTATGCGTCGCTCCAAAATTGAAAGGACACCCATCAAGATTTCTCCTCATGGAATCAATGCTTTAGAAGACGAAGACGAAGAGGGTAACGTTGAAGATTGGATCTTCCCAACCATTGAAGGGGGACTGCACAACTGGGAGGCGAAAGACTTCGTTCCCATTATTTTCATCAATCAGTAATTTATCTTTCGAACATTTCCTGTTGGTCTATAATAATTACTAAAACAATCCGCACACTGTTTTTCACCTCATGCCTTGCCCGGGGCATGTAGGTCCATTTGTAAGGGCTTGATTCTCTTCATAATCATATGCCATGTTTAATGAATCATTGGACGTTTTTCATTTATAAACTGCCGTGTTCATTTTCTTTCCTTTTGCATTTTTGTTTGTTTAAGGATGGCTATCCCTTACACACACCCATACTCACAAATGCAGGTACCCATCCACTCCGGATTCCATGGGTGACTATTCTGTTTTACCCTTCAAAAACTCTGAAGATTTGGTCAATCAGGCTGAGTATGAAGATGACGAAGATTGTGAAGTACCGGGAGAGTTAGCCAGACTTCTACAACAAGAAGAGAGGGTCATCTTACCTCATGAAGAGTTGTTGGAAACCGTCAACTTAGGAACAGAGGAAGACAGGAAAGAAGTCAAAGTGGGTGCCAATCTGGAACCAAGTGTCAAGGAACGCTTAATACAGTTGTTGAATGAATACGTTGAAATTTTTGCCTGGTCTTATGAAGACATGCCGGGGTTAGACACAGATATCGTGGTTCATTGTCTCCCTACAAGAGAAGACTGTCCACTGATCAAGCAAAAAGTCCGCCGAATAAGGCCCGACATGTCTGAGAAGATTAAAGCTGAAGTAATGAAGCAATTCAACGCTGGCTTTCTGGTTGTTACTTCCTATCCACAATGGGTTGCTAACATTGTGCCCGTTCCTAAAAAAGACGGCAAGGTCAGAATGTGTGTGGACTACCGGGATTTGAACAGGGCCAGCCCTAAAGATGATTTTCCGCTACCACATATCGACATTTTGATTGACAACACTGCGCAGCACAAAGTATTTTCTTTCATGGACGGATTCTCGAGCTACAACCAGATTAAAATGTCCCCCGAGGACATGGAGAAAACTACTTTTGTTACACAATGGGGTACCTTCTGCTACAAGGTGATGCCGTTCAGACTGAAGAACGCAGGGGCAACTTATCAACGCGCCATGGTAGCTTTGTTTCATGATATGATACATCATGAGATTGAAGTTTACATAGACGACATGATAGCTCGATCACAAACGGAAGAAGGGCACCTCGAACATTTGCAGAAGCTGTTTGCCAGGTTGAAGGAGTACAAACTCAGACTGAATCCAAGCAAGTGCACTTTTGGAGTTAGGTCTGGTAAACTTCTGGGATTTATTGTCAGCAACAAGGGCATTGAGGTCGATCCAACAAAAGTAAAAGCTATACAAGAAATGCCTGCCCCCATACTGAAAAGGAGGTTAGAGGGTTCTTGGGACGCTTGAACTATATTGCCATATTCATCTCTCATCTGACGTCTACCTGTGAGCCAATTTTCAAACTATTGAAGAAGGATCAGGTAGTTGAATGGAACGACGATTGCCAAGTTGCTTTTGATAAGATCAAGGAGTACTTATTGGAACCTCCTATTCTGATGCCACCCGTCGAAGGAAGACCGTTGATCATGTATCTGACCGTTTTGGACAACTCAATGGGGTGTGTACTGGGCCAGCATGACGAGTCTGGTCGAAAAGAGCATGCCATTTATTACCTTAGCAAAAGGTTTACCGACTGTGAGACTCACTACTCACTGCTCGACAAAACTTGCTGCACTTTGGTATGGGCTGCTCGCCGACTAAGGCAGTATATGTTGACTCATACCACTTTGTTGATTTCCAAAATGGACCCGATCAAATATATCTTCGAGAAGCCTGCTTTATCTAGAAGAATTGCTAGATGGCAAATGATCCTGACTGAGTATGACATCCAGTATACTACCCAAAAAGCTATAAAAGGGAGTGTACTAGCTAACCATCTAGCTCATCAAGCTATCGAAGATTATCAATCCATGAGATTCGACTTCCCAGACGAGGACATCATGACATTGGATGACATTGAAGGTAACGGACTGTATGACGGACCTAAAAATGGATCCCGATGGACCCTGTACTTTGATGGTGCTTCAAATGCACTTGGAAATGGTATCGGTGCGGTACTCATTTCCCCATAAGGTTGCCATACACCTTTCACTGCCCGACTTTGTTTCAGCTGTACCAACAACATGGCCGAATATGAAGCTTGCATCTTTGGTCTCAAGGCTGCTATAGACTTGGGAATCAAATCTTTGGTCGTATTTGGGGACTCGGCTTTGGTTATCAGTCAAATCAAAGGAGAGTGGGATACCAAACATCCTAATCTTATCCCATACAAAGAACATGTCCTAACATTGTTTCCTCATTTCGAGCAAATCACCTTCGAGCATTTCCCGCGAGAAGAGAATCAGCTAGCAGATGCTTTGGCTACAATGTCTTCCATGTTTAAACTCAATTGGGATAACGAGGCTCCCCAAATCACCATCGAGCGAATGGATGAACCTGCGCATTGTCATGAGATTAATACCGAAGAAGTAGTGGAACAACCCTGGTTCCATGAAATCAAAAGGTATCTCCAGACTAGAGAATATCCTGAAGGAGCTTCAGTAATTGACAAGAAGTTCTTAAGGAGATTTGCAGCCAAGTTCTTCCTAAGCAATGGCATCCTTTATAAGCGTAGCCATGATTGTGTTTTACTTCGGTGTGTGGACAAAGCTGAAGCAGAGTTAATCATGACTGAGATACACAGTGGCACATTTGGCACCCACTTGAGCGGACATACGATGGCTAAGAAGATTCTAAGGGCAGGCTATTACTGATCTACCATGGAAGCTGATTGCCATCAACATTCTCGTACTTGCCACAAATGTCAAATCTACACCGACAAGGTTCATATTCCTCCTGTTCCTCTCAACGTTCTGACAGCTCCTTGGTCATTCGCAATGTGGGGCATTGACATGATTGGAGAGATCAAGCCCACGGCATCCAACGGACATCGCTTCATTTTGGTCGCTATTGACTATTTTACCAAGTGGGTCGAAGCAGCTTCCTTTGCCTCTGTTACAAAAAATATGGTTGCCTGCTTCATCAAGAAGAACCTCATATGCCGGTATGGTGTCCCCGACAGGATCATCACAGACAACGGTACAAATCTGAACAATACTATGATCATCGCTCTATGCGAACAGTTCAAGATTTATCATCACAATTCATCTCCCTATCGGCCGAAGATGAACGGTGTTGTTGAAGCTGCGAACAAAAACATCAATAAGATCATTCAGAAAATGACAGTTACCTACAAGGACTGGCATGAGATGTTACCGTTTGCTCTGCATGGATATCGTACCACGGCACGTATTTCAACAGGGCAACCCCATTTTCTTTGGTATATGGCACGGAAGTTGTCCTACCCATGGAAGTTCAGATTCCTTCTTTAAGGATTATGAAGGACGCTGGTTTGAGTGAAGACGATTGGATTCAGACCCGACTTGATCAACTCAATTTGATCGACGAGAAACGACTCACTGCTGTTTGCCATGGTCAGACGTACCAAAAACGGATGATCAAGGCTTTCAACAAGAAAGTAAGACGTCAAGTATATCAAGTCAGAGATCTTGTAGTCAAGCAGATCATCTTACCGCAAAGTGATCCCAGGGGCAAATGGACTCCTACTTACGAAGGACCGTTTGTAATCAAGAGCATCTTTTCTGGTGGAGCAATGATTTTGACCACCATGGACGACGACGATTTGCCACACCCTACGAACGCAGACATAGTCAAAAGATACTACGCATGAAACAACCCGGCAATTCAAAAACCAGAAAGGGCGACTTGGGCAAAAATGGGCATCCCGGTGAACCGAAAACCCGAAAGGGCGGTTCAGGCAAAAATTAGGGATAAAACAAAAAAAAAATTGTACACCCGGCAAGTTGAAAACCCGAAAGGGCGGCTTGGGCAAAAAAGGGTTTCCCGGTGGATCGAAAACCCGAAAGGGCGATTCAGGCAAAAGTTAGGGAATTGAAGCATATGGCTATGTCTCGTTGGATCACTTCAAAGAACAATATCTTCATCAACAAGCTCCGAGTTTCTGATCAATCCAATCATCGGCGGACGAAGCAGTGAATGGACAAGATATTCAGAGTTGTGAAGGCTATAGCAGAATGGGAATCCCATGGAATTGTTACACATAGCCATCTTTCTTTTGTATAAATTTTTCAAATGTTTGCGACAACATTCTCTTACTAGGATGTCTGTTTCCTTTGTACAAAGATACTCATAAAAAGTTAATACAAATACACTTCCAAGTGCAGAAATTTGCTTTGCCTTCCTTTTTTTTTCACACTTATGTTTTATTTGAGAAACGTCCAATGTTTTGTTAAATAGGCATATGCATTTGAACATAATCATTTGCTTACAAAATTAAGAAAAGATGATTGCTGATAGGTTGAAGGTATAGGTAGATATCTTGATACCCTTTCAGAAGAAATCCCCAGCGGAATTAAACTTCAAGATCCCCAACAGAGTTAAACTTCAGGATCCTCAACAGAGAAAAAGCTTTCTAAAAGTTGGATTCCCCAGCTAAAGGGCATTCCAGAACTTAATTCCCCTCAGAGTCAAGTTTCAAATCCCCAGTGGAGCCCAAAAAACCTAAATATCCTATCCCAACGGAACCAGGATAATGAACACTCTCCCCACATAGATACTTCCAAACAGATTTAAGATTCTCAGTCCCATTCCTCCAGCATAAATCTCCCAGGTTTTAAACTTCCCAGTAGAGATTTTCAAAGCTTTCCTTGTTCCCCAAGCAGTCAGAAGTCAACAAGGATGTCTCAGCTTCAGCAATCAAAGATTCTTGCAATCCCCTGCAGCAGTCAAGGATTCACTTTCCCCGACAGTAGTCAAGATTCTTTTATCTCCGGCTATCCAGGATTCATCTATCCTCAGCAAGACAGCTCATCAGCTTACATGCGCATTCACTACATTCATATATCATAAACATTGATATAACATATATATTGCATCATACATTTCATGCAACATAACTTTGTGTTTCAGCTAATATTTTTCCCTTTTCAGGATAAGATTAATAAGCTTCAACTTCAACTTTTGAAAACAGTTTACGGACGCTTCCCAACATGGATGCTGATCTATTGCTTATTCAACTCCAAGACTTCTGAAAATAGTTTACGGGTGCTTCCAGATATGGATGTCAATCTATCGCTTGTTCAGACTCAACTTCTGAAAAGAGTTTACGGGTTCTCCAGATATGGATGTTAATCTATCGCTTGTTCAGATTCAAGACTTCTGAAAACAGTTTACGGGTTCTCCAGATATGGATGTTAATCTATCACTTGTTCAAATTCAAGACTTCTGAAAACAGTTTACGGGTTCTCCAGATATGGATGTTAATCTATCGCTTGTTCAGATCCAAGACTTCTGAAAATAGTTTACAGGTTCTCCAGATATGGATGTTAATCTATCGCTTGTTCAGATTCAAGACCTCTGAAAATAGTTTACGGGTTCTCCAGATATGGATGTTAATCTATCGCTTGTTCAGATTCAAGACTTCTGAAAACAGTTTATGGGTTCTCCAGATATGGATGTTAATCTATCGCTTGTTCAGATTCAAGACCTCTGAAAACAGTTTACGGGTTCTCCAAATATGGATGTTAATCTATCGCTTGTTCAGATTTAAGACCTCTGAAAACAGTTTACGGGTTCTCCAGATATGGATGTTAATCTATCGCTTGTTCAGATTCTCAACTTATGAAAACAGTTTACGGGTTCTCCAGATATGGATGTTAATCTATCGCTTGTTCAGATTCAAGACCTCTGAAAACAGTTTACGGGTTCTCCAGATATGGATGTTAATCTATCGCTTGTTCAGATTTCCAGACCTCTGAAAACAGTTTACGGGTTCTCCAGATATGGATGTTAATCTATCGCTTGTTCAGATTCAAGACCTCTGAAAACAGGTTACAGGTTCTCCAGATATGGATGTTAATCTATCGCTTGTTCAGATTCCAGACCTCTGAAAACAATTTACGGGTTCTCCAGATATGGATGTTAATCTATCGCTTGTTCATATTCAAAACCTCTGAAAATAGTTTACGGGTTCTCCAGATATGGATGTTAATCTATCGCTTGTTCAGATTCCAACTTCTAAAAACAGTTTACGGGTTCTCCAGATATGGATGTTAATCTATCGCTTGTTCAGATCCAAGATTTCTGAAGACAGTTTACGGATGCTTCCAAATACGGATGTCAATCTATTGCTTATTCAGACCCCCAGCTCAGAGATGTTCCAAACATGGATAACTTTCTGATACTCAGCCATTCACCAACAACATACAATCCAGATGGCATCTTTAAGCCCATCCCCGACAAGATTCTGTCATATCTCCAGATGGCATCTCTAAGCCCATCTCCAGAAAGATTCCACCATCTCCAAATGGCATCTTTAAGCCCATTCTCGCACCTATGTTTTGACGAGTGCAAATTTACGGGCACTCTAGTGTCCAATCTCCTTTTACCTTCGAGACGCGAAAGGCAAACTTGCCAATCTAACTCTTCAGGTTCAAGAAGATTGAACAGGGGAAACTGTTGTACCCCAAAAATTTTCCTCTCATTTCATCAACATTTTCTCACCAAAAGACTCTTGGAACTCAAGATCAAGTTAGGGTTTGCTCTGCTCAAGACCCCTCCTTACACTGTTGACCCAAATTAGGGTTTGAGTTTGCACAGGGATGTTTTGACCTAAAATTCCCAAACTGACTTTCATGCTTCATGTTGGACTTACAAGTTTATCCATACCAAGTGTTGTACCCCAAAATTTGCCCTCCCATTTCCTCAACATTTTCTCATCACAAGACCCTTGGAGCTCAAGATCCAGTTAGGGTTTCCTCTGCTCAACACTTCTCCTTGCACTGTTGACCCAAATTAGGGTTTATGTTTGCACAAAGATATTTTGACCTAAAATGCCTAAGATGACTTTCATGCTTCCTGTTGGACTCCCAAGTTTATCCATACCAAGTTTCAAGCCTTGATTCTAATCTTTGCCCAGTCAATTGGACAGTTGACCTAGAAATCAGCTGTATTGGGGAAAAAGTCAACTGTGGCCAATTGACAGTCAAACCTCATGAAAATTGACCCACATCAACATTATGAACTCACATGTACCATTTGATCAAGTTTGGATCACAATTCCACAAGAAATTTGATCAGATCACCAAAAGGGCAAAATGGTCATTTTTAGGGTTTTGACTGCACAAAGGCAATTTTTGACTGTTTGACCTAGCCAATGGCAAACCAAGCTCACATATGGACTCAAGGACCCCATGGAATTGTCTTGACATACTCAACAAGTCCAAAAGATCCCAAATGCACAAAATTGACAGTTGAATTTCCCAGTCAATTGATCAATTTTGACTGTATACTAAAAAGTCAAACTTTGACTTTATGGTCAAAATCAAGTATCAAGATTCATTTTTCATCAAAACATGCCAAATCATGAAACTTGTTCATCAAGAAATCAAGAATCACAAATTAGGGTTGAAATGAAGATTTTTCATAACTTAGAATTTTTCTAAGTTATGAAAAACCCTAATTTTTTCCTAACTTTGTCCCACTTTCTCACCAAGATTCATTTGGATTCAAGCAAAAGTCAAAACATTAAAGTTGTAGTCCATTGCAAAATCTACAACTTTTATTCACAAAGTTTTCCCAAAAGAAGCTTGTAGCTCAAGTTACAATTTTTGGAACAAGGGTACCAAACCATTCTTAACTTAGAGAAATTTTGAACCATTTTAGGCAGGATTTTTGCCTAACTTCAAGACCACTTTTCACATGCTTCCACTTGGAATTTCAATTTTCATTTCAAAGATAGATTGTAGTACACATTCCAAGCTTTCCAAAATGTCCAAGAACTCATCAAACAACCTCATGGTTAGGGAGAATCGAATTTGGCAAGTTGGGAAAAACTCACTTTGTTTATGGCCATTTTACATGTTCATACATCTAGGCCATTTTGAAATCAGCTTGCATTCTTTGATTACAGGTCCTATATCTCATTTGCACTCAATAATTTAATGCATATCCCTTGTGCCAAGACCTTATTTTGTGTGTTCAAACATTATATGCAAGATTAAGCCATTTTTAGATAAAGCATTTTTGCCATTTTTGAAAAGAAGTGCTTTATGTCAATTTGTAAATCAAGAAGGTACAAAGAAAATCTCTGAGGCACAAGTTATTAGACTAATCCCACTGATCAAGGAGAGATTATGCAGCATGCTAGAGGGGCATGTACAAGCCTAAAACACCAACTTGCCATTTCTTGCTTAAGTTAGAAGTAACTTGGCATAACAAACAGAACTTCACATTCCTGTCAAGGCAAGCTTAAGAAAAGATTGCAAACAAATTCCCTACATCCTAACTGAGCTAGAACACGAGCCAACCATCTCCAACACCCTCTCAAACACAGAATCACCATAAAAATGCAAAAACAGGGCTTAGGCTGCAGTTGGATTCCCACAACTCATTTCCATCGTGCACTTCCATCCAAACCACTTCAAACACTTTCCCTACCATCCATACAAACTGTCCAAAGCATTGGAAGCAGACTGTAACACCTCTAACCAACATCACCATTTTCATTTTTCTGTTTTGCAGGTGGAGTTCTATAGCTCGATTCAGCTAGTTTCAAAGCAAACTAAAGGTTGGAGAAGCATCCCTGAACTTCAAGCAAGCTATTCCAATCATCACCTTGCACTGAAAGTACCTCCATTGCCAGATACGATTCAAGCTGAACAGGTAAGTTCATGGACTTCTATCTCCCTATCCAGGCATTGTTAGCTCTAGGTTTGTGAATGAAAAATGTTCTACTCATGCCCCTGAAGCTGTACATATCTTTACTTTCCATTTATTTTGCATGTGCTATGAGAATTTAAGGTCTGAACATTGATGGAAACTTAGGTCAAGAATTAGGGATGGAGAAATTCTCTCTCATCTTAGAGAGTTAAGTCAAGTTCTTTATATGTCTGGATTCGTCTTTTAATGCTCTACATTTTTCATGTTGTGAGTTTTGCTTGAAAGTCCAGGAATCTAGAGATAGAAAACGCGCGTTTTTGTTCATGTTCAAACAGTCTGGAGGTTGAAGACAACCGTTTTGGGCTGGGCTTGGTTGTTTTTCCTATTTGCACCTCATTTCTACTTTTGCACCCCCTTGGCCCATTATGCTTATTCTTATGATTTTTTGACCTTTTCTTTTTTGTTCTGACTTATTTATTTTTTCTCATAATATCAAAAATATAAAAATTATTTTTTAAACCATTTTTGTATTTATTAGGCATTTGTTTGTTCAAATGGGTATTTGTACATAAATAAATATATAGATATACTCTTATTCAAAATACTAAAAAATAATGCAAACATGTTTATTTTCTGATTTTATTTTATATTACCTCTTGAAAACATTTTACATAAAATATACTTTTTTTAATAAATATTAAATAGTTTATTTTTGTATATATAATATATATTTAGTAAATAATATAAATACTTATATATTTATTAGTATATTTAGGAAAGAATATAAAAGTAATACATTTTTATTTTTTTATTAATATTTGATCTCAAAAATTACTTTTTTACAAATATACTTCATTTTTATTTTATTTTTGTACATAATTAATAAACATTGTATATATTAAATAATAAATACCTTTTATTTGCAAAATTAGGGTTTTGCCCTAAATACATAAAAACTCCAAAAATTAATACTTTTTATTTTGTTTATTTGACATATAAAAAACACTTTTTTTCATACATATAAAAAACATTTTTTTTGCATCTTGCATATTTATTCCATTTTTATTTAATTATTGTATATTAAATAATTTGTATAATTCAATTTTGATGTAATAGTTAGGTTTAAATTCCTTGTCAAAATACCCCCATTTGAACATTTGTACCCCCCTTCCCATATGTTGTGTTGTAATAACTTAGGAACTTTATTTTTTGCACTTTAAAGCTTTCTAATTATGCCATGTTAGAATTAGGGTTTGTATGCAAATCAATTAACCGAAAATAGTTTGACCTAAATTCAAGATAAACAAGCATGAAAATGGACAACACTAATCACACTTGCGCCCCTATGGTATTCCACTTGTTGCCTTCAATAATGGGTCATATTGCATGTTAGGTCTCTTTGGGCAAAACAAAACAATTCAAATGATCATAGTCCCTCATTGACGCTTTCGAAAGTTGCCTAAAAAATGATCAAGTCCCTCCAAGGAAAAATTGCCCAAAGATACTTGGCACCATTGCAATTATGGTCTAAACGATGACCCGCGCCCGTCCCTTTCACATCCTAACACAAGATTGTCCACCAAATACAATGGTGGAACAAATTTGTTAAAAGGGTTAAAACGTAGCAAAGATCTTTGAGAAATTTAGGGTAGATAGCTCTTGATTACTTGCCAATTTGCAAAACAAAACACTTGTCTATTTTTCAAAACCACACATCACTACACTTTCAAAACAACTTTCAAAAACATTGAAAACCTTTTCAAAAGACATACATCTTTGTATACATCCCAACATGGATCATTACAAAGGTTGCCACCACATTGGCCTCTTTTCAAAACATTTTCAAACCCACACACACAAAGCACCATTTCAAACAATTGAAAATTAAGGCAAGTTGATCTAAGCAAGTAACTAAGAGCCCATGGATAACCATGGATAGAAAGGGTGCTAATACCTTCCCTTTCTATAATCTACTCCCCGAACCCAAGAAAACATCTCAAAGGTTTTTGCTGTGCTTTTTAACCTTTCCTTAGGATAAAATAAAAAGTCGGTGGCGACTCTTGCTCAACCGAAACATTTGCAAAAACAAACGCAAAACCTCAAGTCAGTTCTCCCACCGTATCACACCAAGTTTCAAGCCTTGATTCCAATCTTTGCCCAGTCAATTGGACAGTTGACCTAGAAATCAGATGTATTGGGGAAAAAGTCAATTGTGGCCAATTGACAGTCAAACCTCATGATTTTTGACCCACATCAACATAATGAACTCATATGAACTATTTGGTCAAGTTTGGATCACAATTCCACAAGAAATTTGATCTGATCACCAAAAGGGCAAAATGGTCATTTTTAGGGTTTTGACTGCACAAAGGCAATTTTTGACTGTTTGACCTAACCAATGGAAAACCAAGATCACATATGGACTCAAGGACTTAATGGAATTGTCTTGACCCATTCAACAAGTTCAAAAGATCTCAATTGCATAGGATTGACAGATGAATTTTTCAGTCAACTAATCAAAATTTGACTGTACACTGAAAAGTCAAACTTTGACTTTTTGGTCAAAATCAAGTGCCAAGATTCATTTTTAATCAAGACATGTCAAATTATGAAACTTGTTCATCAAGAAACCCAAAATTGCAAATTAGGGTTTAAAATGAAAAAATTTCATAACTTAGAAATTTTCTAAGTTATAAAATTTTCTTATTTTTTCCTAACTTTGTCCCATTTTTTCACCAAGATGCAAATGGATTCAAACAAAACTTGAAACATGAAAGTTGTAGTCCATTTCAAAATATACAACTTTGATTCACAAAGTTTTCTCCAAGGAAGCTTGTATCTCAAGTTATGATTTTTGGAACAAGGGTGCAAAACACTTTTAACTTAGAGAAATTTTGCCCTATTCTAGGCAGGATTTTTGTCCAACTTCTTGGCCCTTTTTCACATGATTCTACTTGGAGTTTCAATTTGCATTACATATATGGATTATAGTACACATTCCAAGCTTTCCAAATTGTCCAAGAACTTCTCAAACACCCTTGTGGTTAGAGAGAATCGAATTTGCAAAGTTGGCCAAAACTCACTTTTGTTCATGGCCAAAGCATGTTCATAACAATTGCATTTTTCAAATCAGCAGGGTTTGTGATAGCTTTCATGCCTCTAAACCTCTTCACACTCAATAATTTAATGCCTAACCATTGTGTTAAGGATTTATTTCATTCATTTGGACAATACATGCTAAATTAACCCTTAATTGGAAAAAGAAAAATTGCCATTTTTGAAAAGTGATACTTTATGTCAAGTTCCAAATCCTTGAGGTACAGGCCAGATCTTTGAAGCAAAAGTTTGTACACAAATCCCATTTATCAAGAGCAAATGCTGCAGCATATAGATATAGAGTACACAGGCCTGCATAAGAACTTGAACCTCTTGGCTTCAAAAAGAAGCAACTTTGCAAAATAGAACCAACTTTCACTTCCTGCAAACCAAGAGCTTAAGAAAACCTTGTGAACATTTTCCATACATCAAACCAAGCCTGAAACACGACTCAACCACCCCTCATACCTCCTAATACACCAAAAAACCACCTTGCTGCAGAAACAGGGCATCCCCTGCAACTTGAGTTCCATAACTAATTCATGTCGTGCGTTTTGGCCAAAAGGAGTTCAAACACATTCCATTCGATCCACCTGAACTATTCCAAGCCTTAAAATCAAGTTGTAACACCTCTAACCCTACTTGCCATTTTTACTTTCAAGCTGTGCATGTGAACTTCCATAGCACGATACAGTTTGTTTCAAAGCAAGCTAGGTATTTGGGAAGCATCCTTGGACTTCAGGCAAGCTCAACCAAAGCTCAAACTCCATTGAAGTTTGCTACATTGCTCTGTTCAAGTCAAGCTGAAACAGGTAATCTATGGACTTCTATCTCTCTATCCAGGCATGATTAAGCTTAGGTTTGTGAATGAAACATGTTCTACTCATAGCCCTGAAGCCATACATGTGTTCACTTTTCATTAATATTAAGCATGTTGTGAGAATTTTAGCCATGAACATTGAAGAAAAACTAGGTCAGAAATTGGGGGTGATGAAATTCTCCCTGGTTTCTTTGAGTTAGGTCAAGTATTTTATATGTTTGAAATCGTGGTTTGATGCTCTACATTGTTTGTGTTATGAGTTTTGGCTAAAAATCAAGGAATCAGGAGTTTGTATGAAGCAAGGAAAACACGTGTTTTTTGTTGTTCAAACAGAGTTGGAGGTTGAAGACAGTGTTGGCTTGGGTTGGGCCTGAGTCAGCTTGCTTTTTGCACCCCTTTTTTCCATTTGCACCCCCCTGGCCCATTATGTGAAATATTTGACATTTTTACATTTTTCTTTTTTATTCTGATTTTATATTTTTTGCTCAAGCATAAAAAACTCCAAAAATATTTTTCCACATTTTTTTATATTTATTTGGCATTTATTTGCTTTATTAAAATATATGTATGTAAATAAATATATTTCCTTTTCATTTTAAAACCCTAAAAATAATACAAAAAAATATTTATTTTTAGTTATTATTTTTTATTTACATTTTGAAAACATTTTCTAAAATATACATTTTTGTAAATATTTAATATTATATTTTGTACATATTTAGCATATTAAATATATATAATATATACATATACATATTTTATTAAATATTTAGGGCAAAAATATAGAAATAATACATTTTTTATCTTTATTATTATTTGACACCAAAAATACTTTTTCTACAATATACTTCTTTTTTATTATTAGTGTATAAATTAGTATATATTGTACATAATTAATTAATAAATACTATTTATTCAAAAAATTAGGGTTTTGCCCTAAACAACAAAAATAACCAAAAAAATGACTTTTTTTATCTTGTTTATACTTCAAACATGAAAACCTTTTTTCATACATAAATAATCTTTTTTTTTTGCATAATACATAGCATTTTGACATTTATTTATTTGTATGTTAAATATTAATTTGTATATTCGATATGGTTGTAATAATTTAGATTTTATTTCCTTGTCAAATATCCCTCAAATCCAAATTTGTACCCCCCCCCCTCCCTATATCATGTTGTAATAGCTTAGCCTTTAAATTTTCGCATTTAAAAGCTTTCAATTATGCCATGCTTAGACTTAGGGTTTGTATGCAAATAAAATCAACAAGTAGTTTGACCTAAATCCAAGATAAACATGCATGAAAAACAAACACAATGCACACTTGCACCCTTAGGGTTACTCCACTTGTTGCCTTCAAAAATGGGCCATGTTTGCATGTCAAGTACTTTGGCAAAACAAAAAAAAAACAAACAAAATGATCATAGTCCCTCGATGATGCTATCTTGTTGCCTAAACAAAATGATCATAGTCCCTTAAGAAAATTGCCAAAATACTTGAAACTATTGCTTTCATGGTCTATACGATGACCCGCGCCCGTCCCGTTAACATCCTAACGCAAGGTTGTTCACTAAACACAATGGTGAAACAACACTGTTAAAAGGGTTAAAACACAAGAAAAATCTTTGAGTAAAATAGGGTAGACAAACTCTTAGTTACTTGATCAAAACTTGCAAAAAAACATCCTTGCTACTTTTCAAAAAACACACTCCACAACACAACTTTCAAAAACATTGAAACATCTTTTCAAAAAGACAAACACCTTTGTAAAACATTCAAATACGAATTGTTACAAAGGTTGCCTAGACAAGGCATCTTTTTCAAAACATTTTCAAAACCACACACAAAGCACCATTTTAAACAATTGAAAATACAAAGCAAGTGATCTAAGCAAGTAACTAAGAGCCCATGGACAAACATGGATAGAAAGGGTGCTAATACCTTCCCTTTCTATAATCTACTCCCCGAACCCAAGAAAACATCTCAAAGGTTTTTCCTGTGCTTTTTAACCTTTCCTTAGGATAAAATAAAAAGTCGGTGGCGACTCTTGCTCAACCGAAACATTTGCGAAAACAAACTCAAAAACCAAGTCACTTCTCCCACCGTATCACACACATCTCTGACAATTGTCTAGCAACTACCAAATGGCATCTATAAGCCCATTCCCGATATCACAAATCAAGTATCACTTCATGCGAGTGCAAATTTCTGGGCACTCTAGTGTTCAATCATCTTCCACCTTCAGATCACGAAAGGCAGACGAGCCAATCTACATCCTCAGGTTTAAGAAGATTGAACAGGGGCAGTTGTTGTACCACAAAATTTTCCCTCCCATATTTCTCAACACATGGCATGTGAGGTCCCCAAATTGCTCAAGGAAGTTCAAGAGTTGACTAGACAAACTCTCTCCTAAGGCAGTATACCTCAAATTAGGGTTTCATTTTTCATCAAGATGTTTGAGTCCAAAGGATCCCAAATGCCCACCGTTGTCCTAATATATCCTCAAGATCATCCATGTCAAGTTTCAAGCCTTGCAGAAGAAGTTTGCTCAGTCAATTGCTCAAATGCCTGAAAATCAACTATGTTAGGTCAAAAGTCAATTGTAGCCCACATACAGTCAAACTTCAAGATTTTTGGTCAACATCCTTATTTTAAAGTACTATTCATCATTTGATAAAGGGTTGATCATGATTCCTCAAGGATTGTTCACAATTCATCAAAACCCAAAAGTTGCTAAATTAGGGTTTTGCAGGAAAAGTCAACTCAACTTTGACCAAGCATAACTTTCTCATACTTTATGAGAAATGACTCATCCAAAACTCATTTTGAAGAGGATGAAATTCCAGGCAATTCATCTTCAACTCCCATGTTCAGAATATACACTCATCAAAAGATATGAATTTTGACACTATAGGTCCTTTTGAAAAGTCAACAAAAACACCTTGTGGGTCAAAGCTTCATACATGAATATGGAAGACTCAATTGAGATTAGACCAAAAGGGTTGCTTATAAGGAGTCCTAGGCTTTCTAAAAAGTCAAAGAACACCTCTCTAGGGTCAAAATTGAGAGAATTATGCATTGGCCAAGTTAACCATTTTTGCAAAATTGCCAAAAGTCAAATGTGCTCAAATTTGCATTTTTTACTAAATGGGCCTAACTTTTTATGCTTGCACCTCACTTATAACATGGTCCACGACCCAAATTCTCACTCACATATTATTTTCTTCATTATTTATTTTATTGATTTTTATTTATTAAAAATTGAATTAAATCAAATAATTGGTAAATAATAGCAAAGATTTGTTTTGATTGGATTTTTGGACAGAATCATAAGCTCATTATGCTGGCATATCAGAATCATATCATATCTATGCTGATTGGCATGAGATTGGCATGATTAGGCCAAATTTGGAAGGATTTCATACAAATTGAAAATCAAATCAAATCTCATCAAAGCTTCAAGATTCAATCCAAATTTGTTAACCTAATTCACTCTAGGTTATATAATGAAGGATCCCATATCAAAAGAGGGAGGGGAGAGGCGTGAAACGGCTAGAACAAAAACTCAAAAGTCTTGACAAAAAGTGAGGTTCTCATTTCAAGATAGAGTACCTTTGAGAGCAATTCAAGGCCATAAATCAATTCCTTGGCATCTCAGGAAGCATTCCCAATCATTTGCAGGAGTCAGAACATCCAGAATCACTCCCTATCACTCTCACTGTTTGCACAATTATCCAAATTCGATTACTGTAATTCTTTCATCTTTAGCATGTTTAAATTACGTATTTGTGTTTATCACCATGTTTGCAGTGTTTCTGGATAGTTTGATTTAACTTACAGTGCAGGAATAAGCTTTTTCCATTATTAGGGTTTCGTGTTCTAATTTGGGGTTTTGGGTTTCAAGCAAAATTAGGCCTGATAATGGGTACCATGATGATCAGAATTTCAAACCCAGTTGATCCATGGTCCCCCAATTGAATTTATATTGCACGTGCTTGATTCTTGAATGACACAGGTTTCAGCAACAGACTTGCATCTGTAGGTAAATGTTTAGAGCCTAAAACGATGGTTCCAGGGAAGAAGACAACATCGTGTCACAACCTGAATGGCTGGTTTAAATTTTGTCGCATTATCCTGGCCAGAAACTTGTTTTTTCTGATATATTATTTGTTTTTATTATATTAACAAGTTAACATCCAACGCAGTTGGTCAGAGGAAAGAAATCAGAAACTCATGTCCTGGGTTCGATCCCAGGCGTGAGCTTTTGGCATTTTCTCCTTTGTTTTCACCAGGTCTAGTGCACCTCATCTTCTGAGGGTCATCGTCTTCTGGATCCATCAGCCAGAACCAGGTCCAGCGCACCTCATCTTCTAAGGGTCATCATCCTCTGGATCCCTCTCCAGCAGATCTAGCGCTAGCATCTTCTGAAGATCATCATCCTATGGATCCCTCTCTAGAAGATCCAGCGCCAGCATTTTCTTAAGATCATCATCCCATGGGTCCATCTCCAGCAGATCCAGCGCCAACATCTTCTGAGGATCATCATCCTCTGGATCCATCAGAAGTTCAACACCCTCAGATCTGCTGACAACAGGCTCATCTCTATACTTTTTATTTTTTTTCTTTTTTTATTTCTTATTTTTTTTTAATTCTTTTAATATTTCCTTTAATTATTTTAATTAACACCATTAATCTTTTTTTTTAAATCATAAAATCAAAATCATAAAAAATTAGAATTAGATTTTTTATCAAATTATTTTTGTTAATGTAATTTAATTTAGTTTAACTTAGGGCAATTTTAACTTGTTTTTTTTAAATTAAATAGAAATTAGGTTAAATTCTTGATTTTATTCTTTTATTTTTTCTTAAATAAATAAAAATACAAAAATAGGTTTTTAGAGTGAATTTATTTATTTTTCTTAGTTTAAAATAAATTAGGACTTAGGATTTTCTTTCAATTTAATTTTTTCATTATTTTCTTAAATAACAAAACATGAAAAAAACATATTTTTTAATCAATTACAAATAGGTTTAGTCAAGGGCCAAAACCCTAATTGTCTCGTGTTTAATTCGCCGCGCGCTTATTATTTATTTCGTCAATATTTTGTAACTGCTCACTGCCTTGTAATAGTTAATTTAGGGCTTTTACTTATCGCTTTTTCCCCAATTTTTTTTGGCTATGCAATTAATCCCCCTCCCTGAAGCCTTGTAATAGCGTAGATTTATTTTCTCGCATTTTTAATTCCTGCAAATATTTAACTGTTTAGATGTATGCTAATAGGGTTGTATGAAAAGAATGCATGACAAATTAATACAGTTAGAAAACCCTAATGTGCAAAGATTAAATAACTGAAAACAAGTCACTCGCACATATCACTCTTAGGGTATACTCTCACTTCGGTTGCATTCAGTAAATGATCATTAAGCATAGGGTGTCTTAGAGGTTGCCCTCCTGTCTAAAAAGATCAAATGTCCCGATCAAATGTTGCCTCGAATATGATCTTAAGATTCTAGGGTTGCTACTAAGGTATCCTAACATTGCTTTAGTGACCGTACGTCCCTTTCGAATTGACCCTTACAACTCCAACGAAGGTGCTACCTATTTCTCAATAGTAGGATAGCGTTGTCTAAAGGAACAAGAATAGAAACAATCTTTTTTTTCTAGTAGGTAGATGCTAGTAGGTCCTTGCTCAAATCAAAACTTTTCACACTTACACTTTTCAAACAAATTTTCAAAAGAACTCCGTCACACCTTTAAGGACTGATACAAGGGTTATCACGAAGTCAAACTTTTCAAAAATAAAGCACATACACAAGAAATTTTTAAAAGATGAGCAAGTACCTAAGAGCCCATGGAAAACCATGGATAGAAAGGGTGTTAACACCTTCCCTTTCTATAATCTACCCCCCCCCCCCCCCCGTACTCAGAATATCTTGAAAAATGATTTTTTCAGTACTTTTTTCCTTTCCGATTGGATGAAATAAAAGCCGTTGGCGACTCTTGCTTACCGCGACATTTTGCGAACACAAAATGCAAAATGCAAACCAGTATCAAACAGTCGGTTCTGCCACCGTATCAAAGAACTGGCGACTCTGCTGGGGACTAATAAGTGGGGTATACCTTAGGATCTAGGTCATCATAATTGCTTCTCTTGATTTCTTTGTTTTCTTTACTTTTAAGGGTTTTGTTTGGGGTTACTATAGATCCTACACCTGAATATGGGGAATACCTTTTAGGTAAGTAGAAATAGAATGTGAGAGAACTGTACGGCGTAGACCGATACGGTTGAAGCAATAGCTACATTTGTGTGGCACTTTGGTTGGTACCGGTATCCCTTGTGGAGAAACGAGGAGAATACGGGGCCGCTGTGTAGTGTCGTTAAGCATCAACTGACCTTAGAACCTTTAATTTCCCAACTTGGCCATTAGAAAGTAGTGAGATAGCCGGCCTCGGTGTTAAGCTGAGAACTGGTTGATACTCGATGCTACACTCATTGATATCATACTCTCGGAATATTTTGGCTGCAAGAAAAGATTGCGTGAGCTGAAACCATGACCGATGGGGAATGGTCAGTGATATTGAGATCCTCTAGAACCCAGTTACTTTTCTAGGACGGGTTGAACCAACTTAACTTCAAGAGGGTATTACCTTTGACATCATCCAACCCTTAAACCTAAGGGCTTTGTATGATTTGACTGTTTTGCGATATTTGTGTTTGATATACCTTTGGTTTATCATGACATCATGCATCATAACATGGCATTCATGCTTCATTACACTAACCATTTCAAAGACCAAGGGAATTTATCTTTGTTCTGTTTTGCAGATCATGGCTTCTGTGCGTAGAAATACCATCTGAATCAGCTTTGTGCAGATACCTGCCCAACTTAAAGAGCTAGAATCAAGAGTTTCTGAAACTTCTACTTTCATTAAGAGACGCGGTCAACTTCTCAGCCTGGTTACTTCAAACCTTGATGAACAGATGATGCGCGTACTATTTCAGTTCTTCAATCCCAAGCATCACTGTTTCACCTTTCCAGATTACCAGCTGGTACCCACCTTGGAAGAATTCTCTCATCTATTGGGTATATCCATTCTTGAACAGGTACCCTTCACAGGTATGGAAGAAGTTCTTAAGCCAGAAGTCATTGCCTCAGCTTTGCATTTGAAACGGGCCGATGTGATATCCAATTGGGAAACTCGAAGTGGGGTCGAAGGTTTTCTAGCCAAATTTCTAATAGACTAGGCTCAGTTGTTTTAGGATGATTTGGATTTTCAGGATTTTGAGGATGTCTTGGCTCTTCTTATCTATGGTTTAGTTCTCTTCCCTAATCCGGACTCCTTTGTAGATGTGAATGCTGTCAAGATTTTCCTTTCTCGCAACCTTGTGCCTACCTTGCTTGGAGATATCTTGCATGCTCTCCATACCCGTACTATGAAGAGAAGAGGGACTCTTATGTGCTGCATGTCGTTGCTGTCGAGGTGGTTTATTTCTCACCTCCTTAAGTTTGTGCTGAAGAACGAAGAAGGTTTGGGTTGGTCGCACAGAATAATGTCACTCGCTCATACGAATATTCTTTGGTGTTCCCGGGTTTATTTCTCACCTCCCTAAACTATTACATCCGATAAGCCGTTACATAATAGAAAAGATGCAGAAAGATAAATCTAAACTATTACAAGAAAAAAGTCAAAATTATTTTTTTATGAAATTAATTTGATGTTAATTATATCGTTAAAATTGTAAACCTAATTAATTTTAATTAATAAAAATCCTAAAGTCTAATTAATTTTAATTTTAAGAAAATATTAATTAACCTAATTAATTAGTAAATAAAAAATGTCGAAATTTATTATTGATTAAAAACCTAAACCTAATTTATTAGGGTTTTTTAAAAGGTTAAAATTGATTAATGATTAATTAAGGAAAATAATTAGGGTTAAGGAAAAAATTAGGGTTAGAAATAAAAGAAATTAGGTTAAAAAATAAAAAAGCTTAAAACTGCATGGGGTGGGTGTTGAATCCACGCCCTCTAGCTTCATAGTTGCATAGCTTACCACCAGGCGAAGCGCTGGTTGGTGATAGAAAACAGGCGCTGAAGATTATATGTGAAACCTCCATGACTTGGAAAAATAACAAAAAAGATGCAAAAGGCAGGGATCGAACCCACGCCTTTAAAGACTAAAGCCTTAGCATGCATGTTCTTTCCACTAGGGTGGATGTTTCATCCGGTTGTATAACAGAAACAAATAAATATAAAATAAACAAAAATAGATGGACCGGAGAGGCACAAGAGCCCTAACTCTGGTCGTCTTCTCCGGTGAGTTGATTCTTGTAACCTGCAAAATAGCAACCGTTAATGATTAAAAGAGGCCCCACCCCCCTTAAATTGACCCTTGTGAATCCATGTGTGGCCTTAGATTTGGCTAATTCTTCCTGCATAAAGATATACAAACAAAATAATGTAAATCGGTCCAAACATGGTGCTAAGCTATCCAGACGTTATGGGACTCATGCAAGGGTCCAATCTTGTATTGTTATATCTCAGAAATACAGTGAAAACATTAGTTTACATCAAAACATTGTAAAAATCAAAAATAGAAAATCACGAAAAGTAAGGAAATCGGTGATGCATGTAGGGCATGTTTCATGCACTTTTGATCATCAAGCACGATCAAGACTTACTCTGCAATGTCTCAGATTTATTTGGATGGTTGCTTGGTGTGGTACCCCAAAATTTTCCCTCCCATTTATCAAATATTCTCTCACAAAATCTCCATTGATTCAAGACTGCACAAGGTTTGATCAGCTCAAGATACCTCCTCAAACACTGATGACTCAAAACTAGGGTTTGAGTTTTCAAAACTACAATTAGACTTTTAATGCCCCATATAGTTTCCATGGATCATATTAGGCTCTCAAGCATCAGGTCAAATATATAACTTCTTAATCCTCTAAAGGGGGAAGAGGAAAATGTAGAAAGGGAAAAGAAGATAAAAAAGGGTGTGCAGTTGCAGATTACCACGTCGAATTTAAAATTTGGTTCAGGCTGTTTGAACCACATGACTGACTGAAAAGGAGTGGTTGGAATATTTTGACAAGTCAAAGAATAGAAAGATTTCTTAGATCCCCAAGCTTCGACTGGGAAATGGCTTCCTTCGAGCAACCTGCTTCGATCCACAAGCTTCGACTGGGCAATGGCTTCCTTCGAGCAACCTGCTGCGATCCACCTCTAAACCCTTCGACACACATAGTTTTTACACAATGAATTACAATTCAACACACCACCTAATTCATTATTCATCATGGTTTTTAGTCTTCTGAATACTTTGACCTGCACTCCCTTCGTGATGATGTCTGCAATCTGATTCTCAGTTCTGCAGTGTGCCAAATTCATCTTCCCATCTGCTACCTGCTCTCTGAGATAATGGAAACTCATTTCGATGTGCTTGCTTCGACCATGTGTTATTAGTTTCTTCGGCAGATAGATAGCTGACACATTGTCTATCTTCATGCTTGCTTCGATCCACAAGCTTCGACTGGGAAATGGCTTCCTTTGAGCAACCTACTTCGATCCACCTCTAAATCCTTCGACACACATAGTTTCGACACTATAAATTACAATTTAACAAAAAAACTTGTTGGTAATCATTCATTGCAAGAAGAAGGTACTGGAAACATAGTCTTTCAAATGAGTAATGGAGGAAAAGTTATGACTAAAGATGTGCTCTATGTACCTGAAATAAAGTGCAACTTGCTAAGTGTTTGACAACTAGTCGAAATAAGTTTCTCAGTTTCCATGAAAGATGGAGTTTTGAGATTGTTTGACACCAAGAACAATTTGGTCTTAAAATCTTCGTTGTCGAAAATAGGACATTTAAGACAATGATCAATTTGACAGAAGTTCAATGTTTGAAAACTGTTCGACCACAAGCATAGTTGGTTGTGACATTTGAAGTTTGGACATTTGAACTTTCTACCAATTAATCAACTGATTACTCAAGATATGGTTAATGGTATTCCAAGTCTTGAGATTCCTGAAAAAACTTTGTGAAGTTTGTTTAGTAGGAAAGCAATCCAGAAATTCTTTCGTTTCGACTTTGCCAATGAGATCATCTTACATAGTCAAAGTGGTACATTCAGATGAATATGGTCCATTTGAAGAACATACAATTGGTGGAGACAAATATTGTTTTGTCTGTTGATGAGTTTGGTCGAAAGTTGTGGATCTATGTGATCAAAACGAAAGGATGGAGTATTCGACATCTTTAAGAGATTCAAGATGCTTGTCAAAAACCAGAGTAAGAAAAAGCCCGAAGTTCTACAGAGATTCAAGATCTTTGTAGAAGGATTCAAGTTGAAGATTGAATTTTAAAGAACATTTATCAAACCCTTAAGCCATGCTGCATAATCTTGTGTTGCAGGCCTTCTTGCTTGCAAATCTCATCATAATTTAATTCTTACACCCATTCTTGAGCTATTACCCAAATTATTAAGCCATTGTCCAAAAGATCTTTCCATAAAGTAAGCTTGTTGGTACAAAGCTTGTCTTGAACCCATACCTTGTTTGTTTTTTATTTTACTCCACCATAAATCAAGGATATCAGCCCCATTTAACCAAAAACTTTGGTACTTCATCTTGGGACCATGACATAACTTGATATTTGCAATCCAACCTAGCCATAACTCCATAGTTTATAAACCAAGTCAGCTTGTTCACAAACCTCTTGCCTATAAATAGGAGAAGCATTTGCAAGAGAAAAAAAGAAAGAAAAAGGAGGAGAGAAAAAAGAACAAGAGATTACCAGCCTTAGAACACTCCCAAAACTCTCAAAAACTCAAAACCTGCACACAAGCTCAAAACTTGTCACATTCTAACTTTACACACAAAATCTTAAATTCCTTTGTACGTTTTTTTCCTTTTGATTCACTAAGCTTCCATACACCACATAGGAACTATCGCAGCCCTTAAACCACTTCTATAACTCCTCCTTCCTCATCCACCATTTTCAAAATCCACTATTGCAGCTTGACTTGTCCAGAGCAGTTGGGGAAGCTACAAGACATTCTAAAAATTAGAATAGCTTCAGGGAGGTCCAGGCTAGTTTAATCCATCATCGAACCATTTTTGGAAGTCGTGTAGAAGTCATTCGATTTTCACTCCAAGAGGTAAGTTTTTCAAACTTGGAACTCTTCATTCAAGCATCATTTGTATATACATTATGAAGAAAAGATGTAGACATCATATATAGGAAGCTGACTATGTCCATAGTTTTGATTATCATTGCTTATACTTTGAGAATTTCATCTATGATCAGTTAGGTCTTAATTTTGGTACTGAACAAAATTCATGCTAACCTTCAACCCATAACTTTTGAAAATTATGTGGTTAGATTCGTATTCAAATTTTAGGAAGGTTTGATGTTTACATTTTTTTGATTTGGCTGAGAAATGAAGCTTTTAGAAGGTTAACAGTGTAGTTATCATGGCATGTGTGCGCGAAGGAAGAAGGTGAAGCCATGTTTAAATTTTCAGAAATTAGTTCATTTTATATTTAGTGCAAGTTGTATAACTAACAGATGAAACAGACCACCCCAGTAGTACAAATAGCATGCGCTAAAGCCTTTCCATGTAGAAGATCCTGGGTTCGGGCCCCAGCGAGACCTTTTGTCATTTTTCAAACTTTCTCTTTTTTTGTTTGTTTGCAGGAAGCGCACCTGGGCCTCCATCGGTTGGGCCTTGACATTTCCATTTTTTGAACCCCCCCTGACGTTAATGTGATATCTTTATCTCATTTTCTTTACTTTATTATTGTTATTATTATAATTATTTTTATTAATCAAAAACACCAAAAATATATTTGAATTATTTAATTTATTTTTATTTAACTTCTTACAAATGAAAAAGACCAAAAACATTTTCCTATTTTTTTCTTTTCTTTAACTTAATCTTAATTTTTCTTTAATTTAATTAAATTTCCTTTTAGTTAAATAGACCAAAATCTTTCTTTAACAAAATTAAAACAAATTCATTTTCTTTTCATTCATGTCTTGTACATTACATTCCTTTAAATTCTTGTACATTATTCGAGTTTCAACATGGTTGTAATAGATAATTAGGTTTAAATTCTCACAATCCCCATTTGTAAATTTGTACACCCCATCCTCAAAATGGTTGTAATAGCGTATGAAATTTATTTTCAGCAATTTACCGCTTTCATACAAATGCTAGTAATTAGGGTTTGTATGGAAAGATAAAATCAATGCTTAGAGAACCCTAATTCAAGATAAACAAAGCATGAAAAAATAAACACTTGCACACTTACACCTCTAGGGTTAACTACACTTGTTGCCTTGAGAAAATAGTCATAATATGCATATGACACATCTTAGCAAAAATATCAAAAATATAAGATCATAGTCCCTCGACGACGCTTCAAATATTGCCTTCAAATGATCTTAGCCCCTCAAGATAAATGCTAATATATCTCACAAAATTGTTATTCATGACTATACGATGACCCACACCTGTCCCTTTACATACAAGGATAAGGATTCTTACCAATCAATGGTAAGATGGTGTTGTACCCCAAAATTTTCCCTCTCTTTTCCACAAGAAATCACAGCTTCGGGCTTTTCCTAATTTTTCAGATTGGCTCAAGAATCGGTCAAACAGACTTTTCTCGTCAGTCAGACAAAATTAGGGTTTCCATTGATTTAGAATCAGTTCAAGCAGATTGTTAGGGTTTGGTTGAGTTTGGCTCAGGGTTTGATCAGGCAGACGCTTCTTTGGCAATAAATCAAGAATTAGGGTTTGCACGTGCAGTTTCAGAAGAATTTGAATCCACAGTGTTTTAATTGGTTGTTACACTGCTTTGACGTTTGCTCAAGATGTCAGTTTGTTTCTCAATAAACCTGAACCTCTGGTTTAGAAGCTGAGGCTTCTGGTTGAAAATTTGCAGTGTTTGGTTTAATCAGTAAAAGAAAAGGCATATGGATGTTTGTTTGATTAATTGTGCAATGCTTATGGTTAATTGGGACGCCGGGTTTATTATTGATTAATGCGAAGTTGCAAGACTACAATGTTTATTAATTATTTATTTTATCTAAGTTAGAATAATTGGGATTTAGTTCCAGTTATTTTAATTCAAGAAAACTTAAATAAATAAATAAACAGTGAATAAGAGAATTAACTGACAAAGGATTATTTTTATTCATTTTTAATTGTTTGTTACAGATATTATTTGAACACTGTAAATTTATTTACAGTTGTTTACATTAATATTATTACAATGATTAAAAATAAATTGAAACTATATCCTAAATCTATCCTAAGTCTTCATCTTCTACTGTTGCTCCCCATTGCTCAACTGATATTTACCTGCAAAAAGAAAAGAAAGAAGTCAAATGCAGATGAAATCAAAGGCAGACAGTTAATCAGAAACTCATCATTAAAAGTGTTGGCCGGAATCAGTTTGTTCGCCCTCTCTGCAAATCACAAGAAAATTCTTGGTTCACAAAGAGGGAAAGGAAATATGTTTGCAAATATAAAAATGTACAAGGCAGCATATTAAACAAAATGGACAAGGCTGCATAATTTCAAATTGCAAAGTGTCAACAAAAAATGTCAAAATGGACAAACTGAATATGCCAAACAAATTACAAAGTCCAAACTGAACTGCACATATGCAAATTGAAAAATGCCTAACCAAGTCCAAAAGCTGTCAAAACTGTCCAAAGAAGATATCAAAGATATGCAGGAAATCTGGAAAAAGAAGAAAGTACACAGAGCAAAGCTAACAATGCAAGCAACATATTCAAATATCATCATTTTCCAGCCACACTTTTTCAGAGTAAGTACAGTCTAAAGCAATAAAAAATGCTTTTTATCTGTGGAGAGAGAAAGAGAGAAAGAAGTGGAGAGGCTTACAGGAAGGCTTAGAAAAAGATATAACAGAGAATATCAGAACAAGAAAAGAGAGGCAGAATACACAAGAGATAACACAAATTGTAACATTGCAAAAAACCTGCATAAGATACAAACTGCTTCAGCTTGTCAAACACAAGCAAGCAATAACACAAAGCCTTAACCTGCATAAATCTCAAATAAAATTCCAAACTGTTCAAACCTGAACCAGAAAGCCTGTTTCAAACTCATACCAAAAACTTGCTCAAAGCCATACAAGCATATCAAGCCTGCTAAACCTTCAATAAACCTTAAACCTGCTTCAAGCCAAAAGGCCAGCATAAACCAGAAAAGCCTGTTTCAAACACAAACCTGTGTTCAAAGCCAAAAGGCCAGCATAAACCAGAAGCAGGCCTTTCAGAACTGTGTGAAGAACACAAGCCAAAAAGCCAAAACAACAGCCTGTAACCAAGCCTGCTCTAAACTACCTTCAATCCAAACCAGAATCATCAACCATCATCCAAATACCCAAACCAACATCAAAATCAAAACACCAACAAAAACCCTCAGAATATATTCATCATAGGGTTAGTATATCCAACTCAGAATCAAAGCCAAAAGAGAGAGGAAAAGCAAATTTCAGAGTTATCATCATCATTATCAAAGAACACAAAAATTCATCAAAAGTTAGAATCGCACATATCCAAACAATCTCTCAGAACCAAGGTTCATCATCGAGCAAGCCAAAGCCAAAGATATCAAAGGCAACTCAGAATCTAAGCACACGAGTATTCAGAGGCAAGCATTCAAGCAGACAGAAGGGGAACAAGCAAGCGTCTCAGAAGCAACAAACAAATGTCCAAGTGTACTCTCAGAGCAAAAGCTCATCATCGAGAATCACAACAATAAGCAAAGCGTTCAGATAAGCAGAAGAGGAAAAGAAGTTTCTGAAATGGATGAGCTAGGGTTTTCATGGATATCATCATAAAACCTAACAAAAGAAAGATACCAGGAATACCAGAACAAAGCTCATCAGCATCATACTCCCTCCGCCTGGCCACCTGAGACACGCCTCCAGCTCATTCCTCCATCTCCTCTCCAAAGGTTAATTTCTTCTTCCCTTTTCTTTCACACCTCACACAAACAAAGATAACATATAAAAAATCAATAGCGTGTAAGAGGTAAAACATGCAAGAGATAAATCCTTGAAAACCTAAAAACGCATAAAACAGAAATCAAACCTTTTCGTGTTGCTGCTTTGCTCAACCATGGAGGGAGAAGGAGTTAGAGGTGGCGCCTGGTGGCCATAGGCGGAGAGGAATTTTGTTCAGAAAGCGTTGCTCAAGAGAGATAAAGAAGACAACGATGATAGAAACGGCGCCGCTCAAACACTGTAACCCTTGTTCTGGACAAACAAAATGAAAACCCTAAGAAACTTGTGAAACCCGTTTTGGGCCTCTGCCCCATCCAAACGCCTAAGCCCAACTGAAACTGGTGTGTACCCCCCCCCCCCTATTGACCTCTTTCACACACATTTTTGAGCCCAGCATGATACTCTAAGGCCCATTTAATCTTTTATCCATTTTTTTATTTATTTCAAACTAATGCTATTTTCTCTATCACTTTATTTTTTATAAATAACTTATACTAATATTTTTGTTAAATAAATAATACATTAATTTTTCATAATAAATTTATTTTAACAATACTTTTATTATACCAAAAATACATAAATATTAGATTTAATTAGGTTAATAGATTTTTTGTCTTAAAACTCTTTTTAATAAATATTTTTCATACATAAAAACATTAATACATAAAAATAGAATTTCTTAAGCATTTTCTTTTCTTTCTTTAAAACTTTTGTTTGTACATATTTAACAAAAACCCAAAAATAAATAAAATACTTAATATTGCATTAGGTTAACATATTTTTCTCATTTGTAAATAATCACATACACTTTCACTAATACTTTTGATACATTGCTTTTATTCTTATACATTGCTACATTTTACATTGAGAATGCGATTCGATTTGGTTGTAAATATTTGGACACTACTATCCTGATAAGACTCATCCCCATTTGTAAATATTTGTACCCCCATTCCCGGATACTTATTTGTAATAGCTTAGACTTTGAATTCCCCCATTTAAACGCTTTCAATTATACTGTATAGTAATTAGGGTTTGTATGCGAAGATTCAAAATCAACCGCTAGATAACCTAATGGAAAGATAAATGCATGACAACCAATACACAGTTCACATTTACACCCCTAGGGTAATCCCGCTTGTTGCCTTCCATAATGGGCCATGTTGCATGTTGAGTGTCTTTGGCCAAACAAAAACGAATCAAATGATCATAGTCCCTCGATGACGCTTTCTCAAGTTGCCTAAAAATGATCAAGTCCCTTAAAGGAAAAATTGCCAAAGACACTTGGCACTATTGCATTCATGGTCTAAACGATGACCCGCGCCTGTCCCGTTAACATCCTAACACAAGATTGTCCACCAAATACAATGGTGGAACAATACTGTTAAAAGGGTTAAAACATAAGAAAGATCTTTGAGTAAATTTAGGGGTAGACAACTCTTAGTTACTTGATCAAACTTGAAAAACACACTTGCCTACTTTCAAAACACACTCCACAACACGACTTTCAAAATAACTTTCAAAACCTTGAAACATCTTTTCAAAAAGACAAACACCTTTTGTAAACATTCGAGTAAAGAATTGTTACAAGGGTGGCCTAGACAAGGCATCTTTTT
The DNA here is from genome assembly GCA_948472305.1 of Vicia faba. Lineage (NCBI taxonomy): Eukaryota > Viridiplantae > Streptophyta > Magnoliopsida > Fabales > Fabaceae > Vicia > Vicia faba. Next base: position 167,352,249 of record OX451738.1, read on the forward strand.
CAAAACATTTTCAAAACCACACACAAAGCACCATTTCAAACAATTGAAAATCAAAGGCAAGTGATCTAAAACAAGTAACTAAGAGCCCATGGATAACCATGGATGAAAAGGGTGCTAGCACCTTCCCTTTTCATAATCTACCCCCCGAACCCACGAAAACATCTCAAAGGTTTTTCCTGTGCTTTTTAACCTTTCCTTTAGGATAAAATAAAAAGTCGGCGGCGACTCTTGCTAAACCGAATAAGTGAGAATACAAACGCAAAACCTCAAGTCAGTTCTCCCACCGTATCACAGATAGAAATATTAAAGGAAGGAAGAAATGAACAAAAGACTTTTGAGTAGCTAGAATGTTCTTAATTGCTTGCTCACAATCCATCTTCAAAACAAATATCTTTTCAAACACAACAAACACTTTCAAAACATGAAATATTTTCAAAAGTCCAACACTTTGTGTGCATTCTTATGGAGACAAGAATCGTTACAAAGTTTTCCTAAACGAAGGCGCTTTTCAAAAATACTTTCAAAACCCACCACAAACACATTTCAAACCAAGCAATTTCAAAAGTGATCTAGCAAACAACTAAGAGCCCGTAGATAACTACGGATGAAAAGGGTGCTAACACCTTCAATTTTCATAACCTACCCCCCGAACCAAAAGAAAATATCTCAAAGGTCTTTCCCGTTCTTTCAACCCTTTCCTTATTGGATAAAGGAAAAGTCGGTGGCGACTCTTGCTATCTGCAACAATTGCGATAAAATGAAAAATACCCAAGTCAGTTCTCCCACTGTATTACACTTGGCCTTGAGAATGGCTGGAATTTGATTTTGAGTTTGCCCTAGTTTTGGAAAAAAATTGTGATTTTGAATCCTCGTTTCTTGCACCGCTTTTTTGTGTCCTTGTTGTCTGAACATGAAGGGTATTTATAAGAGAAGGTATTAGGTCAAAAGATGGGCTTGGACCTTGTATGAAAAAACATATTTGACTTTGCTTGAAAATAGAATGAAATCTCATAAAACCATAAAGATTTGGTTTGTAAATAATTTCACCCAGTTTCTACATGATCTTGGGGCCCCAAATAAATTCAAATCTCAAGCCTTTTATGCTTTGTACATTATTTGATAATTATTTAATTTAATTTTGAATTTAAATGAATAAAATCAAAATAAATGAAATAAAGACCACAAAAATAAATTAATGGACTTAGGTTTCTATTATGAGGTCAAGAATACGTTTGGACCTTAAAAGATAAGTCCATTAGCCCAAAAATTCAAATTTGCTCAATTTGGACTTCATGCATTTCCTCAAAATTTCTCAACTTGAACCAATCATAACTCACTCAATTTTTGTCATATGAAGGTGATCTTTGAATTTTTGGAAATCTTAATATTTCCCCTACAAGTTTCATGTTGGTAATTTTTCCATTTGAAGATTTTAACTTGATACAAATTTCTTTGACAAAAAGTGTCATTTTGTTGACTTTTAAAATGACATGTAATGTTTTGGCTCATATCTCTCAAATGAAACATTTTTGGACTTTGATCTTAAAGATAAAAAGTTGTAGAGAATTGAATTTCCATAAAAATCAGATTTGGTTAAGAATTTTGTAATAAAGTATGTGAAAATTGTACTTCGACAAAGTTCAGTTGACTTCTCCTAAAGAAAACCCTAATATAGCAACTTTTGACTTTTGATGAATCTTGAATTTTCTTGATAAGTTATGATCAAACCTTGGTCAAATGATGAATGAGAATTCTAAATGTTGATGCTGACCAAAAATCTTGAATTTTGATTGTATGTTGACCATAATTGACTTTTATCCAATACAATTGATTTTCAATCATCTGAGCAATTGATTGAGCAAATTTTTGATGTAAGGCTTGAAACTTGACGTGAGGATTCGTTGAAGCATATGAGGAATCATGAAACTCACTTGAGGAATTAGAAGTCTCGTTTTCCTTGAGGAAACCAAAAACCCTAGTTGTAGACCACTGCTTAGGAGGAGGATTCATCTGATCAATTCTTGAGTAGTCTTTGGCAATTGAGAACCCTAAGAGTATGAGGGAAAATTTTGGGGTACAACAACCTCCTCCTAATTTTATGTTGCTTGGCTTGATTTGACTGTGTTACACCTTGAATGACATGTTGCCTGACTTGTGTAAATATATGTATTGCATTGTACATGGCTGCAATGGTTTTTGCCCTTGATTTGTGATATACCTTTTTTTGGATTAACTTGAATGTCTTCCATAAGTAAGCTTATGTTTTAGGTGCTGATGTTTGAATGGAATTTGCATGGTGCAAGTTGTTTAGTATTTGAATGCATGGTTTTAAAGCTTGAAGCAATGGTTCAATGGTTACTTGAACATGAGGAATCGTGAAGAAGTGAAGTGGTGGAACTAGAAGATAGCAAGAAGAATTACCTTTGGAATTAGGTTTAGATATTAGGACATAGATTAAAGGTCAAAGTCTAGAAAGTAAATGGTCAACAATTGACCAAAAAGTCAATTGTTGAAATTTTGCATTTTTTTCCTATTTCTTTTGTAATTCTTTTAAGTTGTAACTTTGAATGAGCTTTTTGCCTTCGTATTGACTTGCGGACCATATAATGAAATAATGAAGTTTCCCTCTTTTCTTTTGAAATTCAAATATTTTAACTTAAAAATCTTCTTAAATGCTTTTAATGGAATCAGCATGGTCATAGTGTATCCAAAAGATGTAGCCATGCTCAAATGAGAAAGTCAAAGTGACTTAGTCAACAAAAGTTAACCTTCCATGGTTGACTTTGTTGACCAAAAGTCAACTTATGCCTGAAGATATTGAACTTCTTACTTAAGCCAAAATGTATTGACTTGTATCCTAAATAATCAAATGAAACAACCTTGAATGAGTGATAAAAGTCAAAGCAACCATATGCATCTGATGATCCTAAGCAGAGTAACACAAACACTAATTCATGGTCAGAGATAATATTGGTTGAAAGACAAGCCTTTCTAATGAGAATCACTGAGATAACTTATGACCCAAGCAATGAGCCAAATCTCAAGTTGAAAAGAAAGTCTAGTGAAATCCTAATGTAGAAATGTACCATACAATACCCATAGAGAAACACTAATGAATTAATCCATGTTTGGGAAATAAGTCTCAATCCAAAGAGCCTCTTGATCACCATATGAACAAGGAAATACACCCTAAATCCAATGAGAATGGCAAGCACAATGATGAAACATCTCACTTCATGAACTCCAAGAGCTCTCATGTCTAAGTCCAAGACTCTTTGAAAGAACACTACTATGAAAAAGGCATACAACAATGATTGTGAAAGATATATAATCACGCAGGACCATGCATTATTATATAGTCTGTGATTGTATATGCGTTAATTACAATCATGGTCCAGTGACCGTTGTAGTAAACTATCTATCACAACGGTTGATGTAAATAATTATTGTCATAAATATAGTGTCATGGGTTTGATACCCAGCTACAACCAAAATTAAAGCACATAAAAAAATAATATTTCACCGCGGTTATAAGTTCCAACAGTTGTGGTATATGTAAGAGTTTATTATAAAATATGAGATTGCTTATTTTTCTCAGCCCCTCATTAACCATATATAACCATTCAAATAGATTTGTGACATAATAATCAGAATAATTAAATTATTCTTAAAAACAAATTAAATGATTTAATGTTTTTTGAATTGCATGCCCCTTGTAAATCATAATTTCCTCTTTATCCTATAGGATTTGATTCAATCTCAAATTCTTCAAAGTATTGTTGATGAATGGATGCAAGTTTGAGTCTTTCACACAAAATTTGATTTCTCCTTCTTTTCTAGTTTATTTTTCAAACACCAAGATATGTGTGAAAGATCTAGACTGACACCCATTTATCAATATTTTTTTAAAGAATTTGTGGCATTGAATGAAATTATATACGCTAAAGAGGAAATTATGATTTACAAGGTGCATGCAATTTGAAAAAACATCAGATCATCTAAGTTGATTTTCAATATTAGTTTAATTTTTTTAATTATTATCTCAAAAATCTATTTAAATGAATGCAAGTTCAATGAGGAGTTAGTAAAACAAGCAATCACATATGATATAACAAACTCACTAACAACATTTATCAACAAAAACATCAAATTAATTAACATAGATTGGGAGAACTTAATAACTAACAATTTCTCGAAGCTTTAAGTGATAAGTAAATATGCATAATCACTTGCTAGCTGCATATGAAAAATCATTTATTAACAAAAAACACAAAACAACATCAATAACAACAAGAATATAAACAACATTTATCAGCAACATACACACTTTTAATTGAAAAAATAATTGTCTCATAATGAAGTTGAAGTTGATCTACTTGTGTTACTATAGTAAAAAATACAAGGAGGATGAATAGCTTCATCCTCCTTGTATTTTTTCTCATACTATGTGAACCACAAACCATCATGTGAACCACAACCATACTATATGAATTTGAATATTACAAATACCATGGAAAGAAATAGCATGTTAACATAAACTAGCATGACATTGTAATCCAAAATTTATCAACATACATGACAATAACATCAATATTAACAACAACATATACAAAGAGAGAATATGAAAAAATATTTGTCAACAACAACAAGCAACAACAAAACATGTAAAATCGAAGTAAATAATATGAAAATCATGTCAACAAACATTTATCTACATATTTATCTTCATCATTGTTTTTTAATCATATGTCGGTCTCGTTTCTATTAAAATGACATAATCAATTGCATTTACTTATTTGATGTATGAACACCATTTTTAATATCGAGACACAAATCTCATTTCAAAATGACATAATTTTAAAGGAGCTCAAATTCAAAGAAAGGTTGTAAATTCGATTGCTCGGAGAATTGGTTATCAACAAATCTAATAAATATTTTTGACAATAACATTATTAAAAAATATTGAATCAAAGTTTGGTCAATATTTTTATCTATTTAACCCATGTTCAAAACAAGTAGACTAATAAATAGATAATGTTAAAAAAAAATTAAGAAAAGAAGAAAAAATTGCATGCAAGTAAGAAAATTCATAGACATTGAATTTAAAAAAAACATGAAAATAGTAATATGCGAAGTACGTGCATCATGGTGGCACGTACACAACCTCGGGAAGGTTAAGGTTAAAAAAACACTAGCTTTAACTTATGATTAAAAAACAACCGAATTTCACGGGAATCGCATAAACATGCACCCTTTGTCCAAAACATGATTATTTTCATTTGGAAGAAGTTAGAACAACAACACATTTTTGTTCTTCTTCTTCCGCTTTCCAATTCCAAATTCAATTTCATTTTCTTATACATATTCATTCTTGCATTCACAAAAAGGTCACAGGTAATCAATCACTATATCATATCCTTGGTTTATGTTTTTCTTTTTCCTTTTAATTTTTCTTGTATATTTTGATATTCTATTAATGTTTTGTTCTAGGTTGCATGTTTTTTTTCTTAGAATGCAATTTCTCCATCTTTACATTATTTTTAAAATAAAATGAGAATTGATAAGTTTTTCTTCATAAATTAGGGACCCTTAGTGCTGTCAAATTCTCTTAGAAAAAGATTAGGGTTCTCGCTCTCGTATAAGAGGTAATAGATACCTATGAAACACAAATATCAAAAATATGATAGTGACACCCAAGATACACATTTTTTTAGAGATATTACTGCTACATAGATAGACACACTGAATTTTTAAGATTTTTGATGGAAATTAGTATTAATATATTTTTAAATCTTTAGCTTGTTGTTACAACATTTTCAAGTTATTTTGTACATTTTTCTAATACAAACTTTATGGTACATTTTCAAGTTATTAATCGAATATTGTTCAATTTTAATGCTTTATTTAGGGTAGTGATTGAACTAGACAACCTTGAGCTATGTTGTGTTGTGGAGGCGCTGAAGAGGATTTTAACGGTTTAGCTGCAAACCATTATAGTGCAGCAGCTATCGGGGCTAACGCGTACGGTGGTGGTGGTGGTGGAGCAGGTAATTCATGGCATTCGTGATGTTTGATATTATAAATAATAATCACGATTAAATGTCGGATACTATACTAGGATAATCGCGATCAATATCAGCAGTTAACCTTCTTTTGATGTATCTTTGAAAAGTAATTTACTGTGTTTGGATGCAGGTGGTGATAGAGGAGAGCCAAGGAGCAATATTGTGAAAAGTGGTGGTCCCCAGAAAGCATTAGAAATTGAGATACCTGAATTTAAGTTGAACGAGTTAAAGCGGTTAACAGAGAACTTTGGAACAAAAGCACTTATTGGAGAAGGTTCCTATGGGAGGGTTTTTCGTGCAAAGTTGAGCGACGGTGTTGAGGCTGCAATTAAGAAGCTCGATACTAGTTCTTCACCAGAAGTTGACTCCGATTTTGAATCGCAGGTAGTGTTTTGTTATAATTTATTGAGGAAATGTTTTGTCTGGTTGGATTGTCACAGTCTGAATTATATGTCACTATATGGAATCATATGCAGTTAGCAATTGTTTCAAGATTGAAGAATGAACATTTTGTCGCGTTGATGGGATATTGTCTCGAGGCAAATAACAGAATTTTGGTTTATGAATATGCAAGTCTTGGTTCGTTGCATGACACATTACACGGTACGCTTAACGATATAACTAACTTCTGATATTTAGTGACATAGTTAGTATTAAGAAAATATCTCTTGTGCTTCAATATGTTGAACACTACTATCACATAGATAGATCATAAGTTTTTGGAGGCCATGTTACATTAGTCACGGTTTAATGAGATCCTATTTAACCATGTTTTTAATCAAGGACAAAGATTTTTTGAGATCCTTTTAGAAAACGTTTTGGACTTTCCTATGTGGTAGCCTGTTTTGCACGTCCTTAAAAACGGTCCTAACTAATACGATTTTGATGTTGCAGGAAGGAAAGGGGTTCAAGGGGCAGAACCTGGACCGGTTTTAAATTGGAATGAGAGAGTAAAAATTGCGTTTGGTGCAGCAAAAGGACTTGAGTTTCTTCATGAGAAAGTTCAACCTTCTATAGTTCATAGAGATGTAAGATCCAGCAATGTCTTGTTGTTCAATGATTATGAGGCTAAGGTTGCAGATTTCAACTTGACAAATCAGTCTTCCGACACTGCAGCACGACTACATTCAACAAGAGTCTTGGGAACATTCGGCTATCATGCTCCAGAGTATGTATGCTCAAACTCTACCAAACTCTTAACTTGATAGTAGACAACGTTATGTTAACGATTCAGGTTTCTTTAAAAAAATGCTAAAGTTAATGTAGTATCAGGCAACTCATGTTTCAACTTCTGTAATCAACTTTAAAATTTAATTTCATAATCGAGATCGAATGACCAAGATTGCTTGATGTCAATTATTCCAGGTTTAACAATTTGCAAATGCTATGACACAACATAGTCGTCATTTGATAACATTTGTACTAAATAGTTTATCGCAGAACAACCGTGATTTATTCAAATTATACTACGCTATAGTGCTAGTTGAAAATAATTTAATGGTTTTCGAAATGATTACTTTCGTTTCCAGGTATGCCATGACAGGACAAATAACCCAAAAAAGCGATGTATACAGTTTTGGCGTTGTGCTTTTAGAACTCTTGACAGGAAGAAAGCCAGTGGATCATACAATGCCAAAAGGCCAACAAAGTCTTGTAACTTGGGTATATTCTTTAAAACATTCTCATGTGGTTATCTCTATTTTCAATTAAATTTTCATTATTGTATACTCTTGCTTTCTAATACCATTTTTTATCATTACTTTAGGCGACTCCAAGACTAAGTGAAGATAAAGTGAAACAATGTGTTGATCCTAAACTAAACAACGAGTATCCACCAAAAGCAATCGCTAAGGTTTATTTCTTTATTTCTCTTTATATTAATCTTCGACGAGAGTGTTTTTTAATTCGTGTTTATTGTGGATATGTAGTTGGCAGCAGTTGCAGCACTTTGTGTTCAGTATGAAGCAGATTTCAGGCCAAACATGACAATTGTTGTCAAAGCTCTCCAGCCACTTCTCAATTCGAAACCCGCTGGACCTAGCTCTAATGCTTGACATAGTGACCAAGTTTTTGTGCAGTTAATTTATAACACCATGAATTTGTTCCTATTTTTTTTTTTCAATAGATATTGTACTAAATCAATTTGATTCAGGTTTCTTGGTCTACTTTTTAACTGAAAAAATATTGTGTGCATATTGTATGAAGTAGATCATAATTTTTGTTTTAAAAAAAAAAATATATATATATATATATATATATATATATATATATATATATATATATATATATATATATATATATATATATATATATATATAAAAGAAAATTAGCAATAAAAATTGTTTGAAAAGTTTTAGTTTGTAACATGTCATCTACCATAATATAGATGTATAACTACAACTGAATGAACTCTAATAATTTGTGTGTGTGTGAATCAAACGGGGAATCTGATTTTCTTTTTTATTTCAAATACAAAATAGGGAATCTGATTATGGCATTAAGGATTTAAAACTTTTCTCCTTTTGTTTATATACAACTCTAAATAACAGGCCAAAGTTCAACTTAAATAACCAATGTTTTAAAACTAGGGGAAGGTGATGGCCTAACTCAATACACTATGTTGCAAGTCACTACTCAGACAACATGATTATTAATTAAAAAAGTTGTAGTATAAAATATTAAATACATTTATATATGTTATAATTTATTAAAAGTTATTTTTAATATCCTTTAAAAGTATTATTAATATCCATTCTAGTTTGGTCAATGGTCTAATAAGATGATCCAGTAGTTAGTCTAAAGAAAGTGCAATAAGTGGATTTGGTTAACATACATTTATGTAGGTGTATGTTAGCCACATACTCCTTTTTATATTTTTAAGTGGATTTAATCATTTTGTGCCTTTTTTATTTTATTTTTTAGATTTGATTAAATTACATTAGATTAGATTTGATTAGATTTAATATTTAATATAATTCAAGTTGTGTTAGCTCAAGCCCAATTAGGGTTGTATATAAATAGTTATAGTGTGTATTATTATTTGTACACTTGAATAATACAAATCTTTATTTTTCTTTATTATTTTCTTTCTCTCCTCACTAAAAGTGCCCCACGCACTAACAAATTGTTATCCAGAGCTTCTGATTATTGTTCTTGATCAAGTTTTCAAGAATTTCACGTCAGAGATCGTTTTTCTAGGGCAAGTAAATCAACCGCTGCGAAGATGGCTAGTGATAAGTGTTGGAATAATATAGAAAATGTGACTAAGTGGGGAAATAGTCCCACATTGGATAGAAATGTGGAGACTTAAGCATATATAAGTGGGAGAACCCACTCACCTATCACCTTAAGGTTTTAGGTGGACAAGTGGTGTGTCTCTCACAAATGTTCCTAGTCCTACACTATGTATCAATGCTCCTAGTATCTCCCCCTAACATGGTATCATGAGCCTTTGGTTCAAGAAAGGGACCGGAAGGAACTTGTATCGAAATTCGCCCAAGAAGTGGTGCGGTACAAGTGGAGGAGCATTGTGGACTCACACTTGAGGGGGAGTGTTGGAATAATATAGCAAGTGTGAGTAAGTAGGGAAATAGTCCCGCATTAGATAGGAATGTGGAGACTTAAACATATATAAGTGGGAGAATCCACTCACCTATCACCTTAAGGTTTTAGGTGGACAAGTGGTGTGTCTCTCACAAATGTGCCTAGTCCTACACTATGTATCAATGCTCCTAGTATCTCCCCCCAACAATAAGGGCATTCCAAATTCTCTTCCAATGCTTGACGGTAAAAATTGGATCCGATGGAAAAAACAGATGCAATCCTTATTTGGCTTCTATGAAACCCTAAAAGTGGTTACCGACAGCGTTCCGGCATTGGCTACAAATGCAACCGACGAACAGAAAAAAGCCCACAACAAAGTCAAGAAAAAAGATTGCAAGGTTGCTTATTGCATTCAAATGGCTGTCGATGCTGCTAACTTCGACAGAATCTCTTATGCTGAAACAACGAAGGAGGCATGGGATATTTTGGTAAAGTATTTCGAAGGAGGTGAGAAAGTCAAGGTTGTCAAATTACAAACCTTGCGTCGACAATATGAGTTATTGTCGATGGGAGAAGATGAAAAAGTTGCAGAATATGTGTCGAAGGTTCAGAAACTCGTCCATCTCATGAAGGGTTGTGGTGAAACTATTACTGATAAGATGATAGTTGAGAAGGTAATAAGAACGTTGACCTCTCACTTTGATCACGTTATCGTAGCTATTCAAGAATCCAACAATCTTGAAAACACTAAAGTGGAAGATTTGGTTGGTTCGTTGGAGGTGCATGAGATGAGGATTGTCGAAAGGAAAGGAGTTCAACACTCGATACAGGCACTGCAAGCTCAATCATGGAAAAAAGATGTTGGTTCCAACAAATTCAAAGGCAAGTTCGACAAGACTCATGGCAAGAAGTCTTGGTCGAATTCCCATAAGAATAAGGTCGAAGATAGATCTTATGAATCCTCAAAAAGGGGAGGAGGAAACTATCGAAAGGACAAAGAAGATAAGAAAGGTATGCAGTGTTATAACTGTGAAAAGTGGGGACACTTGGCCAAGAATTATTGTTACAAAAAAGACAAGGGATCGAAAGGCAAGGACGAAGGAGCGAACCTTGCATGCCAAGATTCAGATGATTCTGAAGGTGGTATGATGGTTATGGCTGCAGTTGCAAATAACCATGTTGAATCTAATATCTGGTTTCTCGACTCAAGTTGCTCGAACCACATGACTGGTCAAAAGGAGTGGTTGGCATATTTTGACGAGTCGAAGAAGAGCAAGGTAAAACTTGCTGATAATAGTTTGTTGCAAGTAGAAGGTACTGACAACATAGTCTTTCAAATGAGTAATGGAGGGAAAGCTATGATCAAAGATGTGCTCTATGTACCTGGAATGAAATGCAACTTGTTAAGTGTTGGACAAATAGTTGAAAAAGGTTTCTCAGTTGTCATGAAAGATGGAGTTTTAAAATTGTTCGACACTAAGAAAAATTTGGTTTTACAATATCCATTATCGAAGAATAGGACATTTAAGACTATGATCAGTTCGAAAGAAGTTCAATGTTTGAAAGCTGTTGTCGACCACAAGGATAGTTGGTTGTGGTATTTGAGGTTTGGACATTTGAATTTTCAATCACTTAATCAACTGATTACTCAAGATATGATTATTGGTATTCCAAGTCTTGAGATGCCTGAAAAACTTTGTGAAGGTTGTTTAGTGGAAAAGCAATCCGTAAATTCTTTTGTTTCGACTATGTCAATGAGATCATCCTGCATTCTCGAAGTGGTGTATTCAGATGTATGTGGTCCATTTGAAGAACATACAATTGCTAGAAATAAATATTTTTTCCTTTATCGATGAGTTTAGTCGAAAGTTGTGGATCTATGTGATCAAACGAAAGGATGAAGTATTCGAAATCTTTAAGAGATTCAAAATACTTGTCGAAAACCAGAGTGAGAAGAAGATCAAAGTTCTACGAACAGATGGAGGTGGTGAATACACATCCAAGATGTTTGAAGATTTCTGTGCAGAACATGGTGTTAATCATGAGGTAACTGCTCCTTACACACCTCAACATAATGGAAATGCTGAAAGAAGAAATAGAACCATATTAGATATGGCAAGATGCATGTTGAAGTAAAAGAATTTTCCAAAATATTTATGGGGAGAAGTTATTTCGACTGAAGTTTATATTTTGAATAGGTGTCCTACTAAGATATTGAAGAACAAGGTTCCTGAAGAAGTTTGGAGTAGCAAACGATCATCAGTAAGTCACTTGAAGGTGTTTGGCTCTATGTGTTACAAGCATGTTCCTGATGCAAGGAGAAGGAAGCTTGATGACAAGAGTGAACCTATGATTCTGGTAGGATATCATAAAACTGGTGCATACAGAATATTCAATCCAGTTAATGAAAAGATTGTGTTGAGTCGAGATATTGTGATTAATGAAAATTCTGCCTGGGATTGGAATTCTAGCAATTCAATTTACAAATCATTAATGAACTTTGATTTCGACGAAGAAACTAATGAAGTAGAGGTCGAAGGAATTGTTGAGAATCCAGTCGAAGTCGAAGAAGAAGCGGTTGCTGACACTCCCGTCACATTCGAAGTCGAAGAGGTTATGGCTGAAACAAGCCAAAGACCTCAAAGAAATAGAGTTCTTCCAACAAGACTTCATGATTATGAAGTGATGAGTGATGATGAAATCACACCAGATGGAGAATTAGTTCATTTTGCTTTACTTGCAGGTGCTAAACCAATCAACTATAGCGAAGATTTGAAGATTAACAAGTGGAAGTTAGCTATGGTCGAAGAGTTACAGGCAATCGAAAGAAACAACACATGGGAGTTAGTCGAATTTCCAACACATACAAAAGTTATCAAAGTAAAATGGGTGTTCAAGTTGAAACACAATGAAGATGGGTCAATAGCAAGACATAAAGCAATATTAGTAGATCGAGGTTTTCTTCAAAGAGAAGTACTTGACTACTTTGAAGTATTTGCTCCAGTAGCAAGATTAGAGACTGTTCGACTAGTAGTAGCATTGGCATGCAACCAAGGCTGGTCAACATTTCATCTAGATGTGAAATCAGCATTTTTGAATGGTCCTTTAGACGAAGAAGTTTATGTCACATAACCTCCTAGGTTTTTTATTCATAAGGAAGCAAGTAAAGTATATAGATTGCACAAAGCGATCTATGGCCTCAAGCAGGCACCTAGGGCATGGAATAAGAAGATCAACTCATACCTAGTTGAATTAGGATTTGTCAAATGCAAATCAGAGTATGGTGTTTATGTTCAGGTTGTAGCACAAGATATAACAATCATCTGCTTGTATGTTGATGACTTGCTAGTAATTGGAAATAGTTTGGAGAACTTGTTGAAGTTCAAAGAGCTAATGACGAAGGAATTTGAAATGTCAGATCTAGGAAAATTGTCTTATTTTCTAGGCATGGAATTTCAAATGTCGAAGCGAGGTATGGTGCTACATCAAAGAAAGTATGTCAAAGAAATACTTAAGAGATTCAGAATGGATGATTCGAATCCTGCATCCTCACATGTTGAACCAAATGTGAAGTTGGAGAAGAATGGAGAGGAAGACAAAGTCGATGCAACTTTGTTCAAGCAAATTGTGGGATCTCTGAGGTATGTGTGCAATAGTCGACCTGATATAGGTTTCACAGTCGGATTAGTAAGCAGATACATGGGTGAACTAAGAGTGTCACACATGAAGGCTGCAAGAAGAATCCTTCGATATTTGAAGGGTTCAATAAATTGTGGAATACTATTTCGACGAGATTCTGAAGGCAAAGAAGCAATAGTTAATTGTTTTTCAGATGCTGATTGGTGTGGAGATAAGGAAGATTGAAGAAGCATAACAGGATATTTCTTTCAAGTATTTGGTTCCCCAATCTCATGGTGTTCGAAGAAGCAACCTGTCGTGGCATTGTCATCATGTGAAGCTGAATATATAGTGGGATTCTATGCTGCATGTCAAGAAATTTGGATCAGATTTATAATTGAAGAAATGATTGTCGAAGTGAAGAAACCTCTAGTATTGCAAATCGACAACACGTCGGCCATAAATCTGGCGAAGAATCGAGTTCTACATGGAAGAAGTAAACATATTGAAGCAAGGTTTCACTTCTTGAGGGAAAAAGTAAATCAAGGTGAACTTGAAGTTAGGAATTTCTCAAGTGAAGCACAGTTGACCGACATTTTCACCAAAGGATTGAAGATCGACAGATTCCTGAATTTGAGAAAGAAATTAGGAATAGTTCAGATTGACTATTTTTGAGGATGTTCGACAACTTGGATTATGGGGGTGTGTTGAAATATTAAATTAGATTAGATTAGATTTTATTAGATTTAATATTTAATATAATCTAAGTTGTGTTAGTCCAAGCCCAATTAGGGTTGTATATAAATAGTCATAGTGTGTATCATTATTTGTACACTTGAATAATACAAATCCTTATTTTCCTTTATTATTCTCTCTTTCTCTCCTCACTAAAAGTGCCTCACGCACTAACACACACACACACACACACACACACGCACGCACGCACGTACGCACGCACACACACACACACACACACACACACACACACACACACACACACACACACACACACACACACACACACACACACACACACACACACACACACACACACACACACACACACACACACACACACACACACACACACACACACACACACACACACACACACACACACACACACACACACACACACACACACACACACACACACACACACACACACACACACACACACACACACACACACACACACACACACACACACACACACACATATATATATATATATATATATATATATATATATATATATATATATATATATATATATATATATATATATATATATATATATATATATATTTATATTTATATAAGGCTAAACATACACATATTCTTTTCATATTTCACCTTGTTAGAAATACATCAAAACTTTGGAGAAGGGGAAATCCCCACTTAAGAATTAGACCCTCATTTAAGGAGACACCCATCACCTTCACACTTTTAGTTTTAAAAGGGTTTTGATTTTGTTAAGTGTTTTTGGATTTTGATTGAGAAAATATTTTAGTAATAACCCTCAAAATCCTTGGCCTCCCAATTGTTGATTCCACCGCTGATAATTGGGAAGATCCACTTGTCCATGTAACAATCGCTATCACTGTCCTCCAACACATTGACTCCATGGTTGCTGATGCGTAGTGGTGGTCGCTTGGTGCGAGCACGACAAACAACTATTTGGGCCCCTGAAGTAAAACCCAAACCAAACTTGTCAGATTTGTAGGGATTATCTGGAAGTTGGCCCCAAATGGTACACCCACCTTCTACAACTACTGCTTTGGCATCCTTCAGAGAAGCCATCTTCAAAGGAGGTCTGATAATCTTTGGGAAATTGGTAGAAGTCTTGGTCGCAGCAATTGTCTGTGGAACCTCCTCAAAGTTCTGACAGGGGGTCTCAATGAACTCGCCATCCATTTCAACATACCTGAAAGAGTTAAGGTGGCTCACCATGTATTCTTCCTCGCCATGGTTTGTAATAATCTTTCTGTTAACCGGGTACTTCAACATTTGATGCAGAGTAGAAGTAACAGCACCGACCCCATGGATTCAACGGCGGCCCGATAAGAAGGAGTAAGATGGGCGGATGTCCATCACATAGAAAGTGGAGTCAAAAGTCTGAGTACCAACTTTGATAGGGATATCCACCTCCCCGTTCACCATTCTCTTGGAACCATCGAAGGCCCTCACCACAATATCATTTGTCTTCAGTGTGAGTCCTTTATAATCCAATATGTCCAAATTATTCTTGGGTAAGACATTCAACGATGAACCTGTATCCACCAGAACATGAGCTAGGGTAGTGCCCCTGCACTCAATGGAGACATGCAGGGCGTCATTATGCTTTCTTCCCTTGGATGTCAAATTTGCATCAGAGAAATAAAGTCCATTGTCAGTTGTCAAACTAGCAACGCAATTCTCGAATTAATCGGCAGAGGTCTCTTGAGGCACATGGGCAGACTTTAGGAATTTTAACAAAGCCTTAGCATGGGCTTCACAGCATAAAAGTAAGGCCAACATTTAGATTTTTGAAGGGGTTTTCCCCAACTTCTCCACAATATTGTAATCACTTTTCTTTATTATCTTCAGTATCTCTTCCATTCATTTTTTAGAAGCCTCAGGAATGACTTCTTTGTGCACCTTCGTTCGGACAGGCTCAACCAGTACCTCTTTGCCTCGAGTCTCAGCTGACACAGTAGCAGGGATAACATTAGGGATAACAGTGGGAGTAATAATAGGAGTAGTAGCAGGAATAACCAAAGGAGTAGAAATAGTATTCAGAGATATTTCAGGAGAGAAAACTCTTCCGCTTCTTGTAATTTTACTAGTCCCAACGATGTTGTCGATGTCAGGATCTGTATCTTCAGCAACTTTATTTTTAATAGCCAATAGGTCTTGCTTGACGCCATGGTAGTAGACGTGAGCCCCATACTTCTAAGGAACAACTTTATCAGAGGAATATGGTATCGTCCCAGGAAGGGTGATAATCAAGGGAGAAAACTTAGGAACAAATGTAATCCTGAAGGGACTTTTGGTGGAGACCTTGGGAGGATTGTCGGAAATGGTGATTATTGATACATCTTCACACAAACTTTTTGCAGGGGGAACTTTCTCAAACAGGATTTCTTTGTTAATCATCAGGCGCCAGGCACCCATCTTTAACAACAAACAACCATC
Source organism: Vicia faba (assembly GCA_948472305.1). NCBI lineage: Eukaryota > Viridiplantae > Streptophyta > Magnoliopsida > Fabales > Fabaceae > Vicia > Vicia faba. Next base: position 167,368,652 of record OX451738.1, read on the forward strand.
TGGTAGATACATACATAAGTGGAAACCCTCACCACATCCCAGAAATAAACTGGCTCGCAACAAATTCTCTTTAACAATCAGAAGAGGAGTAGCTAATTCATCCACAGAAGAAACAAATAGGTCATCATCAATAGCATTGACACCTTGTCCATGTTTGGGCATTGGCGCAATTATTACATTAGGAGTCTCCGGAGGGTCAAACTCAATCTCCTTTTCCTCAATGAGATCTTGCACTTTGTTCTTCAGAGCCTAACAATCATTTGTATCATGCCCTGGACTGTCAGAGTGGTAGGCACATCGAGAATTTGGGTTGTAGCGGGGAGATGTAGTATTTGGAATTTTTAGGAGTCTACTTTAGAGTGACCAGATTATACTTTAACAAGTGCGGCAAAACCTGAGATAAGGAAATGTTAATCCGGGTGAACCGTGTTCCGGGCGCATCCTGTCTGCGTTAATTATTTTGTTGTAGATTTGATGCAGGGTTGGAGATCATCACAGCTCCTACTGTCAGACGGTGTTCAGTTTTGCTTTGGTTTCTCTGGCCATAAGAAGCACTGACCTCCTTCTTTCCAGTGAAGGGTTTCTTCATTTTACTTGAAGATGCATCCCTTTGAATCTTACCACTCTTGATACCCGCTTCTACTCGTTCCCCAGTCAACATCAGCTCAGTAAACCCGGTTGAAGAGCTTCCAATCAAATGGTTAAAAAATGGAACAGACAAAGTACCCAGGAACATGTCTACCAGCTCTCTATCAGACAGAGGAGGCTGGACCCTTCCTGCAAGATCCCTCCACTTTTGGGCATAATCTTTGAAACCCTCACTAGAACCCATAAACATACTTTGAAGTTGTGTACGAGTTGGAGCAAGGTCAGCATTGTATTGGTACTGCTTGTAAAAAGTAGCAGCCAAGTCTTCCCAATTGCGAATGTTGGTTCCCTCCAGCTGATAGAACCATTCTAACTGCGTCCCTGACAAACTCTCCTGGAAGAAATGAACCCATAAATTCCTATCAGTAGTGTGAGGTTGGATCTTTCTCACATAGGACCTTAGGTGAAGCTAGGTATAGGTGACACCGTGATACTTCACAAAGATGGGAACTTTGAACTTCTGGGGAATGACCACTCCAGAGACCAGCTCTAACTCTTCAAAATCTATACCAAGTACCCACTGAATTTCCATAGCATTAAGAAGATCCTCCAGCTGCTTGTACTTATCATCAGCAGGAGGATACTGTTCCTCAGAGTAATCATCTTCTTCTTTATCTGTTCCTAGATTGTTGTTTTCTTCTATTGGCTTCTCTTCTTGATTGTCCCCCTCATTTGACGGGGTTTTAAAATCTAGAGCTTGCTTGGCTGGTCCTCTAAACCTTCTTCCCATATTCAAGACACCGACCAGTTTCTTTGCCTTCTTCTTCTTCTCTTTGATGATGAGAGCTTTCAGATCTTCTTTCCCCTTAGCCAGAGCCAGGAACATTTTTTGGAATTGAGCATTTTGTGCTTGAAGATCCTTAACTGTTTGTTCAAGAGCCATTTCTTTTTGCTGAAATAAACAGCGAAAAGATAAGAAACCTGTCTTGAAATACCTGCTTATGTAATGATATGTATGATATGCTTATGCAATGTTTTCAAGGATCTCACGAGGTAAACACAAGAAGATGGCAGTGGTTAAATTTTGACTACAACTTTGACAGAAGAACTTCGTATCGTTGAACACCCTTCTACGAGAATCAAGCTCACCATGTCGAGTGGGTCATAGCCTCTGATTCAAGTTGTCGTACTTTGGTCTTTTGACGACATTGGCAAGAGGAAAATACCCCCCCCCCCCCCTTGCTAGACGCCTGGTTCATCATAACCTGCATCACAGGCCCTAGAGATCCTTGAAATGGTAATTGAAATGAGAATGGATGCTATGATGCATGATGTTATGCTTGAACAATTTAATCACACATAAGCAAAAAAGCACACAAGACCTTAGGTTTAGGCTTGCATGGAGTTGATAGGCAAGTACCCTCTTGAAGTTTAGTTGGTTCAACCTGTCTTAGAAAAATTAACTGAGTTCTAAGGAGTCTCAATATAACTGATCTTTCTTTATCAGGCATTGTTTCAGATCAAGCGATCTTTTCTCGCGGCCGAAATATCCCGAAAGTTCAATCTCAATGAGTGTAGTGTAACACCCCAATTCTACCCCAAGCAATTTACGGAAAAATCAGAGTATAAAAATTTCCAGAATAATCAGGATGCTACACATTCAACAGAGACACATAAACCTGTCATGCTTTTAGAATAGATACATAACACTTAAATAAAACGAAATGAACACGACTCATGAATAAAGTCTTCATAACATAAACCAACTTTGATTAATCACACTGTGGATTCATAATAATTCTCCATATGATACATAGCATCTTTTGAATCATAAACCAACATCAATATGGTAAATCCTCAAATAACAACACAAGGTTCGATAAATAAACAACAAAATAAGACAAGCGTTCATTCCCCCCCCCCCCCCCCCCCCCCCCCCCCCCCCCCCGAGTGCTACGCATCCGAGCAAATGACACCAAACTTGAACTAACAACGCTAACGGCTACTCCTCTTGGTTACCTGCACGTTACCAACAAAGGGTAACATTCAAACAGAAGGGGCGAGATATCGAATATTATAATAGAACATATGATAAATAATATATCAAAATCAACTTATGTAAATTACCACTTCATAACAAATCAACATAAAACAATACCATTCACCAACACCTTAATTCAACTTATAACATTACCGTGCGTAAATAACACTTCAAATGAGCAACAAATCAACGACTTCAAATGAGACTCAATTATGAAAATGCATGTGGTACCATTGGAGCAGAACTCCTAACTTAGAAAGTGCCAGTTTACCGAGGCATAAGGCATAAGCCCTCAACATAAAATCTTGCCAATAAAGGCCAACATGGTGAGCATTCGCTTCAACTTAGAACATGCTAATCCAGGCCAACTTTAATGCTATGCCATGCTATACGATGATACAAACAATCACAACTTGGCAACACAACAAAGACAACAACATAATAAAGGTCAACATAACAACAATTCACACCTTCAACATTGGCCAAAGGCCTATATCACCGTCATTACCAATTAAACAAGGTAAATCACAAAATTTACTTACCATGGAGATATCGAAACAAAATGACATTTAGGTCAATTTGCAAAATACGTCAATACACCAACATACCGGATTAATCGTCTCGTTTCCAATTATTTGCTAACTTAGTTAAATTAATCCCACTGTTAATTATTTTCATCACTAATAAAATACTAATTCAACAATTTAAAATATATATAGTCCACTGTTATTTGTTCTCCCTAAAATTGCTAACTTATTATAAAACTAATGGGTGTGCCATTCTTCCATATAAAACTAGCTTCTAGCAACTAAATTTAATTTACTGCTACTAAAAACAGTGACATTCATATATACTGATACTAGCTATTACTGATATTATTTGAGAATTATGCAGCATAGTGCCATAGAAGGACTAGTAGAAAAACAGAGAAAACAGAGAAAACAAGTACCCCTGCATTCACAGTGCCAAAGTGGCACTTTCTTCCACCTACTACACTAGTGTCGATCGGCACCTCTCCCTTTCCCAAAGGTTGCCTAACGGCAAGCCCCCATATACACAAGTGTCGGACGACACTTTCACTTCCAGTTTCATTTGCATTCCTTCTTCTTATTTCCTATCCTTAATTTCTATGCGTAGTTCCTATACTTATTTTCTATGGTAGTTTTCATACTGCTTCAGTAATTCTTCTGCCTCCTAATCCAAACTCAACCCAGACAAGTGTTTAACACTACAACCCACATATTTTCCTTGACAGTTCTATAACTAAAACAATATTAATCATTATTATCACAATAACACAAACCAAACACAAGTCAATAAAACAGTAACAATTTGATATACAAATCCCCACATACAAAATGTCATACACCCCATTATAGGATAAGAAACCCACCCTTATCTGGTTTGATTTTGAAAACAATCAAGGAAGCTTCAATGGAATTTCTAGAAACTAGCCCTAGAAGCAGCTTCCTCGTTCTTCTCCTCTTCTCACAAAACCCTATTCTCTTTTCTCTTCTTATTTTGTTTTTCCTGATAACACCATTTTCTCTCTTTTCTTCTATTTCTAATAAAATCATATTATTCAATTCTTAGTAACTTAAATGGGTCTAAACAAAACACCCCCTTATTACTTCGCGACACCACACTTAAGCCCAACATCAATTTTAAGCTTACTAGTAAAATGATACCTCAACTTATTTATACCTATATAAACCTGATTAAATTATTATTCCAACTTAATAAAATAATCCTAACTTCAATGATAAAAATTTGAATTAAAATAAAATAATCAAAACAATATTTAATTAAATAAATAATTAAATATCGTGGCGTTACAACTCTCCCCTACTTAAAATATTTTCGTCCTCAAAAATAAAAGTTTACCTGGTTCAAATAACTCAGGATAAGAGTCTAGCATCTTGCTCTCCAACTCCCAGGTCATACTCTCTCCAACAGCTCCTAACCAGACAACTTTCACCAATGCAATCTCCTTCCCCCTTAGGATCTTCATCTCGCGATCCGCGACTCGCACAGGCATCGTCTGCACCGTGAAGTTATCCCGTACTTGCACATCGTCCATCTGAATCACATGAGACGGATCAGGAATATACTTCCGAAGTTGTGATACATGAAACACATCATGCAAATTAGCAAGGTTCAGAGGTAACGTCACTCGGTAAGCAACCTTCCCAACTCGATCCAATATCTGATACGGACCAATAAAACGAGGAGTGAGCTTCTTAGACTTCAGAGCTCTCCCAACACCAGTCACATGTGTGACTCTTAAAAACACATGATCACCAGCTCAGAATTCCAAATCTTTCCTTCTCTTGTCATGGTAACCTTTCTGTCTACTTTAAGAAACCTTCATCTTCTCTCGGATAAGCTTCACTTTCTCAGTAGTCTCTCGAACAATCTCAGGTCTAAGTACCACACTTTCACCAGATTCATGCCAACGCAACGAAGTCCTACACCTTCGACCGTACAACGCCTCAAAAGGTGCCATCCCAATACTATAATGGTAACTGTTATTATAAGTGAACTCAATCAACGAAAGATAAGTATCCCACGGACCTCCCTGTTCAAGAACACATGCTCTCAACAGATCCTCGAACAAATGAATAGTCCTCTCGGTCTGACCATCCGTCTGAGGATGATACGCCGAAGTCATTCTCAACTTAGATCCCAACGCCTCTTGCAAACTTTTCCTGAAATCAGAATTAAATCTCGGATATCTATCTGACACAATACACAAAGGAACACCATGCAACTTCACAATTGTTCTGGTGTAAATCTCTGCCAACTTCGAAATCAGATATGTGATGTTAATAGGTATAAAGTGTGTCGACTTCATAAGCATATCAACAATCACCCATATCGAGTTATGTCCTCTCAAGGTACTAAGTAATCCCTTTACAAAGTCCATCGAAATGCTATCCCATTTCCATTCTGGAATCTCTAACGGTTGCATCAAACCCGCAGGCTTCTGATGCTCAACTTTCGACTTCTGACAAGTCAAACAAGCATACACAAACTGTGCCACGTCACGCTTCATACCAGGCCACCAAAACAAACCTTTCAAATCTTAATACATTTTAGTAGCTCCTAGATGAATACTCAAACTACTTCTATGACTTTCCTCAAGAATCACTTTCTTAATCTCTTCATCATCAGGAATGCAAATACGATCTCAAAATCTCAACACACCTTACGCATCTATCTTGAAATCATCATTCTCAGATCTATCAACTCCCATCATCTTATTCACCAACTTCACATCTAGCTTTTGAGCCTTGTTGATACTATTGAGAAAGTCATTATTAATCTTTAACATTCCCAACATAACACTATGTTGTGTCACTTCACAAACTAGACTCAAATCTTGGAATTTCTCAATCAACTCCAACTCTCTAACCATCATTGTCGATATGTGTAACATCTTTCGGATTAAAGCATCGGCCACAACATTAGCTTTTCCTGGATGATAATTTAAACCGAAATCATAATCCTTCAGCAATTCTAACCACCTTCGCTGCCTCATATTTAACTCTTTCTGATCAAAAAGATACTTCAAACTCTTATGGTCACTAAACACTTCGAATCTAGAACCATAGAGATAATGCCTCTATATTTTCAACACAAAGACAACTGCAACCAATTCTAAATCATGCGTAGGATAATTCTTTTCACGAGTCCTCAATTGCCTTGACGCATAAGCAACCACCTTACTATTCTGCATGAATACACCACCTAACCCCATCAAACAAGCATCACAATACCCAACAAAAGGTTCCCCCAGATTAGGCAAGGTCAAAACTGGAGCCGACATCAACCTCTTCTTCAACTCGGTAAAACTTTCTTCGCATCGACTATCCCACACAAAGGCTTTACCCTTACAAGTCAACTTGGTCAAGGGAAGTGCCAACTTAGAAAAACCTTCTATAAACTATCTATAGTAATCGGCTAATCCCAAGAAACTTCTAATCTCAATAACCGACTTCGGAGCTTCCCATTGCAACAAACAATCAACTTTAGAAGGATCCACAATGATGCCACTGCCAAAAATGACATGACCAGGGAAACTAACCTCATGCAACCAAAATTCACACTTGGATAACTCCGCATACAACTTCTTCTCTTTCAAAACTTGCAATACAACTCTTAGGTGCTCTTCATGTTCTTCTTCCGACTTAGAGTAAATCAGAATGTCATCAATGAATACCACCACAAACTGATCCAAATAAGTATGAAAGATACGATTCATGTACTCCATGAATACTCCCGGCGCATTGGTTACACCGAAAGGCATCACTGAATACTCGTAGTGTCCATACCGTGTCCGGAACACGGTCTTCTGAATAGCATCTTCTTTCACTCTAATATGGTGATATCCTGACCTCAAATCAATCTTAGAAAACACACTTGCACCCACCAATTGATCCATCAACTCATCAATCCTCGGTAGCGGATACTTGTTATTAATCTTCACTTTATTCAACTGCGGGTAATCAACATAAAGCCTCATACTTCCATCTTTCTTCTTTACTAAAAACACAGGCGCTCCCCACGGCGATACACTGGGTCTTACAAAATTTTTCTCGAGCAAATCTTCCAGCTGCTTCTTCAATTTGGACAATTCAGATGCAGGCATCTTGTACGGTGCCATAGAAACAGGTCTGGTACCAGGTACAAGATCAATCACAAATTCAACCTCTCTCTCTAGAGGTACATCAAGAATTTCATTAGGAAACACTTCAGGAAATTCTCGCACCACCTGAAACTCATCAATCCTAACTTGGTTATCCATTGATAGTGACGCCATCAACGTGAACACCTGCGCTTCGTCTTGCATCAGCTCCCTCAATTGTTTACTGGTCAACAAACCAACTCTTTCCTCTTCAGGAGTAGAAAACCTCACAGACTTGTTATAGCAATTGATATGAACATAGTTATACTCTAACCAATTCATATCCAAGATCACCTATACCCCGCTTAACGACAAACAAATCAAATCAACAACAAAGTCTTTGTCGAAGATCGACAAAGGACAACTCAAACACACACGAGAAGTAGTCACGAATCCCTTACCCGGGGTCTCGATGACCATTTCTCCATCCATAGAAGACAACCAAAGACCCAATCTTTCAACACAATCAGCAATAATAAAACAATGAGTAGCACCAGTATCAATAATAGTAATTAAAGGAGTACTATTAATGAAACATGTACCTCTGATGAGTCTGTCCTCACTAGCTGTCGAAGTCCTAGCCAAAGCAAAAACCTTGCCACCAGTTTGTGCCTTCTTTGGTTTCAGACAATTACTACCAATGTGTCCTTCTCCACCACAGTTGAAACAGATCATCTCCTTATGCTTGCAGTCAGATAACGTATGCCCAATCTTACCACAACAGAAACACCTCTTCCCATCAGCAGTAGTGCACTCATTACTCTTGTGACCATGTTTCCCACATTTGAAACATACAACTCTAGCAGGAGCATCTCCCCCACTAGTCCTCTGACCATGAGCAACTCTTTGTTTACCTCTACCATCGTCATAAGGCTTGCCACGACTCTGTTGATTCTTTCCTCTCTTATCACTAACAATCTTGTGATGAGCATTGCTATCCTCTTCAAAGATCATGCAACTGTCAACCAAATCAGAGAATACGCGAATCTTTTTATATCCAACAACCTTCTTGATTTCCGAGCGCAACCCATTCTCAAACTTGATGCACTTATAAAATTTAGCACCTTCACCATCAAAATGTGGATATAACTTAGCTAGCTCAATGAACTTAGCAGCATACTCAGTGGAAGATTTGTTCCCTTGCTTCAACTCGAGGAACTCAATCTCTTTCTTACCCCGAACATCTTCAGAATAATACTTCCTCAGAAACTCCATACGAAATACAACCCAAGTGATTTTCTCACATGCAGCTTCCAACCTTGCACGCATTTCTAGCCACCAGTCATCAGCTTCAACTGCTAGCATGTGAGTGCCATACCAAACCTTTTGTGTCGGGGTGCAATCCAATACACGGAAAATCCTCTCGATTTCCTTCAACCAATCTAGTGCTCCATCAGGATCATGCCTACCCTTGAACACCGGCATATTCTCCCTTTGGAAAGTCGCCAAGCTACGAGATCCGACATTCTCGTTCGTAATTGGCTGATTCTGCATAGCCTGAGCCATCGCTTGCAGAGCAGCAGCAATCGCAACATCGTTCCTCCAAGCCATCTTATCTTATCACTGCAACACAAACAACAATTAAGAAAACTAACAATACTCTATTGGTACACAACTACGACTCGATAACTTGACCGGACAGACCGATTTTCTCTGATACCACTAATATAACACCCCAATTCTACCCCAAGCAATTTTACGGAAAATCAGAGTATAAAAATTTCTAGAATAATCAGGATGCTACACATTCAACAGAGACACATAAATCTGTCATGATTTTAGAATAGATACATAACACTTAAAGAAAATGGAATGAACACAACTCATGAATAAAGTCTTCATACATAAACCAACTTTGATTAGTCACATAACGAATTCATAATAATTCTCCATATGAGACATAACATCTTTTGAATCATAAAACAACACCTCAATACGATAACTCCTCAAATAATAACATAAGGTTCGATAAATAAACAACAAAATAAGACAAGCATTCATTCCCCCCCCCTCCGAGTGCTACGTATCAGAGAAAATGACACCAAACTCGAACTAAAAATTCTAACGGCTACTCCTCTTGGTTACCTGCACATTACCAACAAAGGGTAACATTCAAACAGAAGGGGTGAGATATCGAATACTATAATAGAATATATGATAAATAATATATCGAAATCAGTTTATGTAAAATCACCACTTCATACCAAATTAACATAAAACAATACCATTCACCAACACCTTAATTCAACTTATAACATTACCATGCGTAAACAACACTTCAAATAAGCAACAAATCAACGACTCCAAATGCGGCTCAATTATGCAAATGCATGTGGTACCATTGGAACAGAACTACCAACTTAGAAAGTGAGAGTTTACCAAGGCATAAGGCATAAGCCCTCAACATAAAATCTTTCCAATAAAGGCCAACGTGGTGAGCATTCTCTCCAACTTAGGACATGCCAATCAAGGCCAACTTTAATGCTATGCTATGCTATGCGATGATACAAACAACCACAACTTGGCAACGCAACAAAGACAACAACATAATAAAGACCAACATAACAACAATTCACACCTTCAACATTGGCCAAAGGCCTATATCACCGTCATTACCAATTAATCAAGGTAAATCACAATATTTACTTACCACGGAGATATCTAAATAAAACGACATTTTGGTCAATTCGTAAAATACGTCAATACACCAACATATCAGACTAATCGTCTCGTTTCCAATTATTTACTAACTTAGTTAAATTAATCCCACTGTTAATTATTTTCATCACTAATAAAATACTAATTCAACCATTTAAAATATATATAGTCCACTGTTATTTGTTCTCCCTAAAATTGCTAACTTATTATAACTAATGGGTGTGCCATTCTCCCATATAAAACTAGCTTCTAGCAACTAAATTTAATTTACTGCTACTGAAAACAGTGACATTCATATATACTGCTACTAGCTATTACTGATATTTTGAGAATTATGCAGCATAGTGCCATAGAAGGACAAGCAGAAAAATAGAGAAAATAGAGAAAACAAGTGCCCCTGCCTCACAGTGCCAAAGTGGCACTTTCCTCCACCTACTACACTAGTGCCGACCGGCACCTCTCCCTTTTCCAAAGGTTGCCGAACGACAACCCCCCATATACACAAGTGTCGGACGACACTTCCACTTCCAGTTTCGTTTTCATTCCTTCTTCTTATTTCCTATACTTAATTTCTATGTGTAGTTCCTATACTTATTTTCTATGGTAGTTTCCATACTGCTTCAGTAATTCTTCTGTCTCCTAATCCAAACTCAACCCAAACAAGTGTTTAACACAGCAACCTACATATTTCCCTTGACAGTTCTATAACTAAACAATATTAATCATTATTTTCACAAAAACAAAAACCAAACACAAGTCAATAAAACAGTAAAAATTTCATATACAAATCCCCACATACAAAATATCATACACCCTATTAGAGGATAAGAAACCCACCCTTATCTGGTTTGGTTTTGAAAACAATCAAGGAAGCTTCAATGGAATTTCTAGAAACTAGCACTAGCAGCAGCTTCCTCGTTCTTCTCCTCTTCTCACAAAACCCTATTCTCTTTTCTCTTCTTATTTTGTTTTTCCTGATAACACCACTTTCTCTCTTTTATTCTATTTCCAATAAAATACTATTATTCAATTCTTACAAACTTAAATGGGCCTAAACAAAACACCCCCTTATTACTTCGCGACACCACACATAAGCTCAACATCAATTCTAAGCTTACTAGTAAAATGATACTTCAACTTATTTATACCTATATAATCCTGATTAAATTATTATTCCAACTTAATAAAATAATCCCAACTTCAACGATAAAAATTCAAATTAAAATAAAATAATCAAAATAATATTTAATTAAATAAATGATTAAATATCAGGGCGTTACAGTTTCCCCGTCTGGTTTCGGGCATTAATCTTTGATCTGTTGTATTAGTTGATAGTGTTTGTTTGTCTCCTAATTTAACCTGAAAAGGTCAAATTAGTTTCATGCGATGTCATGATGTATGAATTGCATAATGCTCTCAAAATAAATGAGATTGTGATATATGTATTTGTATGCACATGCCATGATGTATGAACATGTAATGCTGTTGCGCAATATCTTTGTCTGGGAAAATAAATCCCTGACAGTTACTGAAGAGTACCGGGAAGCTGAATCTCGGACTGCTGTTGGTGAGTGAAGAAAGTGATTCTTCAATTTCTGCTGGGATAATGAATGGAGATATTTTTGTTGGCGATTCCCTTTCTCTGTCGGGGATCTTCGACTTCTGTTTGAGAATGATCTTACCGAGGGGAAGAGTTCTGTTGGAAGGTTTCACCAATTTGGAGAAATAAACCCCGTTGGGGGATGAACTTCCGTAGCTAGAGAAATAAACTCTACTGGAGATAAGGTTTTATAAACTACTTAAGATTTATAAAGATCTGATGCAGAAGGTAAACTCCATAAACTTCTTGGGAATTTTGTTTGAAATCCTATAGGGGAATCATGAAAAGCTTAGCAACTTCACTGGGGGATTTTTGAGCAGTAATTGGAGATTTTTACTCTGCCAGGGATGTGAGAATAACTGACATCAATAGGATGTATGCTAAGAGTATGGCAGTGACCTTGTAGTAGGATGCCCCTGCCCCTGTACCTGCTGGAGAAGGTATCTGCTGGGATTTTATAGACGGTTTGACTGTTATCCCGCCATCTGGAGTCCTTGGTGCATGTTGATCCGGGTAATAAACCTTTTACTGATAGACAAGTGACGAGATGACAGGATGTAGTCGTACGCTTTAATCACTAACTTTTTCCTGGACTGTCCTTTCAAATTTTCAGTCCACCGGGATACCCTTTTTTGCCCAAGTCGCCTTTTCAGGTGTTCGACTTCTCGGGTGTACAATTTTTGCATATATCCCTAATTTTTTCCCGAACCTTTTTGGTTCGCCGGGATGCCATTATTTTGCCTAGGCTAGTCAACCTAGCGGGTCTTTATTTATGCATAGTATTTTCCGACTATGTGCATGTTCACCGGGTACAGAGAATTGTCATTGTCCATAGTAGTAAGTGTTGCCATACTTCTAGAAGATGTTTGGTTGATCGTACATGATTCATTACTGGAATTCATGTCTTGTGCCCCAAGTGATTTAGATGGAGATCTGCCCCTGGTTTTTTTGGCATTTTTGAGAGATTCCTTGAACCTTGACTTGACTTCCCCATATCAGTTGGACATCATGCTATGCCCCTTGATTATGAAAGGCCTATTACTGGAAATGTTTTTTCCATTTGAGGTGATTCTGTCCATTGAGAGGATCTTCGTTCACTGAATATTCGTTGTTTGAATTTCTCTATTGTTGAACAAATAGCCATATGCAAACAATGTCATTTAAAGAATGCAAAGCTTATGTCTGTCTTGAAGTTTGAAAATTAATTTTTTAGTAAAACAAACAAATCTTGTAAGAGTGTGATATCAACTTAGGATTTTTAGTAAGTCCTATAGGAGTCAGGATACCTTTCGTAACAATATGCTTTCAAACTAACCCATGCTTCAACTAGGACTTTTAAGGGTTATAACGTGGCATGGTTCACGATTCTAGAAACAAAGTATAAAGGCTCAAATTTTATTTGTACCCAACCTGCTCTTTGTGATGTTCTTCAGTCCTATGCTCAGTTAATTGTGCATTTAGATCCCAATTGAGTCTGGAATCTTTGCTCTGATACTTGGTGATGGTTCAAAAACTGAACGGTTGTTTAAGAAGGCAGTCATTTTTGGTAACCTTTTCTTTTTTTTGTTAAGGATTTGTAGGACCTCTTTTTTTTTTTACTATCCCTGTCTTTTGCCTGAACTGTTTTTTTTGCGATTACAGCCAGCGGGATGCCCCAGTTTTTCTTAAGTCTCCTTCATAGGTTTTGACTTAGCGGGTTTTTATTTTGAGAGATGGTGACTTCCTATCTTAATGATTATGTGGAACTATCACTATCTTTTGGAGAGCATCTTCTACACTATTTATCGTGTATGTAGATAGAGTTTGCGACTGAATTCACTTATGAATTAACTGAGAAACCTACCCTGCTCCGGGTTATGATTAAGGGTTTTAATTTGTATGAAAAGAAAAACTCCTACTTCTTAGGCTCAAAGGGGTTGACTAGGGATTATCTTCCTTATAACTCCACTATTTAGGATTTGAAACAAAGCTTGTACATCGACAGCGGGGTCTGTTCAAAAGCATATTGTAGAGATTATGGTATCATTTTCGTCATCCTCCCTCTAAAGGCTTACAACTTTTAATCAAGAGTAGAATATCACAAAAAGAAATCAATTTAAATATAGTGAGTACGAATGAATAAATTCAAAATAGACATATGCAATGCATTGATAAAATAACAAAGTTGGACATGAAACAAATGTTCGAACAATCAAAATTACAAATTGAAAATTATAGATGAACAAAAAGCCTGTTTGTTTGGCTTGTCACTTCAGATGGTGTGCCTTTGAGGAATGGCAGAAGAATTCCAGTTGACCATCTTGTGCAAATTCCAGTGCTCCTTCATCAATAAGGTCTTGAATTTTGTATTTCAACGTCCAATAACTATCGATATCATTCCCCAGACTGTTAGAGTGATATGCATACATTGCATCAGGATTGTAAGTAGGAGCATAAGTATTAGGATTTCAAAGAGGATCCTTCAATGTGACCAATTTCAACTTCAGCATGTGTTTCAAGACATGCGACATTGGTATGTTGAGTTTGGTAAATTTCCTAGTGAATGAATTCCACTTGCGCTGATTTCCCCGTTATTGTTGGTGAGGTTGTGGTTGGGCTTGCGACGTAGCAGCAATTTGGAAAGTTCTAACTTTTTTCCCCATCAGGGGTTGATTAATTACTTGATCCCCAGCCTCGACCGTTTGTTTCATACGGTTGCATATGTCTTGATGAAGCTTGTTGACGAGGGTTCTCAGCTCTTCTTGTCCCTGGGCTAGGCTTTGGATAAGATCCATTTTCCCCAGCATATGGATTCTCATTGCTTCCATCTTAGCTTGCAGTTGTTCAACCTGGTCATCCTTGTTGTTGTCAGGATGGTGGCGACTCTTGCTTACCACAACATTTGCGAACACAAATGCAAAACTAGCATAACAGTCGGTTATGCCATGTTATCACAAAACTTTAGGACTCCGCTGGAGACAAAATAAAAAGTGGGGTTACCTTAGAGCTTAGGTCATATTTAATTTGCTTTCCTTGTATGCTTTGATAGCTTTTTCTTTAACGGTTTTTGCTTGGGTTTACTTGTAAAGATCCTACACCTGGATCTGTGGCACCTTTTAGGTAAGTAGCAATAGATCATGGGGAATGTGTGGGGTATACCAACACAGTTAAAACGATATCTATCTTGGTGTTATACATTTGTTGGTACCGATAGTCTTTGAGTAGTCAAGGAGAATATGGGCCCGCTGTGTGGTGTCACGAAGCAATAACTGACCTTAAAACCTTTAATTGAACAACTTGGCCATTAGGAAGTAGTGAGATAGCCGGCTTTGGTGCAGTCTGAAGTTGGTTGATACTCGATACTACACTCATTGAGATTTGACTTCTAGGATATTACAGTCGCCAATAAAGAGGTTTGCACTGAAACAATGCCCGGTGAAGAAAGATCAGTGATATTGAGATCCCCTAGAACCCGGTTGTTGTACCCCAAAATTTGCCCTCGCATTTTTCCACAAGAAATCACAGCTTCAGGCGTTTCCTGATTTTTCAGATTGGCTCAAGAATTGGTCAAACGGACTTTTCTCGTCAGCCAAGCAAAATTAGGGTTTTATTGATTTTTCAGGGCTCTGGAATGTTTCACACAGTTGGCTTAGGGTTTTGGTTGATTTTGGCTCAACTTTGATCAGGAGAACGCTCTTTGGAATTTAATCAGGAATTAGGGTTTTTTGGGCACGTTCTCAGAAGGATTTAAATTCTACAGCACTTTGCAAGTTATTCCGAGATTTGGGTTGGATTCGCATTGTTTGACTTAATCAGTAAAAAGAATGCATTTGGTTTGAATTCACGTCCGTTTGATTGAACCAGTCAAAAGATCCATGCAGTTTGGATTTACAGTGTTTGGTAAAAATCAGTGAAAAGGGAATGCGCCTGATCAGTTGTTTTGGTTAACTGTTGCTTTGCTTTGGATGTTGGAAACGCCAGGTTTAATTGATCAAGTGCTAAAGCTTTGTTTATTTAAATTATTTATTATTCTAAGATTAAGTGATTGGAATTTATCTTTCAATTATTTTAATTCAAAGAATTTTAAATAATAAATAAACAATAAAGGAAATAAAATTAATTGGATAATAAAAACTTTTATTTATTTTTAAATTATTCGTACAATTATTGTTTACAATTTATTTGCAACAATGATTTTACATTAGTTTAAATTTAAATAAAAAAAATGAAACTATCCTATTTTTTCTAATTCTTCATTCTTCATTTAATACCCCTCTCCATCCAAATATTCATCTGCAAAAAGAAAGGAAGAAAAGTCAAATAGCAGATAAATAAATAATGACAGATAAATAAAAGACAATTCATCATTAAGGGCCACTGATTGGGATCAGTTAACCCTCTCTGCAAATCACGGGATTTCTCCTGGTTCACAAAGAGGGACGAGTTTTTATTTGCTAAAAATGATTGCACAATTCAAAAATTGTCCAAACTGCATAAGTTCAAGTCTCAAAACTCCAAGTGCAAATCAAACTACAAAGTCCAAACTGAAAAATTCAAACTTGCTGTCAAACTGTCACAAGGCTACCCAATCTATCAAAAAAGAAGATTTGGCAAAGATATCAAAAGATCCAAAAAGTACAAGAAGCTGTCAAGAAGGGACAAATATGTAGAGGAAATTTGTTATGCAAGAAAATCTATTTCTTTTCATCATTTCCCAAAAATAAAGTGGCCCTTTCAGAACAAAAAGTACAAGCACAAACATAGTTTAATATATTAGTTGTACTGAAGAGAAAGAGAAGAGAGATAGAAGAGCAGGTTTTGCAGGCTTAGGCTTTAGGCTTGAGAGATAGAAAGATATATAAAAGACAGTACAGTAGAGAGGGAGAGAGCAAAAACCAATACAAAAAAAGATATACAAAAGCATAAGCCTTCAAGTCTCACAAAAAAGACCAACAATCTGAAAAGGCCATAACCTGTAAGCCATTCAAAAACCATTAAACGACTGTCAAAGCAAAGAGCCTGATATCCAAGACCTGAAGCCAGAATGTCCAGCTCAAAAACATAAACAAACAAACCTGTACCTGTACCATTAAAACTCCAACACAAAAACCAGTTGCAAAAAGGCCATCAACCTAAAGCATCAAACCTGAAGCATTAAACCTGCCTTAACCATCAAACATTAAAGCCTCTAAGAACCCTGTCAAACTGATCAAAAAGGAAACCAACAAACAAAAACCCAATACTGACCCAAGTTCATAACAAAAGCACAAAACCAGCCTTAAACATCACAAGCTTAATCTGTCAAAGGCCATAACCAAAAACCTGTACCATTCAACTCAAATACAAGCATAACCCCCATAAGCCATACCAGCATATACCTAAAACCTGTAATCCTCAAGCCCTCAAAGAGCACCATCATTGGGAAAAAGGGATAACGCAACAAACATTCCAAAGGCAACTGAGCGACAAGTAAAAGAAGTATCTCAAGGCATCCAACACAGGCAACATAAGCATGCATCCAAGGCCCTCAGAACCTTAGGTTCATCCTTGGGCAAAGAAGATACAAAGGCAGCATTAACAAACCAAAAAAGCATTTCAACAGGCAACTCAGTGGTAAATCCAGGCCCTCAGAAGGGTCATCACAGGGCAATCAAAAGGCAATCAAAAGGCAATCAAAAGGCAAGCATACAGAGGTATCGAGGCAGTAAAAGAGAAGAAGAAAGTCAGAGAGACAAAGCGTACCAAGGCAACCAAACGCAAACATTCGAGGCGACATAAACAGAAGGCAACACAAGAAGGAGAAGAAGAAAAGAAGACATGTGTATCAAGCTTTCAGCTTGACATCACAAAGCCTAAAAGAAAGGTACAGAAATACCAAGTTTTCCCAAAGCTAGCTTCCGTCATCATCGAACCCCCGCCAAAGCCGCCTCAGCGCCTCCTCGTTCTCTCCTTCTCCGTCTCCGACAGGTAGTACTCCCTTTCCCTCATTTCAAAATCTTGCGTAAACCATAAATAAAATCAGAGTATATAAGAATCAAAACATGCATAAAACGTGAAACCCTCAAAGGATGCGCTAGAACAAAAGTCTTACCCTTTTACCGTTGCTTGAACAAACGCGATGGGAAGGATGAGAGGTGGCATAGGTGGCTAGGCGGGGAGATCGCGCTCAGAAACGAACGGAGAAGATGAACGAAAAACGAACGAACGACGCTTCTGTCGCTCTAAAAACCCTAAAGCAATTCCCAACTGAAAACAAAACCTTCAAACCCTAAAGCGCGTTGTGCCAACTTGGGCCTTGCCCACCTCTGAAATGCCTAAAGCCCATTCAAACCCTTTCATTTAGCTTTTTAAAAACATATCATTTTGATTAATAAATTAACAAAACATAACCTTTTTTTACACTAACAATGTTTTTATATATAGCATAATATAGAAACTTATACAAATAACATTTTTTCTTTATAAATAAACTTACATTTTTCTTTTATTTTTCTATACATAGAATATATAATTTTCCTTAAGATTAATACTTAATTTGTACATTAATACTTTAACACTTTTGAAATATATTTTTCAATATACATAGACTTTAAAACATTTAATTAAAATACTTTTCGTACATAATAAATAAAAATACATTTTTTACATAATTTAAATTCTTAACATTTAAATGAGAATATTCTTTGTACATACAAATAAAGATGCATTTTTTTTATTACACAATATAATTAAAATTGAAAACACCTCTTTCTTTTAATTCAAATATTCTTATATAAAGATACTTTTTATATCAAATGTAAAATAATAACTTTCAAACTTAGAATATTTTCTTTTCTTAAAACATCCTTTTTGTACATAACAAATAAAAATACTTTTTTTATATACATAATTAGAACTTAGAACATTTAATCAAAACATTCTTTTTTGTACATATTAAAAATATACAAGATTACAAGGATTAATTAAACAAACATTTAATTCTTTAAGTCAACCATACCTTAATAATACATTAATTTCACATTTCGCACCTGTAAATAATTACATATACAAATATACATACACGTATACACGTACACTTACACAATACATTTACATTGCTCCTATACACATTTGCTTATATTTGTATATTCGTTACATTTACATTTGATTGATTCGATTTGGTTGTAACTTATTGGACACTACATTCCTAAGTCTCATCCCCATTTGTAAATTTGTACCCCCGCTCCCGGATACTTATTTTGTAATAGCGTAGACTTTAAATTCTTGCAATTTACCGCTTTCAATTATACCATGGTTAGACCTAGGGTTTGCATGTACATAAAATCAAACGCTAGATAACTTAAATACAAGACAAATACATGAAATCAATACACAATCACACTTGCACCCCCTAGGGTAATCCCACATGTTGCCTTCCAAAATGGGCCATGCTTGCACGTCGAGTATCTTTGGCAAAACAAATTCAAATGATCATAAGTCCCTCGATGACGCTTTCGAATGTTGACTAAAACGGAATGATCATAGTCCCTTCAAAGCAAATTGCCAAAGACACTTGGCACCATTGCATTCATGGTCCATACGATGACCCGCGCCCGTCCCGAACAAACTTCCTAAATGCAAGATTGTCCACCAAATTCAATGGTGGAACAAAATTGTTCAAAAGGGTTGAAAACATAGAGAAAACCTTTGAGTACAATAGGGTAGACAAAACTCTTAGTTACTTGAGATCAACTTGCAAAAACACTTGCCTTCTTTTCAAAAACCACACTCCACAAACACTTTCAAAACAAACTCTAAAAAACATTTGAAACATCTTTTCGAAAAGATCCACACTTTTGTAAAACACTCAAACACGAGTCGAATACATTGGTCGCCTAAGACAAGGCATCTCTTCAAAAACATTTTCAAAACACGCACCCACACCACAATTTCAAGCAATCGAAAACCAAGGCAAGTGATCTAAAAAACCAAGTAGCTAAGAGCCCATGGATAACCATGGATGAAAAGGGTGCTAATACCTTCCCTTTTTCATAATCTACCCCCCGGACCCACGAAATATCTCAAAAGGTTTTTGCTGTGCTTTTTTAACCTTTCCTTTAGGATAAAATAAAAATTCGGTGGCGACTCTTGCTCAACCGAACAAGTTTGAATACAAACGCAAAACTCACAGTCAGTTCTCCCACCGTATCACACCGGTTACTATTAATAGGACAGATTGAACCAACTAAACTTCAAGAGAGTACTTACCTATAGAATCCATTCAATCCTAAACCTAAGGATCTGTTTGTGTGCTTGTATAAATTTGTTTGTATATAACATCATAACATCATTACATGGCATATCACTCTAACCATTTCAAGGACTTTTATGACTTATCTTTGTGTCTGTTTTGTAGGACATGGCTCCCATTCGCAAAAATACCATCCAAGTCAACCTCGTAAGGGTTCCTCCTCAACTCAAAGAGTTGGCATCAAGGGTTCCTGAGAATTTCCCATTCACTAAAAGACATGGTCGACTCCTCAGTTTCGTCACCTCAAGTCCTGATAAAGACATGGTGAAAGTTCTCTTTCAGTTGTTTGACCCTCTACATCATTGCTTTACATTTCCCGACTACCAATTGGTGCCTACTATGGAAGAGTTTTCTCAGTTATTAGGTGTTCCTATACTCAATTAATTACTCTTCAGCGGTATGGAAAGATACCTAAAGCCTGAGGAGATCGCTCAAGCCCTGTATTTACAAAGGTCCAACGTTGTGACAAATTGGGAAACAAAAATCGGTGTCAAAGGGTTTCTAGCCAAGTTTTTGTTTGAGAAAGCTCGCCATTTTTGGGATATTTTGGACTTACAAGCCTTTAAAGAGGCGTTGGCCCTTCTCATCTATGGGATGGTACTGTTCCCTAATTCAGACCAACTCATAGATGTGAATACGATCAAAGTTTTCATGTCTCGTAATCCGATGCCTACTTTACTTGGAGACATTCTGCACTCTTTTCATACTCGCACTGTAAAGAGAAGAGGAACCCTCATGTGTTGCCCTCCTCTATTGGCTAGGTGGTTTATTTCACACCTATCTCAATATGTGTTGTAGAATGAGCAAGGAATGATGTGGTCTAATAGGTTGATGTCTCTCACGCATTCAGATATTCACTAGTATCCTCGAACTGTGGAAGATGTTACCATCATTGATCACTATGGGGAATTCCCTAATGTACCTCTCCTAGGCATTAGGGGAGTGTGATACGGTGGCCAGAACCGGGACTGTTTTTAGGAATTGCTGGTTTGCATTTTGCGTTTTGCGTTTGTGTTCGCAAAATGTCGCGGTAAGTAAGAGTCGCCACTGACTTTTATTTTATCCAACAAGGAAAGGAAAAAAGCACAGAAAAATTCCCTTTTTCGAGATTTTGAGTACGGGGGGTAGATTATAGAAAGGGAAGGTATTAGCACCCTTTTTATCCGTGGTTTTCCACGGGCTCTTAGGTACTTGCTCATCATTTTCAAAATTGCTTGTGTGTTTGATTTGAAAAGTTTTTGACTTCGATTTAACTCTTGCTTCTGTCTTCAAGAGTGTTACGAAGTGTTTTTGAAAGCTTTGTTTAAAAGAGGAGTGTAAGTATGAAAAAGTTTGTTTGGATTGAGCAAGTACTTAAGATTCTACCTACTCGAAAAAGAGGATTGTTCTACGTTCGTTTCCTTTAGACAATGCTATCCCACTATTAGTGAGTAGGTAGCACCATCGTTGGAGTTTTGAGGGTCAATTCGAAAGGGACGTACGGTCACTAAAGCAATGTTAGGACGTCTTAGTAATAACCCTAATGTCTTAGATCAGTTATTAGAGGCAACAATATCCGAGGCAACCATTCCGAGGCAACTTTTCCGAACGGGACTTTGATCTTTGTTTAGACAAAAGAGCGACCACTAAAGCATCCTATACTTAATGACCATTTACCGAAGGCAACCGAAGTGGGAGTGTACCCTAGGAGTGCGCATGTGCGAGTGATTCAGTTTCAGATTATTATCTTTGCACATTTAGGGTTAGCTAACTGTTTTAAAGTTAATCATACATTCTTGTCATGCAAACCCTAATTATTCATACATCTAACAGTTAAATATTTTGCGGAATTTAAAGTGTGGAAATTAAACTACGCTATTACAAGGCTTCGGGTATTTACATAGCCAAAAACAAACCCTTAAAAATAAAGCGATAAATGAAAAGTAAAAGTCCTAATTAAGCTATTACAACTTGTGAGCAATTACATTAATATGATAAAATAAAATAATAAAGCGCGCGCGAGGAAATTAAGGTCGGGAGAGAACTAGGGTTTTGACCCCTTATACCTAATTAAAGGAAAAATTGTTTTTGTTTGTTTTTGATTATTTTTAAGAAAAAGAGTTAGGTTTTAAAATTAAATACACAATTAATTAGTAATTAAATTAATCAAAGAAAATAAATACATGGCCTATTTTCGTGTTTTTGTTATTTTAAGAAAAAGAAGATATAATTAAGTTAAAAATAAAACCCTAATTATTCTAATTAATGTTAATTTATTTACAAAATAATTAAAGTTATCTAAAAATTAAACCTAATTAGCTTAATTAATTTTTTTGGATAAAGAAATAACATCTAAACTTAATTTGGTGAAAAGTTGATTTTATGAGTTTTTTTGATTGGTTAAAAAAATTAAATTTGTTAGTAAAACAAATGAATAAATTAAATAAAACAAAATATAAAAAGAAAAAGAAAAGAAACTTGGGCCTGAGAAAGCAGTTTGGGGGGTGTGGATAGCCAAGTCTGGGCCCAAAACAAGGTTGTCCACGTGTGACTTTTTGCATCTAGTGCGTTGCTTTGACTGAGGCACCATGGTCCCTCAAATAATGGCCATCAGATTTTTCCATATGGAGATCCAAAGGTGAGACCTTTAGGGAATATGGTGATCCCTTATCCTTGCATGCGCGCCTGAACCTAAAAAGAAAAATAATATGCAAGAATGGGGTGACCTGGGATTCGAACCCAGGCCCCAAGGCACTTTCCAAGCGTTCCACTACCAACTGGGCTAGCTGCTTTGTTTGTACATAAAATAAGCAATAATCATAATATATAATAATGTGAAAAAGGGCGCCAGATTTCAAATAGGCCAATCCTATGGTGCCAGCTAGTCATCTTCTTCCTTTCTCCGTTGGTAAAAGTCCTAGACTTTTATCTATGGACGTTTGTCCGTCACTACAAACTGGGCTCATTCCAAAATCCTCCATGGGCAATATAAATGACATCTAATGCCATGGATCGAATCGTCTTGTCATCCTGAACATCATGGTACCCTTTATGGGAGCTAATTTTGCCTGCACACAAAAAACCTAAAACGAAACCACAAACCCTAACAATGGCAATTCTTGATTCAGTCCATAAAAATGCAATTGGATGATATGGATAGCTTGCAAATGTGTTAAGGAGCAAAAATGTATAATTATTTCATGCTATAAGTGCCAGAATTACACAATTCGATTTCAAGAAAGAACCAAGGTCGTGGATGACTTACAACGCGTTTTGGTACTGGAAAAGACTTGTTCTTGATTGATTTCGCTTGCTTACACTCCCAATAAGCGATTGGGATATCTAGAAGGCCTTGAGGATGCCTGGAAGTATGGATTCGACTCAGCACTTTGTTGTGATTTTTTCAAGTTTGGTTCTGGTTCCCACGCCTCTCTCTAGCCTCGTTTTTTTGTCTACAATGGTTCAATATATATCAAGGACTGAATTAGGGTTGAAAAGCTGATCTCAATCTTCCTCCATCATTGCTTTTGATTTGGATTTGATTCACTTTGAATATCTTGCTAAAAATAGAGCAAACTCAATCTTTTTGTGCACACAAAGCCTTGGCATGAATTCAATCTTATGCTAGCTGGATGTAGGACCAACTCAGAACAAGTGCAAAAGATTGGGCCCATTTGGCAAAAATTGCCATTTGAGGCATAGTTGACTTTTGACAATTTTGCAAAAAGGGTCAACTTCACCAATGCATAACTTCCTCAATTTTGACTCTTTGAAGGTATTCTTGGACTTTTTAGAAATCTTGAGATGTCCTCTAAGCAACCCTTGTAGTCTCATCTCAATTTGATATTCCATGCTGATGTATGAAGCTTTGACAAAAAATGTGTTTTTGTTGACTTTTCAAAATGACCTATAATGTCCAAATTCATAACTTCTTGTGAGTGCATATTTTGAACTTGGGAGATGAAGATGGATTGTATATAATGGCATCCTCTTCAAAATGAGATTTGTATGGGTCATTTCTCATAAAGTATGAGAAAGTTATGCTTGGTCAAAGTTGAGTTGACTTTTCCTATAAAACCCTAATTTAGCAACTTTTGGTTCTTGAAGAATTATGAGCAATCCTTGATGAATCATGATCAACCCTTGATCAAATGATGAAATATACTTCAAAATTAGGATGTTGACCGAAAATCTTGAAGTTTGGCTGTATGTAGACCACAATTGACTTTTGCCCTAACACAGTCGATTTTTAGGCCTTTGAGCAATTGACTGAGCAAACTTTCTCTGTAGGGCTTGAAACTTGAAATGGATGACCTTGAGAACATTTTAGGACAATGGTGAGAATTTGGGATCCCTTGTAATCAAGTATCTTGATGCAACATGAAACCCTAATTTGAGGTAGACTGCCTTAGGAGAGAGCTTGTCTGGTCAACCCTTGGGCTTCCTTGAGCAACTTGAGGATCTTTCTTGAAATGTTTTGAGAAATATGGGAGGGAAAATTTTGGGGTACAACAGGGAGGAATAACTTATAACCCTTGTTTGGATTTGCGACAGTTTGAGTATGCTAGAAGGGACGGTCCTCATGATTCATTGGTTCAGGGAATTGCATTTGACTATGAGAACGATGTCCAAGGGTAGCGTCAGAGATTCATTCGAGCTTGGGGCATGGTAAACAAAGTGGATAGCAATACATTGGGGCATAAGAACTCCATCCCTTTGGAGCCTTATCTTAAATGGGTGCGAGCATGCGCTCAAAATCTCTTGATGCCTTACCCCTCCATCCTACCTATCATCATGGAACCTATCATTGAGATAGATGTACTTCATACTATTCTCCATCCTGACATGCCGACTACTCTCGAGGAATTGCAAAGATATTGGATTCAACTCAAAGAGGAGCGAGACACCTTTGAAACCAGTTCTACGCAAGCGAGAAGAAGGTTTTGGAGCTTACAAGACAACTACATGAAAAACAGAGTTTGAATGCCTACATTTCACCAAAGAGGATGCGCTCATGGGAAGCCCGAGTCCTGTTTTATTTAGGAGTTTTGTTTTATCTTTATTTCTTCCATTGTAAGCCCAAGAGGCATCATTGTAATCATTTAAAGTTATGAATGCAATTAATGTTTATTCTCTCTTTGTCTAAGCAAATTTAAGATCTTAAAAGTCCTAGAAAACATTGCATAAGAATATCATGCATTTCATTTCATAAGCGGGTATTTCGAGACATGTTTCTTATTCTTTTCGCTGTTTATTTCAGCAAAAAAAATGGCTCTTGAACAAACAGTAAAGGATCTTCAAGCTCAAAATGCTCAATTCCAGCAAATGTTCCTGGCTCTAGCTAAGGGGTAAGAAGATCTGAAAGCTCTTATCATCAAGGAGAAGACCAAGAAGGCAAAGAAACCAGCAGACATCTTGAATTTGGAAAGAAGGTTCAGAGGACCAACTAAGCGAGCTCTAGATTTCACAACCCCGTCAAATGAGGGGGACAATCAAGAAGAGAAGACAACGGAAGAAAACAACAACCCATTGTCTGAGGAATATGAAGCTGACTACTCTGAAGAACAATATTCTCCTACTGATGATAAATACAAATAACTGGAGGATCATCTCAATGCTATGGAGATCCAAAGGATACACGGGCTGGATTTTGAAGAGCTAGGGTTGGTCTCAAGGGTGGTCATCCCACAGAAATTTAAGGTCCCCACATTTTCTAAGTACGATGGTGTCTCCTGTCCTAAGCTGCACTTAAGATCATATATCAGGAAGATTCAACCCCACACTATTGATAGGAATCTGTGGGTACATTTCTTCCAAGAAAGTTTGGCAGGGACTCAGCTGGAATGGTACTATCAGCTGGAGGGAACCAATATCCGCAGTTGCGAAGATTTGGCTACTGCTTTCTACAAGCAGTACTAATATAATGCTAACCTCGCCATAACTCGTACACAATTGCAAAGTATATCTATGGGTTCCGGTGAAGGTTTCAAAGATTATACCCAACAATGGAGAGACCTTACGGGAAGAGTCCATCCTGCTTTGTCTGATAGAGAGCTGGTGGACATATTCTTGGGCACGTTGTCCGGTCCATTCTTTAACCACCTGATCGGAAGCTCTTTTACTGGATTCACTGAATTGATACTGACCGGTGAGCGAGTAGAAGCTGGTATTAAAAATGGTAAGATCAAGAGAGTTGTATCCTCCAATACAACAAAGAAACCATTCACTGGAAAGAAGGAGGTCAGTGATGCTTATGTGCAAATAAATCAAAACAAAATTGAACATCGCCCGACGTTAGGGGCTATTATGATTTCGAATCCTGCATCAAACCAACAACAAAACAATAAGCGCAGACCGGATGCACCCAGAAGACAGTTCACCTGGATCAACATGACCTTATCCTAGGTTTTGCCACATTTGCTGAAGGCCAATCTGGTGACCCTAAAGGAGGCCCCTGAGAATCCCAATATTGCATCTCCTCACTACAACCCAAATGCTCGATGTGCCTCTCATTCCGAAAGTCCGGGGCACGATATAAACGATTGTTGGGATTTGAAAAATAAGGTGTAGGATCTTATCAAGGCGAATGGGATTGAGTTTGACCTTCCAGAGACACCAAATGTAATAATTGCGCCAATGCCCAAACATGGCCAGGGTGTCAATGCTGTTGACAACGACCGGTTTGTTTCTTCTGTGGATGAGTTAGATACTCCTCTTCTAACTATTAAAGAGAATTTGTTGTGAGTCGGTTTATTTATGGGCTGTGGTGAGGTTTTCCACTTATGTATGTCTCTACCAGATGGTTGTTTTTTGTTAAAGATGGGTGTCCAGCGCCAGATGGTTAACAAAGAAATTCTATTTGAGAAAGTTCCCCTTGCAAGAAATTTGTGTGAAGATGTCTCAATAATTTCCATTTCCGACAATCCTCCCAGGGTATCCTCCAAAAGACCCGTCAGGATTACATCCGTTCCCAAGTTTTCTCCCTTGATCATCACCCTTCCTGGGCCAATACCACATTCCTCTAATAAAGCTGTTCCCTAGAATTATGGGGCTGACGTCTACTACCATGGTGCCAGGAAATACCTATTGGTTGTTAATGATAAAGTGGCCGAAGATATTGATCTTGACATTGATAACATCGTCGGGACCAATAAAATTACGAGAAGCAGAAGGGTCTTGTCTCCCGAAATATCTCTGAAGACCGTTTCTACTCCTGTGGTTAGTCCTACTACTACTCCCATTAGTACTCCCATTGCTACTCCTACTGTTATCCCTACTGTTATCCCTGCTACTGAGTCAGCTGAGACTCGGGGCAAAGAGGTACTTGTTGATCCGGTCCAGATGAAGGCACACAAAGAAGTCATTCCTGATGCTTCTAAAAAAGAAATGGAAGAGATACTGAAGATAATAAAGAAAAGTGATTACAAGGTTGTGGAGCAGTTGGGGAAGACCCCTTCAAAGATCTCAATGTTGGCTTTACTTTTGTGCTCTAAAGCCCATGCTAAGGCTTTAGTAAAATTCCTGAAGTCTGCCCATGTTCCTCAAGGGACCTCTGTTGATCAATTCAAGAATTGTGTTGCTAGTTTGACAATTGACAATGGACTGGGTTTCTCTGATGCATATTTGACATCCAAGGGAAGAAAACATAATGATGCCCTGCATGTCTCCATTGAGTGCAGGGGCACTAACCTAGCTCATGTTCTGGTAGATACAGGTTCATCATTGAATGTCTTACCCAAGAATGCTTTAGACAGGTTGGATTGTGAAGGACTCACACTGAAGCCCAGTAATATTATGGTGAAGGCCTTCGATGGTTCCAAGAGAATGGTGAACAGGGAGTTGGATATCCCTATTAAAGTTGGTACTCATACTTTTGACTCAACTTTCTACGTGATGGACATCCGCCCATCCTACTCCTGTTTATTGGGTCGGCCTTGGATACATGGGGCCGGTGTTATTATTTATACTCTACATCAGCTGTTGAAGTACCCATTCAACGGAAGGATTATCATAGTCCATAGAGAGGAAGAATACATGGTGAGCCACCTGAACTCTTTCAGGTATGTTAAAATGGACGGTGAGTTCATTGAGACCCCCTGTCAGAACTTTGAGGAGGTTCCACAGACAATTGCTGCAACCAAGACTGCTACTAGTGTTCCAAAGACTATCCGACCTCCGTTGAAGATGGATTCTCTGAGATATGCCAAAGAAGTAGTTGAAGAAGGTGGGTGTACCATATAGGGCCAACTTCTGTACATTCCTTACAAATCTGATAAGTTTGGTTTGGGTTTTACTTCAGGAGCCTAAAGAGTTGTTCGTCGTGCTCGCGCCAGGAGATCATCACTACGCATCAGTAACCATGGAGTCAATGATCTGGAAGACAATGATAGTGATTATGACATGGACAAGTTGATCTTCCCAACCACCAGCGATGGACTCAATAATTGGGAGGCCAAATATTTTGTTCCTATTAATTTTATTCAAGAGTAATTGTCTTTTGTTTTTTGGGATATGTAATATTTAATCAATTGAAACTCTAAAGCCTTGTGCTTTACCCGAAGCACAATGGTTCAGTTGTGAGGGTTAATAATTCATTTTCATATGTCATTAATAAATCATTGGACGTTTTGCATGCAAATTTTGCGCTCCTTGTTTTTCTTTTCTACCTTTTACTTTATAAAAAAAGCTATGCTCTTACACACACCCATATATCAAACTGCAGATCCACATTCACTCTGGATCCCATTGATAACAGTTATGCTATTTCCTATTATGACTTTGAAAATATGATCTACCAAGCCGAGGATGAAGGTGAGGAAGATTGTGAAGTACCAGGAGAACTTGCCAGACTGTTACAACAGGAGGAAAGGGCAATACAGCCTCATGAAGAGCCAGTTGAGACAGTAAACTTGGTTACCTAAAAGGATAAGAAAGAAGTCAAGATAAATGCCGATTTGGAGCATAGTGTCAAGGAACTGCTAATATAGATGCTACATGACTATGTTGAGGTCTTTGCCTGGTCATACAAAGACATGCCAGGACTTGACACTGATATTGTGGTCCATCGTCTGCCGACAAAAGAAGACTGCCCTCTAGTGAAACAAAAGGTTCGTCGTATGCGGCCAGAGATGTCAGAAAAGATCAAAGCTGAAGTCACGAAACAGTTCAATGTTGGTTTCTTAGCTGTTATTACTTATCCATAATGGGTTGCTAATGTTGTTCTAGTACCTAAGAAGGACGGTAAAGTACATATGTGTGTGGATTACAGATACCTGAATAGGTCAAGCCCAAAGGATGACTTTCCGCTTCCTCATATCGATGTTTTGGTTGACAACACCAACAACATAAGGTATTATCCTTCACGGATGGTTTCTCCGGGTACAATTAGATCAAAATGACGCCTGACGATATGGAGAAAACAACCTTCGTCACATAGTGGGGCATTTTCTATTATAAAGTTATGCCATTTGGGTTAAAGAACGTCGGGGCAACCTATCAGGGTGCCATGGTATCTTTATTTCATGATATGATCCATCACGAGATAGAGGTCTACGTTGATGATATGATAGCCAGGTCTCAGACTGAAGAGGAGCACCTTGATCACCTGCAAAAGTTGTTTGAAAGGCTGAAAAAGTACAAATTGAGACTGAACCCGAAGAAGTTCACCTTTGGAGTAAGATTCGGTAAGCTCTTAGGCTTCATTGTTAGTGGCAAAGGTATTGAAGTAGACCCTGCAAAGGTTAAATATATACAAGAAATGCCCACTCCTTGCATTGAGAAGGAGTTTAGGGGATTCTTGGGACGTCTAATCTACATTGCCAGATTCATTTCCCATCTAACCGATACTTGTGATCCAATCTTCAAATTATTAAAGAAAGATCAAGCAGTGAAGTGGAATGATAATTGCCAGAACGACTTTGACAAAATCAAGGAATATCTTCAAGAGCCTCCAAGTTTAATGTCGCCAGTTGAAGGAAGACCTTTGATCATGTACTTAACAGTATTAGAGAACTTAATGAGGTGTGTGCTGGGGAAGCATGACGAGTCTGGTCGAAAAGAGCATGCAATATACTACCTTAGTAAAAAGTTTACCAACTGTGAAACAAGATACTCACTGCTCGAGAAAACTTGTTGTGCTTTGGCATGGGCTGCTCGCCGACTAAGACAATACATGTTGAGTCACACTACCTTATTGATATCTAAAATTGATCCTATCAAATACATCTTTGAGAAGCCCGCTCTCTCCGAAAGAATAGCAAGATGGAAAATGATCCTGACCGAATACGACATTCAGTACAAAACCCAGAAAGCAATTAAGGGAAGTGTATTACCTAATCATTTGGCTCATCAGGCTATGGACGACTACCAATCCATGAATTTTGAGTTCCCTAATGAGAACATCATGTTAGTAACTGATTATGAAGAACCTGGACCGGATGAAGGACCTGAAAAAGGATCCTGATGGACTATGGTTTTTGACGGAGCTTCCAACGCACTTGGCAATGGCATCGCTGCTGTGATCATATCTCCCGAAGGCTATCATACTCCTTTCACCGCCAGGTTATGTTTTAATTGTACCAATAATATGGCTGAATATGAAGCATGCATCATGGGTCTCAAAGCTGCTATCAACTTGAGGATCAAATTCTTGAGTGTATTTAGAGACTCAGCCTTAGTAATTAGCCAAATCAAAGGAGACTAGAACACGAAGCATCCTAATCTCATCCCTTACAGAGAGCATGTGTTGGCACTGATTCCACATTTTGAAGAAATTACCTTTGATCATTTTCCACGAGAGGAAAATCAACTAGAGGACGCACTAGCTACTATGTCATCCATGTTCAAGGTCAAGTGGGATAATGAAGGTCCTCAAATCACTATTAAGAGAATGGATGAACTAGCATATTGTCATGAGATTTATACTGAAGAAGTAGTGGATAAACCTTGGTTCCATGAAGTCAAAAGATATCTCGAAGCCCAAGAGTATCCCGAAGGAGCTTCAGACAATGATAAGAAGTTCCTAAGAAGGTTCTCTGCCAAGTTATTCCTTAGTAATAGGATCCTCTACAAGCACAACCACGATTCTACTTTGCTTCGGTGTGTGGATAAGAGTAAAGCTGAAAAGATTATGGCAGATTTGCACGAAGGTACATTTGGCACTTATTCTAGTGGGCACACAATGGCTAAAAAGATCCTACGGGCAAGATACTATTGTTCCACTATGGAAACAGACTGTTATGAGCATTCACGAACTTGTCACAAGTGCAGATCTATGCTGATAAAGTACATGTGCCTCCGGTTCCTCTAAACATCTTGACTGGTCCCTGGCCATTCGCAATGTGGGGCATCGATATGATTGGGGAGATTAGACCTACAACCTCTAATGAGCACCTCTTCATCCTGGTTTCCATTGATTACTTCATGAAGTGGTTCGAGGAAGCTTCATTTGCTTCTGTTACCAAGAATGTTGTGGCCCGATTCATCAGACACAACCTTATCTGTTGGTATGGTATTCTAGAAAGAATCATCACAGATAATGGTACCAATCTCAATAATACTATGATCACCGAGCTCTGCACACAATTCAAGATCCAGCATCATAACTCTTCTCCTTATCGGTCGAAGATGAATGGAGCTGTAGAAGCTTCTAATAAAAATATCAAGAAGATCATACAAAAGATGACAGTGACATATAAAGAATGGCACGAGATGTTACCATTTTCTCTTCATGGTTACCGTACCATAGTGCGCACATCAAAAGGGGAAACTCCTTTCTCTCTGGTATACGGTATGGAAGCTTTCCTACCCATTGAAGTCTAGGCCCCTTCCTTGAGAATCTTGAAGGACGCATGTTTGGATGAAGACGGATGGGTTAAGACTCGACTTGACCAATTAAACTTGATTGACGAGAAAAGGCTTGCGGCTGTTTGTCATGGTCAGATGTACCAAAAACATATGATTAAAGCTTATAACAAGAAGGTCAGATGGCAGGTATATCAAGCTGGTGACCTAGTAATCAAGCACATCATACTGCCGCAAGGTGATCCCAGGGGAAAATGGACTCCTACATACGGAGGACCATTTGTAATCAAGAACATATTTTCTGGTGGAGCCATGGTCCTAACCACTATGGATGGTGACGACCTTCCGCACCCTGTAAACGCGGACATAGTTAAAAGATACTACACATGAACAAAGACCCGCTAGGTTGACTGGCCTAGGAAAAAATAAGGGCATCCCAGCTAACCAAAAGGGTTTTGGCAAAAATTAGGGATATACACATGAAAAAATCTATACACCTGGCAAGTCGAAAACCTGAAAAGGCGGCTTGGGCAAAAAAGGGTATCCCGGTGGAATGAAAACCCGAAAGGGAGGTCCAGGAAAAAGTTAGGGATTTCAAGCGTATAACTATGTCCGTTGGATCACCTTACAGCCAATCTTCAGTATCAACTGTCAAGATCAAGTGGTATTGATCAATCTAGTCAGCTTCGGACAAGCAACAAAGAGAGGAGACGCTCAAAGACATAAAGGCAATAGCGAATGAAAATCAATGGGATTATTTCACATAGCTGTTTTTCTTTGTATACTATTTTATGTAGTTTTCATTCTTACGAAGACATTTTATTACTAGGATGTCTGTCTCCTTGTACAAAAACGCCTATCATAGGTACAAATTATTCAAATTAATACAAAATTATCTCTTTGAAAGTGTGAAACTATTTGTTTTTTTTATCTTCCTGTTTTGTTTGCGAAAACGTCCAGTGATTATTTTTGAACATATGAATTTGAATGTGATTACTGTTTATAAATACACGCATAAAAAACAGAAAGACATCCACAAAGTGGACAAGTGGACAATGTCTAAAGGCCATCCACAAAGTCTAAAGGCCATCCACAAAGTCTCCGCGGATACTTTCTCCAGCAGGTGCAGAAGAAGTGGCATCCTACTATATAGTCATTGCCATATCCGTTCGTACAACCTAATGATGTCAGGTGTTCTTATATCCCCAGCGGAGCAAAAGTATCCAATTACTGCCTCGGCATCTTAAAGAATTCCCTAACCTGGGTCACAAGCTTTTCAGGATTCCCAGCAGAATTTATGAAAAATCCCCAAGCAATTCATGGAGTTTCCCTTCCTCAATAGAGTTTATTTGTCTAACAACGGAAGATCATCTCCCAACAATTCAACTTCAACAAAATTTGAAGACCTACATTCTTCATCCCCAGCGGTAATCAGGGATTTATTTTCCCTAGTTCAATAATACAACAATAGAGAAACTGACACGTTCATACATTGCTTTCATACACCATTTTACAAGCGTCATAGCATATGCAACATGAATGCATATATCACAATCTCATTTATTTTGAGAGCATCATTTGCACTTCATGCATCATAATATTGCATGCAGCTAATTCTTTACCTTTTTAGGAAAGATCGGCAGATGAATATCATTAACAATTTTCAAAAGTTACAAATTAATACTTGTAACAAGCCAGGACAACTATCTATGGACGACTGATTATAGATTAATACCTGAAACTAGACAGGAAAACTATCTACATGAGCAAATTGAAGATTAATACCTGAAACCAAATGGGAAAACTATCTTTCTTTCTAAGGTCAGAGATTAATACCTGAAACCAGCCAGGATAACTATCTCAATGACCAAAAAAAACAAGTTCCAGATTAATACCTATAACAAGCCATGACGACTATCTGTGGACGGCTGATTGTAGATTAATACCTGAAACCAGACAGGAAAACTATCTACATGAGTAGATTGAAGATTAATACCCAAAATCAGACAGGAAAACTATCTTTCTTTCTAAGGTCAGAGATTAATACCTGAAACTAGCCAAGATAACTATCTCAACGACCAACAAAAGCAAGTTCTGGATTAATACCTGAAACAAGACAGGACAACTATCTGTGAACAACTGATTGTATATCAATTCCCAGAACTAGACGGGGCGACTATCTACATGACCATCTTAAAGAAATATTACACGAGTTTCTTCTCATGATCTCCAAATGCAGTCTAACATGGACTCATCCTGAAGCAATCTTACACGGGTTTCTTCTCCTAATCTCCAGATGTAGTCTAACACAAACTCATCCTGAAGCAATCTTACACGGGTTATTTCTCTTAATCTCTAGATGCAGTCTAACAGACTCATCCTAAAGCAATCTTACATGGATTCCTTCTCAATTTCTAGATGCATTCTAACACGGACTCATCCTGAAGCGACCCTACACAGGCTCGTTCTAATACATTTCCAAATAACAATTAATTTCAACCTTCCCAGCAAGTTACTATAAAGCCGGGAGTTCAACCAGAAAACATCAAACTTTTCCAGAGATAATTCCTCAGTAGAGCCTTGGAGTAGGAGAACAACAGAAATTAACATTCCCCAACGGACTCATCTTCAGACAGTAGGAATAGGAATATTCCACAAAGAGACCTCTTATAAAGTCAGCATCTACTTTGGATGGTGTGATACGGTGGGAGAACTGACTTGAGGGTTTTGCGTTTTATCGTAAATGTTACCGTTTAGCAAGAGTCGCCACCGAATTTTCTTTTATCCAAAAGGAAAGGTGAAAAAGCACAAGAAAGACCTTTGAGATTGTTTCTTGAGTTCGGGGGTAGATTATGAAAAGGGAAGGTATTAGCACCCTTTTCATCCATGGTTTTCCATGGGCTCTTAGTTACTTGCTAGATCACTTGCTTTTGTTTTGAAATTGTGCTTTGTGTGGTTTTTGAAAGTATTTTGTAAAAGAGGCCATTGTTTAGGCAATCTTTGTAATGATTCTCGTTCGTAAGAATGTATACAAAGATGTTTGTCTTTTTGAAAATGTTTTTCAATCTTTATAAGATGTTTGGAAATGTGTGTGTTTGTTTTGAAAATAGCAAGGATAGTTGTTTGAAGATAGATCAAGTAACTAGAAGTAATCTACCTACTCAAATGTCTTTCTTGTTCATTTTCTATTCCTTTGACATTATTGTCTTACCATTGATTTGGTAAGCAGCCCTATCTTTGGATGTAAACGGGACGAGCGTGGGTCATTATATAACCATGATTAGCAGTGTTCCAAAGTATCTTAGCATTTTTTGGGGACCAAGACCATTTTGTAAGTCAACTTTGAATAGCGTCATCGAGGGACTTATGATCTTATATTTGTTTGTTTTTGCCAAGATACTTTTCATGCGTAATATGACCATTTTTTGTGTAAGGCAACCAAGTGGAGTAACCCTAAGGGTGCTTGTGTGCAAGTGTGTTATTTTCATGCTTGATTTTGTCTTGGATTAGGGTTTTCTATTTGATTTGTTTTGATCTTGTCATTCAAACCCTAATTACTAGCATGGTATATAAAAGCGGTAAATTGCATAATTTAAAGATTACTACGCTATTACAACATTTCATGGGAGGGGGTATACAAATTATAAATGGGGATTTACAATAATGTAAATCTAATTAAGCTATTACAACCAAATTGAATTTGTACAAGTATTTGAATAAATAATATACAATATAAATTAAATATGCAATGTTTATATATATGCAAGAAAAGAAATTTTCTTTATTTTTCATATGCAAAAGTGTTTTGACCTAATCCTAATAATTTAAGAAAAGGAAATTATTTTTTATAAATTGGTTAACCCTAATTTCTAATTTGTAAAGGAAGATAAAGCTCTTTAAGTATTATTTTTTTGTATTTTTGTCTTAAAATAGTAAATAATATTTATGAAAATATTTAGTCTTTTTATATGTCAAAATAAATATTTACACGTATGAAAAAAAAAGAAATAAAAACTATCCTAAGTCTATTTTATTTTATAAATTTATTTAAGAAAAATAGTTAATATTAAATTTCCTAAAAATATTTTTTATGTGAAAATAAAATAAAATAAACAAAATGCAATATTTATCATGTTTTATATTTTTATGATTTTTTATGCTAAGGAAAAACTATTTAATGAAATAAACAAAAATAAAATAAATGAATGAAAATAAATTGGGTAAGGGGTGTCCTGAGTAATCAGGAGGTAATATTAGAAAAAAAAACATAAGCCCAAATGGAAAAGAGCCCAGCGCTGCAAAAATGAGAAAAATGGCAACAAAAAAAAAGAGAAAAAATGCTAAAGGCAGGCACCAAGGCTCGAACCCATGACCTTGGCATTCTCAGCGCACTGCCTTGCCACTGGGGTGGCTGTACATCCGTTAGTTCATATGAAATAAAAAACACATAACACATAACACCTCCTTGCCCTGTACTTCATCTTCTTCCTCAAGCTAGCCAGAACCTCTATATCTTTCTCATTTCTCCATGAAAATGGAAACTTCAAACATGAAAATGGTAGTACTTTTTCCCATGATTTCAACCATGTAACTCATGTAAACTATCAGTCCAAGATCAAAGTTAATTTCAATGGCCCTAATTTTAAACCTAATTTTTACAGAAATTTGAAATCTAAAATTCTCTATACATAATGAACATAAATGAAATCTATGCACATGGGTTGGCTTTATCACAATAATATCTACATTTTCCTTTAGAAAATCGAGACCAATGGGTGTCTGTATGAAGAGATAGAAGTTAGAGTTCTTACCTCCTTCAGCTAAGATCGTGAATGGAATTTGAGTGAGTTTTATGAAGGCCTGAAGATCCCTTTAGCTTGCCTGAACCTCCCTGAGTATGTTCCAATCTTTACCTTGTCTTTAAAATTCCTGGATTTCCCTATCCAAGTCAACCTGCAACCTTGAAAAAACAAAAATGGAAGATGGATAAGGAGGAGTTATAGTGAAGGGGTGATGGTCTGGAACACTTAGATATGACATAGGTTAAGTGTTTGAGTGATTAGAACTTTAAACACACGAGTAGATTTTTGAATTGCTATGCTTTGTCTCAATCTGCAAGTTATGACAGGTTTTTTGGTGATAGGGAGTTTTAGAGAGTTTCTGGCCTTGATTAATCATGTGTTAGGTTGCAATGTGTTTACGTATAAGTATAGAGAAGGTTTCAAGTCAGCTCCACCACAAATTTCTCAATTGTAGGCTTTTTTCTCTATTGCTTGTCCTTTAAGAAAAGTGAGGAGACAACTCTCTACATGCTTGTACATGCCTGCTTGGAGTTGGTACAAGTCCTAGACAACTTGCTTTTGGTTTATAGGACTTGTGTGTGTAGAGAGAACAGGTGCAAAGCTCAAGAAGTGAAAAGTTTCAAAAGTTATGCTTTACTAAAATGGCAATGGCAACTTTGTGCCATTTATGGAATTAAAGCTTGGACAAAGACTCTTATGCTTGGATTAAGGCTTTATCAATTGTGTAAGCATTAAATTATGAAGTGATAAACAAGTTTGAGACTTGTAAAGCAAGGATTAGGCAGCATAGGTTCAGATTTGAATTTTGTTCATCATGAAATGGCTTGAAATCAAAGTGAGAAATTGCCAACTTCATCTCTTCGATTCTCCTTAACCAAAAATTATCTCAAGGAGTTCTTGGAAATTTTGGAAAGCTTGCAATATGCTCTATAAATCATCTTTGAAATGAATTTCAAGATTCCTCTTGGAACTAGGTGAAGTTCTTGGAAATTTTGGAAAGCTTGCAATATGCTCTATAAATCATCTTTGATGATTTCTACTGGGGATAAAAACTTGAAGTTCTGTTCCGCTGGGGATTTAGATGATGTACTGTAAGGGATTACTTATGGAATAGCCTAGAGACATTTTCCTTTTCTTTCAACCCATTATTAATTGTGTTTCCCATTTGTTTTATTTGTACACAGTAATTATGTTCAAATGCATATGTTCATCAATGAATCATTGGACATTTTTTGTAAACAAAACACAAGCGTAATGGAAAAGACAAATAGTTTTTGCACTTTCAAAGGGGTATATTTGTATTAACTTTGAATAAATATTTTGTACAAAGTGGACAAACATTCTAGTAAGAAAATGCTGTCGTAAAATAAGAAAAATTTATACAGAGAAGGATAGCTACATATAATAATCCCATGGGGTTCCCGTTCTACTATAGCCT
Organism: Vicia faba; assembly: GCA_948472305.1. Lineage (NCBI taxonomy): Eukaryota > Viridiplantae > Streptophyta > Magnoliopsida > Fabales > Fabaceae > Vicia > Vicia faba. The sequence continues at coordinate 167,406,516 of OX451738.1, forward strand.
TCGCATTCTCCGAGTATCTTGTCTATTTTCCTTGTCCGAAGATGATTGAATTGATCAGAAACTCTGAGTTTGTCAGTGGAAGCCAAAGGTTGTCCATCAAGTGATCCGACGGGACATAATCATACGCTTTAATTCCCTAACTTTTGCCTTGACTGCCCTTTCGGGTTTTCAGTCCACCGGGAAACCCTTTTTTGCCCAAGTCGCCCTTTCGGGTTTTCAACTTGCCGGGTGTACATTTTTTTTTATCCCTAATTTTTGCTTGAGCCTTTTGGTTCTCCGGGATGCCTCTTGTTTTACCTAGGTGTGTCAACCTAGCGGGTCTCTTATGCGTAGTATCTTTTGACTATGTCCGTGTTCGCAGGGTGTGGCAGGTCGTCGCCATCCATGGTGGTCAAGATAATTGCCCCACCGGAGAATATGTTTTTTATTACAAATAGTCCTTCATAGGTAGGAGTCCATTTTCCCATGGGATCACTTTGTGGCAAGATGATACGCTTGATCACTAGATCCCCAACTTGATATGCTTGACGCCTAACTTTCTTATTGAAAGCCTTGATCATCCGTTTTTGATACATATGACCATGGCAAACAGCAGTAAGTCTCTTTTCATCAATTAAGTTCAGTTGATCAAGTCGATTCTGGATCCAATCGTTTTCATTCAATCATGCATCCTTCATAATTCTTAAAGAGGGGATCTGAACCTCAATAGGCAAGATAGCCTCCATGCCGTAAACCAAAGAATAGGGTGTTGCCCCGGTTGATGTGCGAGTCGTGGTACGATAATCGTGGAGAGCGAATGATAGCATCTCATGCCAGTCTTTGTATGTGACTGTCATTTTCTGTATGATCTTCTTAATGTTTTTATTTGTAGCTTCGACAACACCATTCATCTTTGGCCGATAGGGAGAAGAATTGTGATGCTGAATCTTGAATTGCTCACAAAAGGAGGTGATCATAGTGTTATTGAGATTTGTACCATTGTCAGTGATGATCCTTTCTGGGATACCATATCGGAAAATGAGGTTTTGCTTGATGAAGCGGGCAACGACATTCTTGGTAACGGAAGCGAAGGAAGCTGCTTCAACCCACTTTGTAAAATAGTCAATGGCCACTAGGATGAAGTGGTGTCCATTGGAGGTTGTAGGCTTGATCTCTCCAATCATATCAATTCCCCACATAGCAAAGGGCCAAGGATCTGTCAAGACATTCAGAGGAACCGGAGGTACGTGCACCTTGTCAGTGTAAATTTGAAACTTATGGCAGTTTCAAGAGTGTTGATAGCAATCTGCTTCCATGGTAGACCAGTAATAGCCTGCCCATAGGATTTTCTTCGCCATCGTATACCCACTGGAGTGGGTGCCAAAAGTACCTTCATGTAATTCAGCCATGATGGAGTTATGATTGTGTTTGTACAGGATGCCATTACTAAGGAAGAATTTAGCAGAGAATCTCCTTAAGAACTTCTTATCATTGACTGAAGCTCCTTCTGGATATTCTTGAGCCTCGAGATACCTCTTGACTTCATGAAACCAAGGTTGGTCCATTATCTCTTCAGTATTAATCTCGTGACAGTGTGCTGGTTCATACATTCATTCGATGGTGATCTGGGGAGCCTCGTTATCCCAATTAAGTTTAAACATATATGAAATTGTGGCTAGAGCGTCTGCTAGCTGATTTTCTTCTCGCGGGAAATGCTCGAAGGTAATCTTCTCAAAATGTGGTAGCAATGTCAAAACGTGTTCTTTGTAAGGGATAAGGTTTGGGTGCTTAGTGTCCCATTCCCCTTTGATCTGACTGATGACCAAAGTTGAATCTCCAAACACATCTAAAGATTTGATTCCCAAGTCTATGGCAGCTCCGAGACCAAAGATGCACGCTTCGTATTCCACCATGTTGTTTGTATAGTTGAAGCAAAGTCTGGCAGTAAAGGGAGTATGACACCCTTATGGAGATATGAGTACAACGCTGATGCTATTACCAAGTGAATTTGATGCTCCATAAAAGAATAGGGTCCATCGGGATCCTTGTTCAGGTCGGTCATATGGTCTGATTTCTTCACAGTTGTCTAATGTCATGATGTCTTCATCCGGGAATTCAAACTTCATGGACTGATAGTCCTCTACAGCTTGGTGAGCAAGATGATCAGCCAATAAACTACCCTTTATAGATTTTTGGGTAGTATACTGTATGTCGTACTCCGTTAGGATCATCTTCCATCTCGCTATTCTCCCAGAAAGAGCAGGTTTTTCAAAGATGTACTCGGATCCATTTTAGATATCAACAAGGTAGTATGAGTCAACATATACTGTCTTAGCTGGCAAGCAGCCCATGCCAGAGCGCAACAAGTCTTCTCGAGCAGTGAATATCTGGTTGAACAGTCGGTAAACTTTTTGCTCAGGTAATAAATAGCATGCTCTTTTCGGCCAGACTCGTCATGCTGCCCCAATACACACCCCATTGAATTTTCTAAAACAGTCAGATACATAATCAATGGTCTTTCCTCGACTAGCGGCATCAAAACAGGAGGCTCTTGTAAGTACTCTTTGATTTTGTCAAAAGAAACCAGACATTCATCATTCCAACTGACTACTTGATCTTTCTTCAATAGTTTGAAGTTTGGCTCACAAGTAGCTGTTAGGTGAGAGATGAATCTGGCAATATAGTTCAAGCGTCCCAAGAATCCTCTGACTTCCTTCCCAGTACGAGGAGCAGGCATCTCTTGTATTGCTTTAACTTTGGCAAGATCGGCCTCAATACCTTTGTTACTGACGACAAAGCCTAGGAGTTTACCGGACGGTACTCCAAATGTGCACTTGTTTGGATTCAACCTCAGCTTGTACTTCTTCAGTCTCTCAAACAGCTTTTGTAAGTGATCAAGGTGCTCTTCTTCTGTTTGCGATCTGGCTATCATATCGTCTACGTAGACCTCTATTTCATGATGTATCATGTCGTGAAATAAAGCTACCATGGCACGTTGATAGGTTGCCCCAGCATTCTTCAATCTGAATGGCATCACTTTGTAGCAGAATGTGCCCCACTGTGTGACAAATATTGTTTTCTCCATGTCCTCAGGTGGCATTTTGATTTGGTTGTAACCTGAGAATCCATCCATGAAGGAAAACACTTTGTGTTGGGCCGTATTGTCAACCAGGATATTGATGTGGGGGAGTGGAAAATCATATTTAGGGCTTGCCATATTCAAATCTCTATAATCCATGCACATTCGTACTTTGTCGTCTTTTTTAGGTACGGGAACAATGTTGGAAACCCATTGAGGGTAGGAAGTGACAACCAAGAATCCAGCATTGAATTGCTTCATGACCTCCGCCTTGATCTTTTCTGACATATCAGGTCTCATGCGGCAGACTTTTTGTTTTACTGGTGGACAATCTTCTCTTGTAGGCAGACGATGTACCACGATGTCTGTATCAAGTCCTGGCATGTCTTCATATGACCAGGAAAAGATCTCAACATAATCATGCAATAGTTGAATCAGACGCTCCTTGACACTAGGTTCCAGATTGGAACCCACCATGACTTCTTTTTTATCCTCCTCGGTACCTAGGTTGACTGTATCCACAGGTTCCTCGTGAGGCTGGATGGTTATTTCCTCTTGTTGTAGTAGTCTGGCCAGTTCCCCTGGTACTTCACAATCTTTCTCACTTTCGTCTTCGGCTTGGTAGATTAGATCCTCAAAGTCACAAAAGGCCATAGCAGTATCATTACCCATGGGATCCAGAATGGAGGGGTACCTGCATTTGTTAGTGTGGGTGTGTGTAAGGGTATAGCCATCCTTAAAAATAAAATGTAAAAGAAAAACAATGAGCACAAAAGTTTGTATGCGAAAAACGTCCATGATTCATTGAATGTCATATGAAGATGAAATAATAACCCTTACAAATGGACCATTGTGCCTCAGGCAAGACACAAGGTTTTAAGGGTGCGAATTATTTTTAAATATTACAAGTCCAATCAAAATGTAAAGATAAATTACTGAGGGATGAAAGTTATGGGACAAAGTCTCTGGCCTCCCAATTGCAAAGTCCTCCGTTGACAGTAGGAAAGATCCAATCCTCCAAGCTGCAATCCTCTTCACCATCTTCTGCCGCATTGACCTCTTGGTTGCTAATCTTCAAGGGTGGCCCTCCAGCACGGGCATGGCGTACAACCTTTTGAGCACTTGAAGTGAAGCCTAAGCCAAATTTGTTAGACTTATACAGGATATCCGGAAGTTGACCCCAGATGGTGCATCCACCTTCTTCCACTACTGCCTTGGCGTCCTTCAGAGATGACATCCAGAGTGGAGGTCTTGTAATCTTGGGAATATGGGACACAACTTTGGTCAATGCTACCTCTTGGGGAACCTCTTCGAAGTGTTGAAAAGGAGTTTCAATGAACTCGCCGTCCAATTCCACATACTTGAAGGAATTGAGATGGCTAATCATATATTCTTCCTCTCCGTGGACAGTGATAATCTTTCCTTGGACCGAATATTTCAGCATCTGGTGCAGTGTAGAGGTGACAGCACCAGCATTAAGGATCCATGGCCGTCCTAGCAGACAGGAGTAAGAGGGGCGGATGTCCATTACATAAAAAGTTGAATTGAAAGTCTGAGTCCCAACCTTTATGGGGATATCCACCTCCCCGTGTACCATCATCTTTGTGCCATCAAATGCCCTTACAACTATGTTACTTGGCCTTAACGTCAGTCCTTCGCAGTCCAGTCTATCGAGAGCTTTCTTCGGTAAAACATTCAAAGATGAGCCAGTGTCCACCAAGACATGATCCAGAGTTGTGCCTCTACATTCCATAGAGACATGTAATGCCTCGTTGTGCTTTATTCCCCTTGGTGTCAGATCAGCATCTGAGAAGCCTAGGCTGTCAAGCTGGCCACACAATCTTGAAATTGATCAGCAGACGTCTCTTGAGGCACATGGGCTGTCTTTAGGAACTTCACCAGGGCTTTCGCATGTGCCTCGGAACACAGTAGCAATGCCAACATGGAGATTTTGGAGGGAGTTTTCCCTAACTGTTCAACTACATTGTAGTCGCTCCTCTTTATTATTTTTAGAATCTTCTCCATTTCTTTCTTGGAGGTCTCGGTGATAGTCAGTGATTGAGCCTTCGTCCGGATAGGCTCCACTAGAATAATTTTTCCTCGAGTTTCAGCAGCAGGAGTGTTGGTAGGAATGACGGAAGGGGTTATAACGGCTTCGTCAATAAGAGCACTTACATAGATGATTATTGGTACGAAAGTAACCTTTGAAGTAGCCACAGGTCCAAAAACTGCCTTTGGGGGGGGGGGGGAAATCTCTGGAGAAAAGATCCTACCGCTTCGGGTAATCTTACTAGTTCTGGAAATATTGCTAATGTCAGAATATTCTTCTTCTGAGTTTATCTCTTCTACGGCCAGCCCATCTTGTTTGATGCCATCGTAGTAGATGTCCCCACCGTAATTCCACGACACAGTTTTGTCTGATTCATATGGGATTGGCCCAGGCATTATGATTATAAGAGGAGTAGTTTTCGGAACCGATGTAATTCTAACGGGTCTTTTGGGGACCCTGGAAGAATTAATGGAGATGGTAATGATTGAAACGTCTTCAATAGGAACAGGTGAAACAAGAGTACTTTCAAACAAAATCTCTTTGTTGTCTATCAAGCGTTGAGTTCCTGTTTTCAATAAAGGGAAAACAGTTGGTGAGGATAAGAAGAGGTGGCAGTCTTCATTACAACCCGAGAATACACCGGCTTTTAACAAGTTTATCTTAATGATTAGGAGTGGAGTCACGAGTCCATCAACTGTGGTAACAAACAAATCTCCTTCAATAGCATTGGTGTTATGACCATGTCTGGGCATAGGAGAAGAAATGACATTGGCTTCTCGGGTGCATCAAACTCAATTTCTTTCGCCTCTATAAGGTCTTGAATTTTGTTTTTCAAGGCCCAACAGTTGTTAGTGTCGTGACCCGGACTTTCGGAGTGATATGCGCAACGGGCATTTTGGTGATAATGAGGGGACGCTGTGTTGGGGTTTTTTGGAGCTTCTTTTAAAGTTGCCAAATTGGATTTCAGAAGATGCGATAATACTTGAGACAGAGTTATATTGTTTCTGGTGAATTGTCGGACTGGCCTTTCCACCCTTGGTTGATTACTTCTTGGTTGATCGGATGTAGGCTTTGGGATCATAACAGCCCCTACCATTGGTCGGTGTTTGACTCTCCCTTGGTTCCTTTGTGGATATACAACAGCTACTTCTTTCTTCCCAATAAAAGGCTTCCTCACAGCTGTAGAAGAAGATGAATCCTTCTGAATCTTTCCACTTTTTATGCCAGCTTCCACCCTCTATCCGGTCAGTATTAACTCAATAAATTCTGCAGATGAGCTTCCAATTAAATGGTTGAAGAAAGGGCCCGATAAAGTGCCTAAGAACATGTCCACCAATTCCCTTTCAGACAGAGGGGGTTGAACTCTCCCAGTCAAATCTCTCCATTTTTGCGCGTAATCCTTGAAACCCTCATTTGAAGCCATAACCATACTCTGAAAATGAGTACGGGTAGGTGCCAAATCAGCATTATATTGATATTTCTTGTAGAAAGCTGCGGAAAGATATTCCCAATTGTGGATGTTGGCTTTCTCTAGTTGGTAAAACCAGTCGAGTTGTGTTCCAGATAGGCTATCTTGGAAAATATGCACCCATAAGTCTTTATCAGTGGAGTGTGGTTGGATCTTTCTCACGTATGATCGGAGATGCATCTTAGGACATGACACCCCGTCATATTTTGCGAACAAAGGCACTTTGAATTTCAGAGGAATCACAATTCCCGACACTAGTCCCAATTCTTCAAAGTATAGGTCTGACACCTTTTGTATTTCCATAGCGCTCAAACGCTCTTCGAGATGTTTGTACTTATCATCAGCTAGAGGATACTATTCCTCAGAGTAGTCTTCCTCTTCTTCCTCATCTTCAGATTCTGACAAGACTGCTGTTTCTTTTCCTTTTCCCTCTCCTTCACCGGACGTTGTTGCAAAATTCAAGGTTCTTCTAGTCTGCCCCTGAAATCTTCTCCCCATGTTTAAAACCTCGGTGACTTTCTTTGTTTTCTTTTTTCCTTTCCTCAGCCAGCAGATTCTTCAACTCTTCTTGCCCCTTGGCTAGGGTTATGAGCAACTGTTGAAACTACGTGTTCTGAGCTTTGAGATCTTTGACTGTTTGTTCGAGATCCATCTTACTGAAATAAACAGTAGAGAGATGAGGAAACTTGTTGCAAAAGACCTGTTTATGTTATGATGAATGATATGTGCATATGTAATGTTTTCAAGGATTTCAAAGATTCAAGTTTGTTTTGGACAAAAAGAAACACGCATTATATTAATAAGATAAAGTTTGAGTACATCAATGCCCCTTGGGCAAAATAATACAAAACTCTAAGATAAAAAATTAGTGTGCATCCTCTTTGGTGCTATGTAGGCATTTAGAGTCTGTTGCTCATGAAGTAGCCTAGTGAGTTCCAAAAGCTTCTTCTCGCTTGCGTAGAATTGGGCTTCGAAAGTATCTCGCTCTCCTTTGAGATGTATCCAATCCCTTTGTAGGTCTTCAAAAGATGTGAGCATGTCAGGATGTAGGATAGTGTATGGAACATATCCCTCCTTAACAAGCTCAATAATTACCAGAAGAATGGAAGGATAAGGAATCATAAGACTTTGAGCGCGGGTTCGTACCCATTTGAGGTAAGGCTCAAAAGGGATGGAATTCTTGTGTCCCAAAGTCTTACTATTAACCTTGTTTAGCATCCTCTAAGCTCGGATGAATCTTTGGCGAAGACCTTGACCGTCGTTGTCGTAGTCAAATACCAAACCTTGAATCAGCATCTCGTGCGGGCCATCCTTTCGGGCGTAACCAAACTGTCTTAGAGCTAAACATGGGTTATAAGTGATGCCTCCCCTAATGCCAAGTAGAGGGACATTAGGGAATTCCCCACAATGGTCAACAATGATAACATTCTCTTTGGATCGGGAGCTCCAATGAATATCTGAATGTTTGAGCGTCATTAACCTTTGTGACCATCTTGAACCTTGCTCATTCTTTAAGACTGATTGGGGAAGATGAGAAATAAACCATCTTTCCAGGAGATGAGTGCAACACATAAGGACACATCTTTTCCTCATTGTGTGAGTGTGAAAAGAATATAGGATATCCCCTTAACAATGTAGGCACCGGGTTGGGTGACATGAAGATCTTGATGGCGCTCACATTTATGAGTTGGTCAGGATTGGGAAATAAGACCATCCCATAGATAAGAAGAGCCACAATTTCCTCGAAGGCTTTCAAGTCTAAGGAATTCCAACAGCTTTGGGCTTTCTCAAATATATATATCTGAATCGTTTGGTAAATGGAATGTTATGATTTTCCTTGTACTAACAATTGACAGACAGCTCAAATGGAGGGGTGGATTATGTGCAATCGAAAGGGCATGGGTTCGATACCCAGGCCTCACAATTTTGTTTTTTTAACTACTATTCTACAGATATTGTGTGTTTCACATCCAAACTCTCACCATACATCCCCTAATCCTAATCAGGGGATCACATCAACTCAGATCCAGAAGATTCCAAACACGCAGAGCATCATACACCTTCAGGAGATGTTCTCACTGGATCTAAGAGGTAATCTATGACTTGCATTTTACAAAACATACATGCTTTTTGTTTCCATTCATTCCCTGACCCATTTGTACTTTTATTTTTTAGTTTATTTCTTTTATTTGCTTTATATTTTTTATTTAATTAACATTAAAGCAAAAACTTCACAAAAAAACCAGGTTAGTATTTTTCTTAATCAAATTAGTTTTGAAAATTAATTAATTAATTATTTTAACCATTTTTCTTTAAATTAAAACCAAATAGATTTAGGTTTTTTAGTTTAACTCTCTTCATATTTTAAAAGAAAACAAACAAAAAAGATTTTTCTTATACCTTAGGATTTTTAGACGTTCTTTTCCATTTCGTGCATGTTTACATTTATATTATTGTATCTGTCTATTGGATGTAATATAATTAATTAGGACTTTTACTATTTTATTCATTTTCCCCCAATTTTGGACTATGTAATTAATCCTCCTCCCCGTAGCTTTGTAATAGCTAGAATTTACTTTCCGCATTCTAATTTCCTGTACATATTAACTGTTAGATGTATGGTAATAGGATTGTATGGAAAGAAACTAAAAGCAACATTAGCAAACCTAACATCCAAGATAAAAATAACTGAAAACGAACACTCTTGCACATGCGCACCTCTATGGTACTCCCACTTTGGTTGCCTTTCGGAAAAATAGTCATAACTCTCGAAATGTGAGAGATTTTAGTGGCTACCCTCAGGTTTAAAAAATATCATAAATCCCTCGAAGACCCTCTCGACGTTTCCTCGATAAAAATGATCTTCAAACCCTAGGGTAGTTACTAAGGTTTCTTGCCCAGTTGCCTTTGTGACTATAAAACATCCCTTCGAATGTCCGTTGAACATCCAAATGACTAGGGATACCTACTCACTAATAGTAGGATAGCACTGTCTAAAGTAAAGGAGGAAAAGAATGACCCTTCCGAGTAGAGTAGATAGTTCCTGGATTCTATGCTCAAAAACAAACTTTTTACACCTACAGAAAAACATTTCAAAAAACATTTACAAAAAAAATTTTATCAACACTCTTGAGGACTGATACAAGGTGAAATTCTGGCTGCAGATACTCAATGTCACGTCCAATGTTATGACACCGTATATGACTTACTATATGACAGTAAATACAAAAGCAGTAAATAACACAGTCAATTGTTTATCCAGTTCAGTGTGCAACAACACCTACTCTGGGGGCTACCAAGCCAGGGAGAGAATCCACTATAAGAGATGTTAATTCAGGAATAAACCAACCAGTTTATCTCCTTCACTTAAGACCTACCCAATGCAATTCTAATCTAAGTACAACTTAAACCTGAGTTCCTACTCACTCCCCCTCAATCACAGCAGTGATACATAAACCAATTTGACTTAAGAATTGATGAAGACACTCTTCAAAACACACACTTGATTAAGCTTCACAGCTTTTTTAATCAAGTAACACAATCACTCGTGCTTCACAGCTTTGAGTGGTGTACACAACTAACTTGACTCTGCTTCACAACTTTAGTCAAGTAACATTCAAACACTCTTGCTTCAAAGCTTTGAGTGATACACAACCCTTACAATTGAAACCTATTCCAAGGCACTTATCACAATGATAATTGCTTGGAGTACAATAAAACAAATCTATACAGATTACAAAATTGATCTTCTAATCAATCAGCAGGGATGTCTTGAAAAACCGCAGCTCTGTTGAATATATAGCAGCTGTAACTTCAGTTAGGGTTTCCAAAAACCTAGGGTTGATTCCGTTTGACCTAAAGACCAGGTCACAATACTTTATTGATCAGGTTAGGATTGAGCTAGGTTACTCCTCAGAAAACGCAGGATTCTGTTCAGAAAGGACTGAGTTATTTCCTGAAAAAACTCAGACTTATCCAATCCTGCAAACCTGTTAGTTCAGAACAGGATGTCATAACATCTGTTATGACATCTGAGAAAACCTGTCTACTGATTTAGCAAAATGTGATCATTTTGCAAACATGCTCAGATACACACTTATAAACATCAGTATTTGAATTACAATATTTTTCTGCACATGTACCTATTGAGTTAGTACAACCTGAACTAGAATGTTATGACATCAGTCATGACATTCACACATACACTTGGGATTTACCAAAAATGCAAGCCAATACCTAAACACCTACAAACTCCCCCTTTGGCAGATTTTTGGCTAAAGTCCCTAAACAATCAGAGATAAATAGATAGCAGCAGAAATAAGTGACAGAAGTGACAGCAGAAAAATATAATGTCAAGTACTAATTAAGCAAGTACCAAAATATTCTCCCCCTCTTTAGCCACAAATGGGCCAAAGATACGTGTTCATAAAGTTATACAGTTATCCAAAACAAAATAATGAGATCAGCAGCTGACAACAGCAGAACACACTTCCAAACTCCACCAGCAACACCACCAAGCAGCAATCAACCTTCAAGCACTGTCATCAGACTCAGAGGAGCCAATTTCTTCAATGTTGAGCTGTCCTTCAGCTTCCTCCTTTTCTAGCCTGGCAATTAGAGCTTCTAGGGTCCTTTTTCTAGCATCCAGATCTTTGCAAGTTTCTTTTAAAACAGCTATGACATCTGATGTCTTGGACTGGGTCTTTGCAGACGATGTCTCAGCTGATGTTATGACAATGTCTGGAGCATGAGATCCCTGAAACAGTTTGTAGTGCAGGCCAAGGGCAGGAGCTCTTTTGCAGACTGTATCTCTTGCTACAAGGATGTCAGGGTATTGTGCAAGGATGATTCCACAAAGGAGGGAGGGAAAAGCAATTGGTCCTTTGACAGCATAACTGCCAGCATGCTTCAAAGTTTGTTCAAAGATGTACCTTCCATAGTCAAAGGCAGTCTTGGTTCCTACAGCATAGATAAATCTCCCCAATCCTGTGGAGATGGTTGATTTGTGATTTGTAGGCACCCAGTTTGCTGCACCTATTTTATGCAAGATGGCAAATTTCATGCTGAGTTTACTAGCATTCAGCTTCCCTTTCAATGGCCAGCACTTTACTTGCCTGGCAGTGATGGTTAAACACACTTCATTGTCAGTTGCCTCTAGATCAGGACAGTCCTTATTTGTTCTTCCAAGAAACTTGTTGATTTCTGATGGAGAGAACTTGACCCTTCTTCCTCTAACAAACACACTCTCAAAGTCAGCTGACCTCCCATCAGCACAATCATTGGACAAGTTCACTACAAACTCCTTAACCAGATTTTCATAACATTTGTTAAACTTCATCACTGTCTTCATTAGCCCAGCATTCCTGATCAGATCCATGATGTCTTTGCACTCCAAGGCATCATTGTTGAGTTCTCTCTCCAAGGCTATTCTCTTCAAGCAAACATACTTCCATCTGTTTGCATTGTCAGGATGATGAAAGGAGATGTTGTCTGTTGGCACTTCAGGCACTCTAGCAATCTTGCTGGAGGGGAGCTTCCTTCTGATGGGAGTATCTTCAATATCAATCTCAAATTCTGATTCATCATCAGAATCAGAAGTTTCAGGTTCTTTACTTTTCTTAGAGATTGGTTGTCTAGCAGTCTGCACCTGTGCCTTCTTCCCTTTTGTCTGAATTTTCTCAGCCATCCCTTCAGCCTTGGATTTCTTAGCATCAGGTTTAACATTCTGACTACTCTTTCTTTTCATCAATCTCCTAGCAATGCTAGGGTTCACATTAGCAATCAGTTCATTACCTGAGTAATCTTCATCCACATCAATGATAGGTGGATCAGCAGCCTTTTCAGAGGGGTTCTGAATGTTGTATTTTGGTGTCACAACATCCTCAGTGACATCTACATTTTCAGAACCTTCCACATTTGGACTTTCTGATTGATTCAAAGGGATAGAAATCCCCGGTACAGATTAGTTGCCACTCAGAATGCTAGTAACCAGTCTAGCAATAGCTTGGTGTACTTGAACTGATCCTTCTTTATTAGGTATAGAAGACGAAGGATGAGAAGAATTACCAGAGACTGTAGCTTGAGCTCTTCCTGCATGTCTGGTTCTGAGCTTTTTGACTCTGGCTGGGTCAGTTGCCATCTCCCTGAGAGGAGTGACCTCAAGAACTTCAGATTCTATGCATGTAGTGATTGCCCTAGAATCTTGATCAGATTATGACGATGATGAGGGAGACGAAGCCGCCATGGTGGAAGACGATGTCTGAGACATTTTGTTTAACTTTGAGTAATAGTAGCAGTTTGAGAAAACTCTTTGATTGGGAGGAGGAAACAGGTTGCAAGGATGAGAGAGGTAGGGAGTAAAAGGGAGTCTCTTCAACTTCTTAAGGCTTTTGAAGGAATTGTGAATGAATATGATTAACCCACTAAATATAGACTTAATAAAATTAATCCCTTCAACCCTTGTTTTCAGCAAAACTAATTGCTATAATTTCTCATGTTGGTGAATACCCAATCTGCCCCTCAAATTTTCAAGTTTATTTCCAACAAGCGCCTTGGTAGAAGAATCAGTCAGCTGAAGCTTAGAGAAACTATGTTCCAGTTCAAATGACTTCTTCTCTTCAAAGTCAATAGGGTTCAAGGAAATGTTGAATGTTTTCAGATTATCACACCACAATGTCACAACATCTTGTGTAACATTGTACTCAGGTAGCATCTGTTTTGACCAGATGTTTTGAGAACAGAATTTATGAGACTTGTTCTTTCCAACATCATTGTCAAGATGACTTAAGGTTCTGACAACACATTCTTCTTCAAGTTTATTTGCCACATCACATATATTATCAGCCTGTAGTTTTGGAGTTCTTCTGACAGCTTCCATAGGAATAGCTCTTTTCATTCTTCCAAGCTTATGCTGCCACTGTTTCATCTCTTTTTCTTCTTTGATGATTTGACTCATAGTGGAGATATCAGTGTTCTCAAGCTGCCACACATAACAGTTATCTTTGGATTTGATTCCTCTCATTACAACATCTAGTTTTTCATTAAATACTAGACATTCAGATCTTGAGAAGTTGACCATGAATCCTAGATCACATAATTGACTGATGCTAATGAGATTAGTAGTCAACCCTTTTACCAGCAGTACCTTATTCAGACTTGGAACTCCAGGGTAGTCCAAATTACCAACTCCTTTGACTTCTCCTTTAGCACCATCTCCAAAGGTCACAAAACTGGTGGTGTGAGGCATAACATTATTGAGGAGATTTTTGAATCCAGTCATGTGTCTGGAACATCCACTGTCAAAGTACCAATCTTCCTTTGCAGAGATCTTCAGGGAAGTGTGAGCTATCAGTGCAGTAGCCTTTTTCTTCCATTGAGGAGCGTGTGGTACCTTTTTAGGTTTGACATCTGAGTTCTGATTAGGATATCCATGTAATCTGAAGCAGAAGGGCTTTATGTGACCATATTTCCCACAATGATGACATCTCCATCTTTGGTACCTCTTCTTCATATGTCTCTGTCCCTGATGTTGAGAGTAATGTTGAGACATCCGTTTTGACATTTGCTTCCCGGTACCAAATTTCTTTGTTTCCACAAATCCTAGGCCAGATTTATTTCCCATATTTTGTCCAGCCTGAAGGATCTCTTCCAATTTGTCTGTTCCATTGGTCAACATCTTGACAGATTTGGTCATTTGATTCAGTTGTGAGTTCAGCAGTTGAACTTCTCCTTCTAAATGACTTATAGTTTCAAGATTTGCCCTCTTTTCAGCCTCCAGCTTTACAATGAGTTTTGATTGTTTCTCATTTTGCACACAGACTTCACCACTTCTGATACACAATTTCTTGTAGGTATCAACCAGTTCTTCAAATGTCACTTCTTCATCACTGGTGTCACTTTCAGAAGTACAAACACTAGTTAGAGCAGTAACTAGTTTGGCAGATTCTTCTTCAGAATTGCTTTCTGAATCATAGTCAGACCAAGTAATAGTCATTCCTTTCTTTTTCTTCTTAAGAAAGGTAGGACATTCAGCTCGAATATGTCCATATCCTTCACATCCATGGCATTGAATACCTCTGCCTTGGTTTCCCTTATCTTCTGACCTTGGTCTTCTGCTGGAACTGTCAATGTCAGAAGGAATGTTATGAACATTAGACCTTGACTTTGGGTCCATTCTTTTGATGAGCCTGTTGAACTGTCTTCCAAGCATGGCAATGGCTTCTGATATGTTTTCTTCTTCATCCTCCTTGTATTCAACATCAGTGTTGGATACAAGTGCTATGCTTTTGTTCTTCTTGTCACCATTATCAGTGATCCCCATCTCAAAAGTCTGAAGAGAACCAATAAGTTCATCCACTTTTAACTTGCTAATGTCCTGGGCTTCCTCTATGGCAGTTACCTTCATTGCAAATCTTTTAGGCAAGGATCTGAGAATCTTCCTCACCAGTTTTTCTTCTGACATTTTTTCTCCCAGTGCTCCTGAGGTGTTGGCAATCTCCAAGATGTTCATGTGAAACTCATGAATGGTTTCATCTTCCATCATTTTTAGATTCTCAAACTTAGTGGTCAACATCTGAAGCCTTGACATTTTTACTTTGGAAGTGCCCTCATGAGTAGTTTTGAGAGTGTCCCAAACTTCCTTGGCCAATTCATATTGATGTACTAGTCTGAAGATGTTTCTATCAATTCCATTGAACAAGGCATTTAAAGCTTTTGAATTTCCCAGAGCTAACTCATCTTCTTCTTTACTCCAATCTTCCTCAGGCTTCAGACTGATTGTCCCATCTCTTTCAGTTATGGTGGGATGAATCCATCCTTTGTCAGCAGCTCTCCAAGCCTTTTTGTCCAGAGATTTTAGGAAGGCAATCATACGAGGTTTCCAGTAGTCATAATTGGTTCCATCCAGAATGGGTGGTCTATTTCCAAAAACTCCTTCTTTGTCCATAGTGCCAGAAAGTGATATCCCTAGATCTCACCCAGTAATACAGGCAGGGTGCCTGCTCTGATACCAATTGAAATTCTGGCTGCAGATACTCAATGTCACGTCCAATGTTATGACACCGTATCTGACTTACTATATGACAGTAAATACAAAAGCAGTAAATAACACAGTCAATTGTTTACCCAGTTCAGTGTGCAACAACACCTACTCTGGGGGCTACCAAGCCAGGGAGAGAATCCACTATAAGAGATGTTAATTCAGGAATAAACCAACCAGTTTATCTCCTTCACTTAAGACCTACCCAATGCAATTCTAATCTAAGTACAACTTAAACCTGAGTTCCTACTCACTCCCCCTCAATCACAGCAGTGATACATAAACCAATTTGACTTAAGAATTGATGAAGACACTCTTCAAAACACACACTTGATTAAGCTTCACAGCTTTTTTAATCAAGTAACACAATCACTCATGCTTCACAGCTTTGAGTGGTGTACACAACTAACTTGACTCTGCTTCACAGCTTTAGTCAAGTAACATTCAAACACTCTTGCTTCAAAGCTTTGAGTGATACACAACCCTTACAATTGAAACCTATTCCAAGGCACTTATCACAATGATAATTGCTTGGAGTACAATAAAACAAATCTATACAGATTACAAAATTGATCTTCTAATCAATCAGCAGGGATGTCTTGAAAAACCGCAGTTCTGTTGAATATATAGCAGCTGTAACTTCAGTTAGGGTTTCCAAAAACCTAGGGTTGATTCCATTTGACCTAAAGACCAGGTCACAGTACTTTATTGATCAGGTTAGGATTGAGCTAGGTTACTCCTCAGAAAACGCAGGATTCTGTTCAGAAAGGACTGAGTTATTTCCTGAAAAAACTCAGACTTATCTAATCCTGCAAACCTGTTAGTTCAGAACAGGATGTCATAACATCTATTATGACATCTGAGAAAACCTGTCTACTGATTTAGCAAAATGTGATCATTTTGCAAACATGCTCAGATACACACTTATAAACATCAGTATTTGAATTACAATATTTTTCTGCACATGTACCTATTGAGTTAGTACAACCTGAACTAGAATGTTATGACATCAGTCATGACATTCACACATACACTTGGGATTTACCAAAAATGCAAGCCAATACCTAAACACCTACACAAGGGTTATCATAAAGCGAATCGCTGCACTAAGGCACTTTCAATTTTTTTCTTTCCAAACACACAAAAAGCACAAGGTATTTTCCAAATGAACTAAGCATCTAAGAGCCCGTAGATAACTACAGATGGAAAGGGTGCTAACACCTTCCTCTTCCATAATCTACCCGCTTACTCAGAAAACTATCGAAAGGTCTTTTTCTGTTCTTTTCTCCCTTTCCTTTGTTGGATAAAAGAAAAGTCGGTGGCGACTCTTGCTTACCGCAACATTTACGAACACAAATGCAAAACCAACATAATAGTCGATTCTGCCACTGTATCACACTTGCCTGCAAGAAATAACTTTGTTGCGCATTAGTCCACCTTCAATTAGTGAATACAACTTGTATTGCACCAATCGAAGGGTAACCTAAGAGCATCAGAACTTCTCTTCAAACATCCCACACCTGTTCAGGGGCATGTCAGAAGTTATGAGGTGGCTCATACTTGGCTAGTTCATCCCAAATTGTCCTTCGATCATTCCATGCTTAAAGATGGCACGTCCTTCGAATCACGAGCTTTCCACCTGTCTTCTTTGGATAAAATGAAATCTTTTTGATTCAAAAATACTCTTATTTTCAAAGTGTCCATTTGAACAAACATGTCAATCGAAAGGTCTTTTCTTGTAGTGCTTAGAATAGCTTATGTTTCAAAGATTCGAAAATAACACCCTTCAATGCATTTACCGGCTCTTCCAATCGAAGACTTTAGAAAAAGCCTCCTCACACTTTCATTCGATCCAGCCTTCCTTGGATGTTTCAAATGGCTTGTATCTCAGTTGTTCAAAAACAAACCCTTCGAAGCTCCTTATTATCTCTTCCAATCAGAGACTTTAGAAAAAAGCCTCCTCACGTATTCGAAGCCTATCGAATCGACTTCATAAAGCCTCCTCACACGTTCGAAGTCCATCAAATCGAAGACTTCATAAAGCCTCCTCATATGTTCAAAGTTCATCATATCGAAGACTTCATAAATCCTCCTCATACATTCTTTTGAACTATTCTCTCTTCGATTTAGTGTAAGTGATTCAAAACTTGTGTAATCCTAGTTGGAAATCCAATGCTTAGTAGGAGAATTTATTTGATCAATTCTTGGTCAACCTTGAGCAATTGAGGATCTTAAGGAACATGTCTTGAATGGAATGGGAGGGAAAATTTTGGGGTACAACACGCCCCTTTGGGGGTTTTCAGTCCCCCGGGATACCCTTTTTTCCTAGACTACCCTTGCAGGTTTTCAACTTAGCGGTGTACTTATTTTTTATCCCAATTTTTCCCCGAATCTTTTCCTTTTGCAATCCGTCGGGATGCCCATTTTTTCCTAAGTCATCAACTTAGCAGGTCTATTCATGCGAAATATTTTTTAACTGCGTATACATTCACTATGAGCGAGAAATCTTCGCCATGCATAGTAGTAAGTAGAAAAGATCCTCCTGAGAAGACATTCTTCACAACATACAATCCTTCGTAATTTGGGTTATATTTTCCCCTGATATCTATATTGTTAAGAGGTAGGATTTTCTTTAACACGAGGTCTCCGATTTGGAAGTTTCGAGGCCACACCTTCTTGTCAAAAGCTTTCTTCATTCTTATCTGATATAACTGGCCATGACAAATTGCTACCAATCGTTTCTCATCGATAAGGTTCAACCCGTCGAACCTTGTTCGGACCCATTCTGCTTCATTCAACTTGACATCCATTATAAACCTTAGGGAAGGTATCTCTACTTCCGCTAGCTAGACATCCTCTATCCCATAAACAACGGAAAAAGGGTTACCCCGGTTGAGGTGCAGACTGAAGTACGATCTCCATGTAGAGCGAAAGGCAATATCTCGTGCCAATCCTTGTATGTAACTACCATCTTTTGTACAATGTTCTTGATGTTCTTCTTTGTAGCTTCAACAACGCCATTCATCTTTGGTCGATAAGGTGAAGAGTTGTCATGCTGGATTTTAAATTTTTGGAGTAGCTCTTTTATCATGTAATTGATAAGGTTAGATCTATTATCAATAATGATCCTTTCGGGAATTCCGTAGCGGAAAATTATTTGATTCTTGATGAAGTGGGCAACCACTTGTTTGGTGATGCTGGCATATGAAGCATCTTCAACCCATTTAGTAAAGTAGTCGATGACAATTAGGATGAAGCAGTGACCATTGGAAGCGGTCGGCTAGATTCAACCGATCATGTCAATACCCCACATAGAAAAGGCCAAGGAGAAGTCATGACATTAGAGGTACTGGTGATACGTTCATTTTATCTGCGTAAATCGGACACTTGCGGCAAACTGCGGCATGATGAAAGCAATTTGTTTCCATAGTGGTCTAATAATATCCTGCCCTCAGGATTTTTTACACCATGGTGTATGCACTAGAATTCGTTTCAAAGGAACCCTTGTGTACTTTCTCTATGATCTTAGCTTCTTTGTGTTTATCTATGCATCTGAGCAACACTGAATCATAATTTATTTTGTAGATAATTTTACCGTTGAGAAGGAATTTGGATGATAACTTCCGTAAAGTCTTTTTATCAGTTGTAGAAGCTCCCTCTGGATATTCTTGTGTTTCAAGGTACCTCTGAATGTCGTAATACCAACGTTTGTCATTTTCTGTCCTTTCGAACTCAAGGCAGTAAGCTGGTTCATCCAATCGTTTAATTCTGATGTTAGGCGCTTTATTGGCCCACTTAACTTTGAACATGGAAGACAAGGTAGCCAAGGCATCAGCCAATTGATTCTCCTCTCTCAGGATATTGCTGATGGTTATTTCATCAAAGTAGGGAATTAGTTGCATGACATGTTCTGTAGAGGATCTAGTTGGGGTGACGAGTTTTCCAATATCGGTTGATCTGATTGATTACCAAGTTTGAATCTCCATATACTGCCAAAGTGTTGATTCTTAAATCAATGGTTGCTTCTAAACCAAAGATGCAAGCTTTAGATTTTGCAACATTGTTGGTGGCGTCAAAACAAGTCCTTGTAGTGAACGAAAGGTGAAAATATGTACGAGAAGTATTGACTGCTTCAACGCCATTCCCCAAGGTATTCGAGCCACCATCAAACACGAGTGACCATCACGCTCCTGGTTCGGGTCCTTCTTTTGTATCTGATACTCCCTTAACCAACATAATGTCCTCATCTGGGAAGTCAAATTTCATGGGTTTATAATCATCCATTGGCTGGTGGGAAAGATAATCTGATAATACACTACTCTTGGTATCTTTTTGGGTAACATATTGGATGTCATATTCTGTTAATACCATTTTCCAACGGGCAACTCTTCCTATTAAAGCTGGCTTTTCAAAGATGTACTTAACCGGTTCCATCTTGGATATCAAGAGTGTTGTATGTGTCAACATGTATTGCCTCAGGCACTTGGCGGCCAATGCAAGTGCACAACACATCTTCTCAAGTAGTGAATATCTTGACTCACAGTCAGTGAACTTTTTACTCAAATAGTAGATCACATGCTCTTTTCTTCCTGCTTCGTTATGTTGACCAAGTATGCAGCCCATAGAATTCTCAAGTACTGTCAGGTACATAATCAAAGGTCTTCCTAGAACTGGAGGAAGGTGAATCAGAGGTTCTTGTAAATAGTTATTGATCTTGTTAAAGGCTTGTTGACAACTGTCATTCCATTCCACGGCTTGATCCTTCTGTAACAACTTGAATATTGGCTCACATAAATCTATTAAGTGGGAAATGAATTTGGCGATGTAGTTTAATCTTCCTAGGAACCTACGTACTTCTTTCTCTATTCTTGGCTCGAGAATCTATTTCATTGCTTTTACTTTTGCAGGATCGATCTTGATGCCTTGTTGACTTACTATGAAACCCAACTGTTTGTCAGACCGTACCCCAAAGGTGCATTTGTTTAGGTTCAACCTCAACCAGAACTTTCTTAACCTCTCGAATAGTTTCTATAAGTGTGCCAAATTCTCCTCCTCAGCTTGATACTTTTCTATCATGTCACCAACATAAACCTCAATCTCTTTGTGGATCATGTCATTGAAAAGAGTCACAATGGCATGTTGATATGTTGCGCTAACATTTTTCAGACCGAACAATATTACTTTGTAGCAAAAGGTGTAACAAGGGGTAATTAAAGTAGTATTCTCCATGTATTTCGGGGCCGTTTTGATTTGGTTGTACCCAGAGAAACCATCCATGAAGGAGAATACCTTTGAATGAGCAGTATTGTCCACCAGAATATCAATGTGAGGAAGCGGAAGATCATCCTTAGGAATTGTTCAATTCAAATCTCTATAGTCTACACACATTCGTACCTTTTTGTCCTTCTTCGTTACATGCACAATGTTCACAATCCATGGGGGATACTTGATTGCTTTTAGGAAACCTGCATTGAACTGTTTCTGAACCTCTTCTTTAATTTTCATGGACATGTCTGGATGCATTCTTCAGAGCTTCTTCTTGATGGGTGGACAATCTTCTTTGAGAGGCAAATGGTGAATGATGATATCTGTATCAAGTCTAGGCATGTCTTCATATGACCAATCAAAGACATCGACATACTCTTGTAGTAGATCAATCAGACTCTATTTTACCGATTCTTTTAAAGTAGCCCCTATTCTGACTTCCTTTTTTACATCTTCGGTACCCAAGTTGATAACTTCCATGGATTCCTCGTGTGGCTGAATAGCCTTTTCTTCTTGCCTCAGTAGCTTATCCAATTCTTCAGGGAGTTCATAATCTTCTTCATAATCTTCTTCAGTTCGGTAAATTGGATTATTGAAGTCATAAAGAGTCATAGCAATATCATCATCAGTAGGAACTAGGGTGAATCTGTATAAAGGGGATTTATGCTTTTAGAATGCAAGTGAATATTTTTGAAAAAGGAAAGGGAAAAAAATATTCCCAGTTTTTTCTAAAAAGAGTATAATCGAAAAACAGGGAACTCAAATTTGAATAAAAACGTCCTTTATTTAATAATAAAACATGCAAAGACAGAGGGGCCCTACAAGATTTCATTGTGCCTTGGGCAGTGCACATGAATTTTTTTTCTCAAAAAAGGAAATTACTTACGATGAAAAGTGACATTAATGACATCTTCAGCAGTCTAGTTGTGGAGCTCTTGTCCAGGAAGATAAGGATGAGTCCAGTTGCTGATGTCATTGTCGCTATTGACCTCGTCGTCCATTCCTTGTATCTGACCCTCGTTGATGGTGCCAATGCTAACGAATTTGATGAAAGATATGGAACCACGACCTCTTGAACCAAAACTTCCTCTACCTCTAGGATATAACTTTCCTCGTTCATGCGGCCCCGAGTGATAGCCTAGCCCAAACTTATCAAAATTTGCAGGTAAATCCAAGACTCGACCCCGTCCTTCAAGGTGTCCTGATTCCACCATAGCTCTAGCTTCTTTTAATGATATCATAGAACTCTTTGGCTTTTTAACCTCTACAAGAAGGATTTTCTCAGTGGGAACAATCTCAAAAGCTTGACATGGAGTTTCTTGAATCTCTCATTCTATTTCAACATAACAGAATGATGCTAAATGACTAACCAAAATATCATTCTCCCCTCAAACCATTATAATCTAACCATCTGCAGCAAATTTCAATTTTTGATGGTGGGTCAATGTTATTGCCCCTGCATTATGGATCCAGGGACACCCCAATAGACAACTGTCAGAAGGATGAATATCCATAACAAAGAAGGTCACATCAAACACCTGAGGGCCAATTTTGACAGGCAACACTATCTCTCCAAACACCAATCTTTTTGCTCTGTCAAAAGCACGGACAATCAAATCATTGGGTGTTAACTCCATGCCTTCAACATTAAGTTTGTTCAAAACATCTTTTGGAAATACATTAAAGGAAGACCTCATATCTACCAACACGCGAGCCAGAGTTATATCACCATATTCTATGGAAATATGCAATGCCTTGTTATGATTATTTCCTTTTGGAGGTAAATCTCGGCCTGTAAATCCCAACCCATTTCATGCAGTTATTCCCGCAATAACTCCTTCTAGTTGATTCACAAAAATTTCCTCGGGAACATAAGTGGTGCCCAAGAATTTCAACAATGCATTATGATGGGTGTCAGAAAAAAGTAGCAATGATAATATTGATATCTTGGATGGTGTCTGATTAAGCTGATTAACTATCTTGAAACCACTCTTCTTTATGATCTTCACTAATTCTTCCATTTCTTTCAATTCTGGGGAAGAAGATGATCCTAGGTCTTGCCCCTGATTATTTGTATTCACTTTTTTTTATTTGGCACTAGTATCATTAGGTTTGTTGAGAGGAGCAAAAACTCTACCGTTTCGGGTAATCCCACTAGTCCCTACAATATTGTCCACCAGGGGTTCTTGCACATCTCCCCTATAGTTACAGGGTATTTCTTTAGTACTTCCAAATGGAATTGGACCCGGAATGGTGACCCTCAAAGGAGGCTCCTTTGCTGCCACATGTATTAGAATGGGATCATACGGTATGGAAATAACTGCCACACTGTTATCTGGTGCTGCTTCTTTACTTTTATTTCTGTCAGCAATGATGGCCAATGCTCCATCTTTGAACAAACCCAAACGTTTCACATCATAGAGATCCATCTTGGCACTGGTGCATCGATGAGGTTTCCCTTTGCAATTTGGATAATTATCATGACTGGAATCAAGCAAACTCAATTGGCCATACTTTTCATGTATCTCAAATGGAGAGGCTGTGTCGAATTCTAAGGTTATGGGTTCTTTTGAATAGTTGTTCACCACTTTCACGCTATCATCATTATTGTTTCCATAAGTTTGGATAATGCATTGATTTAGGAGACGTTGAAGGTGTTGAAGGTCTTTCCTCACAATAGAACATCCTTGAGGATCTTTACAACAAATTCGACAAGAGTCATAATCATGTTGTCTTGTCTTGTAAAAATGAACATGTGTTTGTACCTGGTCACCTTCCATTAAATTTATTTTATAAGCTTGGTACTCACTAGGATCACCATCATGACTGACACCAATCAATCCTAACTCCATGAATTTAGCATGAATTTTGGGAGGAGTCATTGTGTTGATATCTGAGGCAAAAAGCTCATCTGAGTAACTCTCCATCATAGTAACGCCACCTTCATCCCTATCTCTAAGGATGTGGATAGTGCCATTATCCATTAGAACTCGAAGGCCTCTTCTTACTGCAGAACACCCTTGTGAGTCTCTACAACAAATCTGACAAGATCCACAGTTAAGCCTTGTAAAACTACCCCCTCGGCACAAAGTAGCAGGAATTTGCACTAAATCCGCCCTTACCAAGTTTATGTCAAAGACTTGGCATTGGAAAGGACATCCATACACCATGTTCACAGTTTGCTAATCATCATACAATATAATTGCAACATTGTTGTCAAAACGATCATTGTCTGAAGGTTTGTCAAGATGAACGAAATTATGATCAATTATTTTCAAAATTCCCGTCTTTAATTCTTCACATCCCTTGGGCTAGTCCCTACACTGCTTGTAATCTAAGGCACAACCAGGAAAAATGTTGTGCTCATGTAGCTTCTTCTTGACAAAGACAAATAAATCCTCAACTGATCCAAATCTTTTACTAGGTTTAAACCTTCGAGTCTTTCGACAACATTTGTGGCTGGACTGTGGTGAGACGACATTAGATTTTTCATTACATTTGGCTGATATTTTGGAGTGAATTCAATGGCCTTTAAGTCAGCCAAATCATGTACTTTATGTTTCAAGGCTCTGCAGTTCTCAGTATCATGGCCTGGCGCCCCAAAGTGAAAGTCACATCTTGCGTTGGCATCATAATTGGAAGGCAACTTTGACGGAGGATTCAAAGTGTGGGGTTCCACCAATTGTAATTTGAGTAGATATTGTAGTAGTTGTGCGAAGCACATTGGTAATGGGTCAAAGTTTCTCTCAGGATATTTTGATTTTTGTTGATACTGCCTGGGGGCATAATTCTGTTGTAGTCGTTGAGGGGCAACACTCTGTTGAGAATTTGATGGAATTATTGCAACAACTTGCTGATAGGATGTCCTGTATGCCTTTCCTTTCCCTTAGGAGGAAAACACAACATTGGTATCTCATTCTTTCTTCTTAGCATATCCCCTAAAAGGATTTTTCATTCCATTTGAATAACTTGTGTTAGGAGCTTGAATTTTCCCCATCTTGATGCCAACTTCAACATGTTCACCGACCATAACCAATTCTGAAAACCCAGTAGAGGTACTTCCAATCATTATTGAATAATAAGGACCTTGCAGTGTCCCCATGAACATATCCACCAATTCTATTTCCATTAAAGGGGGTTATACTCTGGCAGTAAGTTATCTCCGCCTTTGGGCATATTCTTTGAAAGACTCATTTTCCCTTTGATAAAGATTTTGAAGTTGGGTGCGATTAGGGGCCATATATGTATTGTATTGGTAGTCTTTGATGAATGCTTCAGTTAAATCTTTCCAGCTACGAATGTGAGTTCGTTCTAGCTACATATACCATTCCAAGGATGCCCAAGATATACTATCTTGGAAAACATGCATTAACATTCTTTCATCCTTTGAGTAAGCCAACATCTTTCTGTAAAACTTCCGGATATGAGTCATAGAATATGTCGTCCTTTTGTATTTGTCGAAAATTGGCGCTTTGAACTTTGCAGGGATTCTAATACCAGGAACCAAACCTAAATAAGTAATATCTAATTCATGAATACCATGGCCTTCCATGGCCTTCACACTTTCTTCAAGCAGTTTAAACTTTCTCTCGGCTTCAACGGACAAAGCAGCGTCTTATAGTGAAAACATATCTTCTTGATCATCCACCAGATGTGGAGCAAGGATCCCAACAGTTCTCCTAACATGCGGAACTTGTATTCCCTCAGGGGTGAATTGAGGAGGTTGGTGAGTATAACCATTTGGTTGGAACTTCCAAGAAGAACAAAGGTAAAGTCGACGGGATGAAAAAATCCAGTTACAAAAGGAGGTACAAAACCGGTGCTAGGAGGTGGCACAAAACTAGCAGGAGGTGGGATTCCACCATTAGGGGACGACAATCCACCTGAAGCCCGGGTAAGGATTTATGTAATGGGAGGCCTCCGAACATATGCCCTTAACTCTTCTTGACCTTGAACTATAGTCCCCATAACTTCCATGAATTGGTTCATCTGTTCTCTAACCGTGGTTCTTATCTCATTTAGATCGTCGCATAATTCTTCCATTGTGATTCTTGGTTTGTTGCCTCGAGTGTTGTAGTTGTGGGACGTCAGTTTGTCAAACTGAAGAAAGAACCCAAAATTAGGAAGAGGTTACACCTGTTATGAATGCATGAAATGCGTGAGTGCAGGTATGAGATGAACAACCTTTCTTTGTTTTAATTTCAATGGATTTTTAGTTATTGCATTAAAAGTGATCAAAACATGGATAAACAACAAAATAGACTACTCTTTCATTCATTTTTTGAAAAACATACAATTAGTTCATAATAGAAAGTACAAACTGAACGAAAAGGACACTAAAGATCCCTTCAACAGGCTTGAAAGTGATCACTACAGATGTGAAAATAAAACCCTAAGACGTTTCTCCAAACTCTATGTTAACAAGTTTTTCCCATTCTAAATACTCCTTACTCCAATCTCGAGCTTCTTCAAAAAGTTTCTTTGTTCTTTCTTGCCCGGGATTCTTGAGTAACTCTTGAACAAGTATCTCCGTTTGGCCGAGAGAGCTTTCCAAATGATGATTTCCTCATGAAGTTGTATTTTTCTCAGGTCTTTTTGTCGACCTTCGCATTCTTGAGTCTTGAATTCCTCTATTGTTACCAAACATTTCTTCAGCTGTTGTTGACACCCTTTAAGCTGGTGATCTATCTTCTTTCTTTGGGTATGTTCCCTCTCAAGTACTGCTCCTCTTTCTTTTATTTTATGAGAGTATCCCACTGTTTCTTTGATTTGGCATTCTCCCTTAGTATTCTATTTACTTCCTCCTTGTTATTTTCGATGGTGGAGTAAGACAATTTCAGATCTTCACCAATTCTCAGTCTCTTACTTGTTTCTTTGTTGATCAACATGTTCTTTTCTGCAAGCAACTCATCTTTCATCTTGACTTGATAAGCTAACCCACTCTTTGTGATGCCTGCTTTGGTAACCTGTGTCCTTAAAGCTTCATTTTCTTCACTCACCTCTTGGTTAAGGATCTAGACCTCCATGAAAGCGGCAATGGGTGGTGAAAGGGGTGGTGGACATATAGGAGCCTCAAGATTCAATGGTAGCAAAGAAATTTCAACTCTTTTCTTCACCCATTCAGTGTAGGGTGTTTTTGTTGTCCAATCCTTCCTTCCCAAAGTTGTTCTTCCTTTGCAATGAATTTTCTTCCAAGCTTCTCTTACTTTTGCTAACAATTCAAGATCCCCTCCTTTGTTGTAGAACACAATTTCTTCTAAATCTTCACCTTTTGGCGGACCATGTAGAGAATAACCTAGTTGACATTGAGACATCATTGGGTTGTAGTTGATCCCTCCTTTGGCGCGTATGAGTGGTACATTCGGGAACTCGCCACAACTAAAAATGATTTCAATACCAATATACTCATTGTTGAACCATCTGATATCATGAGAAGTGAGCGCCATGATCCTTTGATACCACTTGAGGGTGTATTTTTTATCCATAAAATGTCCCTTTACAGGAAAGTGAGCCATGTACCACTTGTACAAGAAAGGCATGCAACAAGTGACAATTCCTCCTTTCCCAAACCTTGAATGAATGGAATCGTGGGTGTCAGCAAGAGTTGTAGGCACGGGATTTCCGATCAAAAAATGGTGACTATTTCTACATCAATGAAATCTTCTTGGCTAGAGAGTAAGACAACTCCATAAATCATAAGAGCTAGCAAGGCGTTAAAGGTACCCCAACTCTCATTTTTGGCAAAGACTATAACTTTATCCATCAAAAACTATAAATTGAAACCAAAGGTGCCATCCTTATTAGGCTCCTAATTATCCTTTACTTCTCTTAAGTTCAAATGAAGTGCTTCGACAATCAAGTGTAACTTTGGGGTTCCTTGTGAAGTGACAAAAGGCATGTTATTCTTGACTTCAACTCCTAGGATGTTAGCATATTCTTCTAATATAGGAGAGTGTTGATAGTCTTGAAATGTAAAACACCTTAGAGGAGGATCATAGAATTGTATGAGAGTTTGCACTTCCATTGTATCAAACTTGGTGTTCAAAAGAGGAATGAGGTTACCATATGTCTTCTTGAAGTCATCTTTATTTTTGGAAACTACAAGCAAACTTAACCTTCTTAAGCTATCAAGAGAAAGCTTAGGGAACCTATAGACTTTGGTGTATCTTCTACAAATACAGTAACTTACAAATACCCTGGAAATGACATGCACATGTGTGTTAGACTCTATTTTATGATGCAAATTATTTGTGCAAAAGCATGGGGTC
The DNA here is from genome assembly GCA_948472305.1 of Vicia faba. NCBI lineage: Eukaryota > Viridiplantae > Streptophyta > Magnoliopsida > Fabales > Fabaceae > Vicia > Vicia faba. The sequence continues at coordinate 167,434,662 of OX451738.1, forward strand.
ACAACTTTGGATAAGTCCTGATGATTGGTATACTGAATCTCTGAAAAGAAGTCTTTGTAAAGAAGTAAGGTATGATGAAATTCAAAGTTTCCTGTCAAAAAGCCCAAACCCTCTTACATGTGACTTTTAATTTGGATAAAAATTCCTTGAGGTATTCCCAGAGTCATGGGTCCCTTTGAAAAGTACATTGTCGTAACGTGTCTACGTCATAACAATTATACCCAAAAGTAAACCTACTCTGGGTGCGGTTCTCATGACACACTAATAGGGAATCTACCCCTTAGCTTCCATGACTATCCACTTATTAAAACTTATGGGTACACTCAAACCCATGTATTGGGCTTATCTCTCAAGTAACTCCCACCCAATAAAGAAATAGGTACCAATATCCTGAATATCCAAAGTGCAATGAACAAATGCCTTAAAATAAAGCAACTAAAGAAAATGAATAAACACCAAAAGAAAACAAATAAGAGCTAGGATTGACTTGCTTAGGTTTTCCCAACATAGTCTCCACCTGAAGCTACTCGAAAGAAATAATGCAAAATAACTTCGGATGGAACAAATAGAGTCGCTAACTAACTCTATTTATCCATAAAAATAGGGAAAGAAAAATATAAAGAAAACCTTTGATATTTGGAAAAGAACATGGTCTCACAACCAAATCTCGGGTAAGGGAGTCGATTACGCAAGGAGAAGGTATTAACATCCCTCACGTTCGTGGTACTCCACGGGATCCACTCTTGTTATCTTAATCAATGGATGTGTGTAACTAAAACTTACTTGCTAAAGGGAGATGTATGCATAAATTCATTGGGAAAAAGAAAAGGGTTTTATTAGTGCGTTCACCTGAGCATTGAAACTCCATGCCTATGTATCCTCAAGGGAATCATAACATCGTAGTTCTTCTTAAAAATCTTTTGTTTGTTGTGTATTTTTTATGGATGGTGTTAAATTTGCATTCTAATAGTTAACGTTGCCACTCGACCGTTAGATACTATGCACCGTTGTTTTGTGTAGAATGGTGTTAACATATCCTTTTTTGAAAATGTTTTAAAGTGAAAAATCCCTAAGGCAAAATGATTTGGATTTGGTTGGTGTTTTGGTTAGGAAGAAGAGTAACAGGTGGACCCTCGTCCAAGGAGACACCCATCACCTTCACACCTTTAGTTTTGAAAAGATTTTGAATATTGGTAAGTATTTTTGGATTTTGATTGAGAAAATATTTTAGTCTTAATGATGCAATGCAAAAGGAAAAGAAAATTCTAATGGGGCACTTGTTGATTCTAATGTTATCATGCAAGGATTGATTCTATAGTTGAGATTGTGAGGGAATCTAACATAATGTTGTCATGCTTGGATTGAAATCCTAATGTCTATCTTGATTCAAATTTCACCAATTATTTAAGATGAACCAAGTAAGCTTATGGGAACATGTTATTCACACAATAAATGATCATACAAGTGGATGAGAATCAATGAGTTTTATTTGGAAAAATATTTGTGACAAAAGAGTGAGAGTTGAAAGCATATTTTTGATGTTTTATGGTGTATGCTTTAAAGGATTTTGTGAAGGAAATATGTTTTAAAAGTAAGACAATCTTGTGAAAACATGAATGAGTCAAATGTTTGAAACAATGTATTCATCACAATCAATGTGAAAGTCATGGCGCATAACTTTGATTTTTTAAACATTTTTCATGGTTTGTTTTAGATTTAAGTGAGAAAATCCTATAATAAACTCAATTTATCATGAAATACTTACTCAAGAGTCATATATTAGGTTTGAATCAAGATCTATCATGGTGAGATCAAACTTTGTGAGAAAAATTGAAAAATGAATCAAAAGATCATGGAAAAGTCCTTTAAAAAACCCTAAAAGGGACTAGTTTTGATTTAATAAGAAAATGATGAAATAAATAACATTTTTGTGAATTTTTTTATATTTATAAAATAGAGGGGATGAACTAATAGTGTACAAAAAAATAGCTAAAAAAAGATTAATTTGATTGGTGAAAAAATTAAATGAAAATTGCAAAAGGCCTTTACTACTTCTCTATGTCATCCACCACATGCCCAACCACAAATTCTCAACTCATTATACATGCGCAATTAGGTTATCTAGGTCTTCCCAAGCTACAAAAGTTTGTGCCCATTTTATCTAAATTATCCACTTTACATTGTGAGTATTATCAATTAGGGAAACATACTCGTAGTAACTTTCCCGATCGAGTCAATAAACGGGTTGCATCCTTCTTTGCTTTAGTTCACTCTGATGTTTAGGGTCCCTCGTGTACCAAGTCTTCTTTTGAGTCTAGGTATTTTGTAACTTTTATTGATGATTTTTTGCTTTGCATGTGGCTATTTTTAATGAAGAATAGATCTGAATTTTTTTTTGATCAATTTTATCGAGAAATAAAAACCTAATTTGGTTTTCCTATTCGTACCTTAAGAAGTGACAATGCACGTGAATATTTATTCCAATAATTTCAAACTTTTATATCATCCAATGGGATTCTGAACCAAACATATTACCCCTATACAACTTAACAAAACAGGGTAGCCAAACGCAAAAGTCGACATCTCGTAGAAACCACTCAAACCCTACTTCTCCATGGTAATGTTCCTCTTCAATTTTAGGGGGATGTAGTGCTCACAGCATGTTATCTTATAAATCACATGCCCTCATCTATCCTTAATAATAAAATCCCTCATTCAATCTTGTTTCCACAATTTCCCCTTCACCCAATTCCTCCTCGAGTCTTCGGGTCTACATGTTTTATACACAATCTCTCTCCTGGACATGATAAACTATCAGCTCCCTCACTAAAGTGTGTCATTCTTGGTTATCATCATTCCAAAAAGGGTTATAGTTTTTATTCACATACACTACAATGATACCTAGTATCGCCTAATGTTACCTTCTTCGAGTTTGTTTTTTATTTTGAGTCCAACCAGCCGACTCGGGAACCCCTTCAGGAAATTACTCCCACGCCTCTTTTGGAAGTCCCATCAGTCATTATCCCCCGTAAGTTTAGGGAACCTGGCCCACTAGATAATCCTAGAGTTAACCCCTACTTCTCGCCCACTTCAAACATATTAGCATCGTCAACCAACGTTTGTCGTACCTATCCCTGAGGTCGTAATTGTCTCTGAGGTCATTGCAGACTCTCCTCTGACGCCTTCACCATCAACGAATATGATCCTGGAGCCTGAGTCTGATATTCCAATTTCCCTTTGAAAAGGTATATGTCAAACATGAAATCCTTCTCCATATTATATTGATTTATGTTATCATCGTCTTTCTCCTTTGTAGTATACTTGTTTGTCTTCTTTGTCTTCTGTTTCTATTCCTAAAACTCCAGGTGAAGCATTATCTCACCCTGAGTGGAGGCAAGCAAATATTGATGAAATGTGTGGTCTTCAAAGCAGTGGAACCTGAGAGCTGGTTCCTCTATCCCCTGATAAATCTTTAGTCGATTTTCATTTTCTTTAAACAGTGAAGGTTGGTCCAGATGGGAAGATTGACCATTTTAAAAGCTCGCTTGGTAGCCAAAGTGTTGTACCCCAAAATTTGCCCTCGCATTTTACCACAAGAAATCACAGCTTCAGGCATTTCCTGATTTTTCAGCTTGGCTCAAGAATCGGTCAAACGGACTTTTCTCGTCAGTCAGATAAAATTAGGGTTTTACTGATTCTTCAGGGCTCTGGATTGTTTCACACAATTGGCTTAGGGTTTTGGTTGATTCTGGTTCAATTTTGATCAGGCGAATGTTCTTTGGAATTTAATCAGGAATTAAGGTTTTTGTGGGCATATTCTCAGAAGGGTTAAAATTCCACAGCACTTTGCAAAATATTCCGAGATTCGGATTGAATTCGCATTGTTTTGATTTAATCAGTAAAAGAGGCAGTTGGTTTGAATTCACGTTGGTTTGTTTGAGCCAGTCAAAAGAAATGTGCAGTTTGGATTTACACTGCTTGGTAAGAAATCAGTAAGAAAGGATTGCGTCTGATCAGTTATTGCGTTTGATTGTGCGTTGCTTTGGATGATGGAGGCGCCAAGTTCATTTATTTTGATCAACGAAGAATCAATGTTTAGTTGATTATTTATTGTTCTAAGAATTAAATATCTGGAATTTAATTTTCATTTATTTTAATTTAAGGAACTAAAAATAATAAGTAAATAATTGGAAAAAAAAGGATAAAAAGAATTAAATGGATCAATAGAATTTTTATTTCATATTTAAACATTTGTTACAATTATTATTTAGATACAAGTATGCATTTACGAAATATTTAAAATAATAATAGTTTACAATGATTAAATTGAAAATAAAAACTATCCTATTTTTCTAAACATTTTCTAAGTCCCTAATTCTTCATTCTTCACTTTGCTTCCCTCCATCAAATTATTCATCTGCAAAAAGAAAAGGAGAAAAGTCAAAAAGCAGATAAAATAATAAACGACAGAAGAAATTCATCATTAAGGGCCACTGATTGGGATCAGTTAACCCTCTCCGCAAATCACGGGATTTCTCCCGGTTCACAAAGAGGGAGGAATTTTTGCTAATCATGAATGCAAAGTTGAGAAAAAATGCAAAGTGTCAAATTGCATAAATTCAAAGATCTCAAGCAAACTGCACAGTTCAAACCCAACTAAAAATCCAAATTCCCACTTTCTGTCAAAATCCAAAAAGTACAACTTGCTGTCAAAATACCAAGGGTTACCCAAGCTGTCAAAGAAAAGAGGATTTGGGCAAAGATATCAAAAGGAGAAAAGTACAAAAGCTGTCAAAAGAAAAGATAAAATGTGCAGAGGAAATTTGTTAAGCAAGCAAGACACTTTCTTTTCATCATTTCCCAACAAATGGCCACTTTCAGAACTAAAAGTACAGTATAAAACATAGTTTAATATTTAACTATACAGAGAGAGAAAAAGAAGAGGAAGGTAAGCAGGTTTTTTAGGCTTTTAGGCAGGAAGACAGAAAGACAAAAACAAAACACAGTGGATAAGGCAAGGAGGTAAAAAAGGCTATACAAGACAGCCTACCAGTTATAACCAAAAAACTCCAACAGAAAACATATATCAGGAGGCCTCAACCAAGTCCTAACAAGAAGCCAAAAGCAAAAGATCATACTTGCCTGAAGCCTTGAAACAAAAACAACTAGAACCAAGTTCAAAGCTATAGCATAAAAACCTGCATTAGCTCAAACCAAAAGATACAAAACCTTCCATCTGCTAAAAACCAGCAGAACCTCAAAACACATAACATCAAAACCTCATAACCTGCCAAGTCCAAGCCTTAAGGACAACCCTGCCTGAAGCAAACTTGCCCACTGAAAAACCATAAAACATGAAGCACTAAACCTACCTACTGTCAAAAAACTAAACCTGCAAATGGCCTAAAAACCCAAAGCCAGAACTGATAAACACAAAAGCTATCAAACACCCTGAAACCTGTTAAAGCTCAGAGCCTGCCTAATCCCAAACTAAAACCATAACCACCTGGAACCTGTCAAAAATCTTACCAGCTGAAGCATCCAACCAAAACCTGGCCAAGACCATTCAAAAGCATTGACCATTCAATCCACACATAACTAACACAAGCAGAACCAACCAACCTGTATACCCTGTGTTCACATAAACCATCAAATCTCATAAACCTTCATGGCCTAAACCAATTTCCGAACACCCATACCAAAGCCTCAGATTACCTCATCATTGGCCAACATAAACTATCAAGCTCAACATTTTCAAAGGCAACTACTAAGCAGTGAATAAGACAAAGGCAAATCGTTCAGAAGTAACATTTCGAGCATACAGGCGAGGCCCCCTCAGAACTCTGAGTTCATCATAGGGTGGAAAAAGAAGCAGCAAGCATTAAAGGCAACGAAGAAAAGAGAAGTGAAATTGCACAAGAAGCTTTCAGCCATCAACATCATAAAGCTTAAAGAAATATACAAGATACCAGATAAAGCCCTCATCGCGCAAATCTTCCTCCACCGTCGAGCCTCCTAAGCACCTCCATTTTCTCCCTCTTCTCAGTCAAGGTAAAACATCTCCCTCTTCATCCTCGTTACATAAACCAAGTCAAAAAAAAAACTTAATCAAATAAACAGAAAATCACAAGCATGCAAGAATTAAAAGAAACCCCAACAAAATAAGAAAGCGAATGGTACCTTAGATCGAGTGCCCTAATACTGTCGTTAGAGGGAGGAAGGTATGATGATGCTGGTGGCTCTGTGGTGGAGGGTACCGCTCAGGAAGACGAAGAAGAACGATGAACGAACACATGAGCGGCGCTTCTGTCTCACCTAACCCTAAACATCCAAAAAATGAAAACATGTTTCAAACCCTAAAGCGTTTGTTTCCACTATGGGCCTAACCCATTTAAACCACACCTAAGCCCTTCTGTTTCCCAACTTACACCCCCCTCATTTCTCTTGTTCAGACCTAATACCCAAGGCCCATTTTAAAAAGTCTTAACCCTTTTATATATAAAACAAATTCTCTTTTTTGTTTTTTGTTAGTTAATTAACCTACTCTTTTTTATTTTGTTAATTTAAAAAATTTAATATTTTTTAAAAAACACCATATATTTTTATTTCTAACTTAATATATTTGTTACAATAATGCATTAATGCCAAAATACATTTTTACACCATGTAATTAAAATTGAAAACCTTTTTTCCTTTCTTTTAATTAAAATATTTTTGTACATAACAAATGAAAAAATACTTTTTTGTATACATAATTAAAACTTAGAAATATTTTCTTTTCTTTAAACATCATTTTTATATTTAATTAGAACTTAAAACATTCAATTAAAACATTCTTTTCATACATATCAAAATACAAGATTACAAGACTAATTAATTAAATAGACGTTTAATTTTTCTTTAGGTCAAAACAAATACCTAACAATACCTTCTTAAATTCATATTGTCGCACATGTAAATAATCACTTACACAATACATCTCATACTTACACAATACACTGCTCCTATACCATTTTCTTACATTTGTATATTCGTTACATTTACATTTGATCGATTCGATTTGGTTGTAACTTATTGGATACTACAAGTCTCATCCCCATTTGTGAATATTGTACCCCCACTCCCGGATACTTATTTTATAATAGCGTAGATTTTACATTTTCGCAATTTACCGCTTTCAATTATACCATGGTTAGACCTAGGGTTTGCATGTACATAAAATCAAACGCTAGATAGCCTAATACAAGACAAATACATGAAATCAATACACAATCACACTTGCACTCTCTAGGGTAATCCCACATGTTGCCTTCCAAAATAGGCCATGCTTGCACGTCGAGTTTCTTTGGGCAAAACGAATTCAAAATGATCATAGTCCCTCGATAACACTTTCAAAATGTTGCCTAAACAAATGATCAAGTCCCTCAAAGCAAATTGCCAAAGACACTTGGCATCATTGCATCCATGGTCCATACAATGACCCGCGCCCGTCCCGAACAAACTTCCTAAAACGCAAGATTGTCCACCAAATTCAATGGTGGAACAAAATTGTTAAAAGGGGTTAAAACATAACAAAAACCTTTGAGTACAATAGGGTAGACAAAACTCTTAGTTACTTGAGATCAACTTGCAAAAACACTTGCCTTCTTTTCAAAAACCACAATCCACGACACTTTCAAACAAACCCTCAAAAACATTTGAAACATCTTTTCGAAAAGATCCACGCTTTTGTAAAACACTCAAACACGAGTCAAATACATTGGTCGCCTAAGACAAGGCATCTCTTCAAAAACATTTTCAAAAACACACACACACACACCATCTTCAAGCAATCGAAAATCAAGGCAAGTGATCTAAAAACCAAGTAACTAAGAGCCCATGGATAACCATGGATGAAAAGGGTGCTAATACCTTCCCTTTTCATAATCTACCCCCCGAACCCATGAAACATCTCTAAAGGTTTTTGCTGTGCTTTTTTAACCTTTCCTTTAGGATAAAATAAAAAGTCGGTGGCGACTCTTGCTCAACCGCACAAGTGCGAATACGAACGCAAAACACTAGTCAGTTCTCCCACCGTATCACAGATCTGGCGACTCTGCTGGGGAATTACATTAAAAGTGGGGTTACCTTAGGGTTTAGATCACCTTTATTTTCAATTGATTGCTTTGTTTGCTTTTACATTTGTGGGCTTTTGTATCAGAGTTTCATAGATCCTAACCCGGATCTGGGGATACCTTCTTAGAAAGTAGCAACAAGGCTGTGAGGGAACTGTGCGGGGTATACCGACATGGTTGAAACAGTCTGCTACGTTGATGTGGCACTTTGGTGTGTACCGGTAACCCTTGAGTTCAGTCAAGGAGAGTACGGGGCCGCCGCGTGGTGTCGTGAAGCATCAACTGACCTTAGGAACCTTAATTGAACCATCTTGGCCTCTTTAGTGTAGTGAGATAACTGACTTTGGTGCAGTCCGAGGTTGGTTGATACTCGATACTACACCCAATTGAGGGTTGCTTTCCTGGAATATTTTGGTCGCCAGTTCAGTGGCTAAATCGAAACGATGAACAATGAAAGCAATCTAGTGATATTGGGACCCTTAGAACCCGGTTACTTCTAATAGGACAGGTTGAGCCCACCAACTTCAAGAGGGTAATACCCAGACCCCATGCAGGCCTAAATTCTAAGGGCTTGTCTTGTGTGACTTGTGTGCCTTACCATGTTTGCTTTTGTGAATATTTGTGGTGTGTTTTATCATAGCATCATAACATCATACAACATCATGCGCATTGGCTAACCATTTCAGGGGTTCGAATCTTCATCTTTGTTCTTGTTTTGTAGGACATGGAAACTGTTCGCAGAAAGACAATTCAGATTAGCCTTGTAAGGATCCCTCCTCAGCTTAAGGAACTTATATCCAGGATTCCCGAGAGCTCTTCATTCAGTGAGAGACATGGAAGACTCATCAGCTTGGTCAACACCAACATTGAGGAAGATATGATAAAGGTCCTGTTCCAGTTCTTTGACCCTCTGCATCACTGTTTCACTTTCCCGGATTATCAATTGATGCCTACATTGGAAGAGTTCTCCCGGCTTCTGAAGATCCCTATCCTTGATCGACTACCCTACAACGGTACGGAAGAGGAACCCAAGCTTGAAGAGATTGCTAAAGCCTTGCACCTACAACCATCTGACCTCAAGGGACATTGGGAAGTTAGAAGTGGTATCAAAGGGTTCTTAGCCAAGTTTCTGTTTGAGAAGGCCCAAAAATGTTGGAACTCCCTTGACCTACAAGCTTTTGAAGAAGTTGTGGCCCTCCTTGTCTATGGGTTGGTATTGTTCCCTAATCCAGATCAGCTTATAGATGTCAGTACCATCCAGATATTCATGTCCAGGAATCCTATACCTACGTTGCTTGGGGACATCCTTCACTCATGTTACACTCGAACCATGAGAAAAAGAGGTGTTCTTATGTGCTGCACTCCTCTCCTGGGAAGGTGGTTTATTTCGCACCTTCCACAATCAGTTTTAAAGAACGAGCGGGGTTTGAGATGGTCACAACGGTTGATGACTCTTACACATGCAGATATACATTGGTGCTCTCGGTCCAGAGAGGATGTCACTATCATTGATCATTGCGGGGAATACCCTAATGTTCCTTTACTTGGAATCAGAGGAGGTATCACCTACAACCCTTGCCTAACTTTGAGGCAATTTGGATATGCACGGAGGGATGGCCCTCATGGCATGTTGATTCCTAACCTAGTTTTTGACTTCGACAACGATGCGCAAGGACTTCGCCAAAGATTCATCAGAGCTTGGGGAAAACTCAACAAGGTTGATAACAAGACTCTGGGACACAAGAATTCCATCCCTCATGAGCCCTATCTCAAGTGGGTACGAGCCCGAGCCCAAAGTCTAATGATGCCTTATCCTCATGTACTCCCAGTAATTAAAGAGCCCGTCAATGAAGGAGAGGTCCCCTACACCATCCTACATCCAGACATGCCTACATCGTGGGAGGAAATGCAGAAAAGTTGGATTCAGCTCAAGGAGGAACGAAATACTTTTGAAGCTAGCTACTACGCCAGTGAAAAGAAGGTTCTAGAGCTTACCCGCCGACTCCACGAGCAAGAGGCCCTCAACACCTACATCGCACCAAAGAGGATGCGCAATGTCTTTTTGCCTTGAGGAGTTATTTTGTAATATTTGGCCCATGGGGCATTTATGTACTAACGAATTTCTTCTTATTAATATGATGTGCGTTCCTTTTTGTCTACAACAAATTTTGAATGTTCTAAATCCCTGAATGCATTGCATACATAAGCATACCATTCATCATGTGCATAAGCAGGTCTCACGCCAGGTTTCCTTATCTGTCTGCTGTTTATTTCAGTAGGATGGATCTCGAGCAAACAATCAAAGACCTACAAGCTCAAAATGCACAGTTCCAGCAACTCCTGACGACCTTGGCTAAGGGTCAGGAGGATATCAAGACCCAACTAGGGAACAAATACCCAGTAAAGAAAAAGAAAAAGAGACTCGGGGTGGCTACTTTGGAGAGAAGATTTGACGGAGAAGCTCGGAGAGTGCTTGAATTTCCTCCTACTTCTGATGAAGGAACCAGTAAAAAAGGTGGGGCTGCGGTACCTTCCGAGTCCGATGCAGAAGAAGAGGAGGAGGTCGAAGAGGATGAAGACTATTCTGATCAACAATACCCTCCAACTGATGATAAATACAAGGGTTTAGAAGACAGGTTGGCCGCCATGGAGCTACAAAGAGTACCGGGTTTGGATTTTGAAGACTTGGGTTTGGTTGCCGGGATTGTGATTCCCCCAAAGTTCAAAGCGCCAGTGTTTGTGAGGTATGATGGGCTGTCCTGTCCAAAAATGCATCTCAGGTCCTACGTGAGAAAGATTCAACCCTATACGGCAGATAAAAATCTTTGGATTCATTTCTTTCAAGACAGTCTTTCTGGGGCTCAATTGGAGTGGTTCTATCAGCTAGAGGGAACCAGGGTCTGAAATTGGGAAGACTTAGCCACCGTTTTTTACAAACAGTACCAGTACAATTCTGACCTTGCTCCTACGCGTACCCAACTTCAGGGTATGTCATTAGGAACAAGCGAAGGATTCAAAGAATATGCACAAAAATGGAGAGATTTGGCTGGCAGGGTGCAGCCTCCATTGACTGATCGTGAGCTGGTTGATATGTTTCTAGGGACCCTATCTGGGCCATTTTTCAATCATCTGATTGGTAACTCTTCCGCGGGGTTTACCGACTTGATATTAACAGGCGAAAGAATAGAAGCTGGCATCAAGTCAGGAAAGATTCAGAAAGCTGTTTCCGCAAGTACCGAGAAGAGACCTTTCAAAAAAGAAGTAAGTGCCGTCTATGGTCCTAGAAGACAAGTCAGGCCAGAAAGTCGCCAAGCCGTCAATGCTTTGGTCATTTCAAAACCTGTTGCTGCTCCTCAGCAGTACAATCAACAAAAAGGTGAAAGGCCCAAGAGGCAATATACTCGGCTGAGTATGACCTTATCTCAAATTTTACCCCAACTATTGTCAACCAACTTGGTGACCCTCAAAGAAGCTCCTAAGGTCGTCAACACTGCGTCTCATAAGTATAACCCAAAGGCCCGGTGTGCTTATCATTCTGATAGTCCCTGGCACACTACTGATGATTGCTGGGCCTTGAGAAACAAAGTGCAAGATCTTATCGACGCAAAGGAAATTCAGTTTGAAGCGCCTGAGAGACCGAATGTTGTAACTGCTCCTATGCCCCAGCATATAATAAATGCCATTGAGGAAGAGTTGTATGCTGTTTCGGTGAATGAAGTTGTTACCCCTCTTTTGACTGTTAAGAGGAACTTACTACTAGCCGGTTTATTTCCGGGTTGTAGCAAGGGCTGCCTCCTGTGTGCTGTTATCCCGACCGGTTGCCCACTGCTGAAATCAGGCATCCAAAGCCTGATGGATAGCAAGGAAATTCTGTTCAAGAAAACTGCTGTTCCGTTTGTTTCCGTTAAAGAAATATCTGTTGTCACAATTTACAATCCTGCTAAAGCTCCCATAAAGAAACCAGTCCAAATTATGTCTGTTGCACCCATCACTATTACTATCCCGGCGCCTCTCCCCTATGAGTCTGATAAAGCTGTTCCATGGCATTATGGGGCCGACGTGTATGTGCTTGGGGTGAAGCAGGAGTTCAACACCAATACCAGTATCAGTAACATCACTGGTCCCGCCAAGATTACCCGCAGTGGCAGGCTCTTCTCGCCTGACATTGCACCGCCAGTTATCCGAAAACCTCTCACCATCACACCCGCAAGTGTGCATGTTCCAATTCAAGTTCCTGTGTCTACTACTGCCGCCGAGTCCTCTGATACTCGGGGCAAAGAAGTTGCTACCGATTTGCCTGCCAGGACGGAGGCACCAAAAAAGAAGACTGTTGTGGAAACCTCCCAACAAGAAATGGAGGAAATCCTTAAAATTATCAAAAAGAGTGACTTTAATGTCGTTGAACAGTTAGGGCATACTCCCTCCAAAATCTCTATGCTATCATTGCTGCTATGCTCAGAGGCCCATGTAAAAGCCCTGATTTCATTTCTGAAAATGGCCCATGTGCCGCAAGAGACCTCCGCGGATCAATTCACCGACTGTGTGGCTAATTTGACGACTGACAATGGCTTAGGGTTCTCGGATGCTGACCTTACCGACAAAGGAAAAAATCACAATGATGCCCTGCATGTTTCCATAGAATGCAGGGGCACTACTCTCGCACACGTGTTAGTAGATACCGGCTCTTCCCTGAATGTTTTGCCCAAGAAAGCATTGGATCGCTTGGATTGTGAGGACCTGGAGTTGAAACCTAGTAACATCATTGTTAGAGCCTTCGACGATTCTAAGAGGATGGTGCACGGTGAAGTGGACATCCCTATTCGTGTGGGTTCCCAAGTTTTCGACTCAACGTTCTATGTAATGGATATTCGTCCATCTTACTCCTGCTTATTGGGTCGACCCTGGATTCACAAAGCTGGGGCAGTAACCTCCACTCTACACCAAAAGCTCAAATACCCTGTCAAAGGGAAGATTGTTACCGTGCAGGGTGAGGAGGAATACATGGTTAGTCACTTAAATTCATTCCGGTATATCGAGATGGACGGGGAGTTTATTGAAACCCCCTTTCAGCATTTTGAGGAAGTACCCCCAGTTTTGGCATCAGCTGAGGCAGTGGTCGAAGAAGATTTTCCGTTGAAGATGGCGTCCTTGAAGGATGCCCGGGCTGTAATCGAGAAAGGCAATTGTGCAAACTGGGGTCAGCTTCCTGACTTCACTCAAAAGAACGACAAGTTTGGGCTGGGCTTTACTGCAGAGGCTCAGAGGGATGTGCGCAAGGAAAAGATCAGAAAGGCTCCGGTGTTTATCTCCAACCCAAGGGTGAATGCTATTGAGGAGGATGTAGAGGAAACAGAGTTTGACAGTTGGATCTACCCAACTACCAGCAACGGACCAAGCAACTAAACGGCAAAGGATTTTACACCTATCACATTTGTCACGCAGTAATTATTTCTTTTGATTTTCAATTTGTAACAAACAATGTGTTAAAACTCTATTAGCTCGGTGTCCTACCCGGGGCATCGTAGCTCCATTTGTGAGGGCTTTTTGTATGACATTTCCATATATCATCAATCAAAACATTGGACGTTTGTTGTATTTCAAATCTTGTGCTCTTTTCTTTCTGTGTTATATATTGCAAAACAGCTATATTTACACACACTCACTTATACAGGTTTCAATCCACTCTGGATCTCACTGGTAACAGCTCTGCTACCGCCAGTTATGACTTCGAGAATCCGATCAACTTGGCCGAAGACGAAGGTGAAGATGATTGTGAAGTGCCTGGTGAGCTCGCAAGACTGCTACTCCAGGAAGAAAGGGCTATTCAACCACATGAAGAGCCAGTGGAAACAGTTAACCTGGGTACTGAGACAGATAGGAAAGAGGTCAAGATTGGGGCTAATCTAGAGCTCAGCGTGAAACAACGATTGATCCAGATGTTACGTGATTACATGGAGATATTTGCTTGGTCCTATGAAGACATGCCTGGTTTGGATGCCGACATTGTAGTTCATCACCTGCCAACCAAGGAAGACTGCCCTCCGGTAAAGCAAAAGGTCCGCCGTATGCGCCCAGAGATGTCTGAAAAGATCAAGGCTGAGGTTATGAAGCAGTTCGATGCCGGGTTTCTAGCAGTAACTTCTTACCCTCAGTGGGTTGCCAATGTGGTGCCAGTGCCGAAGAAGGACGGTAAAGTCAGAATGTGTGTCGACTACAGGGACTTGAACAGGGCAAGCCCCAAGGATGACTTCCCCTTACCTCACATCGACGTTCTTGTCGACAATACCGCTCAACACAAGGTGTTCTCCTTCATGGATGGTTTTTCAGGGTATAATCAGATCAAGATGGCTCCAGAGGATATGGAGAAGACTACCTTTGTGACTCAGTGGGGCACCTTCTTCTACAAGGTCATGCCATTCGGGTTGAAAAATGCTGGGGAAACCTATCAACGTGCCATGGTTGCTTTATTTCATGACATGATCCATCATGAGATTGAGGTATACGTTGATGACATGATTGCAAGGTCTCAAACTGAGGAGGAGCACCTTGATCATCTGAGGAAGCTATTCGACCGACTGAAGTCATATAAGCTAAGGTTGAATCCCAACAAATGCACCTTTGGGGTGAGGTCCGGAAAATTGCTAGGTTTCATTGTAAGTGATAAAGGTATTCAGGTGGACCCTGCCAAGGTAAAAGCCATACAAGATATGCCGACTCCAAAGACAGAGAAAGAGGTCAGAGGCTTCCTGGGACGACTGAATTACATTGCCCGATTCATCTCACATCTGACTGCTACTTGTGAGCCAATCTTCAAATTACTGAAGAAAGATCAAGTAGTACGCTGGAACGATGAATGTCAGGTTGCTTTCGAAAAGATAAAGGAATACCTCCAAGAGCCACCCATTCTTATGCCACCAGTGGAAGGAAGACCTCTGATACTATACTTGACAGTACTTGATAATTCAATGGGGTGTGTGCTGGGGCAGCATGACGAGTCTGGCCGAAAAGAGCACGCTATTTATTACCTGAGCAAAAAGTTTACCGACTGTGAGTCTCGTTACTCACTACTTGAGAAAACTTGCTGCGCTCTGGTATGGGCTGCTCGCCGGCTGAGACAGTATATGTTGACTCACACCACTTTGTTGATTTCAAAGATGGACCCCATCAAGTACATATTCGAAAAGCCCGCTCTGTCTGGAAGAATAGCGAGATGGCAAATGATCTTAACGGAATATGATATCCAGTATACAACTCAGAAAGCAATCAAGGGAAGTGTACTAGCAGATCATTTGGCACACCAACCTGTGGACAATTACCAATCATTGAACTTTGATTTTCCGGACGAAGACATCATGGTGGTAACCGACTGTGAAGTACCTGGACAGGATGAAGGACCTGAGGAAGGATCTCGATGGTCTATGCATTTTGACGGAGCCTCCAATGCTTTGGGTAACGGCGTCGGCGCTGTAATCATATCTCCCAAAGGAACTCATACTCCACTCACCGCCCGATTATGTTTCAACTGCACCAACAACATGGCAGAATATGAGGCATGTATCATGGGTTTACAAGCTGCAATCGATTTAAGGATCAAATTTCTGAGTGTCTTCGGAGATTCCACTCTCGTGATCAATCAGATCAAAGGCGAGTGGGATACGAAACACCCAAATCTTATTCCTTACAAGGAGTATGTGTCAACCTTGCTTCCCCACTTTGAAGAAATAACTTTTGAGCACTTCCCGAGAGAGGAGAATCAGCTAGCGGACGCACTAGCTACGATGTCTTCAATGTTCAAAGTTAAATGGGATAATGAGGCTCCCCGGATCATTATCTGGAAGTTGGATGAACCGGCATACTGCTGCGATCTCGAGGCCGAGAAGGTTACTGAAAAACCCTGGTATCATGAGGTGAAGAGGTATTTGGAAGCTCAGGAATACCCTGAAGGTGCATCTGTCAATGACAAGAAGTTCATGAGGAGGTTTGCGGAAAAATTCTTCCTCAGCAACGGCATCCTCTACAAACGGAATCATGATTCAACTCTACTACGTTGTGTGGATAAGGCTGAAGCAGAGAAGATCATGATAGAACTGCATGAAGGTACATTCGGGACACATTCCAGTGGACACACCATGGCAAAGAAGATCCTTCGGGCAGGATATTTCTGGTCCACAATGGAAGCCGATTGTTACCAACACTCTCGAACTTGTCATAAATGCCAGATCTATGCTGACAAGGTGCATATCCCTCCGGTTCCTCTGAACGTCCTGACGGCACCTTGGCCTTTTGCAATGTGGGGCATTGATATGATCGGTGAGATCCGACCGACGGCATCCAATGGGCATCGCTTCATCTTAGTGGCGATCGATTATTTCACAAAGTGGGTTGAGGCAGCTTCCTACGCAACAGTAACCAAGAGCGTCGTGGCACGTTTCATCCGGCATAATCTGATCTGTCGATACGGCGTCCCGGAAAGGATCATTACGGACAATGGTACCAATCTCAATAACAAGATGATCACTGAACTCTGCGAACAATTCAAAATACAGCACCATAACTCTTCTCCTTACCGGCCGAAGATGAATGGGGCTGTAGAGGCAGCTAATAAGAATATCAAGAAAATTGTGCAGAAGATGACAGTGACCTATAAAGATTGGCACGGGATGTTACCGTTCGCTCTTCATGGGTACCGTACCTCAGCAAGGACGTCAACCGGAGCAACTCCTTTCTCCTTGGTCTATGGCATGGAGGCAGTCTTGCCAATTGAAATCTAGATACCCTCTCTCCGGATAATGAAGGATGCAGACTTAAGGGAAGATGACTGGATCCAGACTCGACTTGATCAATTAAATCTGATTGATGAAAAGAGACTCACCGCTATCTGTCATGGTCAAACGTATCAAAAACGGATGATCAGGGCATTTAACAAGAAAGTCAGACCACAAGAGTATCAAGTTGGGGACCTGGTAATCAAACGCGTCATCCTTCCTCAAAGTGATCCCCGGGGAAAATGGACCCCTACATACGAAGGGCCATTTATGGTTAAACATGTGTTCTCAGGAGGAGCCATGATCCTAACCACCATGGATGGTGACGACCTTCCTCACCCCGCCAATGCAGACATAGTGAAAAAATACTACGCATGAATAAAAGACCTGCTAGGTTGACATACCTAGGCAAAAATAAGGGCTTCCCGGCGAACCAAAAGGGTTCGGGCAAAAATAAGGGATGAAATGAAAAAAATCTGTACACCCGGCAAGTCGAAAACCTGAAAAGGCGGCTTGGGCAAAAATGGGTATCCCGGTGGACTGAAAACCCGAAAGGGCGGTCCAGGTAAAAGTTAGGGATAAAAGCGTAACACTATGTCTAATTAGATCACTCCGCATCCGGAATTCGACATCAACTATTTGGCTCAGATTTCGGCATCGACCAATCAGCTTCATCTTCAACTAAGCAGCAAAGTGATGAGACGCTTGAAGACATAAAGGCGATAGCAGAGTTGGAGCCCAGTGGGATTGTTCACATAGTTGTTTTGTTTTCTTTTCAAAATTGTAAATTCTATGTTATTCAGCGGCGTCCTCTTACTAGGATGTCAGCCTCTTGTACAAAAACTCCTATTCACAAGCAAAATTCAAATCAATACGAATTCACTTGTCCATACAAATTGCCATTGTTTTTCCTTTTTCTGTTTTGTCTTGCGAAGAACGTCCAATGTTCATTTTTGATATATGCATTTGACATTAAATTGCTGATTCATAAATATTTGCATAAGAAAATTACAGGTGACATCAGAAACAGGGGCAATGTAAAGTTGTCTGATGCAGTCTGGTTGTTTTGTCCGCCAAGGTACCAAGGTAGATTCGACTGAAGAATGTGACCAAATCATCTCAACGCCCCGCAGAGTAAGACAAGATTCAACAATACTTTCCCCAAACGGGGTTGATTCCCCGTCAATCCTGAAAAGGCATAACATTCCCCGGCAGGTCTTAAAGCTTATCCCCAGTAGATTCTAGAAGCTTGTTCCCTATGGAATGCAGACGTCTTTCCCGAACTTTATTCAAAGTTATTCCTCACAAGGGCTTATAACTGGGTTATCCTCAGCTAATTGCCTCGAAAGATCGCCCTCGGTGAAATTCTTTCAATCCCCAGCGAAGTTTATCTTTGGTATCCCCAGCGGAGTTTACCATCATTATCCCCAGCGGAGTTTACCATCATTATCCCCAGCGGAATCCATCATTTAAGTCCTCAGAAGGCCTCTCATCAGAACTTCGGCAAAGTATCTCTTCCACAGAGCAATTCCCCGGCCAGTCGTCAAGAATTTATTTTCCTAAAGACGAAAATACATTCATAAACATTTCACATTTTCATACATCTTGCTTACATACATGATAAAGTGCATACAACACTATCTCATGTTGAACATCATGACATCATGCATATCATACATCATGACATTGCATACAACTTATGTTTTTGCCTTTTCAGGGAAAAAGACAATCCCAAAGACAACTACCTTCAACTGTCACAATTCCAGATTCGATACCTGTATCTAGCCAGGGCACATCTGTGAGTGACCACATTTCCAGACTCGATTCCTGTATCTAGCCAGGGCACGTCTGAAGAGTTCAAAGATTCAATTCCTGTATCTAGCCAGGGCATATCTAGCAACTACACTATTTCCATATTCGATTCCTGTATCTAGCCAGGGCATATCTGTTGACGACTATTTCCAGATTCGACTCCTGTATCTAGCCAGGGCATATCTGTTGACGACTATTTCCATATTCGACTCCTGTATCCAGCCAAGGCATATATGTTGACCATATTTCCAGACTCGATTCCTGTATCTAGCCAGGGCACGTCTGAAGAGTTTGAAGATTCGACTCCTGTATCCAGCCAGGGCATATCTGTTAACTATCACATTTCCGGATTCGATTCCTGTATCTAGCCAGGGCATGTCTGAAGAGTTCCGGATCAACACCTGTAACAAGCCAGGAAATATCTGTGAACGACCGATTGTAAACCAACACCTGTATCTAGCCAGGAATTTACCTACATCACCACTTGGGGCATTCGAATGTCAAAAGTGTTCAAAAACCAAATGCAGCTTTACACGAGCGTATCATCAGGAAACCCTACACTGGTTCCTCTTCAAGACTTCTGAAGACAGTTTACGGATTCTTCCTAACAACGGATGTCAATCTACCAACTTGTTCAGATGCGATTTTTGAAAACAGTTTACGGATTCTTCCCAACAACGGATGTTAATCTACCAACTTGTTCAGACTCTTCTCAACTTTTGAAAACATTTTACGGACGCCTCCCAACAATGGATGTGGCTCTATTGCTTGCTCAATCTCAACTCCTGAAAATAATTTACGGATTCTCCAGACATGGATGTCAATCTATTGCCTATTCGGACCCCCAATTCAGAGATGTTCCAGAACATGGGTGGCTTTCTGATACTTGTCCACTCACCATTGACATACAGTTCAACATAACCAGATGGCATCTATAAGCCCATCCTCCTACCAGCAGTCACCAGATGGCATCTTTAAGCCCATCACCAAATGGCATCTGTAAGCCCATTCACCTCTACCATCACATCGCCGAGTGCAAATTTTCTGGGCACTTTAGTGTCCAATCTTCTTTTACCTTCAAGTCGCGAAAGACAAACTTGCCAATCTAACTCTTCAGGTCCAAGAAGATTGAACAGGGGCAACTGTTGTACCCCAAAATTTGCCCTCGCATTTTACCACAAGAAATCACAGCTTCAGGCATTTCCTGATTTTTCAGCTTGGCTCAAGAATCGGTCAAACGGACTTTTCTCGTCAGTCAGACAAAATTAGGGTTTTACTGATTCTTCAGGGCTCTGGATTGTTTCACACAATTGGCTTAGGGTTTTGGTTGATTCTGGTTCAATTTTGATCAGGCGAATGTTCTTTGGAATTTAATAAGGAATTAAGGTTTTTGTGGGCATATTCTCAGAAGGGTTAAAATTCCACAGCACTTTGCAAAATATTCCGAGATTCGGATTGAATTCGCATTGTTTTGATTTAATCAGTAAAAGAGGCAGTTGGTTTGAATTCACGTTGGTTTGTTTGAGCCAGTCAAAAGAAATGTGCAGTTTGGATTTACAGTGCTTGGTAAGAAATCAGTAAGAAAGGATTGCGTCTGATCAGTTATTGCGTTTGATTGTGCGTTGCTTTGGATGATGGAGGCGCCAAGTTCATTTATTTTGATCAACGAAGAATCAATGTTTAGTTGATTATTTATTGTTCTAAGAATTAAATATCTGGAATTTAATTTTCATTTATTTTAATTTAAGGAACTATAAATAATAAGTAAATAATTGAAAAAAAAAAGGATAAAAAGAATTAAATGGATCAATAGAATTTTTATTTAATATTTAAACATTTGTTACAATTATTATTTAGATACAAGTATGCATTTACGAAATATTTAAAATAATAATAGTTTACAATGATTAAATTGAAAATAAAAACTATCCTATTTTTCTAAACATTTTCTAAGTCCCTAATTCTTCATTCTTCACTTTGCTCCCCTCCATCAAATTATTCATCTGCAAAAAGAAAAGGAGAAAAGTCAAAAAGCAGATAAAATAATAAACGACAGAAGAAATTCATCATTAAGGGCCACTGATTGGGATCAGTTAACTCTCTCTGCAAATCACGGGATTTCTCCCGGTTCACAAAGAGGGAGGAATTTTTGCTAATCATGAATGCAAAGTTGAGAAAAAATGCAAAGTGTCAAATTGCATAAATTCAAAGATCTCAAGCAAACTGCACAGTTCAAACCCAACTAAAAATCCAAATTCCCACTTTCTGTCAAAATCCAAAAAGTACAACTTGCTGTCAAAATGCCAAGGGTTACCCAAGCTGTCAAAGAAAAGAGGATTTGGGCAAAGATATCAAAAGGAGAAAAGTACAAAAGTTGTCAAAAGAAAAGATAAAATATGCAGAGGAAATTTGTTAAGCAAGCAAGACACTTTCTTTTCATTATTTCCCAACAAATGGCCACTTTCAGAACTAAAAGTATAGTATAAAACATAGTTTAATATTTAACTATACAGAGAGAGAAAAAGAAGAGGAAGGTAAGCAGGTTTTTTAGGCTTTTAGGCAGGAAGACAGAAAGACAAAAACAAAACACAGTGGATAAGGCAAGGAGGTAAAAAAGGCTATACAAGACAGCCTACCAGTTATAACCAAAAAACTCCAACAAAAAACATATATCAGGAGGCCTCAACCAAGTCCTAACAAGAAGCCAAAAGCAAAAGATCATACCTTCCTGAAGCCTTGAAACAAAAACAACTAGAACCAAGTTCAAAGCTATAGCATAAAAACCTGCATTAGCTCAAACCAAAAGATACAAAACCTTCCATCTGCTAAAAACCAGCAGAACCTCAAAACACATAACATCAAAACCTCATAACCTGCCAAGTCCAAGCCTTAAGGACAACCCTGCCTGAAGCAAACTTGCCCACTGAAAAACCATAAAACATGAAGCACTAAACCTACATACTGTCAAAAAACTAAACCTGCAAATGGCCTAAAAACCCAAAGCCAGAACTGATAAACACAAAAGCTATCAAACACCCTGAAACCTGTTAAAGCTCAGAGCCTGCCTAATCCCAAACTAAAACCATAACCACCTGGAACCTGTCAAAAATCTTACCAGCTGAAGCATCCAACCAAAACCTGGCCAAAACCATTCAAAAGCATTGACCATTCAATCCACACATAACTAACACAAGCAGAACCAACCAACCTGTATACCATGTGTTCACATAAACTATCAAATCTCATAAACCTTCATGGCCTAAACCAATTTCCGAACCCCCATACCAAAGCCTC
Organism: Vicia faba; assembly: GCA_948472305.1. NCBI lineage: Eukaryota > Viridiplantae > Streptophyta > Magnoliopsida > Fabales > Fabaceae > Vicia > Vicia faba. The sequence continues at coordinate 167,456,647 of OX451738.1, forward strand.
AGATTACCTCATCATTGGCCAACATAAACTATCAAGCTCAACATTTTCAAAGGCAACTACTAAGCAGTGAATAAGACAAAGGCAAATCGTTCAGAAGTAACATTTCGAGCATACAGGCGAGGCCCCCTCAGAACTCTGAGTTCATCATAGGGTGGAAAAAGAAGCAGCAAGCATTAAAGGCAACAAAGAAAAGAGAAGTGAAATTGCACAAGAAGCTTTCAGCCATCAACATCATAAAGCTTAAAGAAATATACAAGATACCAGATAAAGCCCTCATCGCGCAAATCTTCCTCCACCGTCGAGCCTCCTAAGCACCTCCATTTTCTCCCTCTTCTCAGTCAAGGTAAAACATCTCCCTCTTCATCCTCGTTACATAAACCAAGTAAAAAAAAAAACTTAATCAAATAAACAGAAAATCACAAGCATGCAAGAATTAAAAGAAACCCCAACAAAATAAGAAAGCGAATGGTACCTTAGATCGAGTGCCCTAATACTGTCGTTAGAGGGAGGAAGGTATGATGATGCTGGTGGCTCTGTGGTGGAGGGTACCGCTCAGGAAGACGAAGAAGAACGATGAACGAACACATGAGCGGCGCTTCTGTCTCACCTAACCCTAAACATCCAAAAAATGAAAACATGTTTCAAACCCTAAAGCGTTTGTTTCCACTATGGGCCTAACCCCTTTAAACCACACCTAAGCCCTTCTGTTTCCTAACTTACACCCCCCTCATTTCTCTTGTTCAGACCTAATACCCAAGGCCCATTTTAAAAAGTCTTAACCCTTTTATATATAAAACAAATTCTCTTTTTTGTTTTTTGTTAGTTAATTAACCTACTCTTTTTTATTTTGTTAATTTAAAACATTTAATATTTTTTTAAAAACACCATATATTTTTTTTTCTAACTTAATATATTTGTTACAATAATGCATTAATGCCAAAATACATTTTTACACCATGTAATTAAAATTGAAAACCTTTTTTCCTTTCTTTTAATTAAAATATTTTTGTACATAACAAATGAAAAAATACTTTTTTGTATACATAATTAAAACTTAGAAATATTTTCTTTTCTTTAAACATCATTTTTATATTTAATTAGAACTTAAAACATTCAATTAAAACATTCTTTTCATACATATCAAAATACAAGATTACAAGACTAATTAATTAAATAGACGTTTAATTTTTCTTTAGGTCAAAACAAATACCTAACAATACCTTCTTAAATTCATATTGTCGCACATGTAAATAATCACTTACACAATACATCTCATACTTACACAATACACTGCTCCTATACCATTTGCTTACATTTGTATATTCGTTACATTTACATTTGATCGATTCGATTTGGTTGTAACTTATTGGATACTACAAGTCTCATCCCCATTTGTGAATATTGTACCCCCACTCCCGGATACTTATTTTGTAATAGCGTAGATTTTACATTTTCGCAATTTACCGCTTTCAATTATACCATGGTTAGACCTAGGGTTTGCATGTACATAAAATCAAACGCTAGATAGCCTAATACAAGACAAATACATGAAATCAATACACAATCACACTTGCACCCTCTAGGATAATCCCACATGTTGCCTTCCAAAATAGGCCATGCTTGCACGTCGAGTTTCTTTGGGCAAAACGAATTCAAAATGATCATAGTCCCTCGATAACACTTTCAAAATGTTGCCTAAACAAATGATCAAGTCCCTCAAAGCAAATTGCCAAAGACACTTGGCATCATTGCATCCATGGTCCATACAATGACCCGCGCCCGTCCCGAACAAACTTCCTAAAACGCAAGATTGTCCACCAAATTCAATGGTGGAACAAAATTGTTAAAAGGGGTTAAAACATAACAAAAACCTTTGAGTACAATAGGGTAGACAAAACTCTTAGTTTCTTGAGATCAACTTGCAAAAACACTTGCCTTCTTTTCAAAAACCACAATCCACGACACTTTCAAACAAACCCTCAAAAACATTTGAAACATCTTTTCGAAAAGATCCACGCTTTTGTAAAACACTCAAACACGAGTCAAATACATTGGTCGCCTAAGACAAGGCATCTCTTCAAAAACATTTTCAAAAACACACACACACACACACCATCTTCAAGCAATCGAAAATCAAGGCAAGTGATCTAAAAACCAAGTAACTAAGAGCCCATGGATAACCATGGATGAAAAGTGTGCTAATACCTTCCCTTTTCATAATCTACCCCCCGAACCCACGAAACATCTCTAAAGGTTTTTGCTGTGCTTTTTTAACCTTTCCTTTAGGATAAAATAAAAAGTCGGTGGCGACTCTTGCTCAACCGCACAAGTGCGAATACGAACGCAAAACACTAGTCAGTTCTCCCACCGTATCACACAAAGGATACACTCATATTGTTGGGTTAGATTATAGTGATTCCTCCTTGCCTGTAGCCAAGATGACGTCTATTAGACTTCTTCTAGCCTTTACATCCATTCTACATTGGCCTATTTATCAACTTAACATCAAAAATGCCTTTTTACATGGTGATCTTGAAGAGGAAGTATATATGGAGCAACCACCTGGGTTCGTTGCTCAGGGGTAGTCATCGAATATGGTTTGTAGGCTACACAAGTCTCTTTATGGTCTCAAGTAATCTCCGAGACCTTGGTTTGGTAGATTCAGCACAGTAGTATAATAGTTTGGTATGGTCCGTAGCGAAGTTGACCGTTCTGTTTTTTATTGTCACTCAACCTAAGGGTGTATCTATCTTATTATCTATGTTGATGATATTGTCATAGTTGGTAGTGATCAACAGGGAATACTCATGTTAAAACAAAATCTCTTGAATCAATTTCAGAAAAAAGATCTTTGTAAACTCCGATATTTCTTGGGTATTGAGGTGGCCCAATCTAAAGATGGTTTAGTAATTTCCCAATGAAAGTATGCTATGGATATTTTCGAAGAAACAGGGTTGTTGAATGCTAAACCGACTGATAATTCTATGGATCTAAGTGTTAAACTACTACCCAATAATGGGGAACCTCTATCTAACCTAAGAATATATAGAAGGTTGGTTGGAAAGTTGAATTATCTCACAGTCACTCGTCTAGACATCTCTTTTGCGGTCATTGTGGTAAGCCAGTTCTTAAATTCCCCTTGTCAATAACACATAAATGTGCTCCAGGAAAAGGTCTTGTGTATGAAGATAAAGGACATACTAAGATAGGTTGATACTCTGATGCTGATTGGGCAGGATCACCCATTAATAGACAATCCACCTCTGGGTGTTGTGTACTTGTTGGAGGAAACCTTATATCTTGGAAAAGTAAGAAACAAAACGTAGTTGCAAGATCAAGCATCAAGGCAGAGTATAGGGCCATGGCAATGGAAACATGTGAACTTATTTGGTTAAAACATTTACTCAAGGAACTTCAAATTGAAGAAGCAATACCAATGACACTTGTGTTTGATAATCAAGTTGCGTTGCACATTGCTTCAAATCCAGTCTTCAACGAGAGGACCAAACATATTGAGATAGAATGTCACTTTGTCAGAGAGAAGATTGAATCAGGTGACATCATTAAAAAGTTTATGAATTCTAATGATCAATTGGCATATGTGTTTACAAAGTCCCTACGAAATCTCAGAACTAATTATACATGTGGCAAGCTTGGTGCATTTGACTTATATGCTCAAGCTTGAGAGGAAGTGTTGATATTTTTATATATATAGACATAGAAAGATAATATTCTATAGAGCATTCCTTAGTATATTCTAGAATAGATAGGATATTCCCATTTGTAATTAATGCAATAAGTTGTATAATTCCTTATATAATGCAATTCCTGTAATGTTATTCAATCACGCAGTTTTATCAAATGTCTCTTAGCTTCTCATATTTCAATAAAAACTAAGTACATGGTTAAATTCAGGATATTGATTTATACATTTTTTATTCAGAGAGTATGAATTAATGATACGTGAATGAGGAGTTTAAAGTTTGAGTTTTTTTACCAAGTTGGAGAAAGTCTAATGCTTATTTTAGAAACTCCAATTGCAAAAAATGATGTGGTTAGTTTGTTGGGACCTCCCTGAGTGTATTCCAACCCTTACTTTGCTTTTAAAGTTGCTAAAATGCCCTAACCAACTCAAGTTGCAAGCCATGGGTTTGTGAGTTAGAGGATAGTGATGGTGATGTTACAGAAGTGTAACTGGGGTTTGGATGGCTTCTATATGATTCTTATGAAGGTTTTGGATGGTTAGGTTGTATGAAACTTACAAGGATTGAGAGATTCAAATATTTGGACTTCAAACTCAAAAATGGTGTTCTGTGGCCAATTCTGATTTGAGAGAGATTGGGAAGGTTTTAGAGCTTGTGAAATGGTTCCTTATGCAGTGACGTAGGACCTATATTTATATGAAAAGTTTGAAGGAATGAGAGGACTTGGTTTACAAGTTATGGAGTTATGGATTGGTTGAAATGTAACTTGAAGTTTCTTGTGAAATCAAAGTTCCAATGCAGAGAATCATGCCTTCTAGAGTGGTTGAACACTTTAAACATGTTTCTTCTGATTTGTAAGACTGGGTGTGTACAGAGGAAACAAGTTAGAGGCTCAAGAAGGGTTGATATTGTATAAAGAATGCTTTATGAGAATGAAAGTGTGATCTTTTCCCCTTAAATGGCAAGTTTATTTGAATAAATCCTAATCAATTCGATAATGGCTCAAGAGTTTGTGAAATCAACTGATTATGGAAGGATTTATGGCTTAGACACGTGAAAACCAAGATATCTAGGCATGACATGAATATTTGGTCTTATGGTTATCATAAAAATGACCACTAATTCAAGTAAAAATGGACAACTTTATCTCTTTGAATCTCCTAGCTCAAGCATGATAAATTTATACTCTTGGACATTTTGGAAAGCTTAGATCATCCTCTTAAACTTCCATGTAGACCACTTTGGCTGAATCAAAAGGGAACTTGGTGAAAAATGGCCATAAAGTCTATCACTTTTGAGGGAAATGCCCTTGATAAATTTCTCTAAGTGTTGGATTTTTAGGTCATGACTTTATAGACTCATATCTCTAAATCTATGCATTTTTGGAGATGAGCTCAAATTAACAAAGTTGTAGAATACATAATTCTCTTCAATTTGAGCATTGGAGCATAAAAATGATGACTTGATGAGGAAGTTATGGTTTTGCAAAGTATGATATTTGAACATGAAATTTCATAATACTTAGTGAAATTTTCAAATCCAAATTTGTGAATTTTTATTCTTTCTCTTGATTCCTTTGACCAGATGATTCCTTTGACTTTATTTTCATTTTCCTTGACTTGAGAAACCCATGGTTGATCAAAAAACACAAAAAGTCAATGTTTGACTTTGTAGTTGACTTTTATCAAATGAACCAAAATCTTCTATAATTAGTGGAATCTTGTGATTTGTAAGGCAATTAAAATAACTTGAGGCCATAAAATGATGTTGTTGGTGATAATTTGAAGTGAATACCCTTTAATCTCAAACCACAAAGCCCTGATTCTTAATTTACACTGATGAAAGCCAAAACCCTAATTTCCCTCAAGTCAACTGATGAAACCTAACACTTGAAGATACCTTGAATATGATGATCATGATGATACAATCTCTTGATAGGGGAACCTCTCTTCTTCAACAATCCTAATCTTGAGAGAAATGTGATCCCATGCTCCAAGAACACATGCTATGAATGATTGTGATGCAGGTGAAAATGTATGCGGAGAGGAATGAATGTGAGATTTGAGTTAACTATGGTTGAAACTCATGATGCAAATTTTGGGGTGTAATAATACTCCATGCTCAATTTTTAACTATAAAAAATCCTTCTCCATTAGGAAACTGTCAATCTTCTTATTCAAAGCTCTCAGAGCTTGATTAAGTCCATATAGGGCGTTATGTAACCATTACACCTTTCTTTCTTCTCCTTGTTTCACAAAACCAATTGGTTGTGCAACATAAACTTCTTTGTCTAAGGGTCCATTCAGGAATTCACATTTCACTTCAATCTAACATATGTGCTAATTGTTCATTTCTATTAGACCAACGACCAACCTAATTGTTTCTATCCTAGCAACAGGTGCAAAAACATTATCAAAGTTAATTCTTTCTTTATGAAGAAATTCTTTTGCCACACGTATTGCCTTGTGTCGAGTTACTCCCCCTTTTGGTTTCAACTTCACCTTGTATACCCAATTGACATTAATTTCATTCTTTCCTTGAGGTAATTCGACAAATGGCCAAGTGTAGTTGACTTCGATGGACTTCATTTCCCCATTTATCGCTTTCACCCACTTCGAATCTTTCAATGCCTCAATTGCATTGACACATTTGACATCTGCATAGAAAGCATAATGTACCAGCTCACCTTCATTACCGACCACATCATCTGATGTAATCACACATTCATGCAACCTTCCAGGAATGCGTCTTATTCTTTGAGGTCTTCTTGGGCCTGCTTCACTTTTGACTTCTTCTTGTTGAACTTCTTCTCTTTCGACTTTAGTGGTTGGTTCTTCACATAAGATTATCATTCAATCCTTGTTTACATTTTCACTCTAATCCCATTCCTTAAACTCATCGATGATCACGTCCCAATTGATCACTACTTGCTTGTTCACTGGATCGAACAACTTGTAACCTCCAATCAAATGTTTTCCTACTGGGATCATCTGATTCGACTTGTCATCAAGTACTCTTCTCAACTAATCTGGCACATGTCTATGTTCTATAGATCCAAACAATCTTAGATGACTCAAGCTAGGTTTAACATGAGACCAATATTCTTCTGGCGTATTTCCTTCTAGCTTTTTCGTTTGACATCTACTCAAATGTATGTTGCAGTCGACACAACTTCACCCCAAAACTCTTTAGGTAAATGCTTGCCTTTCAACACACTTTTCACCATATTCATGATGGTTCAATTCTTCCTTTCTGTAGTTCCATTTTGTTGTGAAGTGTAGGGTGGAACCGCCTCATGCACAATCTATTCTATCTCACATAACATGTCGAAGTCTATCGACACATATTCTCTATCACCATTAATCCTTAAAATCTTGATCTTTCGACCACTTTATCTTTTGACCATAGATTTAAAATTGGAAAATACCTCGATCACTTCACTTTTCTTCTTAATCAAGTAAGTCCGTAGTTTTCTACCAAAATCATCTATGAATGTAACAAACTATTTTCTACCTTTAGTCGAATACACCTGGATAGTACCACATACATAAGAGTATATGATTTCAAGAATATAATTCGACTTGCTTTCTACATCCTTGCCGAAGCTATTCATGCGCTACTTCGCCTGCACACATTCCTATCACACCTCGTTTGGAATGTCGATTTTTGGTAATCCTGAAATCATAATTATTATTTTCAAATCTTTGATGTCTTTGAAGTTGAGATGGCATAGTAAATAATTCCATATCCACTCATTTATGCTAGCTGCAGTTACAAGGCACTTGTCCTCCATCATATTTAGTTCGATCTTGAAGGTTCTATTATGAGACATAGGAGCCTTCAAGATTAATCTTCCTCTTGCATCGATAACTCCCATCATCTTTTCTTTGATCAATACTTTGTAATTATTTTCGACAAACTGTGCTACACTAAGCAAATCGCTCTCCATGCCTGGTATGTATAACACATTGGAAATTACTGACCTTTTGCCATCTTTCCTCATAATCATAATGTTTCCAATACCTTTAGCAGCTAGTATATTGTCACTTTCAAATTTCACCATGTTCTTCATTGAGGGCTTTATGTTGAAAAAACAATATTTCCTTTTAGACGTGTGGGATAAGCATCTTGAGTCCAAGTACCATTGGTCCTTGAATCTCTTTTTATATCTTGTTGTGACCATCAACATTATCTATTCTTCTTCATGTTTTACAAACTTTGCATCACTTTCTTGATTCTTTTGTTTTTCTAGGCAATCATTAGAATAGTGATAATACTTCTGACAATTGAAACACTAAATGTGACTCTTGTCAGGCGTTCGACCACCACCTCTTCCTCTACCTCCATCACCACCTCTTTGGCTGCTTTGGTATGGGGGTCTTCTTTGATTCAGCACAATTTCTTTCTGCTAGTTTCCTCTACCATTCAAATTGTTATAGCTTCCTCTACCTCTATTGTTGAACCACTTTCCTTTGCCTTTCTTTTCTTTTGCTGACTGCGCCTGCAAAGCTACATCACACTCCAACTTGCCTGCAACTCTTTCAACCATTATTTGTTCATGATATTCAAGTGTCCCTTGAAGTTCTTCCTTTGTCAACTTCAAAAAATATGTCGACTCTTCTATGGCTACCATTACATGGTCGAACTTCATAGCCAAAGATCTCAATATCTTTACAAGAACTAATCTTGTTGTTAACGCTTCTCCACATACTTTGATTTTATTCACTAGTTTCATAAACCTAGTGAAGAAATCTATTATGCTCTCACTTTCTTCCATCTGAAGCAATTCATAGGTTCTTTTGTGAGTTTGTAATCTCACCTCTTTCACATTCTCAACACCTCTAAAAGCCTTTTCCAAAATTTCCTAAGCTTCTTTCGCAGATTATACATCACTCACCTTTTCGAAATTGTCTGGACTCAGTCATTGTTGAACTATAAAGAGAGCTTTATAATTATTCTTCTTCAATTCTTAATCTTCTGCCTCTTCTCCTTCTGTTGCGTCTTTTTTAAACGGTTCTAATCCTTCTTTCACAAGATCCCAAAAATCTTGACAATAGAAGATAATCTTCACCTGCTTGCACCAATTTTCATAGTTATCAACTTTCAGGATTAGAAGACTTGCTGGAAACTGCCCATTCGGATGATTCATTGCCATTGTGATTTTGTTGCCTTGATTCATACAATCGGAGCTCTTGATACCATATATTGAAAATCCATAAAAAACAAGGAGAATTTCTATCAATATTAATGAACAAGATTGTTATTAATACACAATAACAATGAAATAAGAAATTAGGGTTTAACAAAATTGGGAAAGAATATGATGGTTTTCTGCAGAGTCTCTCTCCGCCCTCAAACTGTGGAATATTGACGTGTCTACAAGTGCAGGGAAATATCGAAGTAATATAAAACATTGTCGAACCCAAAGAGACCAATATCAACATACTGTAATTTATCGTCGCTTTGTAAAGCCAATACTAATAAATAATTGATTTAGGGGAAATTAAGAACTAAAACAAAGACTAAAATAATATTAAAGAAATATATAATAAAAGAGAGGTCGGAATGTGGATTTCGCGTATCTCGGGGACTTTGTAACTTGTTGGCTTTTAATTATACTAAAGATGTATTTCGTAGAAAATGTTAGTTTAAACACAATACCTCACACTCTCGTGGTTTTGAATAAAGTCACACTCCTTAACCGTAGGATTTTGCTCTCGCTCGCCCACTTGAAAACTGAACAATTTCTAATCAAACCTAAAGCGCACTCGTTGTGTTTAGAATTAATGCCTAGTTTCTACTATCTGGTTCGACCACCACGCTCTCGCAGTGTCGGCTCGAACCTTAGTTAATTTCCAACTCGTGGAAAAATCATGTTAAGTAACTTCTCACTCTTGTGACAAAGCTAATTAAATTAGGTTTAAAAATAAATACCAAAATAGACTTTTCCAATGAAATTATCAAGCCAACCTTTTTATCGAGTCCCGTCAGAAACGATGATTATCACATACCGGACTCTAAGTAATTTAACTGGACATACTATTGATTGAAAACAAATTAAACATATCAATTGTAATTAAAAACAACATGGTAATTAAATTTGACAAACAAAGCAATAATGATAAATAATAATAATAATAATAATAATAATAATAATAATAATAATAATAATAATAATAATAATAATAATAATAATAATAAGCAATATGATAAAGAACCTGTAAAAGACTTGAAAATAAATGCAAACTAGAAATAACTTCAATAATGACGGCAAGATTGTTAATCCAAGCGTACACAAAAAGTCTTAGTAATAATGGTGTGGTAGTTCCTCGATGTGAGAGACTACCACTCTTACAATGTAATTTCTGCCTAAAACTACGAATAACGCTTCTGCATACAAACTTGGATGCCTTCGAAAATGAATGCCAGGTCTTTTATATAGTGAAAACTAATGGAAGTTACTTTAAGATTCATGTAAGAAGTAGTGGAGATAATTGGAAGTTGGAGAAAGTGGAGATAGTGGGAAGTTGGAGAAAGTGGAGATAATGGAGATCATGGTCGGAGAAGTTCAGAAAATCATGGGGTGAGTGGGTGAGATGGTGGGCATGAAGAAGGCTGCAAGAAAACAAATATGTGGCTGTAAAATGAGTTGTGGCGAGGGCCACAATGTTGGAGTGTGCCGAGGGGCATGCCTTGTGTACCGTGGGGCACACAAGTCAAATTTGTGGCGACCATAAAACGTGTGTTCCGAGGGGCATACATAATTCTAAGGCGTGGTGACCGGCTGGAGGCTGTGACGACTGTCACAGTCCTCTGTCATGCAATTTCCTTATGTTTTCTGCTACAGAGTCATTTTCAACTTATTTCTTTATCATTTCTTCCTCTTTTATCATGCAAGTCTTTTGGAATGTAAATACCTGAAATGAAATAGAAATACTAGCATAACAAGATAAAAATGAACAAAAAGGAAACTAAAATGCATGTGAGTCAAGTCGAATATACGATAAAATTTCGCGCTATCAAATTCCCCTACACTTAAATCATTGTTTGTCCTCAAGCAATCAACCAACACAATAAAGGAAATGATTAAGCGCGATTTGAAACAAAGGCATGATACATATGTGGCTGCTAGGCTAATGTTAGACTGATATGTAATAAATGTCCAATACCAAGGACACCATAACGACACAATGTTCAAAGACTCCCTCATTAAGCAAACCAAATCAAATCATGCCATTGTAACTCAACCTATATATTTCGTTTTTCTTTCACTCTTTTCATTCAAGTGCAATCACATTAAGCATTTTATCCGTACACGCACATAGTAGGGAAATTGATTAGCGACTATGATCCTTTTCTCGGGGCTCTGGTACATAAGTTTGGTAACCCATTTTATTTAACCAATCGTAGTTACGGGGGATCGGACCGTAGTCCACCCTGCCAAGTTCAGGACCAGACACCTCTGAACCAACTAACGACGGGTTAAGGGTCAGCTAACTTAATAAGTGCATTCCCTATTTTAAATTTATTATGGAAAATAATTTTTTTAGAATTTTTAGGATCATTCACTTATATTTATTGACTCCCTATGTAGTTTGTGCTTAAGATGGTGCTGACTGCTAATATAAACTACTTAAGAGCTGCTTTGAAAACTTGAGCCTACTGTTCCAGCATAATGGGTACCCAATGAGGGGGTTTAGGGTGTCATAATGGTATCAATGTTATTAATACTTTCCAAAGTCTCTCTAACGCAGGCTAAATTTTGACAACCTATATACTTTCAGAGTGTGTTCCATGCATTAGGAAAGAATTTTTTTTTGTTGGGAGGTTAACATTTAAATTTTTTTGGGGAAATTCAATAAAAATTGAAAAACAGGCATACATACTCGACATCAAATGCAATGACTCGGCCGAATACTGAAAACAAATAAAAATCCTAAAAACATGAAATAAACTAGAAAACAATAAATCAAAATAAGAAGCGTTAAATGGAAAGCGGTAAAGTTCCTCCCCGAAACTTAAACCAAACATTATCCTCAATGTTTCAGTAAAAAGTGGGAAGAGGAATAAGAACCTCATAAATGCTCACCTCGATAGTTACCTACATGCAACTGATAGGCGCCAAGTGATCGATATCTTTATTTTCTTGCAAACTTAAAAAAAAAAGAAAAAACATTAAATTGAAACTCGTGGGTTGCCTCCCATGCAACGCTTCTTTTAACATCGGTAGCTCGACGACTCAAGAGTGTCAACACTCATGGTGATTCTCTCGAGAATGACTCCTCGATCGAATTTGTAATATTTTTTGGTTTCCATGGCGACTTATCAAGCCATCTCACATATCCCTCACCTTTTCTTATCTGTCTTTTGTGGGGTGGTTCATTCTTTTGAACTTGTGGTGGTGGTCCAGGATTTATCCTAAGTATCAACTTTTCAAGTTTGGGTTTAGTTATTTCATCCACCACCTCAAAGGTTAATCTTCCCCTCTTAAAATTGTTGATTTCCCTAGTTTCATGGTCCTAAAATTTTATCTTTTTATGCAGGACCTTAGATAAAGGTGCATTAGTATTGATATTGTCCACATACCTTTTAGATTGAGCATCTACATTAGCTTCCACAAATATTTGCGGGAAAGAAATAGGTGGGTTATAGGGAGGAGGAACAACATAAGGTGTTTCCTTCTCTACCTCCTTGACAACCTCCCTTTCAGATGGCGTTAGTGTATTTTCTCAATCTCTACTCTTTTCTCACCAGAACTATTCTCAACCTCATTATTACTCTCTACAACCTCATTATCACTCTCCTTAGGATTTTTCTATTTATTTTTCACTACTGGTTGTTACAACATCCACATGCTCCTCAGGGAAGGGTCCTAGAGGTTTTTATTCAAGCAAGGAGATTTGAGTCTCCAGGCCAAGTTGTGAGTCACAAGGGACTCAACCGCATTGTTCAGCTGCATAAGGGTTTCATTATTATGAAGACTTTGTTTTCTTAACTCATCATTTTGGATAATTTGGGTCTCTACAAAGTGCTTTATCATATATTCTAGCCTAGAGTGAGTCAGAGACGCATTGGAATCCTCCATTGATGTTTCGAGGTTTAAATTATGGGATTCCTGCGATTCCTCAAAGTGTATTTGCATCTCATTTTGTGTCTCCACAAAGATCTCTGTCATCGTGGTTTCTAGCCTAGAGCGAGTTAGTGTCGCAATGAGATCCTCTATTAATGTGTCGAGAGTGGAATTTTGGGATTTTCGCGACTCCTCAAAATATTGGGCATGGTGATTGTAGAAGAAGTTTGGTTGAGGATAAGTTAGCGCCGTGTTGTAACCCTCCATTAATGTTTCGAGATCGGATTTATGGGATTCTTGCGAATCCTTAAAATGTTTGGATTGGTAGTTGAGGTAATTGGGGTAAGAGTGAGTTAGTGACGCATTGAAATCCTCCATTATATTTTGAGGTCAGATTTATGGGATTCTTGTGATTCCTCAAAATACTAAGAGTGGGATTTGTAGGAAAAAATTAGGTGATACATATTAAATAAGGTAAGAGTGCCTTTGTCTATACAATGCAACAACGAAAATAACAATATTGACTGTTGCTCCGCGGTAACGACACGAAAAACTTCATGCATCCGCAAGTGCACAGAAATATCGAAGTAATATAAAAGATTGTCAAACCCACAGAGACCAATATTAACCTACTGTAATCTATTGTCGCTTTGTAAAGCTAAGGCTAATAAATAATTGATTTAGGGGAAACTAAGAACAAAAACAAAGACTAAAATAATATTAAAGACATATATAATAAAAGAGAGTTTGGAATGTGTATTTTGCGTATCTTGGGGACTTTGTAACTTGTTGGATTTTAATTATACTAAAGATGTATTTCAAAGAAAATGTTAATTTAAAGACAATATCTTACACTCTCGTGGTTTTGAATAAAGTCACGCTCCTGAACCGCAGGATTTTTCTCTCGCTCGCCCACTTGAATCAAGGAACGCGTTTTGAAAACAGAACAATTTGTAATCAATCCTAAAGCTCTCTCGCTGTGTTTAGAATTAATGCTTAGTTTCTACTATCTGGTTCGACCCTCACGCTCTCGCAGTGTCGACTCGAATCATAGTTAATTTTCCACTATCGTGGCAAAATCATGTTAAGTAAATTCTCACTCTCGTGACAAAGCTAATTAAATTGAGTTTAAAAACATAGACCAAAACAAATATTTCCAATTAAATTATCAAGCCAACATTGTTACCGAGTCTCGTCAGAAACAATTGTTATCACATAATGGACTCTAAGTAATTTAGCTAGAAATACTATTGATTGAAAACAAATTAAACATAGCAATTGTAATTAAAAACAACATGGTAATTAAATTAGAAAAACAAAGAAATAATGATAAATAATAAGAATAATAATAATAATCATAATAATAATAATAATAATTATTATTATTATTATTATTATTATTATTATTATTATTATTATTATTATTATTATAATACTAATAATAAGCAATATGATAAAGAATATGTAAAAGACATTCAAATAAATGAAAACTGGAAATAACTTCAATAATGACGGCAAGATTGTTGATCCAAGCGCACACAAAAAGTCTTAGTACTACTAGTGTGGTAGTTCCTCGATGTGAGAAATTACCACCTTTACAATGTAATTTCTGCCTAAAACTACGAACAGTGCTTCTGTGCACAAACTTGGATGCCTTCAAAAATGAATGCTAGGTCCTTTATATAGTGACGCGTCCGCAAGTGCACGGAAATATCAAAGTAATATAAAAGATTTTCGAGCCCACAGAGATCAATGTCAACCTACTGTAATCTATTGTCACTTTGTAAAGCTAGGGCTAATGAATGATTAATTTAGGGGAAACTAAGAACTAAAACTGAAATAAAATAAGATTAAGGAAATATATATGAAAAAAGAGATGGGAATGTGTATTATGTGTACCTCTGGGACTCTGTAACTTATTGGCTTATATTGATGTTAAAAATGTATTTAGTAGAAAATATCAATTTAAAGACTGAACCTCACACTCTCATGGTTTTGAATAAAGCCGTATTCCTTAACCAAGAGATTTTTCTCTCACTCGCCCATTTTAATTAAGGAATTCATTTTTAAAACTGAATAAGTTCTAATTAATCCTAAAGTGCTCTCGCTGTGTTTAGAATTAATGCCTAGTTTCTACTATCGGGTTCAACCCCCACGCCCTCGCAGTGGCGACTCGAGCCTTAGTTAATATCCCACTCTCATGGAAAAATCATGTTAAGTAACCTCTCACTCTCGTGATAAAGCTATCTAAATTAAGTTTAAAAACAAACACTGAAACATAATTTCTAAATTAATTAAGCCAACATTTGTTACTGAGTCCCGTCGGAGATGACGTTCCTCACATAGCGGACTCAAAACTATTTAGCCGGATATAATTAAATAAAAAAATATGTAATTATAATTAGTAACCATGAACATATGCTTATTTAGATTTGTAATGATAAAACAATATTATAAGAACAAGAAACTAAAATAATTGCAAATAAATAAATATGGAATAAGACTTGAATAAAATAAATCTTGAAACTTGAATAGAGCTTTGAAATAATATCGGCAAGATTGATCCAAGCGTTACACAAATTATAGGCCTACACTAATGGTGTGGTAGTTCCTCAATATGAGAAACTACCACTTTTACATGAGTAATATGCTGCTGTTGTACCCCAAAATTTGCCCTCCCATATTTCTCAAAACATTTCAAGAAAAATTCACAAGTCCAACCCGGCGCGTCATATTCAGGTGTTCTTTCGCCAAGATATCTCTGATAACGTATTCTCAAATTCAGGTTCGGCTCAAGAGTCAATTCTTTAAAGAAGGTATCCGAAGGTGTGAGTTTTCTTGAAGAAATATGGTGAAAAAGTGTGCTGAAAGTGCAGTTTTTACGCGCTAAAAAATTCATAACTTGAAGATCGTGACTCATTTTGAACCCGTTCCAGTGGCCAAAATTCGGTCTTGACATTATCTACGTTTTCATCTCTTACGGCTGGAAGCCAATTTCGATCAGAAGGTCTTCAAAAATGTGGATTTATCAAGTATTTTCATATAGAAAATTTGTGACAGAAGTTTATTTGCGTCATGTTCAGAAAATCATAACTTGGCCGATTTTCATCGTATCGAGCTGGTTCTGGCGCCAAAATTTCACAAATTGAGTTGGCTACATTTTCACAGAAGGTATTAAGTTCAAACGGTATTCAAAAGGCCTTCGTTTTTTGCTCAGAGTGCATGACACGCTGAAAATCCTGAATGCTGAATATTATTTCATCTGGGCCGAAACTTCGAAAATTCATAACTCGGTCAATTTTTATCGGATTGGGCTCATATTTTTACACAAGGTCCCTGACTCATAAATCTACAACTTTGCTTCAAAAGTCGAGACCGGATTATACTCCGATCAATACCAGTTTTTTATTGAAGAACATGTCAGAGTCGACACTGGAGCCCAGAATAAGTTTGTCTGAGCTGAAACTTCAAAAATTCATAACTAATTCACCGTTTATCCGATTGGGCCGATTTTCGGACAGGAGTTAGTTCTCGATGTAGGCTACATTTTGTTTTCACATTTCAACTTCAAAAATTGCACTTAAGTCCCTGCGATTTAGCCTGGAAAGTGACGAACTCAAGTGAACATTGGAGGCCCAATTGAACATTCAAAGCCCATTTTCTTTACCCTAATTTCCATTATATAATCACCTTCTTTTCACACAAACCAGGGAGGAGAAAAAGAGAGAAAAAATCTTGCCACAACACTGTTAGAATATCAAATTCTTTCAAGAACCCTAAAACCTTGAAATCCTTATTACAAATCTCTCTCTCACTACAAACAAGCCATCACAGTTACAAACCAACACCTCATTACTTCTTCAGTAAGGATAAGGCTGGCTTGATCTCCATGATCCAAAAGGCATAAAAGCATTCATGTCACTAATTTTCCAGTGAGGGTAAGATTAATTTGATCTCCATGATCAAAAGGGTATAATCATTCATACATGCCATATTGTGCCTAAACATTAAATTTCTTCATATATAGGCTTTATTTGCATTTTATGATTTTATTTAATGTGTTCATGAGATTCAACACTGCAGATTTAGACAGGATCCCATGCAGGTTCATTAAGGAACGTTGAGGCCAAAAGCCAAATGGCCAAAAGCCAAAAGCCAAATGGCCAAAAGACAAAAGCTAAAAGCCAAAAGCCAAATGCCCAAAAGAACAACTTATGCATGACACTAATACATGGCGAGACAGACATCCTGAGAAGATTAAGGAACGTTGAGGCCAGAACACAAATGGTCAACAGCCAGAACACAAATGGCCATGAAACCCAATCCAATAGCCAAAGAATGCAGACCGTTCAAAAAAACCTCCCATTGGGCCTGAAACCCCCCTTGGTTTGCATCCTTTTTAATTTTATTTTATTTTCTTTTCTAATTCTTTTTTAATTGTTTTGATTGTTTTTCTCACCATAAAATAATTTTCTATAATAAAAACAGAAAAATCAAAAATACAAATATCTTTAATTATTATTAATTTCATCACTAACCTATTTTTTTGTAAATAAACTCTAACAATTAACTTAGTTTAATTTAGGTTTTTAAACTTTAATCTTTTTCTTAATAAGTAAAAAGTATCTAGAATTAGGTTTTTTTGACATTTTCATCTTTTTCTTAAATAAATTATTAATCATCATTATTTATCATTATTATTAATTATCATTAATTTTGTAAATAAACATGTAAATAAATTAATTAACTAGTAAATTAGGTTAACTTTAATATTTTCATTCATAATTAAAATAATCTAGATTTAGGGTTTCCTTTTAATTCTTTTTCTTTATTTTTCATAAATACAAAAAACACTAAAACACTTTCTTTTCTTTAATTAAATAATTAATTGGACTTTAATTTAATTTAATTTCATGCAAAGGGTCAAAACCCTCGGACGTCCTAATTTTAATTCTTTTCACGCATTATTTCTTTCGATCATTATGTAACTGTTTCTCAGATGTAATAGTAATTAGGTTTATCTTTCCGTCTTTACTTTCCGCATCTTTATCAAAAAACGGGTCTTTGTATTTTGGCGATGTATAGACCCGCGCCTTGTAATAGCGTAGGATTTTACTTTCCACATTTAAATTTCCGCACTTTTAAATTATAATTGCATGAAAGAATGTATGGCCTAAATTAAAAACAAGCGTAGATCACCATGATACATGTACAAGATAACACATAACTGAAATAACACACAGATTCACACACCACTCTTAAGGTACGCCTCACTGTTGCCTTGCCCTCGAAATGTGGTCGTCGAGTATAGGATGTTTTAGTAAGTCCTTATGTCCATGACATGATCCAGTTGCCTCGAAACAGTTGCCTCGGAATTAAAAAGGATCAATGGCATAAGGGTAGCTTCTAAGGTGTCCTATTGTTACTCTGGTGACCACACTGTCCCTACAAACGAATTGACCCGAACACCTCCAACGGTGGTGCTACCTATCTCTCAATGGTGGGATGGCACTACGTTAAGGACATTTACATAGCCTAATTCCTTAGGGTAGGTAGATGACTCATGGATACTTGCTCTCTCTAAAAAACAAAACAAAAACCTTTTCACACCGACACTTTCAAAAAGCTTTCAAAACAATTTTTTAAACACTCTTGAGGACAGATACAAGAGTCATTCTGAAATCTTTAAACGAAACTTTTTCAAACTCACTCACAATTTGAAAAGCAAACAAACATTTTGAAAACACAATGAGCAAGTATCTAAGAGCCCATGGATAACCATGGATAGAAAGGGTGCTAACACCTTCCCTTTCTATAAATCTACCTCCCGAACCGAGAAACTATCTCATAAGGAATTTTACTGTGCTTTTGTCCTTTCCATGTTGGAGAACATAAAAGACGGTGGCGACTCTTGCTTCTGCGACATTTCGCGAACCAGCGTTAAACAGTCAGTTCTAAATCCACCGATCACAGAACTGGCGACTCTGCTGGGGACACTTTAAAAGTGAGGTGTACCTTAGGACTAAGATCACTTGTGTTTTCAATTGTCTGAATTGTTTGCTTTATCATTGTGGGTACTGTCTTGGGAGTTCCATAGATCCTAACCCGGATCTAGGGATACCCTGTTAGGTAGCATAAGCTGTGAGGGACCTGTCCGGCGTAGACCGACATGGGTGAAGCAGTAGCTACGTTGGTGTGGCGCCTTGGTCTGTACCGATATCCCTTGTGTTGCAACGAGGAGAATATGGGTCTTCTGAGGAGTCGTTAAGCACCAACCGACCTTAGAACCTTAATTTGACCCAACTTGGCCAATAGAACAGTAGCAGTATGCTACGCCCATTGAGGCTAAACTCTCGTGATGGTTCTGGACGCAAGAAAAGATTGCGATGCTGGAGTTATGACCGATTGAGGGTAGTCAGTGATATTGGGATCCTCTAGAACCCGGTTACTTCTGATAGGATAGGTCTTAACCAACAAACTGAAAGAGGGTAATACCTAGACCCCATGCTGACCTAAAATCTAAGGGCTCTTTTGTGTGACTTGTGTGCCTTCGTACTTGACTACTTGCATGCTTGTTATCTGACACTTGAGTTTCTTGCAGGTTTTGTTTATAGTCCTTAATTGGGACTCATAACAGGGTTTACCTACATTACCCCATGCATAGCATAACATCATACCATTGCATGCATCCCGCATAAGGACTAACCCATTTCAAGGATCTCAAGGGCTTGTGATGCAGGTCATGATGAACCAACATGTCTGGCAAGGGGCGAAGGGGATTTATTTTCCTCTAGCCAAGGTTGTCAGGGGCTATGACCCACTGGATATGGTGAGCCTTTGACCCTTGAAGAAGGACTCTCTACAACACAAAGTTACTTCAATCAAGATACCAGATTCTAATTTTAACAATTTTTCTTGTTTACCCCGCGAGATCCTTGAAAACATCGCATGCATACATACACATCATTGCATAACATGTACCATTTTTTCTACAGGTTGCTTACCTTCTTTGTTGTTTATTTCAGCAGTCTCATCATGAATCCGGAAACATCTACTGAGCAATCCATCAAGGCTCTCCAGGCTCAGAACGCCCAGTTCCAAGAGCTGATCATGAGTTTGGCCTATGGGCAATAAGATCTGAAGACCCTGCTTTCGAAAAAGAAGAAGAAGAGGACGGTGTTGTTCAACCCTAGACGCAAATCTGGGAATGGATCACGAAATGAAGTTGAGCAGACTACCCCATCTGTTGGGAAAGACAGTCTCCAAGAAAGCGAGGTTCCTAGTCCAGTGGTCTCCGACAACGAGACCGATTACAATGATGAGCAGTACCCTCCAGCTGAGGACAGGTATAAACAGTTGGAAGACCGGCTAAGTGCCATGGAGATACAAAAAGTGCCCGGCCTGGACTTCGAGGATCTAGGTCTGTCTTCTGGGGTAGTAATCCCGCACAAATTCAAGGCACCTGCCTTTGCAAAGTACGACGGGGCATCTTATCCTAAGCTGCATCTCAGGTCTTACACAAGGAGGATCCAGCCCTACACGGCTGACAAGAATTTATGGATTCACTTCTTTCAGGATAGTCTGTCTGGAACCCAACTCGACTGGTTCTATCAACTGAATGGAGCTAACATCCGCAGCTGGGAGGATTTGGCCACTGCATTCTATAAACAGTACCAGTACAATGCCGACCTTGCTCCCACGCGCACTCAGCTTCAAGGAATGTCTGTGGGTGCAGGCGAAGGTTTTAAAGAGTATGCTCAAAAATGGAGGGACCTTGCTGGAAGGGTACAACCACCTCTGACTGACCGCGAGCTCGTCGACATGTTCTTGGGGACCCTGTCTGGTCCATTCTTCAACCACCTGATTGGGAATTCTGCTGCTGGGTTTACAGATCTGATCTTGACCGGGGAAAGAATAGAAGCTGGCATCAAGTCGGGGAAAATACAGAATGGTGACTCCTCGAACACTGAGAAGAAACCATCCAAGAGAGAATCTAGTGTTGTCTATGGCTCAAGAGGGAAGAATAGGTCCGAACACCGCCAAGATGTCAATGCAGTGCTTATTGCAAAACCGGTCGGCGCCCCTCAGCGTCACAATCAGCAAAGGGAAGAGAGACCCAAAAGGGAATTCACTCCCCTCGGCATGACCTTGTCACAGATATTGCCACAGTTGCTGGAAACCAAGTTGGTAACTCCCATGGACCCTCCAAAGAATCCCAACAGGACGCCGTCAAGGTATAACCCCAACGTTCGCTGCGCTTACCTTTCTGACAGCCCGGGGCATGCTACAGATGACTGTTGGACTTTGAGAAATAAGGTCCAGGATCTGATTGACGCAAAGGAAGTCCAGCTCGACTCTCCAAAGACTCCCAATGTGATCACTGCTCCCTTGCCAAAATATGGCTAGGACTGGATTTTTTGTTCATTCGAATGTTCAATTTGTAATTTTCTTTTGATTGTTCAAACATTTATTCATGTTAAACATTGTTATTTCATTAATGCACTACACATGTTTTTGTTTTGAAGTAATTATTTCGTATTCACTATATGCAAATTGTTTTCATTTTTTTGTGATGATCAATTCTCGGTTAATAATTCTAAGCCTCTTGAGGGAGGATGACGAAAACGATACCGCGATCATTACAGTATGCTTTTGAACAGACCCTGCTGATGAGGTATAGGCATTGTTTCAATCCCTAAACACTTGAGTTATAAGGAAGATAATCCCTCGTCAACCGCTCTGAGCCAAAGAAGTAGGAGTTTTTCTTATCGAAAATTAAAACCCTTAATCATAACCTGGGGCAGGGTAGTTCTCTCAGTTGATCCAAGTGCATAACAAACGGCACCAAAGAGGTCCTTACAAAACAAAAAAAAGACAGTGATGGTTCCAAATAACCATAAAAACAGGAAGTCATTACCAAAATCAAAAAGCCCATTAAGTCAAAACCTATGAAGGAGACTTACAAAACTGGGGCATCCCGCTGACTGTAATCACAAAAGAAACAGTTCAGGAAAAAAACATGGATAACGAAATCAAAAAAAAGGGAAAGAGGTCACACAAACCCTCAACAAAAAAGAAATGACTGCCTATTCAAAATAAATTGTCCATATCTGAACCATCACCGGAATATCAGAGCAAAAACTCAAATAAGGTCTAACGCACGATCAGCTGAGTTTAGGATTGAAGAACATCACGAAGAGCGGGTGGGTACAAATAAAATTTGAGCCTTTATCCTTTTTTTCTTAAACCGTGAACCAGACCACGTTATAACCCTTAAAAGGCCTAGCTGAAGCATGGTTTAGTTCGAAAGCATAATGTTACAAAGGTATCCTGACTCCTTAAGGCCTGCGGTAAATACGGAGTTGACATCACGTTTTACAAACATTCACTTGTTTTATGAAAAAGAATGCATTTTCAAAAATATTCAAGACAGACATAAGCTTTGCATTTCTAATATAACATTGCTTGCATATGACTAGTTGTTTGAACAACAGAGAAATTCGCAGGACGAAAGTCTAATGAACAAGAGTATCTCCAATCAAGGGGCACGACATGATCATGGTCTACCATCTGGGGCAGTTAAGTCAAGACCCAGAGAATCTCTCAACGATGCCAAGCAGCTAGGGGCAAACCTCCGCCTGAGCCACTTGGGGCATTGGACATGAATTCCCAGCAACAAATCTTGCATGACCAAACATCTTCTGGTAGCGTGGCAACACAATAACATGGGCACCTCCCTACATTCTGAGAACGTGGACATAGTCGAAAAAATACTACGCAAAATCAAAGACCCGCTAGGTTGACACACCTAGGCAAAAATAAGGGCTTCCCGGCGAACCAAAAGGGTTCGGGCAAAAATAAGGGATGAAATAAAAAAAATCTATACACCCGGCAAGTCGAAAACCTGAAAAGGCGGCTTGGGCAAAAATGGGTATCCCGGTGGACTGAAAACCCGAAAGGGCGGTCCAGGCAAAAATTAGGGATCAAAGCGTACGACTATGTCCCAGTATCTCGTCACTTGCCTACCAGAAGAAGATTTGTCAAACGGCAGTCGTCAAACATCTTCACAGGTACCTTCTTCTCCAACAGAAACTGGGGCAATAATGAGTTGTCTAAATGATCCGGTTGCCCTGTCCACCGAGGTGCCAAGGTAAGTTCAACTGAAGAATGCGACCAAGATACCTTCACTCCCTGCAGAGCGAACGCGTCTCCCCGGTTTTATTCAAAGGTTATTTCTCCACCAGAGCTTATAACTGGATTATCCTCAGCTAAAAGCCACGGAAAGATCGTCCTCGGCAAAGTTCTTCTTATTCCCCAGCGGAGTTCATCAAAACTTCCAACAGAGCACAACAACGGTATCCCCAGCGGAGTTATCCTCATCAACCTCAGCAAAGTACCTCTCTTTCCCCGCAGAGTAATCTATTCGCTAAGTTTATTCCCCAACGGAGTCATCTTCTCCTACCGGTATTCTTGCAATCATCATCCCCAACGGAAACGAAGAATCTCACTCTTCAACATCAGCCCAGGATTTGACTTCCCGGCATCCGTCAAGGATCTATCTTCCCAGACGAAGATACATTCATCATGATACCTGCATATACGCATCATATCATACAATCTCATGTGTTGAGAACATCATTGCTTGATTCATATCATGCATTGCATATGACTGACCTTTACCTTTCAGGAAGGATACAGTTAAATGATCAGCTATGTAGACGAATACAGTCAAAAGAGACCAACCCAGTCAAAGAATACAAATCCAGTTAATTCAATGCCTAAAGATTTCTCTGCTACAACTCGTCATTATAGACACTCGTCGTTATAGACACTCGTCGTTATAGACACCCATCGTTATAGAAACTCGTCGTTATAGACACTCGTCGTTATAGACACTCGTCGTTATAGACACCCGTCGTCATAGACACTCGTCGTTATAGACACTCGTCGTCATAGACACTCGTCATCATAGACACTCGTCGTTATAGACACTCGTCGTTATAGACACTCGTCGTTATAGACACCCGTCGTCATAGACACCCGTCGTTATAGACACTCGTCGTTATAGACACTCGTCGTCATAGACACTCGTCGTTATAGACACCCGTCGTTATAGACACTCGTCGTCATAGACACTCGTCGTTATAGACACTCGTCGTCATAGACACTCGTCGTTATAGACACTCGTCGTTATAGACACTCGTCGTTATAGACACTCGTCGTTATAGACACCCGTCGTTATAGACACCCGTCGTCATAGACACTCGTCGTTATAGACACTCGTCGTCATAGACACTCGTCGTTATAGACACTCGCCGTTATAGACACTCGTCGTTATAGACACTCGTTGTTATAGACACTCGTTGTTATAGACACTCGTCGTTATAGACAACTCGTCGTTATAGATACTCGTCGTCATAGACACTCGTCCTTATAGACACTCGTCGTCATAGACACTCGTCGTTATAGACACTCGTTGTCATAGACACTCGTCGTTATAGACACTCGTTGTTATAGACACTCGTCGTTATAGACACTCGTCGTTATAAACACTCATCATTATAGACACTCGTCTTTATAGACACTCGTCGTTAAAGACCACCCGTCCATAGAAATAACCTGTCAGTAGAGACAACTCACCAACCTCTCTGAATTCCAGACTCGATTCTTGTATCTTGCCAGGGCACGTCTGAACAGTTTGAGGATCCGATTCCTGTATCTGGCCAGGGTGTATCTGTTGACGACTAACATTACCAGAATCGATTCCTGTATCCTGCCAGGGCACGTCTGAAGAGTTCGAAGATCTGATTCCTGTATCTCGCCATGGTGTATCTGTTGACGACTAACATTACCAGACTCGATTCCTGTATCTTGCCAGGGCACGTCTGAAGAGTTCGAAGATCCGATTCCTGTATCTCGCCAGGGTGTATCTGTTGACGACTAACATTATCAGACTCGATTCCTGTATCTTGCCAGGGCACGTCTGAAGAGTTCGAAGATCTGATTCCTGTATCTCGCCAGGGTGTATCTGTTGACGACTATATTCTCCAGACTCGATTCCTGTATCTCGCTAGGGCACGTCTGAAGAGTTTAAAGATTTGATTCCTGTATCCAGCCAGGGCACATCTACATAAAGAGTTTGAAGACCAACTCCTGTAACAGGCCAGGTAATTATTTTTCTTTCTCAGGTACGCAAGTTCTCGCTAAGGAATCTCTTACGCAATCGACAACCTCCCGATGGCATCTATAAGCCCATCTCCACAACTATCCATTGCAGTTCTAAATGGCATTTATAAGCCCATTCCCGACAAGGTTTTGTCACACTTTCAGATGGCATCTATAAGCCCATCCTCCTATCCATCATCTCTTCCAAATGGCATCTGTAAGCCCATTCCCGCCATCATGTTGCTGATACTCTACTATGCGAGTGCAAATTTCTGGGCACTCTAGTGTTCAATCATCTTCCACCTTCGGATCACGAAAGGCACGCAAGCCAATCTACATCCTCAGGTTTAAGAAGATTGAACAGGGGCAACTGTTGTACCCCAAAATTTGCCCTCCCATATTTCTCAAAACATTTCAAGAAAAATTCACAAGTCCAACCCGGCGCGTCATATTCAGGTGTTCTTTCGCCAAGATATCTCTGATAACGTATTATCAAATTCAGGTTCGGCTCAAGAGTCAATTCTTTAAAGAAGGTATCCGAAGGTGTGAGTTTTCTTGAAGAAATATGGTGAAAAAGTGTGCTGAAAGTGCAGTTTTTACGCGCTAAAAAATTCATAACTTGAAGATCGTGACTCGTTTTGAACCCGTTCCGGTGGCCAAAATTCCGACTTGACATTATCTACGTTTTGATCTCTCACGGCTGGAAGCCAATTTCAATCAGAAGGTCTTCAAAAATGTGGATTTATCAAGTATTTTCATACGGAAAATTTATGACAGAAGTTTATTTGCGTCATGTTCAGAAAATCATAACTTGGTCGATTTTTATCGTATCGAGCTGGTTCTGGCGCCAAAATTTCACAAATTGAGTTGGCTACATTTTCACAGAAGGTATTAAGTTCAAACGGTATTCAAAAGGCCTTCTTTTTTTGCTCAGAGTGCATGACACGCTGAAAATCCTGAATGCTGAATATTATTTCATCTGGGCCGAAACTTCGAAAATTCATAACTCGGTCAATTTTTATCGGATTGGGCTCATATTTTTACACAAGGTCCCTGACTCATAGATCTACAACTTTGCTTCAATAGTCAAGACCGGATTATGCTCCGATCAATACCAGTTTTTTATTGAAGAACGTGTCAGAGTCGACACTGGAGCCCAAAATAAGTTTGTCTGAGCTGAAACTTCAAAAATTCATAACTAATTCACCGTTTATCCGATTGGGCCGATTTTTGGACAGGAGTTAGTTCTCGATGTAGGCTACATTTTTTTTTCACATTTCAACTTCAAAATGCACTTAAGTCCCTGCGATTTAGCCTGGAAAGTGACGAACTCAAGTGAACATTGGAGGCCCAATTGCACATTCAAAGCCCATTTTTTTTACCCTAATTTCCATTATATAATCACCTTCTTTTCACACAAACCAGGGAGGAGAAAAAGAGAGAAAAAACCTTGCCACAACACTGTTAGAATATCAAATTCTTTCAAGAACCCTAAAACCTTGAAATCTTTATTACAAATCCCTCTCTCACTACAAACAAACCATCACAGTTACAAACCAACACCTCATTACTTCTTCAGTAAGGGTAAGGCTGGCTTGATCTCCATGATCCAAAAGGTATAAAAGCATTCATGTCACTAATTTTCCAGTGAAGGTAAGATTGATTTGATCTCCATGATCAAAAGGGTATAATCATTCATACATGCCATATTGTGCCTAAACATTAAATTTCTTCATATATTGGCTTTATTTGCATTTTATGATTTTATTTAATATGTTCATGAGATTCAACACTGCAGATTTAGACAGGATCCCATGCAGGTTCATTAAGGAATGTTGAGGCCAAAAGCCAAATAGCCAAAAGCCAAAAGCCAAAAGCCAAAAGCCAAAAGCCAAAAGCCAAAAGCCAAAAGCCAAATGGCCAAAAGAACAACTTATGCATGACACTAATACATGGCGAGACAGACATCCTGAGAAGATTAAGGAACGTTGAGGCTAGAACATAAATGGTCAACAGCCAGAACACAAATGACCATGAAACCCAATCCAATGGCCAAAGAATGCAGACCGTTCAAAAAAACCTCCCCTTGGGCCTGAAACCCCCCTTGGTTTGCATCCTTTTTAATTTTATTTTCTTTTCTTTTCTAATTCTTTTTTAATTGTTTTGATTGTTTTTCTCACCATAAAATATTTTTCTATAATAAAAACAGAAAAATCAAAAATACAAATATCTTTAATTATTATTAATTTCATCACTAACCTATTTTTTGTAAATAAACTCTAACAATTACTTAGTTTAATTTAGGTTTTTAAACTTTAATCTTTTTCTTAATAAGTAAAAAGTATCTAGAATTAGGTTTTTTTTGACATTTTCATCTTTTTCTTAAATAAATTATTAATCATCATTATTTATCATTATTATTAATTATCATTAATTTTGTAAATAAACATGTAAATAAATTAATTAACTAGTAAATTAGGTTAACTTTAATATTTTCATTCATAATTAAAATAATCTAGATTTAGGGTTTCCTTTTAATTCTTTTTCTTTATTTTTCATAAATACAAAAAACACTAAAACACTTTCTTTTCTTTAATTAAATAATTAATTGGACTTTAATTTAATTTAATTTCATGCAAAGGGTCAAAACCCTCGGACGTCCTATTTTTAATTCTTTTCACGCATTATTTCTTTCGATCATTATGTAATTGTTTCTCAGATGTAATAGTAATTAGGTTTATCTTTCCGTCTTTACTTTCCGCATCTTTATCAAAAAACGGGTCTTTGTATTTTGGCAATGTACAGACCCGCGCCTTGTAATAGCGTAGGATTTTACTTTCCGCATTTAAATTTCTGCACTTTTAAATTATAATTGCATGAAAGAATGTATGGCCTAAATTAAAAACAAGCGTAGATCACCATGATACATGTACAAGATAAAACATAACTGAAATAACACACAGATTCACACACCACTCTTAGGGTACGCCTCACTGTTGCCTTGCCCTCGAAACGTGGTCGTCGAGTATAGGACGTTTTAGTAAGTCCTTATGTCCATGACATGATCCAGTTGCCTCGAAACGGTTGCCTCGGAATTAAAAAGGATCAATGGCATAAGGGTAGCTTCTAAGGTGTCCTACTGTTGCTCTGGTGACCACACTGTCCCTACAAACGAATTGACCCAAACACCTCCAACGGTGGTGCTACCTATCTCTTAATGGTGGGATGGCACTACCTTAAGGACATTTACACAGCCTAATTCCTTAGGGTAGGTAGATGACTCATGGATACTTGCTCTCTCTAAAAAACAAAACAAAAACCTTTTTACACCGACACTTTCAAAAAGCTTTCAAAACAATTTTTCAAACACTCTTGAGGACAGATACAAGAGTCATTCTGAAATCTTTAAACGAAACTTTTTCAAACTCACTCACAATTTGAAAAGCAAACAAACATTTTGAAAACACAATGAGCAAGTATCTAAGAGCCCATGGATAACCATGGATAAAAAGGGTGCTAACACCTCCCCTTTCTATAAATCTACCTCCCGAACCGAGAAACTATCTCATAAGGAATTTTGCTGTGCTTTTGTCCTTTCCATGTTGGAGAACATAAAAGACGGTGGCGACTCTTGCTTCCGCGATATTTTGCGAACCAGCATTAAACAGTCAGTTCTAAATCCACCGATCACAGCTGCCTAAAACTATGAAGAGCTTCCGTGTATAAAACTTGGATGTCCAAACTAATTTCTAAAATCATATATATAGAGAAATAAAATGGAAGTTACATTTAAGATTTATGTGAGAAGTAGTGAAGATGGTGGAGAAAGTGGAGAAAGAAGTGGAAAAATTGGAAGTTGAAAAGATCATGGGGTGATAATAGGAAGTTGGGCTTCGTGAGTGGTTACATGAAGAAGTCTTTGTATCAAACACTGGAAATAGCTCGTGACAACTGGCATGTAATGTGTGTCGTGGGGCACACATATTTTCATCTTTTGTCGATCTCTATACTATGTGTGCCGTGGGGCACACATATTTGACTTGTGCCGAGCGCCAGGGAGGTGTGACGACCATCAAAGCCTTCTGATATGAATTTTTTGCTTCTTTTCTACTATTTTGCGATTTTCAGTCCATTTCTTTTCCATTTCTTATCCTTTTCTCAAGTAGGCCTTGTGGAATATAAATACTTAAAACAAACATAAAATACCAACATAATACAACATAATGAACAAAAAATGCTACTATAATACATGCAAGTCGAGCCAAATATACGATATAATTTTGCATTATCATATAGTAAAAACTAATGGAAGTTACTTTAAGATTCATGTGAGAAGTAGTGAAGATAATGGGAATTTGGAGAAAGTGGAGATAGTGGGAAATTGGAGAAAGTGAAGATAATGGAGATCATGGTCGGAGAAGTTGAGTAAATCATGGGGTGAGTGGGTGAGATGGTGAGCATGGAGAAGGCTGTAAGAAAACAAATATGTTGATTTAAAATGAGTTGTGGCGAGGGCCACAGTATGCATGGTGAGGGCCACAATGTTGGAGTATGGCGAGGGGCATGCCTTGTGTATCGTGGGGCACACAAGTCAAAGCTGTGGCGACCGTAACATGTGTGTGCCGAGGGGCACACATAATTCTAAGGCGTGGCGACAGGCTGGAGGCTGTGACGACCATCACAGTCCTCTGTCATGCAATTTCCTTCTGTTTTCTGCTGCAGAGTCATTTTCAACTCATTTCTTTGTCATTTCTTCCTATTTTCTAATGCAAGTCTTGTGGAATGTAAATACTTGAAATGAAATAGAAATATTGGCATAACAAGATAAAAATGAACGAAAACAAAACTAATATGCATGTGAGTCAAGTTAAATATATGATATAATTTCGCGTTATCAAATATCTTATTCACTTGCAACTGCAAATTTTGTGAATACAATTTATGAGTGATTAGAAAAATATAGGTTATCCCCTCTATTTATAACGAGCTTGCTTGCTCCCCCAACCAAAGCCCAAAACTATAAAAGCCCAAAATATAATTTAGACCTAAGTCAAAATTTTGTGTCAAGAAAACTGATGTGACACTTTGACACATACAACTCTACAAATAATTTGACACACTTCGACTCATACTAAGTTGACACACCCTTGTTCTGTCGAGCAACATGCTGCTTCGACACAAAGGAATACAATCTCAACACACTCTACCCATTTTGGCTCATTAACTGAACTAGTTCTTGGAGTGCTATACATGTAGGTCCATCCCGCTTTCATCCGCATCAGATACTTGCATAACCATATCAAGAGTCTATCATTGTGATTCAATCATAATTCTTGTTCCAATATGAAATAGTGGCTCTGTCTATAGGAATCGACTTCTCATTCTCGTGAATTTCAATGATCAGACCTTCTTTAATGTGAAATCCATTTTGCTGTAACAAAGTGCTAAGACATGAGAGGATAACCTTTAGTAAGAATTCCTTTGAATCGTCTGACCCAACACCACTTCCAACTATTGGTGTTTGTGAAGCCAGAATAAAATCAAATGTAAGGGGGAGTTTCAACAACTAAATTTCCGTCAATTAATTATAAAAAAGGTGATTAAAAATAACCTAATTAATTAACCTAAATTAATGTTTTTGGTGTTTTAATTAAAATTAAAATAAATAAATTAAAAGAAAAAAATATTAAAGAGAGGAAGACAATGGGCCTGTTTTGAAGCAGTTTAGGGGGTGCAAATAAGCCCAATAAGCCCCAGCCCTTGATCCATGATGGGAGGCCCTTGAGGGTGCAGTGTGGAAATCAGATCTAGGATATTAAATCTGAATCTGAGCGTGATCGAATGGTGATGATTGAGGGTGCGTGGCTGATGCATGGAAAGCGCTACACTAGACCTGTAAAACAGAAAATATGAGAAAAAAATACAAGGGGAAGGGATCAAACCCATGCCCTTGTATATGAATGACTTAGAGGCAAGTATGCTATCACTGGGCTGGTGATACATCCGACGATTAAAATACAAACAATTTGTTAAATAATAAAAACGCTCTTATATTTGAACCAAAAAAACAAATCAGCGTCGGTAGGACCCTTGTCATTTGAATGGACAAATAGAATGAAGCCATGCAGCTCAGGGAGAGTCAAACCACCACGCATGATGGTTGACCACCATCTTCTCCGATTGGCATTTTTTGAAAACCTGTCAACATTAATTGAAATCAAAAACTAATGATCCTGGTTAGGTAATTAGACCCTTACGAATTCAATGGTCACATTTGTTTCGTCTGAAAACCATCATAGCTAGGTGTAATACGAGGGGAGAACTGACTTGGTTTTGCATTTTATCGCAAATGTTGAGTATAGAAAGAGTCGCCACCTACTTTTCCTTTATCCAATAAGGAATCGGTGAAAAGAACAAGAAAGACCTTCGAGATTTTTGAGTTCGGGGGGTAGGTTATGAAAAGGGAAGGTGTTAGCACCCTCTTCATCTGTAGTTATCTACGGGCTCTTAATCGCTAGCTCACTTTTTTTTGAAAATGCTTTATGAATGTGTGTTTGAAAATATATTGAAAATTCTAATAGTAAGGCAAGACTTTCTAATAATTCTCGTTTCTGTTTTTGAGAATTCGTACAAACCCTAATTATCTATTATAAACCATGAGCAGTTACATGATTGAAAAAAATGCAAAAATAATAATATACGCGAAAAGGTAAAAAAGAAAAAGGGAAAGGAAATTGCTTTGGTGGTTTTCTTGATAAAAAGGTTTGATGATTAACATAATAACCTAATTGATTTTAATTAATTAAAGAAAAATAAATTCGATTAATTAAAAGCTAAAAAAACTAAATCAATTGATTAAATAAAAAGCTATAAAATAATTTGAGGTGATTGAATAAAAACATAAAACTAATAAGGGTTGATAAAAAATCAAAGGTTTTGAAAAAAAGTTTTATGAATAATCAAAGAAAATAAGAGAAAGAGTAAGAAGAAACGAGTATTAGTGAGAAAAATAACCAAAAGGGTAGGGGTGGGTGTTGAACCCATGCCCTCAGCCAACTCAGACAACACGTTCACCATTGGGCCAAGCGCGCCTTGGTGTTAAGGAAAGGCATCAAACATGCTTTATCGTCTACAATACAAATAACTCAAAAAATGTCAAAATTCCAAAAGGATGGGATCAAACCCACGCCTTGGAATAATAAGGTCTTTAACGCACGTGCTTCAACCGCTGGGGTGGTAATACATTTGTTTACTTTAATGAAACAAATAAAACAAATATTAAGCAAAACACCTGGATCGAAGAGACGTCAGAGCCCTAGCTCTGGTCGTCTTCTCCGATGAGAAGATTTCTTGGTACTGCAAAATAAAAGATTTTAGCAAACAAAATGTACCCTATCCCCCTAAATCGAGGGCTGCGAGTTTAATAGATGGTTATTTTGGACTGAAAAGGCTTGGTTTGAGAGCTATGATGAAAATAACACTGATCTGCATGAATATGGTGATTCACGATTCTAATAGCATGAGTACCATGCAATTAATATTTCCTGCACATAGAGACCTCACAAACACATTAGCATGGTTAGTTTATCTTAAAATGAAACGAAACTCGAGAATGAAAAAATTATACAATGATGGAATTGTGATGCATGCACGAGTATTTTTTGGTTGTTTGGATTGTTCTGAACGATCCAATCTTACCCTATATGATCTTCCTGTGGTTCATAAATATGCCTAGTTTGTAGTGAAAGGGGCTACGAATATGGTTTCAAGTTGTTTTAGGGTTCTTGAAAAATTGTGATTTTTGACAAGCTTTTAGTCTAAGGGTTCGTGTATTGCTTGTATGAAGAATGCATAAATATATAGTGAAGGATTAGGTCAACAACATGTGGGCTTGGGTTTTAGTGTAAGGGTTTGTTAACAAGCTTTGCATTTTATTTTATTTATTTTGAATTAATAATGAATAAAATCAAAATAATTAAAATATAATATATCAAGGGGTATATGAACAAGATCTTAGGTGTGTAAGGAGTGTAATGCATGCTTGGGTTTTAAAGCAATGGCCCAATAGCTTAAAATATCAAGTTTGCTCAATTTAAGCTTCATGCACTTGCTCAAAATTTCCCAACTTTCACTTGTCATAACTCTCTCAATTATCATCTTTTAAAGGTGATCTTTGACTTTTTGGAAAGCTCAAGATGTTCTCCATAATTCCTCTTTTGATCATTTTTGCATTTGAAGAATTTATATTGATGTAAGTTGCCTTGACAAAAAGTGTATTTTTGTTGACTTTTGAAATGACCTATAATATATTGGTAGAGGGACAATTTTTCAGAGAATTGAATTTCCTTCCAAATGAGCTTTTGTTGGGGGAAAACTGATGAAGCATGTGAAAGTTATGCTTGGTCAAAGTTAAGTTGACTTCTCCTAAGAAAACCCTAATTTGGCAACTTTTGAATTTTGATGGTTTGAGAGTCTTATTGATGAATCATGATCAAACCTTGATCAAATTATGAATATCACTTCAAAATGTTGATGTCGACCAAAAATCTTAAAGTTTGACTGTTTGTTGACCACAATTGACTTTTTACCCAATACAGTTGATTTGCAGTTATCTAAGCAATTGACTTAGCAGACTTGTGATGCAAAGCTTGAAATTTGGCACGAGAAATACTTGAGACACATGAGAAACCATGGGAACCACTTGAGGCCTTAGAAACCTAAACTTTCTTGAGAAAAGTGAAACTCTAGTTGTAAGTCCATTGCTTAGGAAGAGAATTTGTCTGATCAATTCTGGAGAAACCTTGAGCATTTGAGAACCCTAGGAGAATGTCTTGAATAAAATGGGAGGAAAAATTTTGGGGTACAAAAGCTTCCCCTGTTTAATCTTCTTAAACCTAAGGAGTTAGTTTGGCACGTCCTCCATTCGTGATCTGAAGGTGGAAGAGGATTGAACACTTAAGTGCCCAGAAATTTGCACTCGCATGTGCACGAAGTAATGTTGTTGGTTGATAATATTGCTTGAATGGACTTAAAGATGCCATTCGAAGAGGTGACAGAGTGTCGCCAGAGATGGGCTCATAGATGCCATCAAAGGTAACTATTGATAGAAGTATCATACGAGTATACACTTTGATTGTATCTGAAGAATGCTTTCTTGAATAAACCTCTAGGGAAGGTGCTTAGGTAGCTAATTGTCAGATTTAGTTTCTTAAATAAATGTTTGTCAAAATTCAGTCTCTGAGGGAAATTTTTGTCATGTAGATAGTCGCCCCTCCCAGTTTCGGGAATTGATCTATAATCTGTTTTTTCGTTGGTAAATTCGTCCTATTTCAAGAATTAACTCCACCTGGCCATGTTGATAGTTTCCCCGTCCCGTTTCGGGATTTAATCTTTTGCCTGATTATAAAGATAGTCTCCTCGTCCTATTTTGGGAGTTAATCTTTTTCAGGTCATATAGATAGTTTCCACATTCTGTTTCGGGAATTAATCTTTGACCTGCTTTTGGTTGGCGAACCCGTCCTGTTTTGGGAATTCATACCGCCTGGTCGTACAAATAGTTTCCTCATCTTGTTTCGAGAATTAATCTTAGACCTAGTCATCTAGATATTTTCCTCGTTCTGTTTCGGGAATTCATCTGCGACCTATTTGAGAATTGTTGAGGATGATGCGCTTTATTACCAACTCACCAGCCTGATATACCTGATGCTTGACCTTCTTGTTAAAGGCTTTGATCATGCGCTTCTGGTACATCTGGACATGACAAAAAGCCGCAAGCCTTTACTCGTCAATCAAATTCAGCTGGTCCAGCCTAGTCTAAATCCATTCGTCTTCGTCTAAATCTGCATTTTCATAATCCTTAAAGAATGAATTTGGACTTCGGCGGGTAGGACAACTTCCATACCATAGACTAGAGAGAATTGGGTTGCCCCAGTTGATGTATGGACTGAGGTATGATAACCATGAAGAGAAACTTGTAACATCTCATGCCAATCTTTATATATCACCGTCATTTTCTGTATAATCTTCTTAATGTTCTTATTGGCGGCTTCCACTGTGCCATTCATCTTTGGTCGATACGGTGAAGAATTGTGGTGTTTGATCTTGAAAGACGTGCAAAGTTCCATAATCATGGTATTATTGAGATTGGTACCATGTCTCTGATAATTCTCCCGGGGATGCCATACCGACAGATAAGGTTATGCTTGACGAACCGAGCCACCACATTCTTGGTAACAGAGGCAAATGAGACTGCTTCAACCCACTTCGTAAAGTAATCGATGGCAAAAGGATAAAACAATATCCATTAGAAGCAGTGGGCTTGTTCTATCCAATCATATCAATACCCCATGTTGCAAATGGCCAAGGAGCAGTCAAGACATTCAGAGGAACTGGAGGCACATGTACTTTGTCAGCATAGATCTGGCATTTATGACAATTTCTTAATA
The DNA here is from genome assembly GCA_948472305.1 of Vicia faba. Taxonomy (NCBI): domain Eukaryota; kingdom Viridiplantae; phylum Streptophyta; class Magnoliopsida; order Fabales; family Fabaceae; genus Vicia; species Vicia faba. The sequence goes on from OX451738.1 coordinate 167,492,031, forward strand.
TTTCAAAATATGCCATTTCAAAATATGTTAGTACTTCAATATTTGCAAATTGTCTACAAAATCTTTGAGTTCCTTGAATTAATAATAATAAAATAAATCATGTGAATTGCATATCATGCATTATCTTGCACATATTTATTACATTTCTGTTCATACCCAGCTGTCTTACTGAATTTCTATACTTCATTTAGCAAGTTGTCTCACCAGTATAATACTCGAGCTAATTCCAAGAAGAAAATGAAGACTCTTGAATAGGAGAATCGCAAGATGCGTGACGAGGTTACTGCTCTGAAGGCCGGTATAGTTAATCTAACTACTTTGATGGAATCAATGGTGGCTGCTCAGAATCAGCCACCACTTGCTCAGCCTCAACAAACAACATTTGCTTCTGAAGGTTCATCAGTTCTCGTTTATGTTCCCCCAGTTACAGCTGCTCAGAATCGTATGCCTCAGGGTTATCCATGGGGAATGCCAGAAAACTTCATGACAAAGGGTTTTAATCTGGATGCTCCAGTTTCTCCGGTTGTTCAAGCTACTACTACTCATGCACCTCCTGTGGTGCATATTACTCCTGCTGCTAGAAATGAGATTCACTATGTTGCCCCTCTTGTGGTGCATATTACTCTTCCTGCTAGAAATGAGATTCACTATGTTGCACCTCCTTCGGTGAATGCTATGACATTTGTTAATGATGGAGTTTATCATTTTGTTCCTCCACCAAGTGAAAGCATGGGTTTCTATGATCAGATGGATGATTTCCAAGATCAGTTTGATAAGATACAGAAAGAGATGAAGGCCCCCAGAGGAAAATAATTGTTTGGGAAGAATGTGAATGATCTGTGTTTAGTTCCAAACGTGAAAATACCTACAAAGTTTAAAGTATCAGAATTCAAGAAATACAAGGGAAATACTTGTTCTCGGGCTCACCTTGTGATGTATGTGAGAAGGATGTCTACTCAACCGATGATCAACGCCTGTTAATTAACTTTTTTTCAAGATAGTTTGACTGGTGTCGCGTTGAAGTGGTATATGAGCTTGGATAGTGCCAACATTCATACTTTCAACAACTTGAGTGAAGCGTTTATTAGAAGTACAAGTATAATGTAGACATGGCACATGATTGTGATCAACTCAGGGTAATGGTCCAGAAAGACAAAGAGTCATTTAAGGATTATGCACAGAGATGGCGTAATGTAGCCGCCCGGGTGATTCCTCCAATGGAAGAAAAATAGATGACAAATATTTTCCTGAAGACTCTAGGTGCCTTCTACTATGAAAGAATGGTGACGAGTGCAACAAGTGATTTTACCGAAATGGTGAGCATGGGTGTTCGTTTGGAAGAAGCTTGGAGAGAGGGTCGTTTGACAAGAGGTGAAAATTCTGGTAGTACGAAGAAACCATCATACGGGTTTGCTAAGAAAAAAGAAGGAGATACAAATACTGTCATTCATGAAAGAAGGGTTAATCCTCCTAGAATTAATCATTAGCGCCACTAACAGGTTGCTTCGGTAACTCCAGTTGTCAATATGGCTCTGACCATAATTGCTTATCAGAGACCATCCCCTCAGGGAAATCAGGGGCAAAATCAGAAGAGAGAGCCTTTTGACTCTATCCCCATGAGTTATACAGAATTACTTCCAGCGTTAATTCAAAATAAGTTGGTTCAGACCAGGCCACCCCCGACTATACCATCACCTTTGCCTTGATATTATAAGGCAGACCAGATATACGCTTTCCATCAAGGAGCACCGGGGCACAATGTTGAGAACTGTTATCCTCTAAAATCTGAAGTACAAAAGATGGTGAGATCTGGCCTTTTAGCCTTTAAAGATGTTGGCCCTAATGTGAAAGATAATCCTTTGCTAAAAGCATGGAGGAGCAAATGCTATAAACATGGTTGTTGGGTGTCTAGGGGACTTTTAAATTTTTGATATCATCCTGGTTAGAGGAGATTTAGTAAAAATGCATGCTAACCTCTGTGAGTTTAGTTACTATACGCATGACCATGCTGGTTGTGATATTTGCAGTACATATATACAAGGGTGTGATAAGATAAAGGCTGATCTTCGGGAAATGATGGATGAAGGCCTCATTCATATAAGTAGGCCTAGGGTAGAGTACGAGGAAAATGTGAATATGGTCTACGCATTTCCCGTAGAATTCTGGATTTTTGATCTAAATCATATGAATGATGATTTGGTGCAGTTGCACGCTACCTTCTATCACATGGATGGTTAAGAAGAACACCATTATGGGTCTTGCCGAGTCTGCTACAGAGATTCTCGTGGTTGTTCCATTGTGAAAAGGGGTATTCAGTTGTTATTGGATAATGGTACTATCAAAATTTTAGGCAATAGAGAGGATTACAATGAGATTAATGTGATTGATGATTGCTTGGATGAGACTGTGTCAGATGATGAGTATGCTTCTGCAGATGAATTCTTTTCCTCATATGAAGAAGTGTTTTCCAGCAATGATTATGTGATGTCAAAGTATTCTGAAGAGGGGGTGAATGTTATTGTGTCTTGTTTCGGTGTTCCCTCCCCTATTGAGATTGAATATCATAGCAAGCCAGTTGTTTCTCCGTTGGTGATTTGCTTACCAGGGCATGTTCCTTACGAATCAGACAAAGTCGTACCATATAAGTACAATTCTACAATCTTGGAGATGGTGTGGAAGTTCCCATCCAACCTTTATCTGATGTTAAGAATATTGCTGAAGCTTGTCGGGTGACCCACAGTGGTCGTGTTTTCTCACCTGTCATTCGAGGGAGTGTTATTGCTGATATAAAGGTTGTTGAAAGTGTTGAACCCAAGAAAGTAGCGGGGGAATCTAGTGGTACTACTATGGAAAAAGATGTGGATGATATATTGAAGATTATCAAGATGAGCGACTACAGGATCATGGATCAATTGTCGCAGACCCCATCAAAGATATGTATTCTAGCCTTGCTAATGAACTCTTCTGCCCACAGGGAATCTTTGATGAGAGTATTGGATCAAACTTTCATGGAAAGTGATATGCCTTTGGACCAATTCAGAAGTGTGGTAGGGAATATTACATCCTATAATAACCTGAGTTTCTATGATGATGAGTTTCCCAATGAAGGAAGGAATCATAATCTGGATCTCCATATCTCCATGAACTACAAGAATGATTCATTATCAAATGTGTTGATTGACAATGGATCCGCTTTAAAGGTTATACCGAGGAGCAATCTTATAAATTTGAGGTACCAAGGAACTCCCATACGCCCGAGTGGAATTATTGTGAAAGCTTTTGATGGATAGAGGAACTCCCTCAGAGTCTTTATTTCACGATCCGCGATCCGTACAGGCATTGTCTCCACTGTAAGATTATCCTGTACTTGCACATCGTCCATAAGAACCACATGAGATGGATCTGAAATATACTTCGGGAGTTGTGACACATGAAACACACCATGTAAATTCGAAATATTAGGCGGTAAATCCACTCTATAAGCAACATTCCCCACTCTCTCTGAAATATGATATGGTCCAATAAAATGAGAAGTGGGCTTCTTAGACTTCAATGCTCGCCCAACACCAGTCACAGGTGTAACTCTTAGAAACACATGGTCACCCGCTTGAAATTCTAAATCTTTCCTTCGCTTGTCATGGTAACTTTTTTGTCTACTTTGGGAAGCTTTCATCTTTTCTCGAATCAACTTCACCTTCTCAGTAGTCTCACGAACAAGTTCAGGCCCAAGTACTACACTTTCACCAGATTCATGCCAACATAAAGGAGTTCTACATCTTCGACCATACAACGCTTCAAAAGGTGCCATCCCAATACTGGAATGGTAACTGTTATTATAGGTGAACTCTATCAACGGAAGATAAGTATCCCACGAACCTCCCTGCTCAAGAACACATGCCCTCAGCAAGTCTTCCACCGATTGGATAGTCCATTCAGTCTGACCATCTGTCTGAGGATGATACGCTGAACTCAACCTCAACTTAGAACCCAATGCTTCTTGAAAACTCTTCCAAAAATCAGAAGTAAATCTTGGATCTCTATCTGACACAATTCACAAAGGAACACCATGCAGCTTCACAATCACACTAGTGTAAATCTCATCCAACTTCGACACTGGAAAACTGGTGTTAATAGGAATAAAATGAGCCGACTACGTAAGCATATCAACAATCACCCAAATCGAATCATGTCCTCTTATATTATTAGGTAACCCCATCACAAAGTCCATCGAAATGTTATCCCATTTCCATTCTGGAACTTCTAATGGTTGCATCAACCCTTCAAGCTTCTGATGTTCAACTTTCGACTTCTGACAAGTCAAACATGCATACACAAACCGAGCCACATCACTCTTAATTCCAGGCCACCAAAACAAACCTTTCAAATCTTAATACATCTTTGTAGCTCCTGGATGAATACTCAACTTACTTCTATGACTCTCTTCAAGTATCACTTTCTTCATCTCAGCATCATCAGGAATACAAATTCGGTTACGAAACCTCAACACACCTTGCGCATCTAGCTTAAAATCATTATTCTCATACTGGTCGATCCCAACCATCGAATCCACCAGTTTCACATCTAACTTCTGAGCTTCTCTGATACTGTCTAGAAATTCATTATTAATCTTCAACATACCCAATATAACACTCCACGACGTAACCTCGCAAACTAAGCTCATATCTCTAAACTGCTCAATTAATTCCAACTCTTTAACCATCATTTCTGACATATGTAAAGTCTTTCGACTCAATGCATCAGCTACCATATTCTCTTTTCCTGGATGATAATTCAAACCGAAATCATAATCCTTTAACAATTCCAACCATCTTCGTTGCTTCATATTCAACTCCTTCTGATTGAATAAATACTTTAAGCTCTTATGGTCACTAAACACTTCAAATCTAGAACCATAAAGATAATGCCTCCAAATCTTCAACACAAAGACAACTGCAGCTAGCTCCAAATCATGTGTAGGATAGTTCTTCTCATGAGTCCTTAACTGCCTTGACGCATAAGCAACTACCTTATCATTATGCATAAGCACACCTCCTAAACCCATCTTAGAAGCATCACAATACACCACAAAAGGCTCTCTGGGATTAGGCAACGTCAAAATCGGAGCCGACGTCAACCTCTTCTTCAATTCTATAAAACTTTCTTTGCACTGAACATCCCACACAAAAGCTCTACCTTTATAATTTAACTTAGTCAACGGAAGTGCCAACTTAGAAAAAACTTCGACAAACCTTCCATAGTAACCAGCTAATCCCAAAAAGCTTCTAATCTCAGTAGCTGACTTCGGAGTTTCCCATTGCAACACAACATCAACCTTCGATGGATCTACAGCGATGCCACTAACTGAGATCACATGACCAATAAAACTAACCTCCTTTAACAAGAACTCACACTTGGACAGCTTTGCGTACGACTTCTTCTCTTTCAAAACTTGCAATACTACTCTTAAGTGTTCTGCATGCTCTTCTTCTGACTTAGAGTAAATCAAAATATCATCAATAAACACCACTACGAACCGATCCAAATAAGTATGAAAGATACGATTCATATGTTCCATGAATACTCCCAGCACATTAGTAACACCGAAAGGCATCACTGAATACTCATAATGTCCATAACGCATTCTGAAAGCTGTCTTCTGGATATCTTCATCCTTCACTTTAATCTGATGGTAACCTGACCTCAAATCAATCTTATTAAACACACGAGCATCCACCAATTGGTCCATCAATTCATCTATCCTTGGAAGCGGATACTTGTTCTTAATCGTCACTTTATTCAACTGTCTATAATCAACACAAAGCCTCATACTTCCATCTTTCTTCTTTACTAACAACACTGGAGCTCCCCACGGCGATACACTTGGTCTTACAAACTTCTTTTCAAGTAACTCTTCCAATTGCTTCTTTAACTCTGACAATTCAGATGCAGACATCTTGTATGGTGCCATAGGCACAGGTCTGGTACCAGGTACAAGATCAATAACAAATTCAACTTCCCTCTCCGGCAGTACATCAGGAATTTCATCGGGGAAAACTTCAGGAAATTCACACACCACCTGCAATTCCTCAATTATAGCTTGAGTCTATACAGATAGTGAAGCCATCAATGAGAACATATGTGCTTCCTCTTGCATCAACCTTCTCAATTGTTTAGCAGACAACAAACTATCTTCCTCTTCTTTAGGAGTAGAAAACCTCACAGACTTGTCATAACAGTTAATATGAACATAGTTATGCTCTAACCAGTTCATACCCAAAATCACATCCAAACCTCTTAACGGTAAACAAACCAAGTCAACAGCAATGTCTCTGTCGAAGATCGACAAGGGACACTTCAAACACAAAAGAAGTAGTCACCGACCCCTTGGTTAGAGTATCGACGACCATTTCTCCATTCATTGAAGACAACATAAGACCTAATCTTTCAACACAATCAGCAGCAATAAAGCAATGAGTAACACTGGTATCAATAATAGTAATTAAATGAGTACTATTAATGAAACATGTACCTCTGATAAGTCTGTCTTCAGCAGTTGTCTGATCCTCAACCAAAGCGAACACTTTACCACTTTTTTGCGCCCTCCTTGGTTTCTTACACTGACTACTGATGTGCCCTTCTTCAGTATGATTGAAACAAATCACATCCTTATGCTTGCACTCAAATATGACATGTCCGTTCTTACCACAACAGAAACACCTCTTTACTTCAGTAGTACACACATTACTCTTATGCCCAGGTTTCCCACATTTAAAACAAACCACACCAGCAGGAGCATCTCCCCCACTAGTCCTCTGACCCTGAGAAACTTTCTGTTTACCTTTACCAGCTGGGGTATCATAAGGCTTACCACGATTCAGTTGGTGCTTACCCCTATTCTCACTGATAATCTTGTAATGAGCATTATTATCCTCTTCATAAATTCTGCAACTGTCAATCAAATCGGCAAAGACATGGATCTTCTGGTATCCAACTGCTTTCTTGATCTCCGGGCGTAACCCATTCTCAAACTTGATACACTTCGAAAACTCAACATTTGCCTCAGCGTAGTGCGGATAAAACTTACCCAACTCAGCAAACTTTGCAGCATACTCAACAACCGACATATTCCCTTGCTTCATCTCAAGGAATTCAATCTCCTTCGGACATCTTCAGGAAAATACTTCCTTAGAAATTCCCTACAGAACACAGCCCAAGTGACATTCTCACCTGCAGCTTCCAATCTCTGACAAGTCTCTAGCCACCAGTCATCAGCCTCGACTGCTAGCATATGAGTACCATATCGAACCTTCTGTGCTGGAGTGCAGTCCATCACACGGAAGGTTCTCTCAATCTCTTTCAACCAATCCAATGCTCCGTCGAGATCATACTTTCCCTTGAATGTAGGCGGATTCTCTCTCTGGAAAGTTGCCAAGCTACAAGATCCAGCATTCCCGACAGCATTTGGCTGATTCTCCATCGCATGAGCCATTGCTTCTAAAGTAGTAGCAAGTGCATCATCATTCCTTCCATCCATCTCAACTTATCACTACAACATAAACAACGGTTAGAACTCAAATTAATAATACTCAATTGTTAGAAAACTACGACTCGACAACTAGGTCAGACGGACCAACCATTGCTTTGATACCAACTTTGTAACACCCCAATTCTACCCGGAAATTATATATGCAAATCAGAGTCATAAAATTCATGCAACTAAATCAGGATGCCACAAATTCAACTTTAAAAACACATTGCATTCAACGTGGATACATAACACTTTAAAACTTTGGATGAACTATCAGCATAGTAATTTAATCTCTTAATTCAACAATTTAAACATCTACGCAGCGGAATTCTTAGTAACATCCTGTCCATCATTACAGCAACTTCAAAACAACGTATACTTAGTAACAATCAAATTAAAGTTCAACAACTGAAATAATCAATAATTAAAAGCAACAAGTATTCACCCCCCTGAGTGTTATGCATCAGAGCAATGACACCGACTCGAACTAATGAAGGTATACAGCCTTTACTCTGGATTACCTGCACGTTACCAACGTAAGGGTAACATTCAAACAGAAGGGGTGAGATATCTAACAATATAATAAAACTTATGATAATTAATATATTAAATTAGATCATGTAACACCACCACTTCTCATCTTATAAACAACAATAATCGCAATAGAAATACCAATAATATACACATTCACTGCATCAATACACAACTTCTTTATGCAATCATATAATGCGACTCAATACTATGCAAATGCATGTGGTACCATTAGAGTATAACTCCCATCTCAAATAATTGCCAATAAATAGAGGCATCAACAAGGCATAAGCCTCCATCTTAATATTCGCCAATACAGGCCATCTTAACGAGCATCAGCTCCATCTTAAAATGAAATGTACGCGACACAATCATGAATGTAATGACAACATCATAATTAGCAACATCTCAACACAACATCATCGTTGGCCAGAATCCTACATCTTAATAGCTGCCAATTATTAGAGGCATCTCAACATCTTTCATCAACATCATTCATCAACATCATTGATCAACATAATTCATCAAACATCATTTATCAACATAATTCATCAAACATCATTTATCAACATAATTCATCAAACATCATTTATCATCGCATAATTCATCAACATTATTTATCAACGTCATTTATCAACATAATTCACAGCAAACCAGCCATTCAACAATACAGCAGTAGATCGTCAATCTCGCAATGTTTGTCATAGGCCTACACATGATATTGCCTATAATTAATTAATCATCTAAGGCTTACTTATAAATTACAAAACCTTTACATATTATTCATTCTGTAATACTACATTATTATCCTCATTAATCTTGTTGTTATGGACCAAACAGTAATCTATAATCGTCTTATCCTCATCATTCTTCACAAAAATCAACATAGCGATTAACGCGGGAACTAACTCTAATCCAAATTTTGATGCTAGGATTATCCTTCCTATCCTTCATTTTGATCCTTAAGAATTAAGTTCATCGCGTTATATATTCAATGCTTCGAACGACACCTCAAACGGAGTCCAAAAACTCAAGTTACAGCCTTTTCAAAATGATTCTGTCAAAAACCAGACTACTGGATCGACGCGTAATGTCTTGAGTCGACGCGTACTGGACTTAACACGCTACATGAGTCGATGCATACTCTTTTGTATCGACTCATACTGAGTCTACAACACTTCATGTATCGATACATGCTCCTTCGTATCGACTCATCCTGAGTCTAAACGCCTTCATGTATCGACACATGACTCCTTCGTATCGACTCATCCTGAGTCTAAAAGCCTTCATGTATAGACGCATGGCTTTTGTGGTCGACACATACTATTCTGTCGCGGATATTTTTTGTGATTTCACTGTGTTTTCACTATGGTTTCCATACTTTAGGCCCTAAAAACATCCTCTAATCATCAATTATAATTATCCTATAATTCTATATCAAATATATAGCATTAGGGCATCATTAATCATCTACAATTCATCGATTCTCATCAACCAACAATGTATATAATTCAATCATAAATCAAACAATCTTTCACATCTAATCCCACATACCAATCATCATAAACCATATTATAGAGTCAGAACCCCACCCTTGCCTTGTATTGAAGGTTGCTCTATAACTTTTCCGGTTGATTTTCGTTCTTCCTCTTTTCCTCCCTTCCAAAAACTTTCACGTTCTCTTCTTCCAACCCTTATTATTTCTCTCTTACTACTTCTTCTTTTCTTATTATTTCTAACAATAATAAAATAATTCTATTATTCTCAAAATACCTTAATGGGCTTAAGACTACTACACCCCCCTTTTTACTACTTCTATTCCTTTAAAACAAGCCCATATCAAATAATATTATCATTCAATATTATCCCACAACTTAATAAAATAAATAAATCCAAATAATCACAACACATCAATTATCATCGAAGCACAACTTCACAATTATTCCAAAAATAATTTAATTAAACAATTAATTAAATTACGGGCGTTACACTTCATTATGGTGGCCATTGACTACTTCATTAAGTTGATTAAAGTAGAATCTTATACCAATGTCACTAAGCAGGTGGTGGCTCATTTCATGAAGCATAATATCATTTATTGATACAGGGTTCCCGAGAATATTATTACCGACAACAGGTCAAATCTCAACAATAAGACACTGAAAGGGTTGTGTGAAAGCTTTAAGATAAAGCATCACAATTCTTCTCCTTACCGTCCTAAGATGAATGGCACGGTTGAGGCAGCTAACAAGAATATTAAGAAGATTTCATAGAAAATGGTTATCACCTATAAGGATTGGTATGAGATGTTGTCATTTTCTTTATATGGTTATCGTACCACTGTGCGTACTTCGATTGGGGAAACTCCCTTCTCGCTTGTTTATGGCATGGAAGCAGTCCTTCCTGTAGAAGTGGAAATTCCTTCTTTAAGGATAATGATAGATATATAGTTGGATGAGGATAAATGGGTTTTCAATAGATTTTATTAATGGAATCTCATTGATGAGAAGAGATTGACGGATATTTGCCACGGGAAGTTATACTACAGGAGGATGAAGAAAGCTTTCGATAAGAAGGTACGTCCGCGGAATTTTCAACCTGGTGATCTTGTGCAGAAGAGGATCTTGCATCCCAACAATACAGATGCTAGAGGTAAATGGGCTCTTAATTATGAAGGATCATATGTTGTAAAGAAAGTCTTTTCAGGAGGATCTATGATACTCACAACTATGGACGGATAGGATTTCCCTCACCATGTCAATGCAGACTACTGAAAAAGTACTTCGCATAGAATGACTGCTGAGATGACTGGCTCAGGTAAAAAAGGCATCCCAATGAACCTAAGAGAGTTAGAATAGGTTCAGGAAAAAGTTAGGGACAAAAGAAAGAGCGAATGAGTGAAAAATATATTGTACACCCGCTAAGTTAAACCTGTCAAAGGAAATTTAGGCAAAAAAGGGTATCCCAGTGGATCGAAAACCCGAAAGGGCGATCCAGGCAAAAGCTAGGGATTAAAAAGTTAATACTACGGTCTATGTTGCATCTGTAATATAAATTTACATTGTTGTTGGGTTGGTTTGGGAAGCATCAGTCCAATCAGTTTGTTCAGAAAGCAAGACACTAAGGAGCTCTAAGGCCGTAAGAGATGTAGCAGAGTCGGTCTCAATAAATCCGCACTGATATTGCCATCTTTGTTTTCTCCTTTGTATTCTTTGTATGCAATTGCCTCTTTTCAGCAATTGCTTCTTGATATAAATTCCTATTTACAGGCTAATTAATTAATAAAAATGTTTTTTAAGTGTGCCAATTTGTTTTATTTTACTGTTTTGATTGCAAAAGACATTCAACATTGTGATACGGTGGCAGACCCGACTGTTAATACTGGTTTTGTGTTTGCAAATGTTGCGGTAAGCAAGAGTCGCCATCGAATTTTCTTTTATCCAACAAAGGAAAGGGTGAAAAGAACAGAAAAAGACTTTTTCAAGAATTTTCTGAGTAAGGGGGGTAGATTATGGAAAGGGAAGGTGTTAGCACCCTTTTCGTTTGTAGTTATCTACGGGCCCTTAGATGCTAGCTCATATTTTGAAAATTGCTTGTGCTTTGTATGTTTTGAAAAATGTTTTGAAATTCCTTAGTGTAGCGATTAACTTTGTGATAACTCTTGTATAAGTCCTCAAGAGTGTTGACAAAGCAAATGTTTTTGAAAGTTGTTTTTGAAATGTGTAAGTGCAAATAGTTTGTTTTGAGCATATCATCTAATAGCTATCTACTTGTACTCGAAAAGATTGTTCTTTTCCTCTTATCCTTTAGACAGTGTTATCCTACTATTAGTGAGTAGGTAGCCCTATCATTGGATGTATGAGGTACATTCAAAGGGACGTTTTTATAGTCACAAAGGCAATTGGGCAAGAAGATTTACTAACTACCCTAGAGTTCTAAGATCACTTTTAACTGAGGCAACGTCTAGAGGGTCATCGAGGGACTTATGATCTTTTTGAACTAGAGGGCAACCACTAAAACCTCTCACGTTTCGAGAGTTGTGACTATTTCCGAAGGCAACCGAAGTGGGGTACCCTAGGGTTTCCTTACATTTGCTTTCAGTCTTGTCATGCAATCATAGTTACTAGCAGTTAATATGTACAGAAAAATGTAAAGTACAAAAATATAACCCTACGCTATTACATGGCTTCGGGGAGGGACATTTACAATGTACAAAGCTCGGGGGAAGAAAAATAAAGAAAGCGGTAAAAATCCTAATTAGTCTATTACATCCAGTATACAGGTACAGTAATGTAAAAAATGCGAGAATAAATAACGCGCGAAAGGTAAAGACGTTTTAAGCCTAAAGCAAATCTAAATGAAATAAGAAAATCTTTTTTGTTTATTTTAAATTATTTTAAGAAAATAATTAAGTGAAATTAACCTAAAATTTAATTAGAAAACAAGATTAACTAAAAGAAATCTAAGTTTTTGTTGTTTTTATTATGAAAAGAAAATAATTAAAGCTAAATCAAGTCCTAAGTTCTAATTTATTTTTAATTAAAAAAAATAGTTAAAATATTTATTTAATTTATTTACAAAATTAGTTTAATTAAAAAAATATTAACTTAATATTTTTTGTGATTTTGGTTTTAATGTTAATAAAACATGAGGCAAGAAAATAAAAGAAATAAGTAAAAACAAAACAAAAAATGATGTAGAGGCTTTTTTTTTCGATCCATAGGAGGAACAATCTTTCGATCCTGAGAAAATTATGGTTCTTTCGACTCAGGAAGAGAAAATTTCTTCTTCGATCCAGGGAAGGAGGATATCTTCTTCGATCCAAGGGATGAAGTTATTTCTTTCGATCTGGGGAAGGAAGGGATTCTCAATCTAGACCTGCAAGACAAATATTAGCAAAAAATATGACCTGGGTGTCGAACCCAGGTCCTTCGATCATGCGTGCATTGGTTTATTTAGGCCAGATCTGCAGTATGGGCATTGGTGGAAAATAAAAATATGGACCTGGAGTTGAACCCAGGCCCTTAGCTCTGAATACGAATCGAATAGTTACATGATATCCTGAGTGTGAATCAAACATTGAACAAACATTAATACATTATGAAATCATAAACATGAATTTGAAAGTTTACCAATGATGGGAGGCTTCGATTTGGCACTTCTGGGCATTTGTTGGCTAGTGTTTGTGAATGCTCCTTGCAGACTTCAGGGAGTGATTGAGAACATTGCTGAAAGTTCCTTCGATTGGGATTACTTATGAGAATTTTGATGGCTTTAGTATGGCTTATGAGGCAATGTGTGCGTGTATTTCTTTCTTATGTGTATGTCTCCTTAGCCCCCTTTTGAGCTTGCTAGTGTGCTCCTTATATAGATGGGATGGAGGGGACAAGAGGGCAAAGGAATAAACAAACATTAAGTTGGTGTTTTAAGGCCATAAATATCATTTTGAAACTTTGCCAAAGACATGGCTTCTTGTCCCTTTCTATGAACCTGGACACATTTGACTTTCGAATGCCCTCCTTCGAATGACTCTGATTGCCTCCTTTGAATAGCCTAGATTCTTGATTTGAAGTGTTCATAAACCTCCTTATTTGAGTTTCTTTGACTGAATCTATATACTTTCCCTAGCTGATTGATTCAAACAACTCAAACGAAAACTTTAATCTGGCCAATCGAAAACCTTCTTTGTCACCACCTTCGAATGCCATTGCATAAGAGGCCTGGGCCTGGCCACATGTAGGACCAAGACCCATCATAAGACAAGCTTGTATTCAGTAACCATGTGTCCTTCGAATGGACCAATGAATGCTTCTTTGAAGGGACCTCATGAATGCACCTTCGATGGGACTAACATGCGTGTCAAAGTATGAAAAACTATTTCAAAGGGGACCATTACCCAGTCGAAGTTGGAACAAAGGCAGCCAGGGCCTTGTGGGTGCTAGCATTAGGCAGGTAAAAGCAAGCGTCAAAGAGGCCATCGCCTAGTGAATCGAGTCAGGCATGAAGGAGGTATTTTCCTTGTGGGTCAAAGGAAGCTTTTTGCCTAGTGGATTGAAGGCAAATCTGAAGAAGTCTTGGCCTTGTGTGATGAAGGCAAGCTGAAAAAGGGGGCCCTTGCCTTGTGAATTGAAGGCATGTCTGAGGCAAACCTTTGTCTTGTGAATCGAAGACCAGTGAAAAGGGGCCTTTTGCCTTGTGAAACTAAGGAAAGCATGAGGGAGTTTCTGCCTAATAGACCAAAAAACATGCATGAAGAGGCATATGTGTGCTGATGACAAGCTGAAGGGGCCTTTTGCCTAGTGAAAGCTTGGTGAACTAAACTTTATTGAAGGAGACTCAGCGCACAATCGAAGCTTGTGGGCCAATGCTTGGTCGAAGGGTTTTAGAAGCTCAGCCAAAACTTGCTATTATGCCAATCTAAGGGCACTATTTAACTGCCAATCGAAGGACAATGTTGAACAGCCTATCGAAAGACACTTTTCTAATATTTAAAAAAATATTTTTTTTAGGCAAGTATTTGTAACCACCCATATAATAGAAAAAACCTTGAGAAACATGAGAGGGAAAATTTTGGGGTACAACAGCTGCCCCTGTTTAATCTTCTTAAACCTGAGGATTTAGATTGGCTTGTTTGCCTTTTGTGATCTGAAGGTGGAAGATGATTGAACACTAGAGTGCCCAGAAATTTGCACTCACATGAAGTAATATTATTGGTTGATTATGTCAGGAATGAGCTTACAGATTCCATTTAGAGAAGATGACAGAGAGTCATTGGAGATGGGCTTAAAGATGCCATCCAAAGTAGATGCTGATTTCACACATGGTCCTTCTGGGGGTTCCTGCTCCTGCTGTCTGAGGAGGAGTTCGCTGGGGAATGTGGGTTTCTGTTATTCTCCTACTTGAGGAAAACTTTGTGGGGAATAGAGTCTAGGAACTTCAGTTGTCCAAGGCTCTATCGAGGAGTTATTTCTGGAGAGATGAAAGTTTGTTATTTTCTGGTTAAAATACAGGCTTCATAGTAACTTACTGGGGATAATAGAATTAACCGGTATCTGAAAATATATCAGAAAGAGCCTGTGTAGGGCTGTTCCAGGATGAGTCCGTGTTAGCCTGCATCCGGAGATATACGAGAAGGAGCCTGTGTAAGATTGCTTCGTCTAGTCATGTAGATAGTTTTCCTGTCTGGTTTTAGGTGATGATCTACAATCAACTGTTCGCAGATAATTTTCCTGTCTGGTTTCAGGTATTAATCTGGAACTTGAAAATTGTCGATCTATAAGATAGTTGTCCTAGTTGGTTACATGTATTAATCTCTGACCTGAGAAAGAAAGGTAGTTCTCCTGGCTGGTTTCAGGTATTAATCCACAGTTGGTCATCCACAAATAGTTCTCCTAGCTGGTTTCAGGTATTAATCTGTGGCATGCTGTATTTGTTGGTAAATCTGTCTTGCTTTGGGAGTTCATACCACTTGGTCGTGTAGATAGTTTTCCCGTCTGGTTTCGGGCATTAATCTTTGACCTATTGTATAGTGTTTGTCTTTCTGCGAACTCAACCTGGAAAGGTAAAGTTAGTTTCATGTGATGTCATGATGTATGATTTGCATGATGCTCTCAAAATAAATGATATTGTGATATATGCATTTGTGTTGCATATGCTTTAATGTTTGCATGAATGCAATGTATGAACGTATCAATTGTTCTGTTGCTGTATTGCTGAAATAGGGAAAATAAATCCCAAATTGTGGCTGGGGGTGAAGAATGTAGTTCTTAAGATTTTGTTTAAAGTCGAAATGTTGGGAGATGAAATTTCATTGTTAGAGAAATAAACTATGTTGGGGAAGGGAAATTCCGTGCACTGCTTGGGGATTTTGTTGAAATCCCGTTGGGGGAATCCTGAGAAGCTCAGAGACTTCACTGGGAAATTTTTAGATGTTGGAGCAGTAACTTGGAGATTCTTGCTCCACCAGGGATATGAGAACACCTGAAACCATTAGGCTGTATACTGAGAATATGGCCGCGACCTTGCAGTAGAATGTCCCTGCTTTTGTATCTGCTGGAGAAGGTATCTGCAAGGGAAAACATCTACAGGGATTTTATGGATGGCCCTTAGATATTTCTCGTTTCTTAAACTCATTAGCAACTGTCTTTCTGTTTTTAGGTGCATATTTGTAAGCAGTAATCACATTCAAATGCATATGTTCAAAATAATCACTGGACGTTTTCACACATAAAATAGAAAAATAAAAACAGAAGTTTTTCACTTTCAAAGGAATAGTTTTGTATTAACTTGAATAAACGTTTTTGTACAAGGAGACGGACATCCTGGTAAGAGAATGTCGTCATAAGAATGGAAACTATACAAAAATAGTATAAAAAGAAAAACAGTTATGTGAAATAATCCCATTGGGTTCCCATTATGCTATTTCCTTTATGTCTTTGAGCGTCTCATCCCTTTCGATGCTTGTCCGAAGATGATTGGATTGATTAGTACTGCTTGAGCTTGATAGTTGATACTTAAGTTTGGCTGTAAGGTGATCTAATTGGACATAGTTATACGCTTTAAATCCATAACTTTTTCCTAGACCTCCCTTTCGGGTTTTCAGTCCACCGGGATACCTTTTTTTGCCCAAGCCACCTTTTTAGGTTTTCGACTTGTCGGGTGTACAGATTTTTTTATGTATATCCCTAATTTTTACCCGAACCCTTTTGGTTCGCCGGAATGTGCTAATTTTTACCTAGGCCAGTCGACCTAGCGGTTCTTTGTTTATGCGTAGTATCTTTTAACCATGTCCGTGTTTACAAGGTGCGGAAGGTCGTCACCATCCATAGTAGTTAAGATCATGGCTCCACCAGAAAATATATTCTTGATCACAAATGGCCCTTCGTATGTGGGAGTCCATTTTCCCCTGGGATCACCTTGTGGCAGTATGATGCATTTGATTACCAGGTCACCAGCCTGATATACCTGACATCTGACCTTCTTATTAAAAGCTTTGATCATATGTTTTTTGTACATCTGACGATGGCAGACAGTAGCGAGCCTCTTGTCGTCAATCAGGTTTAATTGGTCAAGTCGAGTCTGAACCCATTCGTCTTCGCTCAACCCTGCATCTTTCATGATCCTCAAGGAAGGGATCTGGACCTCAATGGGAAGGACAACCTCCATACCTTATACCAAAGAGAAAGGAGTTGCCCCTGTTGATGTGTGCATTGTGGTGCGGTAACCATGAAGAGCAAATGGTAACATCTCGTGCCAGTCTTTGTATGTCACTGTCTTCTTCTGTATGATTTTCTTGATATTTTTGTTAGCAGCTTCTACAACGCCATTCATCTTTAGCCTGTAGGGAGAAGAGTTATGATGCTGAATTTTGAATTACGTGCAAAGCTCGGTGATCATAGTTTTATTGAGATTGGTAGCATTATCTGTAATGATTCTTTCTGGAATACCATACCGACAGATAAGGTTATGTCTGATAAATCGAGCCATAACGTTCTTGGTAACATAAGAAAATGAAGCTGCCTCCACCCACTTCATGAAGTAATCAATGGAAACCAGGATGAAGCGGTACCCATTAGAAGTGTAGCGGTAGAAATGTTCAAGACTAAGCCATTGGATTGACTGGACTTTATACAAATCAAAATAAAAATTGCCACCGCACTTTATTGTTTCCAAAGGAATGGGAAAAGAGCGAATAAACCAAAAAGAGGGGGGGGGGGGGGGGGGGGGGGCGAAGATTCAAGGTAAGGGGGTTGGTTATGCAAAGGAAAGGTATTAGCACCCTAAACATCTACGGTACTCCACAGGAACATCTTTGAAAAAATCTGTATACTTTGGCTATAAAATGTTGTATGTAAAATATGGTGGAGGTGAGAAAAAAACATATTTTTTATGACTTTTGCACCTGCCGCGGTTGCAAACTTTTAGTGCCTATGTACCACATTTCGTGCAATAGGGGATAAGGTTACACGTAGTTCCTCTTTTAAAAATTTGAAACACAAATGCGTTGGTTAATTTTATAAGATAAAACATCATCGTCATTGTCCGTATGGAAAAAACACTTACTACTCACAATCATGAGAAAGGAGAATTTGCATCATCTCAAAGTGGAGGATATGGCTTGGATTTCAAAATAAAAAATGTCTCACTCAACACCCAAGTGGAAAATATCTCTCTTCACTACATATTTTAGAAGTATAGTTGTTCGCATCACTACAAGGATTGACAAGAGTTTAATCTTTTTAAGAAAAGTTTAAAGATAAAAGCCAAAGTGGCAAAATGGTTTGAAATGAGATTGATTGACTTTTAGTCTTCTCACAAAAAAAATGTCAAGGTATTATTAAGTTGATTGAAGTTTATTTATGAAAATGTTTTGAAAATGCATGGACGTAAGTCCAAGTTTATGATGAAAATTGTTCATGTTTCAAAACAAGAAGAGTTTTCAAAAGGAGGGAGAATATTTTTGAAATTAAAGAAGATGAGAGGAGGTGAAGAGACTATCCTAAAGCATAAGATAAAAGCTAGGGATAAGAACCACCTAACCAACAAGAAGCCAATACTTGACATTATGAGTCAATATAGAATTCCCATTCTTCGGATTGAAACCAAGCAAGCAAAGATACTAGACCTCTTGAGAGAACCAAACTTCAAGTGTATTAAGTCTTCGCAAAAATTGGGCAGAGTAACGGCTGTATATGGGTGAATTCCAAATTACAAACAAAGTATGTAATCACAATAACCTGCACACAAAATAAACAAATACCCCAATATCTTGAGGTAAACCTCAAGAACTCTAGACAAAATATGAATTAAGGTCACAAGGTCTCCAACATAGGCCAAGGTCTCTAATCCTAAGTCTAAGAAGTCCAATACTCCATAACGCCAAGGATAGTAAACAAATAGTCCAAGTATTATTAAAGTTTTTTATGGTTCATGTTAATTATTAGGTGGTTTTAAAAGGAAAAGAAAAGCTCAAGTGAGCAAAATAAAAATGACATAAAAGTAAATTCTCAAGTGAGCAAAGATGAAAATAGCATGAAATGTAAATGCAAAAAGTAAATGGTACATAAAGTAAAGAGCATAAAATAAAAGCATAAAATAAAGTCAATTGTTAGAAATTAGTGGTTAGTTGGATGACCATCTTGAAACTTACATTTGGAACTCATTAGAGGATTGGTATAACCAAAGCCTCCACACAACAAGTTGCACTTTCTTTTTGTCAAGTATATCATCCACTTTGGAATCCTCAAAAGGTAACATTTAATTATCAACGATGTTTAAGTGATCCGCGTTGACCAAAATTGATGAAGATCCATTAGAGGATTGGTAGAACCAAAGCCTCCACATAATGAATCTCAAGGTTATTGGATCAAATAGATCAAATTAACATACTTGGGCTTGCAAACATAGGTTTGGGCCACAAATGATCATTTATCCAAATCGAGACAAAATTTAGCGCTATGTTAAGCAATCGTAAGTGGACTTATGTAGAAGTCACACCTATTTTGAGGCCGGTCAATAGCAATCTATGTACTTCGTGTTTGGATAAATGATATAGAGATCACCATCCCTTAACATGTAGCACAATTAAAAAAGAAAGGGATAAGATGAAAAGGGAGGGGAATGATAAGCTAATTTGGATCACTACTTTAAATTTCTTTCATCTTTAAATTCAATCACTCCTCTAGATGGATTAAAGCACTAAACATATCATTAATCCAAAGGACCAAAAATGAATTAAATAATTCACTCTTTGGTAGATTTGAATTGATGAACATTTATCCAACTTCATCTACATCACAAATTCCATTGAGTTTAAAGAGAAATTGGACATTTAAAATTGCAATCTAAACCAACATTCAAAAGGAGTGAGTAGAAAAACATTTATGGATCAAAACAGCCCCAAAACAAGGCAAAAAATGCATTTTGTTTATGTGTAAATCGATTGCACTAAAGTGTAAATCGATTTACACAGTACAATTTTCCAAAATCTGTGCGAAATTGCTTCTGTGCAATCGATTGCACTGTTACTGCAATCGATTGCACACTGTTACAGACAGCAAAACATCATTTTAAAAGGCCAAATTCTTGTTCAAACTTTCCCTCAAATACCTTATGATCATGGATCCAATTGAGAATAAAAATTCCACCAAATTATGAGAAAATAACACAATTGGAATCACATAATAATGCTCAATGAATCAAACCCAAAGATCAACAAGAGATCACATTGTGAAAGATGAATTATCCAACTTACCAAAGGTAGATCTAAAGAATTATCAAAACAACTTCAAGAATTTGCTTCAATTCAACCACAAGAATCAATTGCCCAAACTTTGATGTAGAGAATTGATAAAGAAAAAAGTGTTTAGATGAAGGTTTAGCTCAAACATTAGTAAGCTTCAATGCAAAGCTTACTAACTTTTTGAAAATGGAGCCTTGAGTGAATTTGGTAGATGGAGAGACTTGAGAGATTTTTTAGCAAGGTGGATTTGACTATCAAAAGCTTGAAATTTGAATGAAATGAGGGTTCTATTTATAGAGTTTTAGGATTGAGATTAGTGGTAATTTGGTAATTGATTCTTAGAGCCAAAATTTGAATTAATGATAATTCTTTTAGATATTAGAGGCAAAATTTGAATTAATGATAATTCTTCTTAAAAATGAAAGATTGGCACTAAAATTTGAATTAATGGTATATCTTTAAAATTGCTGATTTTTTCAAATTTTCACGCTGTGCAATCGATTACACTATAGTGCAAATCGATTTGCACAGTGTATTTTTTTCAAAATTGGTGCAAAATGCACTATGTACAATCGATTGTACTCTAAGAGAAATCGATTGCATCAGTGAAAAAAATGAATTTTTGTTAATTTTTCCTTTGCAAATAGAGATTTTAGGAAAATAATACCAGAAATCCTTATTTGTCAGATGCTTCGACTTGGTACCTACAAAACAAAAATATACAAAGACAAAGACAAATATTTTTTTATATTTTGATTAGAAGTTAGTCAACAACACATATACAAAATACACAACTAAGGTGCTTGGAGATTCCTCAAGAGAAAACTTAAAGATAGGAGATAGAAAAAGAGGAAGAACCAACCTTAATGTGATCTTGTTATGATCGAGTTGATATGATATGATAGAGGAATCTTAGGGGTAAAAATTGGGGTACAACAGCTGCCCTTATTTAAGTGTCTTCTATCCGGAGATATGAAGGTTAAAAATCTTCGTGTCGACGCGATTGAAGATACTTAAATATAAAACAAGCCCTATTTTTGTCCCTAAGATGTCATGCAATGCTTATGATTATGAATGCAGATGGACAAATATAAAGAGATGCAAGACACAATTGTAGATGTAATAAAGGAAATAAGGAAACAAAAGAGAAACCCGACCAGGAAAATAAATCACTGGTGGACCAAAAGACCCGACTCATAGAGGATGGTAAAAGGTCAAAGGATACACCAACTTTTACTGAAGGCGAAACTACCAACGTTCACTAAAGGTAGTAAGAGAATAACAAACATCGAAGTTCACTGCCGATGGCCCACCAACTTTCAATGAAGGTAGAGAAAAGAAATATCATAGCACTGCCGTTCACTGACAGTGAACTACCAACATTCACTCAGGGTAGAAAAAAGATAACAAACACCAACGTTCACTGCCGATGTCCTACCAACTTTCATGGAAGGTAGAGAGAAAATATATCATAGCACCGCCGTTCACTGACGATGAACTACCAACGTTCACTAAAGGTAGAAAAAAGATAACAAACACCGACGTTCACTGCCGATGTCCTACCAACTTTCATTGAAGGTAGAGAAAATAAATATCATAGAACTGCCGTTCACTGACAGTGAACTACCAACATTCACTAAGGGTAGAAAAAAGATAACAAACACCGACATTCTCTGTCGATGTCCTACCAACTTTCATTGAAGGTAGAGAGAAAATATATCATAGCACCGCTGTTCACTGACGATGAACTACCAACGTTCACTAAAGGTAGCAAAAAGATAACAAACATCAACGTTCACTGTCGATGGTCTACCAACTTTCACTGAAGGTAGAGAGAAAATATATCATAGCACAGTCGTTCACTGACGATGAACTACCAACGTTCACTGAAGGTAGAAAAAAGATAACAAACATCGATGTTCACTGCCGATGGTCTACCAACTTTCACTGAAGGTAGAGAGAAAATATATAATAGCACCGCCGTTCACTGACGGTGAACTACCAACGTTTACTGAAGGTAGAAAAAAGATAACAAACATCGACGTTCACTGCCGATGGTCTACCAACTTTCAGTAAAGGTAGAAAGAAAATATATCATAGCACCGCCGTTCACTGATGATGAACTACCAACGTTCACTAAAGGTAGCAAAAAGATAACACACATCAATGTTCACTGCCGATGGTCTACCAACTTTCACTGAAGGTAGAAATAGAAAATATATCATAGCACCACCGTTCACTGGCGATGAACTACCAACGTTCACTGAAGGAAGCAAAAAGATAACAAACACCAACATTCACTGCCGATGTCCTACCAACTTTCACTGAAGGTAGAAAGAGAAAATATATCATAGAACTTCCGTTCACTGACGATGAACTACCATCGTTCACTGAAGGTAGCAAAAAGATAACAAACACCGACGTTCATTGCCGATGTCTTACCAACTTTCACTGAAGGTAGAAAGAGAAAATATATCATTGCACCGCCGTTCACTAACGATGAACTACCAACGTTCACTGAAGGTAGCAAAAAGATAACAAACGTTAACGTTCACTGCCGATGGTCTACCAACTTTCATTGAAGGTAGAAATAGAAATATATCATAGCACCGCCGTTCACTGACGATGAACTACCAACGTTCACTGAAGGTAGAAAAAAGATAACAAACATCGACGTTCACTGCCGATGGTCTACCAACTTTCACTGAAGGTAGAAAGAGAAAATATATCAAGTTTCCCCTAAAATTCTGACATTGCACCTAGAACGGGTCTCAACTTCTTCTTTAACCAAGGCATTCTTCCTGGAAAGGGTAATATGTAAGTTGTCTCAAATAAAGAGATTTCCACTTGCAAAGATTTCATAATGAGTTGTTTTTGTGAATTTGAAAGTCTTGCCATCCACTGGCGTAAACTGACGACGGCCTGCAAACTAACCACTCATAGAGGAAATAGCAAAAAAAGTTACGTCGACTTATACAGGGAAGAACGAGTTGCTCAAATAAAGAGACCTGTTGCTTGTTATCATGGAGGATTGCAAAAAGAAACGACTCTTTGGGGATAGAAATATGGCTTTCTGGGGAAAGAGGTATGACTTCCTGGGGAAATGCCACGATATTCCTGCTGAGGAGATAGAGTCTTCTCGTGCAAAATAAATGCACCAAACAAAACTTGAAGTTTTCAGAAATCCAAAGTAAATAATATTGTCATGGTACCACAGATCCAAACCAGAAATAAACTGGAATGAAACAGTCAACCAAAATACATCCTTTTGAGAAATAAGCTCAAGAAGGAAAACCAAATCCATCCAAACAAGGAGCTGTACAGGAAGGATAAAGCAAAAATCTTCCACGAGGGACAACTTAGTGGGGAAATTGAAAGAATATATGCTTTTTGTTTAAGGCCAACACTCTATTGAAAAAGAGGACAACGTAATCCTGCAAGACAGGGTGATAAGTGGACAAAATATTAACAAATGTCAATGAACAATGATTTGCCAATTTTAGTTATGCATGGTGTATGTATGAATGTATGAGTGTTATCATGTACATGTTGACAAAACAAATATATAACACTGGGAATGAACAAACAAAACCAACTCGGGCATAAACAACGCTGAGCTGAACTTCATCCAAGATGAACATTCCAAAAAAGTAAATTCCAACTAAGGGAACAAAACCTACTGGCTGCTTTAGCTTTACTGGGGAGCGACATAATCTGAAAGTAAGAAAAACAAAGTGACAGAATAGTACCGATATCGGGATATAACATCCTTCTCCAGGCTTCACCAGGGAATAGCACTCAGACTTCAACAGGGGAAACAAATGTTTTCAAATGTAACGCTTCTACTAGAGATTGCAAAACTGATCTCGAATAAGGCAGATGGAAACCAAATCGTCAAAACATTCACTGGGGAATTCAGGCCCACTTTGAAGGAGGAAAAACATACAAACTTCACTAAGGGAGATAATGCTTCAATATCGAGACATCTACTGGGGACTTCATGCTGACTTTATTGGGGAGATCAACACCACATCATCGAGGGGAAACCAAGATATGTTCTTCACTGGGGAAATTGGAGATACGTGTTCTTCGAGAGTAATTATTGCACCAACTTCTTTGGGGAGAAAGGACTTCTATCAAATAAATGAGGCCTTAATTGGAGAATCTTGGATTGAGTCTTCATATCATACAAACCTATTCCAACAAAATATGCTCTGGTATAGCCTTCCTGGGGAATCAAGAAGTTAACATTATAGAAAGAGGTCAAACTCATGGGGATTTTAAATCAAACCCAACACTCGGCGGGTGAAAACCCAAAGGGTTGACAACTGTCTCAACACTTCTTAGAAAATATACTGCCCTGGTCTAGTTTCCTGGGAAATAAATACCAACAATAATGTTAATACTGTAGAAAGAGCGACATTTTGCAAATAGTTCCATCTCAGCACACCAAGGGAACACGACATTTCGTTATATGAGGGAAGACTTTGCTGGGGAATGTGGGTTGGAGGCCTCAGACCATGCAAACCCAAAATAAAAAATGAACCAAGACTTGACTGGGGACAATGGGATCACAAACCCGATACCACACCTTACGCCAATTGGTATCGTCTTTAATATACAAAAATCACGCGCATGCCAATGAAAATGACCTGAGAGAACCTTCCTGGGGAACCAAGAAGTTAACAATACAGTAAGAAGTCAAAATTATGGGGATTTTAAATCAAACTCAACACTTGGTAAGAGAAAACCCAAAAAAATTGACAATTGTCTCAACACTTCTTAGAAAATATACTGCCCTTGTATAGCTACTTGGGAAGCACATAACAACAATAATGTCATAACAGGAGAAAGCACTGCTCTACAAGAGATTCCATATCAATAAAAATGGATAAAGAACTCCATCAAATGAGCAAAGGCTTCATAGCTCTTTTTAATCTCCGTTTGATCACCACCTGGCTGGGTAAAGAATCACACTCAACTGGAGAAGTCTGCAGCAAGACTGGAAAAAATGGGATTATAAACCCAATACCATAACACAACCTGTAGGAAACCCTTTAATTGATTATTAATTGTTAGAGGAAGCCAGACACACATCTACAAAACAGATCACAAGAAACAATCCTGCTTGAGGAAGATTCTCGACTTGGGGTAGACATAATAGATATCTTGACAAAATATGGATATGCCCTTGGAAACTAATCTGGTGTCTCAAGCTTACCGTGCTGATCAGGGTAACTTTCGTAACTTGCCTTTGGCTGCATGCTTTTAGGATAACCTTTCTGATCAAATGGCTTCTAGAGATTTGTCGAATCTTGACGTAACTGCCCTAGATTGGCTGAATGTTGCATCCTCTTTGCTCCACAACTCTTCTCGGCAACATGCCTTTTGTTGATACTCAAATGTAAACTTTCATGATATCAAGTAGTTGTTTTATAAGCAGAAAATGTTTATTCCAGGAATGTAAATTCCAATGCAACAATTATGTAAGTCTTGAAGATTTTATTTGAAAAGATGTCGTAAAACCTTGTGAACTAATCACTAGCCAGGATGCAACATAGATTTTTTGTACTAAAGATAACAAAAGCAATATGATACCAATCACAATAATTTACCAAAATTAATGGGAGTCGGGAAACACTATCTCATTGGAGTATGCTTTCGAAATAAACCCTATTTCAATTAGAACTTTTAAGGGTTGTAACGTGGCCTTGTTCAGGGTTTTAGAAAAAAAGATTTAAGGCTCAAAAATATTTGGTGCCCACCCCCTTCATGATGTTCTTCGGTCTTAAGTTCAGTTAACTTGACAGGAACATTCATCTCTCAAAAGAAATTTCGAGATGGTTAAGGAATCAAACAAGGTTTTCTTTTGACATGCAGTCACTCTTTCCTGCTTCTTTTGGGTTTCTTGTCACGCGACTTTGTTCTTTGCTGAGGATTTCACATTGTAATCCTTTATCTCATTTTAGGCTTTCCAATTCTTCCTTGCCTTCTAGACAAACTCCTTTTGACTTTGAGTGTGAAGTGCAGCGGGATGCCCTGACTTTTGCCTAAGCGCCTTGTTTTTTCAAGTTCCGACTTAGCGGGGCTTTTTGTCTCTTTATTTTTCATCATAATTCTTTTTATTCATGTCATCTTTTTTTCTTTTGAACATGTCAGGTGACTTCGAGTCATTTGTGACTTGTCGGAAGAATTGTGACTACCCTATTTCTGGGTAGATGAAACATAACCATTGTTGTATCTTCATCTGCTGATCTCCTGGTATGCGAGAGATAGCCATTAAGATATTATCAATTGACACACCCTCCTAATAAGTGAAGATTAACCATTGTGGTTTTGACTTTCCTCAACCTTTCGAGGGATAACCATTGTTGTATCCTTAGATGTGAACTCTTGATGAGATCTGAATACTCAATCAGATTAACTGAACACTACCCTACCCTGGGTTAAAAAAATGATGGTTTTTTCTGAATAGAAAAAGAAACTCCTACTCCAAGGCTCAAAGGGGTTAACGAGGGTTTCACTCCCTTATAACTCTGGTGTTTGAGGATTTGAAATAATGCTTGTACATTGTTAACAGGGTTTTATCCAAAAGCATACATCCAGAAAGTTTGTGTTTTAATATCATCATCCTTCTACCAAATCTCTGCCTAGGCAAGAGAATGGGTAACAAGTTCGTATCATAAAGCAATTTAAAATTGAAAACAAATACGAGTGAAACGAATAAATTTCTTCAAGACAAACATACTCATTGTATTAAGATTAAATATTCAATTGCAAACAAGTTCTTACATGCAAACAGTGCAATGATAAACAAGAAAAATTACAAATGAGAAAGCAGTAAAAATGCTAATAAACTGATAAGGTTAATCATCCTTAAACTCCAGGGCATTCTTCAATCACGTTTATTCTTCGGCAAAGATTTGACTTGAACCTCAATACAAATATCCTTAAATGACAAGATACCACTTCGGACCAACCTCTGAACTTCAACCTTCAAAGCAAAGCAATCTTCCAAATCGTGCCCAGGAGCATCCTGATGAAAGGCACAGGAAGCGTCAGCCTTATATCCTCTTGGAAGTTTTTTCAGGAACAACTGGTCAAGCTCGGGTTTGAACCATATTCTTCTTCAACAAAGAAGGATACAACTATATGTATGTCATTGGAATTGGATCATAGCTCATTTTCCTCTGATGAGCTTGCCCTTGATTTCCTTGTTGAGGCGCCCTCTGATATGCAATAGTAGTCAGAGTCACATTGACGTCTGGAGTCACAGAAGCAACTTGTTGATTCCTATTATGAGATCCTCCTTGCCTACCACGAAGTATAGCGTAGGAGTCTTGCTCTTTCTTTTTGAAACAATTATCACCATACTTCTTAGCACCATTTGATGAGTCCCAGTCTTCATATAAATGACCTTCACGGATAGCTTCCTCTAAACGGACTCCCATGCTTACCATTTAGGTGAAATCAGTGGGAGCACTTGCAACCATCTTTTCATAGTAGAAGGAATTGAGAGTGTTCAGGAAGATCTTTGTCATATCCTTTTCTTCCATGGGAGGAATCACTTGGGAGGCTACCTCATGCTATCTCTGTGCATATTCTTTGAATGATTCCCTGTCTTTCTAAACTATGGCCCTGAGTTGATCACGGTCGGGCGCCATGTCCACGTTGTATTTGTATTGTTTGATGAATGCTTCTCCAAATTCATTGAAAGTATGGATGTTGGGGCTATCCAAACTCATATACCACTTCAGCGCAGCACTAGTCAAACTATCCTGAAAAAAGTGAATCAGCAAATGTTGATCATCAGTATGGTAGACATTCTTCTCACGTACATCACCAGATGAGCACGAGGGCAAGTGTTGCCCTTATACTTCTCAAACTCCGGGACCTTAAACTTAGCAGGTATCTTAACATTCGGGACCAAGCATAAATCATTCACATTCTGCCTAAATAGCTCTTTTCCCCTGAGGGCCTTCATCTCTCTTTGCATCTTGTCAAACTGCTCTTGAAAATCGTCCATTCTGTCATAAAGACCCAAGTCTTCACTCGGTGTAGGGAAAGGACGACACACATCATCATTAACAAACGAAACCATATTCACCGAAGGAGGTGCAGCAGGAACAACATGCACCACAGGAGGTGCTGGAGTAACAATAATCTGAACCACTGGAGTATCTTGAGGACCAAGATTGAAACCTTCAGGTGCGAAATTCTCTGGCATTCCCCATGGATAACCTTAAGGCATGTGATTCTGAACAACAACTGGGGTAGAAGATACGGGAACAGTCAGAGCTTCAGTAGTTGCCCTTGTTGGTTGAGGTTGAACACTCGGTGGAGGATTCTGAGCAGCCACTAGAGTTTCCATCAGAGTAGTCAGATTGGCCATGCCGGCCTTCAAAGCAAAAACTTCCTCGCACAGCTCGCGATTCTCCTGTTCTAAGTTGTCCATCTTCTTTCTGAAATTAGCCTGAGTGTTGTAGTGGTGAGTCAGCTTGCTGAACAAAGTAAAGAAGCTTGGTAAGACACCTGGATATGCACAATAAATGCAAGAAATATGTGCAATATGATGCATGGTATGCAATGCATATGATTATTTTTACTCTGTTATTTAATACTTCAAGGGATTTTAAGTTTATAGACATATTGCAATCATCAAAGTAATAGCGCTTTTGAAATACTGGAATTTTTTTTTTATTATAATAACTCCAAAATGGATTACAAGTTTCAATGATCCCAAGTACAAGATGAAAATAAAATCTAAAATCCTGAGAAAAAGAATTGATGGAGATTAATCTGTATGTTGGCGCTTCCCTGTGAGCCTGGCAATCTGAGACTTCAACCTCTGGTTTTCTTTCGCATGTCTGATGGCAACCTCCTTCCAATCATCTGAATCAGGAAGTAAGTGATCAGCACCTGATTGAGGCTTAGGAGAAAATAAATCCCCTTGCCTCTCCATAGACTACCGCCTGACTCTCAAGGATCTCAATCAAGTCGTCTTTCTCCTTCAAGTATGTTCTGTAATGAGATATGGTGGCAGAACCGACTGTTTATTACTGGTTTGCGTTTTGCGATTTTTGTTTGCAAAATGTCGCGGTAAGCAAGAGTCGCCATCGACTTTTATTTCATCCAATCGGAAAGGAAAAAAGTACATTAAAAATCCTTTTTCGAGATGTTTCTGAGCACGGGGGGTAGATTATAGAAAGGGAAGGTGTTAGCATCCTTTCTATCCATGGTTTTCCATGGGCTCTTAAGTACTTGCTCATCTTTTAAAAATTGCTTGTATATGTGCTTTGTTTTGAAACAGTTTGACTTCGTGATAACCCTTCTATCAGCCCTCAAAGGTGTGACGAAGTTGTTTTGAAAATTTGTTTGAAAAGTGTAAGTGTGAAATTTTTTATCTGAGCAAGTACCTACTAGCATCTACCTACTCGAAAAAAGATTATTTCTATTCTCGTTTCCTTTAGACAACGCTATCCTACTATTTGAGAAATAGGTAGCACCGCCGTTGGATTTTGTAAGGGTCAATTCGAAAGGGACATACGATCACTAAAGCAATATTAGGTCACCTTAGTAATAACCCTAGAGTCTTAAGATCATATTCGAGGCAATATTTCCAAGGCAACATTTCTGAGGCAAAATTTTCGATGCAACATTTCTGAGGCAACATTCGAATGGGACGTTTGATCTTTTTTAGACAGGAGGGCAACCACTAAGACACCCTATGCTTAATGATCGTTTACCGAAGGCAACCGAAGTGAGGGTATACCCTAAGAGTGATATGTGCGAGTGATTTGTTTCAGTTATTTGTCTTTGCACATTAGCGTTTTCTAATTGTATTAAATTATCATGCAATCTTGTCATACAATCCTATTAGCATACATCTAAATAGTCAAATATTTGTGGAATTAAGATGCGAGAAAGTAAATCTACGCTATTACAAGGCTTCAGGGAGGGGATTAATTACATGGCCAAAACCCGGAAAAAGCGACAAATAAAAAGCCCTAGATTAAACTATTACAAACCATGAACATTTACAGAAATATTGGTAAGAAGAATAATACGCGCGTGATGAACCGAAGGAGGAGCAACTAGGATTTTGACCCTTACCTAAACCTAATTGCGATTAGTTAAAAAAATGTTTTTTTGTTTTGTTTTCAGAAAATAATGGAATCGCTAATATTAAAGGAAAATCCTAAGTCTAATTAATTTTAAACTAAGAAAAATAAATTAATTCCTCTAAAAGCCTATTTTTGTATTTTTATTTTATTTGAGAAAGAAAGAAAAATTAAATCAAGAATTAACCTAATTTTCTAATTAAATTATAGTTATGAATAAAATTAAAGTTGCCATAAATTAATTAAACTAATTAATTAGAAAAAAACATTTATTAATAAAATAAGTCCTTATTTTGTGATTTTTGGCTGGTTAATTTTAGAAAATAATTTTGGTGTTGAAAAATAAAAGAAAAGAATAATTAAAGAACATTAATGGAAATAATAGGGTGGGCCTGCTGTTAGCAGATCTGGTTCTGGCTGATGGGTCCAGAATATGGTGATCCTCAGAAGATGGGGGGCGCCGGATATGATCCTGGCTGGTGGATCAGAAGATGTTGCTCTCTAGAAGATGAGGCGCTGGATCTGATTCTGGCTAATGGATCCAGAAGATGATGCACCAGATCTGATTCTGGCTAATGGATCAGAAGGTGATGTGCTGGATTTGGTCTTGGCTAGTGGATCAGAAGGTATTGCATCGGATCTGGTCCAGGCTAGTGGATCAGAAGGTGATGTGCTGGATCTGGTCCTGGCTAGTGGATCAGAAGGTGATGCATTGGATCTGGTCCTGGCTAGTGGATTAGAAGGTGATGCGCTTCAGAAGATGCATGCGCTGGATCTGATGAAAACACGGGGAAAAATACCAAAAGCTCACCCCTGGGATCGAACCCAGAACAATGAGCTTCTGACTTCCTTCTTCTGACCAACTACGCTGGATGTCAACTTGTTAATATAATAAAAACAAATAATATATCAGAACAATTGGTTTCTTGCAAGAACAACGCGCCAAAATTTGAATCAACCAATCAGGTTATGACACGCTGTTGTCTTCTTCCCTAGAACCGTCGTTTTAGGTTCTGAACCTTTACCTACAGACGCAGGCCTGTTGCTGCAACCTGTGTCATTCAAAAATCAAACATATGCAATATAAATTCAGTTGGGGACCATGGATCGGTTGGGTTTGAAATTCTGATCATCGTGGTACCCATTATACTGTCTAATTTCGCTTGCAAACAAAAGCCCCAAATTGGAGCACGAAACCCTAACAATGGCAAAAGCTTATTCCTGCATTGTAACTCAAATCAAACTATCCAGAAACATTGCAAACATGATGATGAATACAAATATGCAAGTTAAACGTGCTGAACATGCAAGGATGACAGTAATCAAATTTGAATAATTGTGCAAACCGTGTGAATGATTGGAGGAGGTTCTGGATATTCTGACGCCGACAAACGATTGGGAATGCTTCCAGAAATGCCCAAGTATTGATTTCTGGCCTTGAATTGCTCTCCAAGGTCCTCTATTCCAGAATTTGGATCTCATGTTCTTTGCCAAATATTCTGAGTTTTCTTCTCTTTTATGCACGACTGTTCCCCCCTCTATGCTTTTGTCTCCTTCCATATATGTAATACAAGCTATTAGGTCAACAAAAACGAACTCAATCTTGCTCTTCATGGACATTTGATTTAATCTTTTAATGCATATTATTCCTTTCCAATTTTACTCAATCCAACCTTTTTCCAACCAAACTGACTTTGCACGAGTTGATCTTCAATTGACAGCTTATGAGATCTTTTTTCAATGCAAAAATCATCCCTAAAATACAATATATGATTTATTAGGATTTATTTGATTTTATATGAATTTTAAATGAATAAAAATCAAAATAAATTAAATAAATGAATAAATAAAATATGGAGGGTCCCATAGGTCGTGGACTATGTTAGGAATGAGATGCAAGCCTAAAAAGTTGGGCCCATTTAGCAAAAGATGCAAATTTGAGCATATTTGAATTTTGGAAATTTTGCAAAAAAGGTCAACTTGGCCAATGCATAACTCTCTCAATTTTGATCCTAGAGAGGTGTTCTTAGACTTTTTAGAAATCTTAGGATGTCCTCTAAGCAACCCGTTTGGTCTCATCTCAATTGAATATTACATATTCATGTATGAAGCTTTGACCCAAAAGGTGTTTTTGTTGACTTTTCAAAAGGACCTATAATGTCAAAATTCATATCTTTTTGTAAGTGCATATTCTGAACTTGGGAGCTGAAGATGAATTGTAGGGAATTGAGTTTTGTGATACGGTGGCAGAACCGATTGTTTATTACTGGTTTGCGTTTTGTGTTTTTTGTTTGCAAAATGTCGTGGTAAGCAAGAGTCGCCACCGACTTTTATTTCATCCAATCGGAAAGGAAAAAAGTACAGAAACAAAATCCTTTTTCAAGATGTTTCTGAGCACGGGGGTAGATTATAGAAAGGGAAGGTGTTAGAACCTTTTCTATCCATGGTTTTCCATGGGCTCTTAGGTACTTGCTCATCTTTTAAAAATTGTTTGTATATGTGCTTTGTTTTGAAACAGTTTGACTTTGTGATAACCCTTGTATCAGTAGTCAAAGTTGTGACGAAGTTGTTTTGAAAATTTGTTTGAAAAGTGTAAGTGTGAAAAGTTTTGATTTCAGCAAGTACCTACTAGCATCTACCTACTTAAAAAAAGATTGTTTCTATTCTCGTTTCCTTTAGACAACGCTATCCTACTATTTGAGAAATAGGTAGCACCGTCATTGGAGTTTGTAAGGGTCAATTCGAAAGGGACATACGATCACTAAAGCAATATTAGGACACCTTCATAATAACCCTAGAGTCTTAAGATCATATTCGAGGCAACATTTTCGAGGCAACATTCGAATGAGACGTTTGATCTTTTTTGGACAGAAGGGCAACCACTAAGACACCCTAAGCTTAATAATTGTTTACCGAATGCAACCGAAGTGAGGGTATACTCTAAGAGTGATATGTGCGAGTGATTTTTTTTAGTTATTTGTCTTTGCACTTTAGGGTTTTCTAACTGTATTAAATTATCATGCAATCTTGTCATACAATCCTATTAGCATACATCTAAACAGTTAAATATTTGTGGAATTACGATGCGAGAAAGTAAATCTACGCTATTACAAGGCTTCCGGGAGGGGATTAATTACATGGCCAAAACCCAGAAAAAGCGAGAAATAAAAAGCCCTAGATTAAACTATTACAAACCATGAACATTTACAAAAATAATGGTAAGAATAATAATACGCGCGCGATGAGCCAAACGCAGAGCAACTAGGGTTTTGACCCTTGCCTATACATAATTGCGATTAGTTAAAAAATGTTTTTTTGTTTTGTTTTGAGAAAATAATGGAATCGCTTATATTGAGTTTTGAGAAAATAATGGAATCGCTAAGAAAAATAAATTAATTCCTCTAAAAGCCTATTTTTGTATTTTCATTTTATTTGAGAAAGAAAGAAAAATTAAATCAAGAATTAACCTAATCTTCTAATTGAATTTTAATTATGAATGAAATTAAAGTTGCCCCAAATTAATTAAACTAATTAATTATAAAAAAACATTTATTAAGAAAATAAGTCCTTTTTTTGTGATTTTTGGCTGGTTAATTTTAGAAAATAATTTTGGTGTGGAAAAATAAAATAAAAGAATAATTAAAGAAAAGAAATTAAAAAAGAATAATGGAAATAACCGAGTGGGCCTGCTGTCAGCAGATCTGGTTCTAGCTGATGGGTCCAGAAGATGGTGACCCTCAGAAGATGGGAGTGCACCGAATCTGATCCTGGCTGGTGGATCAGAAGATGCTGCTCTCCAGAAGATGAGGCGTTGGATCTGATTCTGGCTAATGGATCCAGAAGATGATGCACCGGATCTGATTCTGGCTAATGGATCAGAAGGTGATGCGCTGGATCTGGTCCTGGCTAGAGGATTAGAAGGTGATTCGCTGGAACTGGTCCTGGCAAGTGGATCAGAAGGTGATGCGCTGGATCTGGTCCTGGATAGTGGATCAGAAGGTGATGCGCTGGATCTGGTCCTGGCTAGTGGATCAGAAGGTGATGCACTTCAAAAGATGCATGCGCTGGATCAGATGAAAACACAGGGGAAAATACCAAAAGCTCGCGCCTGGGATCGAACCCAAAACAATGAGCTTCTGAATTCCTTCTTCTGACCAACTACGCTAGATGTCAACTTTTTAATAT
This sequence comes from Vicia faba, assembly GCA_948472305.1. Classification (NCBI taxonomy): domain Eukaryota; kingdom Viridiplantae; phylum Streptophyta; class Magnoliopsida; order Fabales; family Fabaceae; genus Vicia; species Vicia faba. The sequence goes on from OX451738.1 coordinate 167,526,637, forward strand.
AATAAAAACAAATAATATATCAGAACAATAGGTTTCTGGCCAGAAAAACGCGCCAGAATTTGAATCAGCCAATCAGGTTGTGTCACACTGTTGTCTCCTTCCCTGGAACCGCCGTTTTAGGTTCTAAACCTTTACCTACAGACGCAGGCCTGTTGTTGTAACCTGTGTCATTCAAAAATCAAGCATATGCAATATAAATTAAGTTGGGGACCATGGATCGGCTGGCTTTGAAATTCTGATCATCATGGTACCCATTATCCTGTCTAATTTCACTTGCAAACCAAAGCCCCAAATTGGAGCCCGAAACCCTAACAATGGAAAAAGCTTATTCCTGCACTGTAACTCAAATCAAACTATCCAGAAACATTGCAAACATGATGATGAATACAAATACGCAAGTTAAACGTGCTGAACATGCAAGAATTACAGTAATCAAATTTGAATAATTGTGCAAACCGTGTGAATGATTGGAGGAGGTTCTGGATGTTCCGACGCTGACAAACTATTGGGAATGCTTCCTGAAACGCCCAGGAATTGATTTCTGGCCTTGAATTGCTCTCCAAGGTCCTCTATTCCGGAATTTGGATCTCACGTTCTTTGCCAAAAAATCTGAGTTTTCTTCTCTTTTCTGCCTGACTGTTCCCCCCTCTATGCTTTTGTCTCCTTCTGTATATGTAATACAAGCTATTAGGTCAACAAAAACGACCTCAATCTTGCTCATCATGGAGATTTGATTTGATCTTTCAATTCATACGATTCCTTTCCAGTTTTGCTCAAATCCAATCTTTTTCCAACCAAACTGACTTTGCACGAGTTGATCTTCAATTGACAGCATATGAGATCTTTTTTCAATGCAAAAATCATCCCTAAAATACAATATATGATTTATTAGGATTTATCTGATTTTATTTGAATTTTAAATGAATAAAAATCAAAGTAAATTAAATAAATGAATAAATAAAACATGGAGGGTCCCATAGGTCGTGGACTATGTGAGGAATGACATGCAAGCCTAAAAAGTTGGGCCCATTTAGCAAAAGATGCAAATTTGAGCATATTTGACTTTTGGCAATTTTGCATAAAGGTCAACTTGGCCAATGCATAACTCTCTTAATTTGACCCTAGAGAGGTGTTCTTTTACTTTTTAGAAAGCTTAGGATGTCCTCTAAGCAACCCTTTTGGTCTCATCTCAATTGAGTCTTCCATGTTCATGTATGAAGCTTTGACCCAAAAGGTGTTTTTGTTGACTTTTCAAAAGGACCTATAATGTCAAAATTCATATCTTTTTGAAAGTGCATATTCTGAACTTGGGAGATGAAGATGAATTGTAGGGAATTAAGTTCTGTGATACGGTGGCAGAACTGACTGTTTATTACTGGTTTGCGTTTAGCATTTTTTGTTCGCAAAATGTCGCGGTAAGCAAGAGTCGCCACCGACTTTTATTTCATCCAATCGGAAAGGAAAAAAGTACAGAAAAAATCCTTTTTCGAGATGTTTCTGAGCACAGGGGTAGATTATAAAAAGGGAAGGTGTTACCACCCTTTCTATCCATGGTTTTCCATGGGCTCTTAGGTACTTGCTCATCTTTTAAAAATTGCTTGTATATGTGCTTTATTTTGAAACAATTTGACTTTGTGATAACCCTTGTATCAGTCCTCAAAGGTGTGACGAAGTTGTTTTGAAAATTTGTTTGAAAAGTGTAAGTGTGAAAAAATTTTATTTGAGCAAGTACCTACTAGCATCTACCTACTTGAAAAAATATTGTTTCTATTCTCGTTTCTTTTAGACAGCGCTATCCTACTATTTGAGAAATAGGTAGCACCGCCGTTGGAGTTTGTAAGGGTCAATTTGAAAGGGACATACGATCACTAAATCAATATTAGGACACCTTAGTAATAACCCTAGAGTCTTAAGATCATATTCAAGGCAACATTTCTGAGGCAACATTTTTGAGGCAACATTCGAATAGGACGTTTGATCTTTTTTAGACAGGAGAGCAACCACTAAGACACCCTATGCTTAATGATCGTTTACCGAAGGAAACCAAAGTAAGGGTATACCCTAAGAGTGATATGTGCGAGTGATTTGTTTCAGTTATTTGTCTTTGCACATTAGGATTTTCTAACTGTATTAAATTGTCATGCAATCTTGTCATACAATCCTATTAGCATACATCTAAACAATCAAATATTTGCGGAATTAAGATCCGAGAAAGTAAATCTACGCTATTACAAGGCTTCGGGGAGGGGATTAATTACATGGCCAAAACCCAGAAAAAGCGACAAATAAAAAGCCCTAGTTTAAACTATTACAAACCATGAACATTTACAGAAATATTGGTAAGAATAATAATGAGCGCGATGAACCGAAGGCGGAGCAACTAGGGTTTTGACCCTTGCCTAACCCTAATTGCGATTAGTTAAAAAATATTTTTTTTATTTTTGTTTTGAGAAAATAATGGAATCGCTAATATTAAAGGAAAATCCTAAGTCTAATTAATTTTAAACTAAGAAAAATAAATTAATTCCTCTAAAAGCCTATTTTTGTATTTTTATTTTATTTGAGGAAGAAAAATTAAATCAAGAATTAACCTAATCTTCTAATTGAATTTTAATTATAAATGAAATTAAAGTTTCCCTAAATTAATTAAACTAATTAATTAGAAAAAAACATTTATTAAGAAAATAAGTCTCTTTTTTTATTTTTGGCTGGTTAATTTTAGAAAATAATTTTGGTGTTGAAAATAAAAGAAAAGAATAATTAAAGAAATTAAAGAACAATAATGGAAATAACTGAGTGGGCCTGCTGTCAGCAGATCTGGTTCTGGCTGATGGGTCCAGAAGATGGTGACCCTCAGAAGATGGGGGGCGCCGGATCTGATCTTGGCTGGTGGATCAGAAGATGTTGCTCTCTAGAAGATGAGGCGCTGGATCTGATGATGGCTAATGGATCCAGAAGATGATGCACCTGATCTGATTTTGGCTAATGGATCAGAAGGTGATGCACTGGATCTGGTCCTGGCTAGTGGTTCAGAAGGTGATGCGCTGGATCTGTTCCTGGCTAGTGGATCAGAAGGTGATGCGCTTGATCTGGTCCTGGCTAGTGGATCATAAGGTGATGCGCTGGATCTTGTCCTGGCTAGTGGATCAAAAGGTGATGCACTTTAGAAGATGCATGCGCTGGATCTGATGAAAACACAGGGGAAAATACCAAAAGCTCGCGCCTGGGATCGAACCCAGAACAATGAGCTTCTGAATTCCTTCTTCTGACCAATTGCGCTGGATGTCAACTTGTTAATATAATAAAAACAAATAATATATCAGAACAATAGGTTTCTGACCAGAACAATGCGCCAGAATTTGAATCAGCCAATCAGGTTGTGACACGCTGTTGTCTTCTTCCTTGGAACAATCGTTTTAGGTTCTGAAACTTTACCTACAGACGCAGGCCTGTTGCTGCAAGCTGTGTCATTCAAAAATGAAGCATATGCAATATAAATTCAGTTGGGGACCATGGATCGGCTGGGTTTGAAATTCTGACCATCATGGTACCCATTATCCTGTCTAATTTCGCTTGCAAACCAAAGCCCCAAATTGGATCACGAAACCCTAACAATGGCAAAAGCGTATTCATGCACTATAACTCAAATCAAACTATCCAGAAACATTGCAAACATGATAAAGAATACAAATACGCAAGTTAAACATACTGAACATGCAAGGATTACAGTAATCAAATTTGAATAATTGTGTAAACCGTGTGAATGATTGGAGGCGGTTCTAGATGTTCCGACACCGACAAACTATTGGGAATGCTTCCTGAAACACCCAGGAATTAATTTCTGGCCTTGAATTGCTCTCCAAGGTCCTCTATTCCAGAATTTGGATCTCACGTTCTTTGCCAAAAATTCTGAGTTTTCTTCTCTTTTCTGCCTAACTGTTCCCCCCTCTATGCTTTTGTCTCCTTCTGTATATTTAATACAAGCTATTAGGTTAACAAAAACGACCTCAATCTTGCTCATCATGGAGATTTGATTTGATCTTTCAATGCATATGATTCCTTTCCAATTTTGCTCAAATCCAATCTTTTTCCAACCAAACTGACTTTGCACAAGTTGATCTTCAATTGACAGCATATGAGATCTTTTTTCAATGCAAAAATCATCCCTAAAATACAATATATGATTTATTAGGATTTATTTGATTTTATTTGAATTTTAAATGAATAAAAATCAAAATAAATTAAATAAATGAATAAATAAAACATGGTGGGTCCCATAGGTCGTGGACTATGTTAGGAATGAGATGCAAGCCTAAAACGTTGGGCCCATTTAGCAAAAGATGCAAATTTGAGCATATTTGACTTTTGGAAATTTTGAAGAAAGGTCAACTTGGCCAATGCATAACTCTCTCAATTTGACCCTAGAGAGGTGTTCTTGTAATTTTTAGAAAGCTTAGGATGTCCTCTAAGCAACCCTTTTGGTCTCATCTCAATTGAGTCTTACATATTCATGTATGAAGCTTTGATCCAAAAGGTGTTTTTGTTGACTTTTCAAAAGCACCTATAATGTCAAAATTCATATCTTTTTGTAAGTGCATTTTCTGAACTTGGGAGCTGAAGATGAATTCTAGGGAATTGAGTTTTGTGATACGGTGGCAGAACCGATTGTTTATTACTGGTTTGCGTTTTGTGTTTTTTGTTCGCAAAATGTCGCGGTAAGCAAGAGTCGCCACCGACTTTTATTTCATCCAATCGGAAAGGAAAAAAGTACAGAAAAAAAATCCTTTTTTGAGATGTTTCAGAGCACGGGGTTAGATTATAGAAAGGGAAGGTGTTAGAACCCTTTCTATCCATGGTTTTCCATGGGCTCTTAGGTACTTGCTCATCTTTTAAAATTTGTTTGTATATGTGCTTTGTTTTGAAACAGTTTGACTTTGTGATAACCCTTGTATCAGTAGTCAAAGTTGTGACAAAGTTGTTTTGAAAATTTGTTTGAAAAGTGTAAGTGTGAAAAGTTTTGATTTGAGCAAGTACCTACTAGCATCTACCTACTCAAAAAAAGATTGTTTCTATTCTCGTTTCCTTTAGACAACGCTATCCTACTATTTGAGAAATAGGTAGCACCGTCATTGGAGTTTGTAAGGGTCAATTTGAAAGGGACATACGGTCACTAAAGCAATATTAGGACACCTTAGTAATAACCCTAGAGTCTTAAGATCATATTCGACGCAACATTTCCGAGGCAACATTTCCGATGCAACATTCGAATGGGACGTTTAACCTTTTTTGGACAGAAGGGCAACCACTAAGACACCCTAAGCTTAATAATCGTTTACCGAATGCAACCGAAGTGAGGGTATACCCTAAGAGTGATATGTGCGAGTGATTTTTTTTAGATATTTGTCTTTGCACATTAGGGTTTTCTAACTATATTAAATTATCATGCAATCTTGTCATACAATCCTATTAGCATACATCTAAACAGTCAAATATTTGTGGAATTACGATGCGAGAAAGTAAATCTACGCTATTACAAGGCTTCGGGGAGGGGATTAATTACATGGCCAAAACCCGGAAAAAGCGAGAAATAAAAAGCCCTAGATTAAACTATTACAAACCATGAACATTTACAAAAATAATGGTAAGAATAATAATACGCGCGCGATGAGCCAAAGGCGGAGCAACTAGGGTTTTGACCCTTGCCTAAACCTAATTGCGATTAGTTAAAAAAATGTTTTTTTGTTTTGTTTTGAGAAAATAATGGAATCACTAATATTGAGTTTTAAGAAAATAATGGAATCGCTAAGAAAAATAAATTAATTCCTCTAAAAGCCTATTTTTGTATTTTTATTTTATTTGAGAAAGAAAGAAAAATTAAATCAAGAATTAACCTAATCTTCTAATTGAATTTTAATTATAAATGAAATTAAAGTTACCCTAAATTAATTAAACTAATTAATTAGAAAAAAACATTTATTAAGAAAATAAGTCTCTTTTTTTATTTTTGGCTTGTTAATTTTAGAAAATAATTTTGGTGTTGAAAATAAAAGAAAAGAATAATTAAAGAAATTAAAGAACAATAATGGAAATAACTGAGTGGGCCTGCTGTCAACAGATCTGGTTCTGGCTGATGGGTCTAGAAGATGGTGACCCTCACAAGATGGGGGGCGCCGGATATGATCCTGGCTGGTGGATCAGAAGATGATGCTCTCCAGAAGATGAGGCGCTGGATCTGATGATGGCTAATGGATCCAGAAGATGATGCACCTGATCTGATTCTGGCTAATGGATCATAAGGTGATGCGCTGGATCTGGTCCTGGCTAGTGGTTCAGAAGGTGATGCGCTGGATATGTTCATGGCTAGTGGATCAGAAGGTGATGCGTTTGATCTGGTCCTGGCTAGTGGATCAGAAGGTGATGCGCTGGATCTGGTCCTGGCTAGTGGATCAAAAGGTGATGCACTTTAGAAGATGCATGCGCTGGATCTGATGAAAACACATGGGAAAATACCGAAAGCTCGCGCCTGGGATCGAACCCAGAACAATGAGCTTCTGAATTCCTTCTTCTGACCAACTGCGCTGGATGTCAACTTGTTAATATAATAAAAACAAATAATATATCAGAATAATAGGTTTCTGGCCAGAACAACGCGCCAGAATTTGAATCAGCCAATCAGGTTGTGACACGCTGTTGTCTTCTTCCCTGGAACAATCGTTTTAGGTTCTGAACCTTTACCTACAGACGCAGGCCTGTTGCTGCAACCCGTGTCATTCAAAAATCAAGCATATGCAATATAAATTCAGTTGGTGACCATGGATCGGTTGGGTTTGAAATTCTGACCATCATGGTACCCATTATCCTGTCTAATTTCGCTTGCAAACCAAAGCCCCAAATTGGAGCACGAAACCCTAACAATGGCAAAAGCTTATTCATGCACTATAACTCAAATCAAACTATCCAGAAACATTGCAAACATGATGATGAATACAAATACACAAGTTAAACGTGATGAACAAGCAAGGATTACAGTAATCAAATTTGAATAATTGTGCAAACCGTGTGAATGATTGGAGGAGGTTCTAGAAGTTCCGACGCCGACAAACTATTGGGAATGCTTCCTGAAACGCCCAGGAATAGATTTCTGGCCTTGAATTGCTCTCCAAGGTCCTCTATTCCAGAATTTGGATCTCACATTCTTTGCCAAAAATTTTGAGTTTTCTTCTCTTCTCTGCCTCACTGTTCACCCCTCTATGCTTTTGTCTCCTTCTGTATATTTAATACAAGCTATTAGGTCAACAAAAACGACCTCAATCTTGCTCATCATGGAGATTTGATTTGATCTTTCAATGCATATGATTCCTTTCCAATTTAGCTCAAATCCAATCTTTTTCCAACCAAACTGACTTTGCACGAGTTGATCTTCAATTGACAGCATATGAGATCTTTTTTCAATGCAAAAATCATCCCTAAAATATAATATATGATTTATTAGGATTTATCTGATTTTATTTGAATTTTAAATGAATAAAAATCAAAATAAATTAAATAAATGAATAAATAAAACATGGTGGGTCCCATAGGTCGTGGACTATGTTAGGAATGACATGCAAGCCTAAAAATTTGGGCCTATTTAGCAAAAGATGCAAATTTGAGCATATTTGACTTTTGGAAATTTTGCAGAAAGGTCAACTTGGCCAATGCATAACTCTCGCAATTTGACCTTAGAGAGGTGTTCTTGTACTTTTTAGAAAGCTTAGAATGTCCTCTAAGCAACCCTTTTGGTCTCATCTCAATTGAGTCTTCCATGTTCATGTATGAAGCTTTGACCCAAAAGGTATTTTTGTTGACTTTTCAAAAGGACCTATAATGTCAAAATTCATATCTTTTTGAAAGTGCATATTCTGAACTTGGGAGCTTAAGATGAATTGTAGGGAATTGAGTTATGTGATACGGTGGTAGAACCGACTGTTTATTATTGGTTTGTGTTTGCATTTTTTGTTCGCAAAATGTCGCGGTAAGCAAGAGTCGCCACTGACTTTTATTTCATCCAATCGGAAAGGAAAAAAGTACAGAAAAAAATCCTTTTTTGAGATGTTTCTGAGCACGGGGGTAGATTATAGAAAGGGATAGTTTTAGCGCCCTTTCTATGCATGGTTTTCCATGGGCTCTTAGGTACTTGCTCATCTTTTAAAAATTGCTTGTATATGTGCTTTGTTTTGAAACAGTTTGACTTCGTGATAACCCTTGTATCAGTCCTCAAAGGTGTGACGGAGTTGTTTTGAAAATTTGTTTGAAAAGTGTAAGTGTGGAAAATTTTTATTTGAGCAAGTACCTACTAGCATCTACATACTTGTAAAAAGATTGTTTCTATTCTCGTTTCCTTTAGACAGTGCTATCCTACTATTTGAGAAATAGGTAGCACCGTCGTTGGAGTTTGTAAGGATCAATTTGAAAGGGACATACAATCACTAAAGCAATATTAGGACAACTTAGTAATAACCCTGGGGTCTTAAGATCATATTCGAGGCAACATTCGAATGGGACGTTTGATCTTTTTTAGACAGGAGGGCAACCACTAAGACACCCTATGCTTAATGATCGTTTACCGAAGGAAACCAAAGTGAGGGTATACCCTAAGAGTGATATGTGCGAGTGATTTGTTTCAGTTATTTGTCTTTGCACATTAGGATTTTCTAACTGTATTAAATTGTCATGCAATCTTGTCATACAATCCTATTAGCATACATCTAAACAATCAAATATTTGCGGAATTAAAATGCGAGAAAGTAAATCTACGCTATTACAAGGCTTCGGGGAGGGGATTAATTACATGGCCAAAACCTAGAAAAAACGACAAATAAAAAGCCCTAGTTTAAACTATTACAAACCATAAACATTTACAGAAATGTTGGTAAGAATAATAATGAGAGCGATGAACCGAAGGCGGAGCAACTAGGGTTTTCACCCTTGCCTAAACCTAATTGCGATTAGTTAAAAAAAATTTGTTTTGTTTTAAGAAAATAATGGAATCGCTAATATTAAAGGAAAATCCTAAGTCTAATTAATTTTAAACTAAGAAAAATAAATTAATTCCTCTAAAAGCCTATTTTTGTATTTTTATTTTATTTGAGAAAGAAAAATTAAATCAAGAATTAACCTAATCTTCTAATTGAATTTTAATTATGAATGAAATTAAAGTTGCCCTAAATTAATTAAACTAATTAATGAGAAAAAACCATTTATTAAGAAAATAAGTCCTTGTTTTTTGGCTGGTTAATTTTAGAAAATAATTTTGGTGTTGAAAAATAAAAGAAAAGAATAATTAAAGAAATTAAACAACAATAATGGAAATAACCGAGTGGGCCTGCTGTCAGCAGATTTGGTTCTGGCTGATGGGTCCAGAAGATGGTGACCCTCAGAAGATGGGGGGCGCCAGATCTGATCCTGGCTGGTAGATCAGAAGATGCTGCTCTCCAAAAGATGAGGCGCTGGATCTGATTCTGGCTAATGGATCCAGAAGATGATGCACCTGATCTGATTCTGGCTAATGGATCAGAAGGTGATGCGCTGGATCTGGTCCTGGCTAGTGGATCAGAAGGTGATGCAACGGATCTGGTCCTGGCTAGTGGATCAGAAGATGATGCGTTTGATCTGGTCCTGGCAAGTGGATCAGAAGGTGATGCGCTGGATCTGGTCCTGGCTAGTGGATCAAAAGGTGATGCGCTTCAGATGATGCTTGCGCTGGATCTGATGAAAAAACATGGGAAAATCCCAAAAGCTCACAATTGGGATCGAACCCAGAACAATGAGCTTCTGACTTCCTTCTTCTGACCAACTGCGCTGGATGTCAACTTGTTAATATAATAAAAACAAATAATATATCAGAACAATAGATTTCTGGCCAGAACAACGCGCCAGAATTTGAATCAGCCAATCAGGTTGTGACACGTTGTTGTCTTCTTCCCTGGAACTGTCGTTTTAGGTTCTAAACCGTTACCCACAGACGCAGGCATGTTGCTGCAACCTGTGTCATTCAAAAATCAAGCATATGCAATATAAATTCAGTTGGGGACCATGGATCGGTTGGGTATGAAATTATGATCATCATGGTACCCATTATCCTATCTAATTTCGCTTGCAAACCAAAGCCCCAAATTGGAGCACGAAACCCTAACAATGGAAAAAGCTTATTCCTGCACTGTAACTCAAATCAAACTGTCTAGAAACATTGCAAACGTGATGATGAATACAAATACGCAAGTTAAACGTGATGAACTTGCAAGGATTACAATAATCAAATTTGAATAATTGTGCAAACCGTGTGAATGATTGGAGGAGGTTCTGGATGTTCCGACGTTGGAAAACGATTGGGAATGCTTCCTGAAACGCCCAGGAATTGATTTCTGGCCTTGAATTGCTCTCCAAGGTCCTCTATTCTAGAATTTGGATCTCACGTTGTTTGCCGAAAATTCTGAGTGTTCTTCTCTTTTCTGCACGACTGTTCCCCCCTCTATGCTTTTGTCTCCTTCTGTATATGTAATACATGCTATTAGGTCAACAAAAACGACCTCAATCTTGCTCATATTGGAGATTTGATTTGATCTTTCAATGCATATGATTCCTTTCCAATTTTGCTCAAAACCAATCTTTTTCTAACCAAACTGACTTTGCACGAGTTGATCTTCAATTGACAGCATATGAGATCTTTTTTCAATGCAAAAATCATCCCTAAAATACAATATATGATTTATTAGGATTTATTTGATTTTATTTGAATTTTAAATGAATAAAAATCAAAATAAATTAAATAAATGAATAAATAAAACATGGAGGGTCCCATAGGTCGTGCACTATGTTAGGAATGACATGCAAGCCTAAAAAGTGTGGCCCATTTAGCAAAAGATGCATATTTGAGCATATTTAACTTTTGGCAATTTTGCAGAAAGGTCAACTTGGCCAATGAATAACTCTCTTAATTTGACCCTAGAGAGGTGTTCTATCACTTTTTAGAAAGCTTAGGATGTCCTCTAAGCAACTCTTTTGGTCTCATATCAATTGAGTCTTCCATGTTCATGTATGAAGCTTTGACCTAAAAGGTGTTTTTGTTGACTTTTCAAAAGGACCTATAATGTCAAAATTCATATCTTTTTGAAAGTGCATATTCTGAACTTGGGAGCTGAAGATGAATTGTAGGGAATTGAGTTCTGTGATACGGTGGCAGAACCGACTATTTATTACTAGTTTGCATTTTATGTTTTTTGTTCGCAAAATGTTGTGGTAAGCAAGAGTCACCACCGACTTTTATTTCATCCAATCGGAAAGGAAAAAAGTATAGAAAAAAATCCTTTTTCGAGATGTTTCTGAGCACGGGGGGTAGATTATAGAAATGGAAGGTGTTCGAACCCTTTCTATCCATGGTTTTCCATGGGCTCTTAGGTACTTGCTCATCTTTTAAAAATTGCTTGTATATGTGCTTTATTTTGAAATAGTTTGACTTCGTGATAACCCTTGTATCAGTCCTCAAAGGTGTGACGAAGTTGTTTTGAAAATTTGTTTGAAAAGTGTAAGTGTGGAAATTTTTTATTTGAGCAAGTACCTACTAGCATCTACCTACTTGAAAAAAGATTGTTTTTATTCTCGTTTCCTTTAGACAGCGCTATTCTACTATTTGAGAAATAGGTAGCACCGTCGTTGGAGTTTGTAAGGGTCAATTTGAAAGGGACATACGATCACTAAAGCAATATTAGGACACCTTAGTAATAACCCTAGAGTCTTAAGATCATATTTGAGGCAACATTTCCGAGGCAACATTTCCTAGGCAACGTTCGAATGGGACGTTTGATCTTTTTTAGACAGGAGGGAAACCACTAAGACACCATATGCTTAATGATCGTTTACCGAAAGAAACCGAAGTGAGGGTATACCCTAAGAGTGATATGTGCGAGTGATTTGTTTCAGTTATTTGTCTTTGCACATTCAGATTTTCTAACTGTATTAAATTGTCATGCAATCTTGTCATTCAATCGTATTAGCATACATCTAAACAATCAAATATTTGCTGAATTAAGATGCGAGAAAGTAAATCTACGCTATTACAAGGATTCTGGGAGGGGATTAATTACTTGGCCATAACCCGGAAAAAGCGACAAATAAAAAGCCCTAGTTTAAACTATTACAAACCATGAACATTTACAGAAATATTGGTAAGAATAATAATGAGCGCGATGAACCGAAGGCGGAGCAACTAGGGTTTTGACCCTTGCCTAAACTTAATTGCGATTAGTTAAAAAAAAATTTTTTGTTTTGTTTTGAGAAAATAATGGAATCGCAAATATTAAAGGAAAATCATAAGTCTAATTAATTTTAAACTAAGAAAAATTAATTAATTCCTCTAAAAGCCTATTTTTGTATTTTTATTTTATTTGAGGAAGAAAAAATTAAATCAAGAATTAACCTAATCTTCTAATTGAATTTTAATTATGAATGAAATTAAAGTTGCCTTAAATTAGTTAAACTATTTAATTAGAAAAAAACATTTATTAAGAATATAAGTCCTTTTTTTTATTTTTGGCTGGTTAATTTTAGAAAATAATTTTGGTGTTGAAAAATAAAAGAAAAGAATAATTAAAGAACAATAATGGAAATTACCGAGTGGGCCTGCTGTCAGCAGATCTGGTTCTGGCTGATGGGTCTAGAAGATGGTGACCCTCAGAAGATGGGGGGGCGCCAGATCTGATCCTGGTTGGTGGATCAGAAGATGAGGCGCTGGATCTGATTCTGGCTAATGGATCCAGAAGATGATGCACCTGATCTGATTCTGGCTAATGGATCAGAAGGTGATGCGCTGGATCTGGTCCTGGCTAGTGGATCAGAAGGTGATGCGCTGGATCTGGTCCTGGCTAGTGGATCAGAAGGTGATGCGTTTGATCTGGTCCTGGCTAGTGGATCAGAAGGTGATGCGCAGGATCTGGTACTGGCTAGTGGATCAAAAGGTGATGCGCTTCAGAAGATGCATGTGTTGGATCTTATGAAATCACAGGGGAAAATACCAAAAGCTCGCGCTTGGGATCGAACCCAGAACAATGATCTTCTGACTTCCTTCTTCTGACCAACTGCACTGGATGTCAACTTATTAATATAATAAAAACAAATAATATATCAAAACAATAGGTTTTTGGCCAGAACAACGCGCCAGAATTTGAATCAGCCAATCAGGTTATGACACGCTGTTGTCTTCTTCCCTGGAACTGTCGTTTTAGGTTCTGAACCTTTACCTACAGACGCAGGCCTGTTGCTGCAACCTGTGTCATTCAAAAATCAAGCATATGCAATATAAATTCAGTTGGGGACCATGGATCGGTTGGGTTTGAAATTTTGATCATCATGGTACCCATTATCCTGTCTAATTTCGCTTGCAAACCAAAGCCCCAAATTGGAGCACGAAACCCTAACAATGGAAAAAGCTTATTCCTACACTGTAACTCAAATCAAACTATCTAGAAACATTGCAAACATGATGATGAATACAAATACGCAAGTTAAACATGCTGAACATGCAAGGATTACAGTAATCAAATTTTAATAATTGTGTAAACTGTGTGAATGATTGGAGGAGGTTCTGGATGTTCCGACGCCGGCAAACGATTGGGAATGCTTCCTGAAACGCCCAGGTATTGAGTTCTTTTGTCCCAGTGTCTTGCTATCAACCTTGTTGGGCCTCCCCCAAGCTCTGATGAATCTTTGGCGAAGTCCTTGCGCATCGTTGTCGAAGTCAAAAACTAGGTCAGGAATCAACATGTCGTGAGGGCCATCCCTCTGTGCATATCCAAATTTCCTCAAAGCTAGGCAAGGGTTGTAGGTGATACCTCCTCTGATTCCAAGTAAAGGAACATTAGGAAACTCTCCACAATGATCGACGATGATGACATTTTCTCTGGACCGAGAACACCAATGTACATCAGAGTGAGTAAGAGTCATCAATCGTTGGGACCACCTTGAGCCTTGGTCATTCTTCAAGACAGATTGTGGAAGGTGCGAAATAAACCACCTTGCAAGGAGAGGAGTACAGCACATGAGAACACCCCTCTTTCTCATTGTTCGTGTGTAAAATGAGTGAAGAATGTCCCCAAGTAATGTTGGTATTGGATTTCTGGACAAGAAGATTTTGACGGCGTTGACATCTACCAATTGGTCAGAATTTGGGAACAAGACCAACCCATAGATAAGGAGTGCCACAATTTCTTCAAAAGCTTGTAGGTCCAATGAATTCCAACATTCTTGTGCCTTCTCAAACAAGAATTTTGCTAAGAATCCTTTGACGCCGCTTCTGGTTTCCCAATGCCCCTTGATGTCAGAAGGCTGTAGATGTAATGCTCGAGCAACATCTTCAGGCTTTGGTTCCTTTTCCGTACCGTTGAAGGGTAGTTGATTAAGGATAGGAATTCTCAGGAGTTGAGAAAACTCCTCCAAAGTGGGCACCAACTGGTAGTCAGGGAAAGTGAAACAGTGGTGAAGAGGGTCAAAGAACTGGAATAGCACTTTCATCATATCCTCTTCAATGTTGGTGTTGACTAAGCTGAGCAGTCTACCATGTCTTTCACTGAAGGATGAGCTTTCCGGAATTCTTGAGGTGAGCTCCTTGAGTTGAGGAGAGATTCTCACAAGGTTGACTTGGATGGTTTTTCTGCGAGGAATTTCCATGACCTACAAAACAAGAACAAAGATGAAGATCCAAACCCTTGAAATGGTTAGTGAATGCATATGATGCTTTATGATGTTTATGATGTATGCACAAAACATATGTACAAGCAAATCACACCAAACCCTAGTTTCAGGCTTGCATGGGGTTTCATAGGTAAGTACCCTCTTGAGTGTAGTTGGCTTAAAAACCTGTCCTATAAATAGTAACCGGGTTCTAAGGAGCTCAATATCATTGGATTGTTTTCAATGTGCATTGTTTTGGTTTAGCCACTTAACTAGCGACCAGAATATTCCAAGAAAACAACCCTCAATGAGTGTAGTATCGAGTATCTACCAACTTCGGACTGCACCAAAGACGGTCATCTCACTACCCCTAATGTAAGGCCAAGATGGTCAAGTAAGGTTCTAGGTCATTAGTGCTTAGTGACATCACTCAGCGGCCCCGTACTCTCCTTGATTGAACTCCAGGGTTACCGGTACTCACAAATATGTCGCACTAATATAGCTATTGCTTCGACCGTGTCGGTATACCCCGCACAGTTTCCACAACGTATTGCTATCTATGAATGTTTCCCAAAATCCGGGTGTAGGATTGCAAACCCAAACAATAGAGCCAAGATATAAAGCAATCAATTCAAACAATTCGTCATGCAAGAGGGTGATCTAAGCCCTAAGGTTACTCCACTTTTAAAATTCTCCCCAGCAGAGTCGCCAGTTCTGTGATACGGTGGGAGAACTGACTAGGGTTTTGCGTTTGTTTTTGCAAATGTTTCGGTTGAGCAAGAGTCGCCACCGACTTTTTATTTTATCCTAAGGAAAGGTTTAAAAAGCACAGCAAAAACCTTTGAGATTTTTTTCTTGGGTTCGGGGAGTAGATTATAGAAAGGGAAGGTATTAGCACCCTTTCTATCCATGGTTATCCATGGGCTCTTAGGTACTTGCTTAGATCAACTTGCCTTGGTTTTCAATTGTTCAAAATGGTGCTTTGTGTGTGGCTTTGAAAAGGTTTTGAAAAAGATGCCTTGTCTAGGCTACCCTTGTAACAATTCTTTACTCGAATGTTTTACAAAAGGTGTTTGTCTTTTTGAAAAGATGTTTCAAGGTTTTTTTGAAAGTTTGTTTTGAAAGTGTTTGTGAAGTGTAGCTTGAAAAATAGGCAAGTGTTTTTGTTTTGCAAGTTGACAAGTACTTAAGAGCTATCTACCCTAAAGTTCTCAAAGATTTTTGCTATGTCTTAACCCTTTTAACAATTTTGTTCCACCATTGCATTTGGTGGACAATCTTGTGTTAGGATGTGAAAGGGACGGGCGCGGGTCATCGTTTAGACCATAATTGCAATGGTGTTAATTATCTTTGGGCAATTTTTCCTTGAAAGGAACTTGATCATTTTAGGCAACTTTTCGAAAGCGTCATCGAGGGACTATGATCATTTGAATTGTTTGTTTTGTTTTTGCCCAAAGAAACCTAACATACAATATGGCCCATTTATTGAAGGCAACAAGTGGAATACCCTAGGGGGTGCAAGTGTGATAAGTGTTGTCCATTTTCATGCTTTGATTATCTTGAAATTAGGTCAAACTATTTTTGTTCTTTTTATTTGCATACAAACCCTAATTCTAACATGGTATATTTAGAAAGCAATAAAGTGCGAAATTTAAAGTTCCTAAGCTATTACAACACAATATGGGAAGGGGGGTACAAATGTTCAAATGGGGGGTATTTGACAAGGAATTTAAACCTAGCTATTACATCAATTTGGAATTATTTACAAGATAATTAATGTACAATAATTAAATGGAAATAAAATAAATATGCAAGATGCAAAAAAAATGTTTTTTATGTGTATGAAAAAAAGAGTATTTTTTATGTCAAATAAACAAAAATAAAAAGAATTATTTTTTTGGAGTTTTTTATGTTTAGGGTAAAACCCTAATTCTATTAAGTAAATATATTAATTATTTAATATACATACAAATATTTAACAATTATGTACAAAATAAAATAAAAATGAAGTATATTTATAAAAAAAGTATTTTTTTGAGGTCAAATATTAATAAAAGAAAAATATATGTATTTTTGTATTTTTGTCCTAAATATTCTAATAAATATATATATATTTGTATTATTTTCTAAATATGTATTATATATACAAAAATAATAATATTTAATATTTATAAAAAAAAGTATATTTTATATAAAATATTTTAATAAGATAAAACAAAATAAAAATGAAAATAAAATGTGTTTACATTATTTTTTAGTATTTTAAGTAAAAAGTGTTTATTTATTTATTTATGTACAAATATCAATATAAACAAATAAATGCCTAAAAAAATTCAAAAATGGTTTAAAAAATTATTTTTATATTTTTAATATCATGAGGAAAAATAAATAAGTCAGGAATAAAAAACAAAAGTCAAAAAATCATAAAAATAAACCAAATGGGCCTAGGGGGTGTCAAAGTAAAAATAGTGTGTAAAAAGAAAAAGCAAATCAGGCCCAGCCCACCAAGTCCTTCTTCAACCTCCAGCCAGAAATTGTTCAAAAACGCGCGCCTGTACACTGATTCAAACATCTGGATTCCTTGACTTTTTGCACAAACTTACAACACCAAAAATGTTAAGCATTGAATCACGATTCTGAATATGTAAAGAACTCCTCCTAACTCTCAGAAATGAGAGAGAATTTTATCATTCACAAATCTTAACCTAACTTTTTATCCATATTCAGACCTTAAATTCTCGCAGCATATGCAAAACAAATGAAAAGTAAAGGTATGTACAGTTTCAGGGGCATGAGTAGAACACTTCTTATTCACAAACTTAGAGCTAATGATGCCTACATTGAGAGATAGAAGTTCAAGAATATACCTGTTCAGTTGAAGTTGTATCTGATGATGGAGATACTTTCAGAGCAAGGTGATGATTGGTACAGCTTCCTTGATGTCCAAGGATGTTATTCCAAGCTTTACTTTGTCTTGAAACCTTTTGAATCGAGCTATGGAACTTCAGCTGCAAAACAAGAAAATGAAAATGGTGGTGTTGCCTGGGAGTGTTACAGGTCGTGTTTGGGGTTTGGATTAGCTTCAAGGGATGTTGTGGGATGTATTTGAGGTGGTTTTAGCAAGAGTGCATGGAAGGTTTGAACTATGGAACTCAAACTGCAGCAGATGCTCTGTTTGGGAAGTTTGAGGGTGATTTTGGGAATGGGGAGGTATTGGAGATGTTAGGGTCGTGTTTCAGCTTAGGATGGATCTTTAGAATATGCTTGACAAGTTTGCTTAAGGCCTGGTTAGCTGATATGAGAGTTGGTGTACAAAATGCTATGTTTCTTACACTTTAAGCAAGAGATGTCCAAGTTGGTTTTTAGACAGGTAGAGGCCCCCCTAATGTGCTGCAAACCTTGGTATTGATCAGTGTAATTAGTTCCTAAACTTGTGCCAAGGGGATTTGAACTGTACTTCCTGGATTTGCATTTTGACATAAAGCTCACTTTTGCAAAAATGGTTAAAGTGCTTTATCTATTTTGGGATTAAACCAATATGCAATGCTTGAACACATAGAATATGGTCTTGGCACAAAGAGTTTGCATTAAATTTATGAGTGTTGGATGGTTTAGAGGCCTGTAATCAAGGAAAGCATGCTGATTTGAAAATTGTCTAAGTGTATGATCATGGAAATTGGCCATAACAAAAGTGAGTTTTTCCCATATTGCAAAATTCGATTCTCCCTAACCATGAGGTTGTTTGATGAGTTCTTGGACATTTTGGAAAGCTTGGAATGTGTACTACAATCCATCTTTGAAATGAAAATTGAAATTCCAAGTGGAAGTATGTGTAAAATGGTCTTGAAGTTAGGTAAAAACCTTGCCTAAAATAGGTCAAATTTTCTCCAAGTTAAGAATGGTTTGGTACCCTTGTTCCAAAAATTGTAACTTGAGATACAAGATTCTTTTGGGAAAACTTTGTGAATCAAAGTTGTAGATTATGCAATAGGCTACAACTTTCATGTTTTGACTTTTTCTTGAATCCAAATGAATCTTGGTGAGAAAGTGGGGCAAAGTTAGGAAAAAATTAGGGTTTTTCATAACTTAGAAAAATTCTAAGTTATGAAAAATCTTCATTTCAAACCCTAATTTGCAATTCTTGATTTCTTGATGAACAAGTTTCATGATTTGGCATGTTTTGATGAAAAATGAATCTTGACTTTTGACTTTGACCAAAAAGTCAAAGTTTGACTTTTCAGTATACAGTCAAAATTGATCAATTGACTGGGAAATTCAACTGTCAATCTTGTGTATTTGGGATCTTTTGAACTTGTTGAGCATGTCAAGACAATTCCATGGGGTCCTTGAGTCCATATGTGAGCTTGGTTTGCCATTGGCTAGGTCAAACAGTCAAAAGTTCCTTTGTGCAGTCAAAACCCTAAAAATGACCATTTTGCCCTTTTGGTGATCTGATCAAATTTCTTATGGAATTGTGATCCAAACTTGATCAAATGGCCCATGTGAGTTCATAATGTTGATGTGGGTCAATTTTCATGAGATTTGGCTGTTAATTGGCCACAGTTGACTTTTTCCCTAATACAATTGATTTCTAGGTCAACTGTCCAATTGACTGGGCAAAGTTTGGAATCAAGACTTGAAACTTGGTATGGATAAACTTGGGAGTCCAATATGAGGCATGAAAGTCATCTTAGGCAATTTAGGTCAAAATATCTTTGTGCAAACACAAACCCTAATTTGGGTCAACAGTGCAAGGAGAAGTTTTGAGCAGATGAAACCCTAACTGGATCTTGAGCTCCAAGGGCTTTGTGATGAGAAATCAATGGGAAATAGGAGGGTAAATTTTGGGGTACAACAATTGCCCCTGTTCAATCTTCTTGGACCTGAAGAGTTAGATTGGCAAGTTTGCTTTTCGTGACTCGAGGGTAAAAGGAGATTGGACACTAGAGTGCCCTTAAATTTGCACTCGTCAAAGCAATGGATGCGGGAATGGGCTTAGAGATGCCATTTGGAGATGGGCTTAACGATGCCATCGGGAGGAGTGACAGAAACTTGTCGGGGATGGGCTTAAAGATGCCATCTGGGATGAGTATCAGAAAGGTGTCCATGCTTTGGACCATCTCTGAACTGGGGGTCTGAACAAGCAATAGATTGACATCCGTATCTAGAGGCATC
Organism: Vicia faba; assembly: GCA_948472305.1. Classification (NCBI taxonomy): domain Eukaryota; kingdom Viridiplantae; phylum Streptophyta; class Magnoliopsida; order Fabales; family Fabaceae; genus Vicia; species Vicia faba. The sequence continues at coordinate 167,546,515 of OX451738.1, forward strand.
CGTAAACTGTTTTCAGAAGTTGAGAAGAGTCTGAACAAGCGATAGGTTAACATCAATTATTTGGAGAACCCGTGAACTGTTTTCAGAAATCTTGAAGTTGAATAAGCAATAGAGCAGCATCCGTTGTTGGGAAGCGTCCGTAAACTGTTTTCAAAAGTTGCATCTGAACAAGCGATAGATTAACATCCGTTGTTGGGAAGAATCCGTAAACTGTTTTCAGAAGTTGCATCTGAACAAGCGATAGGTTAACATCCGTTGTTGGGAAGAATCCGTAAACTGTTTTCAGAATTCTTGAGAAGAAACTGAACAAGCGATAGGTTAACATCCGTTACTTGGAGAAACCGTGAACTGTTTTCAGAAATCTTGAAGGTGAATAAGCAATAGAGCAGCATCCGTTGTTGGGAAGCGTCTGTAAACTATTTTCAAAAGTTGCATCTGAATAAGCGATAGATTAACATCCGTTGTTGGGAAGAATCCGTAAACTGTTTTCAGAAATCTTGGAGTTTGAGGAGGAACCGGTGTAGGGTTTCCTGATGACGAGTTCGTGTAAAACTGCATCTGGATGAATCTGAAATAAGCATAGAATATTTCCATGTCTGGGTTACATATGAACTATTCCTGGAAAGAATCTCGGAAGATAAGTATTTTTGTCTGTCGACTGACCTTACCTGCAAAGGCAAAGAGTTAGTTATGATGAATGATACAATGTATGTTATATGATATGAATGTAAATGGATGCGCATGTAAGCTGGAGAGCTGTCTTGCAAAGGATAGATGAATCCGAGATGGCTGAAGATAAAAGCATCTTGACTGTTGCCGGGAAGAAAAATTCCTGGTGGTTGCTGGAGAATAAGGAGCTGGGGTTGTATACCAATCTTATGGAGAATCCCTGTCTTGAGGAGATCTTCATTGGAGAATCTTGAATATATAATGAGGAACTGAGAACTGAGAGTCTTCAAATTTGCTTGGGGAATACCAGTCCTTCAAACATCGAGGGGCCTTAGAACCACTTGTAGGGACTTGGAATTTCCTTGGTGACTTGCAAGGTAAAAGAATTTCTGATGGTTTCTACTGGGGATAAGCTTCAAGACTTGCTGGGGAGATAAGACTGAGAATCTCTAGTTCAGTGAGAAGCATTTCTGTGGGGGAAAAGTTCACTAGTCTGGTTCCACTGGGGATTGATAGTTTGAAGCTTTAGCTCTGCTGGGGATACTGAAACTTAAACTCTGAGGGGAATTGAGTACTGGAGGATTCTCTGGCTGGGGATAACAAAGATAGACTCTTCTGGGGATTGTATTGATAAGTCATGTTGGGGAACTCTGATGAACTCCGCTGGGGATAGGAAGAAATTTTCCGAGTGCGATCTTCCGTGGCAATAAGCCTGCAGGGGATAAGCTTCCAGAATCTACTGGGGATAAGCTTCAAGACTTGCTGGGGATATGGATTCCAAATCTCCTGGGGACTTCCTTTGAAAGGGTATTAAGATATCCAACTGCACCTTCAACCTATCAGTAATCCTCTTTCTGGATTTATAAGGAAATGATTATGTTCAAATGCATATGCCTATTTAACAAAACATTGGACGTTTCTCAAAATAAAACAATTAGTGCAAGAGGAAAAGAAAAAGGAAATGACACAAATTTCTGGGAAAAGTATTTGTATTAACTTTCTCTGAGTATATTTGTACAAAGGAGACAATCATCCTAGTAAGAGGATTTTGTCGTAAATATTGAAAGATTTATACAAAATAAAGATGGCTATGTGAAATAATTCCATGAGATTCCATTCCGCTATAGCCTTCACAACTCTGAATATCTGTCCACTCAATGCTTCGTTTGCCGATGACTGGATTGATCAGCAGCCTAGAACTGGTTGATGAAGAGATTGTCTTCGAAGTGATCCGACGAGACATAGTCATACGCTTTAATTCCCTAACTTTTGCCTAAATCGCCCTTTCGGGTTTTCGATCCACCGGGAAACCCCTTTGTGCCCAAGCCGCCCTTTCGGGTTTTCAACTTGCCGGGTGTACAAATTTTTTTGTTTTTATCCCTAATTTTTGCCTGAACCGCCCTTTCGGGTTTTCGGTTCACCGGGATGCCCATTTTTGCCCAAGCCGCCCTTTCGGGTTTTCGACTTGTCGGGTTATTTTATGCGTAGTATCTTTTGACTATGTCTGTGTTCGAAGGGTGTGGCAAATCGTCGCCATCCATGGTGGTCAGAATCATTGCACCACCAGAAAATATGCTCTTGATCACAAATGGTCCTTCATATGTAGGAGTCCATTTGCCCCTGGGATCACTTTGCGGCAAGATAATCCGCTTGATTACGAGATCTCCGACTTGATACACCTGACGTCTGACTTTCTTATTAAAGGCCTTGATCATCCGCTTTTGATACGTCTGACCATGGCATATAGTATCGAGTCGTTTCTCGTCGATCAAATTGAGTTGATCAAGTCGGGTCTGCATCCAATCATCTTCATTCAAACCCGTGTCCTTCATAATCCTTAGAGAAGGAATCTGAACCTCCATAGGCAGGACAGCTTCCATGCCATATACCAACGAAAATGGGGTTGCCCCGGTTGAAGTACGTGTCGTCGTAGGGTATCCATGTAGGGAAAACGGTAACATCTCATGCCAGTCTTTGTAAGTGACTGTCATTTTCTGAATGATCTTCTTAATGTTTTTGTTCGCAGCTTCAACAGCACCGTTCATCTTCGGCCGATAGGGAGATGAATTGTGATGATAAATCTTGAACTGTTCGCACAAAGCGGTGATCATCGTGTTATTCAGATTTGTACCGTTGTCTGTGATGATCCTGTCTGGAACACCATACCGACATATGAGATTTTGCTTGATGAAGCGGGCAACCACATTTTTAGTAACAGAGGCGAAGGAAGCTGCTTCGACCCACTTGGTGAAATAGTCAATGGCAACTAGGATGAAGCGATGTCCGTTGGAAGCCGTGGGCTTGATCTCTCCAATCATATCAATGCCCCACATTGCAAATGGCCAAGGAGCAGTCAGAACGTTGAGAGGAACCGGAGGGATATGAACTTTGTCTGCGTAGACTTGACATTTGTGGCAAGTACGGGAATGTTGATGGCAGTCAGCCTCCATGGTAGACCAGTAATAGCCTGCCCTTAGGATCTTCTTAGCCATTGTATGCCCGCTCAAGTGAGTGCCAAATGTGCCGCTGTGTATCTCAGTCATGATCAACTCTGCTTCAGCTTTGTCTACGCATCGGAGTAATACACAATCATGGCTTCGTTTGTAAAGGATGCCGTTGCTCAGGAAGAATTTGGCAGCGAATTTCCTTAAGAACTTCTTGTCATTTACAGAAGCTCCTTCGGGATAATCTCTAGTCTGGAGATACCTTTTGATTTCATGGAACCAGGGTTGTTCCACTACTTCTTCGGTATTAATCTCGTGACAATGTGCAGGTTCATCCATTCGCTCGATGGTGATTTGGGGAGCCTCGTTATCCCAGTTGAGTTTAAACATGGAGGACATTGTAGCTAGAGCATCTGCTAGCTAATTCTCTTCTCGCAGGAAATGCTCGAAGGTAATTTGCTCGAAATGAGGCAACAATGTCAAGACATGTTCTTTGTATGGGATAAGATTAGGATGCTTGGTATCCCACTCTCCTTTGATTTGACTGATAACCAAAGCCGAATCCCCAAATACGATCAAAGATTTGATTCCCAAGTCTATAGCAGCCTTGAGACCAAAGATGCAAGCTTCGTACTCAGCCATGTTGTTTGTGCAGCTGAAGCAAAGTCGGGCCGTGAAAGGTGTGTGACAGCCTTCCGGAGAAATGAGTACTGCGCCGATACCGTTTCCAAGTGCATTTGAAGCACCATCAAAGTACAGGGTCCATCGGGATCCCTTTTCGGGTCCGTCATACGGTCCGTTACTTTCAATGTTGTCCAAATTCATGATATCCTCGTCTGGGAAGTCAAATCTCATGGGTTGATAATCTTCGATAGCTTGATGAGCCAGATGGTCAGCTAGTACACTCCCTTTTATAGCTTTTTGGGTGGTGCACTGGATGTCATACTCAGTTAGGATCATTTGCCATCTAGCTATCCTTCCGGATAAGGCGGGATTTTCGAAGATATACTTGATAGAATCCATTTTGGAAATCAACAAGGTAGTATGAGTCAACATATACTGCCTTAGTTGGCGAGCAGCCCATACCAAAGCGCAGCAAGTTTTCTCGAGCAGTGAGTAGCGAGTCTCACAGTCGGTAAACTTTTTGCTAAGGTAATAAATAGCATGCTCTTTTCGACCAGACTCGTCATGCTGGCCCAAAACACACCCCATTGAGCTATCCAAGACGGTCAGATACATGATCAATGGTCTTCCTTCGACGGGTGGCATCAGAATAGGAGGTTCTAGCAAATACTCCTTGATTTTATTAAAAGCAGCTTGGCAATCATCGTTCCATTCGACTACCTGATCTTTCTTTAAGAGTTTGAAAATTGGCTCACAGGTAGAAGTCAGATGAGAGACGAATCTGGCAATATAGTTCAAGCGCCCCAAGAACCCTCTAACCTCCTTTTCAGTACGGGGAGCAGGCATCTCTTGTATTGCTTTCACTTTTGCCGGATCGACTTCAATGCCTTTGTTGCTTACAATGAATCCTAGAAGTTTACCAGACCTAACTCCAAAAGTGCACTTACTTGGATTCAGCCTGAGTTTGTATTCTTTCAACCTGGCAAACAGCTTTTCTAGATGTTCAAGGTGCTCTTCCTCTGTTTGTGACCGAGCTATCATATCATCTACGTAAACCTCAATCTCATGATGTATCATATCATGAAATAAAGCTACCATGGCACGCTGATAAGTTGCCCCTGCGTTCTTCAGCCCGAACGGCATCACCTTGTAACAGAAAGTGCCCCATTGTGTGACAAAAGTTGTTTTCTCCATATCCTCGGGGGCCATTTTGATTTGATTGTAGCCCGAGAATCCATCCATGAAGGAAAACACTTTATGGTGAGCTGTATTGTCGATCAAAATGTCAATGTGTGGAAGTGGGAAATCATCTTTGGGGCTGGCCCTATTCAAATCCCGATAGTCCCCACACATCCTGACTTTGCCATCTTTCTTAGGTACTGGCACGATGTTAGCGACCCATTGAGGATAGGACGTAACAGCCAGAAAACCAGCGTCGAATTGCTTCATTACTTCTGCTTTGATCTTTTCAGACATATCAGGCCTCATTCGGCGGACTTTTTGCTTGATCGGTGGACAATCCTCTCTTGTGGGGAGACGGTGAACCACGATGTCTGTGTCTAAACCCGGCATGTCTTCATAAGACCAAGCGAAGATTTCAACATACTCATTCAACAACTGTATCAGGCGTTCCTTGACACTTGGTTCCAGATTGGCACCCACTTGCACCTCCTTCCGGTCTTCCTCGGTCCCTAAGTTGACAGTTTCCAATGACTCTTCGTGCGGTAAGATGGCCCTTTCCTCTTGTTGTAGAAGTCAGGCTAGTTCCCCTGGTACTTCACAACCTTCGTCATCTTCATACTCGGCTTGATTGACCAGATCTTCAGAGTTATTGAAGGATATAGCAGAATCGTCACCCTTGGAATCCGGAGTGGATGGATACCTGCATTTGTGAGTGTGGGTGTGTGTAAGGGATAGCCATCCTTAAACAAAAAATGCAAAAGGAAAGAAAATGAACACAAGTAGTTTATCAAATGAAAAACGTCCAATGAATCATTAAACATGGCATATGGATATGAAAAATAATCAAAACCCTTACAAATGGACCTACATGCCCCGGGCAAGGCATGAGGTGAAAAGATAGTGTACGGATTGTTCGAAAATAAATATTACAGACCAAATAGGAAATGTTTGACAGATAAATTACTGATGAATAAAAGTGATGGGGACAAAGTATTTTGCCTCCCAGTTGCACAATCCTCCTTTGACAGTTGGGTAAATCCACTCTTCGATGCTGCTCTCTTTGTCTTCATCCTCCAAAGCGTTGATTTTGTAGGGAGAAATCTTGACTGGCGCTCTTTCAATCTTCGAACGGCGCATAGCTTTCTGGCCCGCGGTAGTGAACCCTAATCCAAATTTGTCTGTCTTATGTGGAATATCAGGCAACTGCCCCCATGCTGAATTCTTCCCCTCCTTTATTGCGGCCCTTGCGTCCTCCAGAGATGCCATCCTGGCCATCTGCCTCGGTGCCTCAGCTGCCAGATTTGCTATTGTTATTTCAGGAAGGACTTCTTCGAAATGCTGGAAAGGTGTCTCAATGAACTCACCTTCTACCTCCACGTACCGGAAGGAGTTTAAGTGGCTGATCATGTACTCCTCTTCGCCATGGACGGTTATAATCTTTCCCTTGACAGGATACTTCAACATCTGATGTAAGGAGGAGGTGACTGCCCCAGCATGGTGTATCCAAGGCCTACCCAACAAGCAAGAGTATGACGGACGGATGTCCATCACATAGAAAGTAGATTTAAACACCTCAGTGCCTATCTTGATGGGAATCTCAACCTCCCCATGGACCATTCTCTTCGAACCATCGAAAGCTCTGACAACAATATCACTCGGCCTCAACTCTAACCCTTCACAATCTAGTCGGTCCAAGGCCTTCTTAGGCAGTACATTCAGTGAAGAACCGGTATCGACCAAGACATGTGCGAGAGTAGTTCCTCGGCATTCGACTGAGATGTGCAAAGCATCATTGTGGTTTCTACCTTTAGGAGTTAGGTCGGCATCAGAGAAACCTAATCCATTATCCGCAGTAAGGCTGGCCACACAATTTTGAAATTGATCTGCAGAAGTTTCCTAGGGCACATGGGCTGCCTTCAGGAATTTTATCAAAGCTTTAGCGTGCGCTTCCGAGCAAAGTAGTAGTGCCAGCATGGAGATCTTTGAGGGGGTTTGCCCCAGTTGTTCTACCACATCGTAATCACTCCTTTTGATTATCTTCAAGATCTCATCCATTTCTTTCTTGGAGGTCTCCGGGATGACCAAGGGTTGAGCCCTCGTCCTGACGAGCTCATCTTAGATTCCCTTACCTTTATCAACAGCGGTAGGAGGGACAATACTAGGAACAACAACATCTTCAATCAATGGGGTTCTAGCGGAGAGTTTTATTGGTGCAGGGATAACCTTGTCAGCAGATGAGGGTCCAAGATTGCTCTTGGAGGGGCAATCTCTGGAGAAAATATTCTCCCGCTCCGGGTGATTTTGCTCGTGCCTGCAATGTTTCCAATGCTGTCTTCTTCATCCTCCGAACTTTCTTCAGTTATTTCGATTTGTTTAATACCATGGTAGTAGACGTCGCCGCCATAGTTCCATGGTATTGACTTCTCAAAAACATAGGGGACAGGCCCTGGCATTGTTATCTTCAAAGGAACAGATTTCGTAGCTGGTGTAATCTTAACAGGCTTTCTGACGGCCTTGGAAAGATTGGCGTGAATGGTTATGATTGAGACATCTTCAGTATGGGTTGGAATAGCAGAAACTTTTTCAAACAAAATTTGTCGACTGTCCATTAGGCCTTGGATGCCTTTCTTCAGTAACGAACAATCAAACGGCAGAGAGTAACAACAAAAGCAGTCTTCTTTACATCCCGGGAAGATCCCGGCCTTTAACAGATTCAACCTGATGGTTAACAAAGGAGTTATCAGATCATTAACATCAGCAACGTACAAATCTTCTTCAATGGCATTGACATTTCGGTCGTGCTTCGGCATTGGAGCAGATATCACATTAGGCTTCTCTGGAGCGTCAAACTCCACCTCTTTCGCCTCTATCAGGTCTTGGATTTTATGCTTGAGTGCCCAACAATCATTGGTGTCGTGCCCGACACTGTCAGAATGGTAGGCGCATTTAGCATTAGGATGATAATGCGGAGAGGACGTATTCACGTTCTTTGGTGCCTCTTTGATAGTGGCGAGATTTAACTTTAACAGATGGGGAAGCACTTGCGCTGGCGTCATATTAATGCGGGTGAACTGCCGTTGTGGCCGTTCCACCCGTTGCTGATTTGGTCTGGACTGGTTATAGCGAGGCTGCTCACTTGAAGGGTTTTGAATCATTACGGCCCCCACGGTCGGCCGGCGCTCAGTCTTCCCTGTTCTTCTTTGGGAGTATACAACAGCAGTTTCCTTCTTGAAAGGTTTCTTCTCAACACTTGCAGCAACACCCTTCTGAATTTTTCCTGACTTGATGCCAGCCTCTATTCTTTCGCCTGTTAAGATCAAATCGGTAAACCCTGCGGAAGAGTTACCAATCAGATGATTGAAAAATGGCCCAGATAGGGTCCCTAGAAACATATCAACAAGTTCACGGTCAGTTAAAGGAGGCTGCACCCTGCCAGCCAAATCCCTCCACTTTTGTGCATATTCTTTGAATCCTTCGCCTGTTCCCAGTGACATACCCTGAAGTTGGGTACGCGTAGGAGCAAGGTCAGAATTGTACTGATATTGTTTGTAGAAGGCGGTGGCCAAGTCTTCCCAATTTCGGACGCTGGTTCCCTCTAGCTGATAAAACCACTCCAGTTGAGCCCCAGAAAGGCTGTCTTGAAAGAAATGGATCCAAAGGTTCTTATCTGCCGTATAAGGTTGGATCTTTCTTACGTAGGACCTGAGATGCATCTTTGGACAGGACAGCCCATCATACCTCACAAAAACTGGAACTTTGAACTTTGGGGGAATCACAATCCCGGCAACTAAACCTAAGTCTTCAAAATCCAAACCCGGTACTCTCTGTAGCTCCATGGCGGCCAACCTGTCTTCTAAACCTTTGTATTTATCATCAGCCGGAGGGTATTGCTGATCAGAGTAGTCTTCATCCTCTTCGACCTCCTCTTCTTCCACATCAGACTCGGAAGGTACCGCGGCCCCACCTCTTTTACTGGTTCCTTCATCAGAAGTAGGAGGAAATTCAAGCACTCTCCTGGCCTCTCCGTCAAATCTTCTCCCTAAAGTAGCCACCCCGAGTCTCTTTTTCTTATTTTTTACTGGGTCCTTATTCCCCAGCAAGGTCTTGAGATCCTCCTGACCCTTAGCCAAGGTCGTCAGGAGTTGCTGGAACTGTGCATTTTGAGCTTGCAGGTCTTTGACTGTTTGCTCGAGATCCATCCTACTGTAATAAACAGCAGACTGATAAGGAAACCTGGCGTGAGACCTGCTTATGCACATGATGAATGGTATGCTTATGTATGCAATGCATTCAAGGATTTAGAACATTCAAAATTGTTGTAGACAAAAGGGAACGCACGTCATATTAATAAGAAGAAATTTGTTAGTACATAAATGCCCCATGGGCCAAATATTACAAAAACAACTTCTCAAGGTAAAAAGACGTCGCGTATCCTCTTTGGTGCGATGTAGGTGTTGAGGGCCTCTTGCTCATGGAGTCGGCGGGCAAGCTCTAGAACCTTCTTCTCGCTAGCGTAGAAGCTGGCTTCAAAAGTGTTCCGTTCCTCCTTGAGTTGAATCCAACTTTTCTGCATTTCCTCCCACGATGTAGGCATGTCAGGATATAGGATGGTGTAGGGAACCTCTCCTTCCTTGACGGGCTCTCTAATCACAGGGAGAACATGAGGATAAGGCATTATTAGACTCTGGGCTCGGGCTCGTACCCACTTGAGGTAAGGCTCAAGAGGGATGGAGTTCTTGTGTCCCAGTGTCTTGCTATCAACCTTGTTGGGCCTCCCCCAAGCTCTGATGAATCTTTGGCGAAGTCCTTGCGCATCGTTGTCGAAGTCAAAAACTAGGTCAGGAATCAACATGTCGTGAGGGCCATCCCTCCGTGCATATCCAAATTGCCTCAAAGCTAGGCAAGGGTTGTAGGTGATACCTCCTCTGATTCCAAGTAAAGGAACATTAGGAAACTCTCCACAACGATCGACGATGATGACATTTTCTCTGGACCGATAACACCAATGTACATCAGAGTGAGTAAGAGTCATCAATCGTTGGGACAACCTTGAGCCTTGGTCATTCTTCAAGACAGATTGTGGAAGGTGCGAAATAAACCACCTTGCAAAGGAGAGGAGTACAGCACATGAGAACACCCCTCTTTATCATTGTTCGTGTGTAAAATGAGTGAAGAATGTCCCCAAGCAATGTTGGTATTGGATTTCTAGACAAGAAGATTTTGACGGCGTTGACATCTACCAATTGGTCAGAATTTGGGAACAAGACCAACCCATAGATAAGGAGTGCCACAATGTCTTCAAAAGCTTGTAGGTCCAATGAATTCCAACATTCTTGTGCCTTCTCAAACAAGAATTTTGCTAAGAATCCTTTGACGCCGCTTCTGGTTTCCCAATGCCCCTTGATGTCAGAAGGCTGTAGATGTAATGCTCGAGCAACATCTTCAGGATTTGGTTCCTTTTCCGTACCGTTGAAGGGTAGTTGATTAAGGATAGGAATTCTACGGAGTTGAGAAAACTCCTCCAAAGTGGGCACCAACTGGTAGTCAGGGAAAGTGAAACAGTGGTGAAGAGGGTCAAAGAACTGGAATAGAACTTTCATCATATCCTCTTCAATGTTGGTGTTGACTAAGCTGAGCAGTCTACCATGTCTTTCACTGAAGGATGAGCTTTCCGGAATTCTTGAGGTGAGCTCCTTGAGTTGAGGAGAGATTCTCACAAGGTTGACTTGGATGGTTTTTCTGCGAGGAATTTCCATGACCTACAAAACAAGAACAAAGATGAAGATCCAAACCCTTGAAATGGTTAGTGAATGCATATGATGCTTTATGATGTTTATGATGTATGCACAAAACATATGTACAAGCAAATCACACCAAACCCTAGTTTCAGGCTTGCATGGGGTTTCATAGGTAAGTACCCTCTTGAGTGTAGTTGGCTTAAAAACTTGTCCTATAAATAGTAACCGGGTTCTAAGGAGCTCAATATCATTGGATTGTTTTCAATGTGCATTGTTTTGGTTTAGCCACTTAACTAGTGACCAGAATATTCCAAGAAAACAACCCTCAATGAGTGTAGTATCGAGTATCTACCAACTTCGGACTGCACCAAAGCCGGTCATCTCACTACCCCTAATGTAAGGCCAAGATGGTCAAGTAAGGTTCTAGGTCATTAGTGCTTAGTGACATCACTCAGCGGCCCCGTACTCTCCTTGATTGAACTCAAGGGTTACTGGTACTCACAAATATGTCGCACTAATATAGCTATTGCTTCGACCGTGTCGGTATACCCCGCACAGTTTCCACAACGTATTGCTATCTATGAATGTTTCCCAAAATCCGGGTGTAGGATTGCAAACCCAAACAATAGAGCCAAGATATAAAGCAATCAATTCAAACAATTAGTCATGCAAGAGGGTGATCTAAGCCCTAAGGTTACTCCACTTTTAAAATTCTCCCCAGCAGAGTCGCCAGTTCTGTGATACGGTGGGAGAACTGACTAGGGTTTTGCGTTTTTTTTTGCAAATGTTTCGGTTGAGCAAGAGTCGCCACCGACTTTTTATTTTATCCTAAGGAAAGGTTTAAAAAGCACAGCAAAAACCTTTGAGATTTTTTTCTTGGGTTCGGGGAGTAGATTATAGAAAGGGAAGGTATTAGCACCCTTTCTATCCATGGTTATCAATGGGCTCTTAGGTACTTGCTTAGATCAACTTGCCTTGGTTTTCAATTGTTTGAAATGGTGCTTTGTGTGTGGCTTTGAAAAGGTTTTGAAAAAGATGCCTTGTCTAGGCTACCCTTGTAACAATTCTTTACTCGAATGTTTAACAAAAGGTGTTTGTCTTTTTGAAAAGATGTTTCAGGTTTTTTTGAAAGTTTGTTTTGAAAGTGTTTGTGAAGTGTAGCTTGAAAAATAGGCAAGTGTTTTTGTTTTGCAAGTTGACAAGTACTTAAGAGCTATCTACCCTAAAGTTCTCAAAGATTTTTGCTATGTCTTAACCCTTTTAGCAATTTTGTTCCACCATTGCATTTGGTGGACAATCTTATGTTAGGATGTGAAAGGGACTGGCGCGGGTCATCGTTTAGACCATAATTGCAATGGTGTTAAGTATCTTTGGGCAATTTTTCCTTGAAAAGGACTTGATCATTTTAGGCAACTTTTCGAAAGCGTCATCGAGGGACTATGATCATTTGAATTGTTTGTTTTGTTTTTGCCCAAAGAAACCTAACATACAATATGGCCCATTTATTGAAGGCAACAAGTGGAATACCCTAGGGGTGCAAGTGTGATAAGTGTTGTCCATTTTCATGCTTTGATTATCTTGAAATTAGGTCAAACTATTTTTGTTCTTTTTATTTGCATACAAACCCTAATTCTAACATGGTATATTTAGAAAGCAATAAAGTGCGAAATTTAAAGTTCCTAAGCTATTACAACACAATATGGGAAGGGGGGTACAAATGTTCAAATGGGGGGTATTTGACAAGGAATTTAAACCTAGCTATTACATCAATTTGGAATTATTTACAAGATAATTAATGTACAATAATTAAATGGAAATAAAATAAATATGCAAGATGCAAAAAAATGTTTTTTATGTGTATGAAAAAAAGAGTATTTTTTATGTCAAATAAACAAAAATAAAAAGAATTATTTTTTTGGAGTTTTTTATGTTTAGGGTAAAACCCTAATTCTATTAAGTAAATATATTAATTATTTAATATATACAAATATTTAACAATTATGTACAAAATAAAATAAAAATGAAGTATATTTATAAAAAAAAAGTATTTTTTTGAGGTCAAATATTAATAAAAGAAAAATATATGTATTTTTGTATTTTTGTCCTAAATATTCTAATATATATATATATATATATATATATATATATATATATATATATATATATATATATATATATATATATATATATATATATATATATATATATATATATATATATATATATATATATATATATATATATATATATATATATATATATATATATATATATATATATATATATTTGTATTATTTTCTAAATATGTATTATATATACAAAAATAATAATATTTAATATTTATAAAAAAAAGTATATTTTATATAAAATATTTTAAGAAGATAAAACAAAATAAAAATGAAAATAAAATGTGTTTACATTATTTTTTAGTATTTTAAGTAAAAAGTGTTTATTTATTTATTTATGTACAAATATCAATATAAACAAATAAATGCCTAAAAAAATTCAAAAATGGTTTAAAAAATTATTTTTATATTTTTAATATCATGAGGAAAAATAAATAAGTCAGGAATAAAAAACAAAAGTCAAAAAATCATAAAAATAAACCAAATGGGCCTAGGGAGTGTCAAAGTAAAAATAGTGTGTAAAAAGAAAAAGCAAATCAGGCCCAGCCCACCAAGTCCTTCTTCAACCTCCAGCCAGAAATTGTTCAAAAACGCGCGCCTGTACACTGATTCAAACATCTGGATTCCTTGACTTTTTGCACAAACTTACAACACCAAAAATGTTAAGCATTGAATCACAATTCTGAATATGTAAAGAACTCCTCCTAACTCTCAGAAATGAGAGAGAATTTCATTCCCAAATCTTAACCTAACTTTTTATCCATATTCAGACCTTAAATTCTCACAGCATATGCAAAATAAATGAAAAGTAAAGGTATGTACAGTTTCGGGGGCATGAGTAGAACACTTCTTATTCACAAACTTAGAGCTAATGATGCCTACATTGAGAGATAGAAGTTCAAGAATATACCTGTTCAGTTGAAGTTGTATCTGAGGATGGAGATACTTTCAGAGCAAGGTGATGATTGGTACAGCTTCCTTGATGTCCAGGGATGCTATTCCAAGCTTTACTTTGTCTTGAAACCTTTTGAATCGAGCTATGGAACTTCAGCTGCAAAACAAGAAAATGAAAATGGTGGTGTTTCCTGGGAGTGTTACAGGTCGTGTTTGGGGTTTGGATTAGCTTCAAGGGATGTTGTGGGATGTATTTGAGGTGGTTTTAGCAAGAGTGCATGGAAGGTTTGAACTATGGAACTCAAACTGCAGCAGATGCTCTGTTTGGGAAGTTTGAGGGTGATTCTGGGAATGGGGAAGTATTAGAGATGTTAGGGTCGTGTTTCAGCTTAGGATGGATCTTTAGAATATGCTTGACAAGTTTGCTTAAGGCCTGGTTAGCTGATATGAGAGTTGGTGTACAAAATGCTATGTTTCTTACACTTTAAGCAAGAGATGTCCAAGTTGGTTTTTAGACAGGTAGAGGCCCCCCTAATGTGCTGCAAACCTTGGCATTGATCAGTGTAATTAGTTCCTAAACTTGTGCCAAGGGGATTTGAACTGTACTTCCTGGATTTGCATTTTGACATAAAGCTCACTTTTGCAAAAATGGTTAAAGTGCTTTATCTATTTTGGGATTAAACCAATATGCAATGCTTGAACACATAGAATATGGTCTTGGCACAAAGAGTTTGCATTAAATTTATGAGTGTTGGATGGTTTAGAGGCCTTTAATCAAGGAAAGCATGCTGATTTGAAAATTGTCTAAGTGTATGATCATGGAAATTGGCCATAACAAAAGTGAGTTTTTCCCATATTGCAAAATTCGATTCTCCCTAACCATGAGGTTGTTTGATGAGTTGTTGGACATTTTGGAAAGCTTGGAATGTGTACTACAATCCATCTTTGAAATGAAAATTGAAATTCCAAGTGGAAGTATGTGTAAAATGGTCTTGAAGTTAGGTAAAAACCTTGCCTAAAATAGGTCAAATTTTCTCTAAGTTAAGAATGGTTTGGTACCCTTGTTCCAAAAATTGTAACTTGAGATACAAGATTCTTTTGGGAAAACTTTGTGAATCAAAGTTGTAGATTATGCAATAGGCTACAACTTTCATGTTTTGACTTTTGCTTGAATCCAAATGAATCTTGGTGAGAAAGTGGGGCAAAGTTAGGAAAAAATTAGGGTTTTTCATAACTTAGAAAAATTCTAAGTTATGAAAAATCTTCATTTCAAACCCTAATTTGCAATTCTTGATTTCTTGATGAACAAGTTTCATGATTTGGCATGTTTTGATGAAAAATGAATCTTGACTCTTGACTTTGACCAAAAAGTCAAAGTTTGACTTTTCAGTATACAGTCAAAATTGATCAATTGACTGGGAAATTCAACTGTCAATCTTGTGTATTTGGGATCTTTTGAACTTGTTGAGCATGTCAAGACAATTCCATGGGGTCCTTGAGTCCATATGTGAGCTTGGTTTGCCATTGGCTAGGTCAAACAGTCAAAATTTCCTTTGTGCAGTCAAAACCCTAAAAATGACCATTTTGCCCTTTTGGTGATCTGATCAAATTTCTTATGGAATTGTGATCCAAACTTGATCAAATGGCCCATGTGAGTTCATAATGTTGATGTGGGTCAATTTTCATGAGATTTGGCTGTTAATTGGCCACAGTTGACTTTTTCCCCAATACAGTTGATTTCTAGGTCAACTGTCCAATTGACTAGGCAAAGTTTGGAATCAAGACTTGAAACTTGGTATGGATAAACTTGGGAGTCCAATATGAGGCATGAAAGTCATATTAGGCAATTTAGGTCAAAATATCTTTGTGCAAACACAAACCCTAATTTGGGTCAACAGTGCAAGGAGAAGTTTTGAGCAGATGAAACCCTAACTGGATCTTGAGCTCCAAGGGCTTTGTGATGAGAAATCAATGGGAAATAGGAGGGAAAATTTTGGGGTACAACAGGTGTCTCCCCGGTATACGGCATCTTTAACTAAATGGCTCTCAATCGGATCCACTGAAGATATGGCTCCAAAGAAACAACACCCCTAGGTCCCAAATCCTTCCCACCCTTCTTATGAATGTGACACCAGGCCTTCACAATCTGCTCCCTAGCTTCCCTATGATCTTCCCCTTCCTTTAGAAAGAAACTACTCAAATGAATACTATTTGGTTTATCCCTCATCGGATAACCAAGTTGTCTCCATGCAAGAACAGGGTTATAGTTAATTCCTCCCTTTGTACAAAGAAGAGGTACATTAGGGAAACTACCACAACTGTCAATAATCTCTATATTATGGTAAGCTCGATGATACCAATCAATATCTGAGTGATTAAGTGTCATGATCTTAGGAGCCCAACGAGGTTCCTTCTTGATATCCCAAAAAGCATCAGACTGAGGCATATGAGAGATAAACCACTGGTACAACAGAGGCGTGCAACAGATAATCATTCCCCCATGATAAGAATTTCGAAGATAAATAGAATAATAAGCATCACCCAATAGTGTAGGAACTAGGTTTCCAATCATGAAGATCCTGATAGCATTAATGTCAACAAACTTGTCCACATTAGGAAATAAGAATAACCCGTAAGCAAGTAGAGCAAAGATGGCCTTAAAAGTAAATGTACTCTTCATCCTGGCAAAGTAACGAGCTTTATCCAATAAGAAATGAGCTGGTAATCCTCTAATCCCTCCTTTGGTAGTCATATGGGCTTCCACCTTAGACTTCCCCAGGTTAATCAAAGCAGCAATCTCATGTGGTTTTGGCTCACCCTCCAAACCAGTAAAAGGAACACTACCGGTAACAGGCAAATCCAATATATAAGAATACTCCTCCAGTGTAGGCATAAACTGATAGTCGGGAAAAGTAAAGCAATGATACATAGGATCATAGAATTGGACCATTATCGAGAGAATACCATCCTTCATCTTCAACTTCATGAGAGGAATAATGAATCCATACTTCTTCCAAAAGTCTGCAGAACACTCGATCTCGGGAATTAGACTGATCAACTCATCTATCTTAGGATCCTTGAAACTGTACTTCCCGGTCTTTCTCTTTCCAGAATCCATGGTTAAAAGTACCTGAGATATTTACAAATAGTCAACCTTTAAATCCCTTGAAATATGGTTTCTTCAAAAGATGCTTATGAGTGCATGGATGCATGATGCAATAATCACACACAAGATCACACATATAGGGTTCATAGGTTCAACGTCATGAGCATGAGGCCGAAGGTACTACCCATAAGGTGTTGGTATAAAGTTATCACCTGCCGAACAAGGTTCTAGAGGTTCCTAGAGTCTACATCCTTCCTTCGGATATTATCAACTTCCTGATTAACTCGGTAATTAGTAATATTCTCAAGAAAAACTCGTCCGAGCATAGTATCACGTGACAAATATTTCCGGATTACTCCGTCATAGCTTTCGCACTACACCTAAAAGGCCAAGATGGGTTTGGTATTCTACGGTCCACAGTTTCAGCAGGCTCCCAGGTCGAAAGCAGTACGTCTTCCTGATTACTCAGTAAATGACACTACAGTCAAAGGGGCCTCCACTGAGTGGGGATCTCATGCCTCCTTTTTTGGGATTACTCCCTCAAAGTTAACATAACTATACCGCCTGTTCTATCTTAAAGTTTTTCCAAGTCCGGGTATAGGAGTTATGAGTAATCACCAAGCACCCTGAAAACCAGGAAAATCCAGACAAACATATATATAACATATAACAAATAAACAACAATAGCACATATACAAATATAAACAAAGATAGGTTTAACACACTTAGGTATGGACCAGTAAGAGGTCAATCTTTCCCCAGTGAATTCGCCATTTTTCTGTAGCGGTAGAAATGTTCAAGACTAAGCCATTGGATTGACTAGACTTTATACAAATCAAAATCAAAATCGCCACCGTGCTTTATTGTTTCCAAAGGAATGGGAAAAGAGAAAATAACCCAAAAAGAGGGGGTAAAGATTCAAGGTAAGGGGGTTGGTTATGCAAAGGGAAGGTATTAGCACCCTAAACATCTACGGTACTCCGCAGGAACCTCTTTGAAAAAATTTGTATACTTTGGCTATAAAATGTTGTATGTAAAATAGATGGTGGAGGTGAGAAAAAAAACATAATTTTTATGACTTTTTCACCCGTCGCAGTTGTGAACCTTTAGTGCCTATGTACCACCTTTCGTGCAATAGGGGATCAGGGTACACGTGGTTCCTCTTTTAAAAATTTGAAACACAAATGCGTTGGTTAATTTTTTAAGATAAAACATCACCGTCATTATCCGTATGGAAAACACACCTACTATCCACAATCATGAGAAAGGAGAATTTGCATCATCTTAAAGTGGAGGATATGGCATGGATTTCAAAATCAACAATGCCTCACTCAACACCCAAGTGGAAAATATCTCTCTTCACTACATATTGTAGAAGTATAGTTGTTCATGTCACTACAAGGATTTACAAGAGTTTAATATTTTTAAGAAAAGTTTAAAGATAAAAGCCAAAGTGGCGAAATGGTTTGAAATGAGATTGATTGACTTTTAGTTTTATCACAAAAAAAATGTCAAGGTATTATTAAGTTGATTGAAGTTTATTTATGAAAATATTTTGAAAATGCATGGACATAAGTCCAAGTTTATTATGAAAATGGTTCAAGTTTCAAAACAAGAAGAGTTTTCAAAAGGAAGGAGAATATTTTTGAAATTAAATAAGATGGGAGGAGATGAAGAGACTATCCTAAAGCATAAGGTAAAAGCTAGGGATAAGAACCATCTAACCAACAAGAAGCCAATACTTGACATTATGAGTCAATATAGAATTCCCATTCTTCGGATTCAAACCAAGAAAGCAAAGATACTAGACCTCTTGAGAGAACCAAACTTCAAGTGTATTAAGTCTTCACAAAAATTGGGCAGAGTAACAGTTGTATACGGGTGAATTCCAGATTACAAACAAAGTATGTAATCACAATAACCTTCACATAAAACAAACAAACAACCCAATGTCTTGAGGTAAACCTCAAGTACTCTAGATAAAATATGAATTAGGGTCACAAGGTCTCCGACATAGGCCAAGGTCTCTAATCCTAAGTCCAAGAAGTCCAATACTCCATAACGCCAAGGATAGTAAACAAATAGTCCAAGTATCATTAATGTTTTTTATGGTTCATGTTGATTATTAGGTGTTTTTAAAAGGAAAAGAAAAGCTCAAGTGAGCAAAATAAAAATGACATAAAAGTAAATGCTCAAGTGAGAAAAGATGAAAATAGCATGAAATGTAAATGCAAAAAGTAAATGGTACATAAAGTAAAGAGCATAAAATAAAAGCATAAAATAAAGTCAATTGTTAGAAATTAGTGGTTAGTTGGATGACCATCTTGAAACTTGCATTTGGAACTAATTAGAGGATTGGTAGAACCAAAGCCTCCACACAACAAGTTGCATTTGCTTTTTGTCAAGTATATCATCCATTTTGGAATCCTCAAAAGGTAACATTTAATGATCAACGATGTTTAAGTGATCCGTGTTGACCAAAATTGATGAAGATCCATTAGAGGATTGGTAGAACCAAAGCCTCCACGCAATGAATCTCAAGGTTATTGGATCAAAGAGATCAAATTAACATACTTGGGCTTGAAAACATAGATTTGGGCCACGAATGGTCATTTATCCGAATCGAGACAAAATTTAGCGCTATGTTAAGCAATCGTAAGTGGACTTATGTAGAAGTCGCACCTATTTTGAGGCCGGTCAATAGCAATCTATGTACTTCATGTTTGGATAAATGATATAGATATCACCATCCCTTAACATGTAGCACAATTAAAAAATAAAGGGATAAGATGAAGAGGGAGTGGAATGATAAGCTAATTTGGATCACTACTTTAAATTTCTTTCATCTTTAAATTCAATCACACCTCTAGATGGATTAAAGCACTAAACATATCATTAATCCAAAGCACCAAAAATGAATTAAATAATTCACTCTTTGGTAGATTTGAATTTATGAACATTTATCCAACTTCATCTACATCACAAAGTCCATTGAGTTTAAAGAGAAATTGGAAATTTAAAATTGCAATCCAAACCAACAATCAAAAGGAGTGAGTAGAAAAACATTTATGGATCAAAACATCCCCAAAACAAGGCAAAAAATGAATTATGTTTCTGTGTAAATCGATTGCACTAAAGTGTAAATCGATTTACACAGTACAATTTTCAAAAATTTGCGCGAAATTGCTTCTGTGCAATCGATGGCATTGTTAGTGCAATCGATTGCACGTTGTTACAGACAACAAAACAGCATTTTAAAAGGCCAAATTCTTGTTCAAACTTTCCATCAAATACCTTATGATCATGGATCCAATTGAGCACGAAAATTCCATCAAATTATGAGAAAATAACACCATTGGAATCACAAAATAATGCTCAATGAATCAAACCCAAAGATCAACAAAAGATCACATTGTGAAAGATGAATTATCCAACTTACCAAAGGTAGATCTAAAGAATTATTAAAACAACTTCAAGAATTTTCTTCAATTCAACCACAAGAATCAATTGCCCAAACTTAGATGTAGAGAATTGATAAAGAAAAAAATGTTTGGATGAAGGTTTAGCTCAAAGATTAGTAAGCTTTAATGCAAAGCTTACTAACTTTTTGAAAATGGAGCTTTGAGTGAATTTGGTAGATGGAGAGAATTGAGAGATTTTTTAGCAAGGTGGATTTGGCTATCAAAAGCTTGAAATTTGAATGAAATGAGGACTCTATTTATAGAGTTTTAGGATTGGGATTAGTGGTAATTTGGTAATTGATTCTTGGAGCCAAAATTTGAATTAATGATAATTCTTTCAAATATTAGAGCCAAAATTTGAATTAATGATAATTCTACTTAAAAATGAAAGATTGGCACTAAAAGTTGAATTAATGGTATGTCTTTCAAAAATGAAGAAAAATTGGAGCCGAAATTTGACAAGTTTAAAATTGCTGATTTTTTTCAAATTTTCACGCTGTGCAAATCGATTTGCACAGTGTATTTTTTTTCAAAAATGGCGCAAAATGCACTATGTGCAATCGATTGCATCAGTGAAAAAAATGAATTTTTGTTAATTTTTCCTTTGCAAATAGAGATTTTAGGAAAATAATACCAGAAATCCTTATTTGTCAGATGCTTCAACTTGGTACCTACAAAATAAAAATATACAAAGACAAAGACAAATATTTTTTTGTATTTTGATTAGAAGTTAGTCAACAACACATATATAAAATACACAACTAAGGTGCTTGGAGATTCCTCAAGAGCAAACTTAAAGATAAGAGATAGAAAAAGAGGAAGAACCAACCTTAATGTGATCTTGTTATGATCGAGTTGATATGATATGATAGAGGAATCTTAGGGGCAAAAATTAGGGTACAACAGGAAGTTGTAGGTCTGATTTCCCCAATCATATCGATGCCCCACATTGCAAACGGCCAAAGAGAAATCAAGACATTTAAAGGAACCGGAGGCACATGCACCTTATGAGTATAGATCTGGCATTTGTGTCAAGTCCGCGAATGCTGATAACAGTTTGCCTCCATGGTGGACCAGTAGTATCATGCCCGTAGAATATTTTTAGCCATTGAGTGCCCACTAGAATGAGTGCCAAAGGTACCTTCATGCAAATCAGCCATAATCTTTTTTGCCTCGCTCTTGTCTACACACCGAAGCAAGGTAGAATCATGATTGCGCTTGTAAAGGATCATGTTACTGAGGAAGAACTTAGAAGAGACCCTTCTTAGGAACTTCTTATTATTGACTGAAGCTCCCTCAGGATACTCTTGGGCTTCGAGTTATCTTATGACTTTGTGGAACCAAGGTTTTTCCACTAATTCTTCAGTATCAATCTCGTGACAGTATGCTGGTTCATCCATCCTTTCAATAGTGATTTGAGGAGCTTCATTATCCCACCTAACCTTGAACATGGATGACATCGTAGCTAGCGCGTCCACTAGTTGATTTTCCTCTCATGGAAAATGCTCAAAGGTAACTTCTTCAAAGTATGGAATTAGTGTCAACACATGCTCTTTGTAAGGGATGAGATTAGGATTCTTCGTGTCCCATTCTCCTTTGATCAGGTTGATTACTAAATTCGAGTCTCCAAACACACTTAAGAACTTAATCCTTAAATCGATTGCAGCTTTGAGACCCATGATACATGCTTCATACTCGGCCATATTGTTGGTACAGTTGAAACATAGCATGGAAGTGAAAGGAGTATGACAACCTTCAGGAGATATGATCACATCACTGATGCCATTGCCAAGAGCGTTGGAAGCTCAATCAAAAACTATAGTCCATCGGGATCTTTGTTCAGGTCCTTCATCCGGTCCAAGTTCTTCACAATCAGTTACTAACATGATGTTCTCGTCCGGGAACTCAAAATTAATGGATTGGTAGTCGTCCACAGCCTGATGAGCCAAATGATCAGCTAGTACACTTCCCTTAATTACTTTCTGGGTTCTGTACTGAATGTCGTATTCAGTCAGGATCATTTGCCATCTTGCTATTCTTCCGGAGAGAGCAGGATTCTCAAAGATGTACTTCATAGGATCCATTGTAGATATCAACAAGGTAGCGTAAGTCAACATATACTGTCTTAGTCAGCAAGCAGCCCATGCCAAAGCATGACAAGTTTTCTCGAGCAGTGAGTATCTTGTTTCTTAGTCGGTAAACTTTTTGCTAAGGTAGTATATTGCATGCTCTTTTAGACCAGACTCGTCATGTTGTTCCAGCACACACCCCATTGAGTTCTCTAATATTGTTAAGTACAAGATCAGAGGTCTTCCTTCGACTGGCGGCATCAAGATTGGAGGCTCTTGAAGATATTCCTTGATTTTTTCAAAGGCATGCTGGAAATCGTCATTCCACTTCACTGCTTGATCTTTCTTCAGTAATTTGAAGTTTGGCTCACACGTAGCGGTCAGATGTGAAATGAATTTGGCTATGTAGTTCAGAATCCCAAGAATCCCTTAACTTCCTTCTCAGTGTGAGGAGTCGGCATTTCTTGTATAGCTTTGACCTTTGCAGGGTCTACCTCAATACCTTTGCTGCTAGCAACGAAGCCTAAGAGCTTACCGGATCTTACTCTGAAAGTGCACTTATTCGGGTTTAGCCTCAGTTTGTATTTCTTCAGACTGTCAAATAGCTTTTATAGGTGATCAAGGTACTCCTCTTCAGTCTGAGACCGGGCTATCATATCATCAACGTAGACCTCTATCTCGTGATGCATCATATCATGAAACAAAGCTACCATGGCACGTTGATAGGTTTCCCCGGTGTTCTTTAGTCCAAATGGCATAACTTTGTAACAGAAGGTGCCCCACTGTGTGACAAAGGTCGTCTTCTCCATGTATTCAGGTGCCATCTTGATCTGATTATACCCGGAGAAACCATCCATGGAGGAGAATACCTTATGTTTTACGGTGTTGTCAACCAGAACATCCATGTGGGGAAGCGTAAAATCATCCTTGGGGCTTACCCTATTCAGGTCTGTGTAATCCACACACATATGTACCTTACCGTTCTTCTTAGGTACTGGAACAACATTAGCAACCCATTGCGGATAAGAGGTGACAGCTAAGAAACCATCATTGAATTGTTTCATGACTTTAGCCTTGATCTTCTCTGACATCTAAGGCCGCATGCGATGAACCTTTTGTTTCATTGGAGGGCAGTCCTCTTTTGTAGGTAGGCGATGAAACACAATATCGGTGTCAAGTCCCAGCATATCTTTGTATGACCAGGCAAAAACCTCAACATAGTCATGTAGAATCTGTATTAACCTCTTTTTGACCATATGCTCCAGATCGGCACCTATCTTGACTTATTTCTTGTCCTCTCCAATACCCAAGTTCATTGTCTCAACTGGCTCCTCATGAGGTTGTATTTCCCTTTCTTCCTGTTGTAATAGTCTGGCAAGCTCTCCTGGTACCTCACAATCTTCCTCACCTTCGTCCTTGGCTTGGTTGATTGGATTTTCAAAGTCATAATGAGCAATAGCAGAACCGTTATCAATGGGATCCATAGTGGATGTGGATCTATAGTTTTATATGTGAGTGTGTGTAAGAGTATAGTTGTATATTTTTTATAAAGTAAAGAGGCGGAAAATAAAAACAAAGAGCGTAAAATTTATATGCGAAACTTCCAATGTTTTATTAACGACATATGAAAATGAAGTAATGAACCTCACAAATAGACCATTGTGCCTCGGGTAAGACACAAGGCTTTAATGTTTCAATTATTCAAATATTACATTTCCATAAAACAAAAAGACAAATTACTCTTGAATAAAAGTAATGGGCACAAAGTATTTAGCCTCCCAATTGTTGAGTCCACTGCTGATGGTTGGGAAGATCCACTTGTCTAGTTTATAATCATTATTGTTGTCCTCCAAAGCATTAAATCCATGGTTGTTGATCCATAAAGGTGGTCGCCCGACGCGAGCATGACGAACAGCTCTCTGGGATCCTGAAGTAAAACCCAAACCAAATTTTCCAGATTTTTAGGGAATATCCGGAAGTTGGCCCCAAATTGTACACCATCTTCTTCAACTACTACTTTGGCATCCTTGAGAGAATCCATTTTAAGCGGAGGCCTTGTAATCTTTGGAATACTGGCAGTGGTCTTGGTTGCAGCAACAGTCTGTGGAACCTCCTCAATGTTCTGATAGAGGGTTTCAATGAACTCGCCGTCCATTTCAACGTACCTGAAAGAGTTCAGGTGGCTCACCATGTAATCCTCCTCCCCATGAACTGTGATAATCTTCCCATTGACTGGGTACTTCAGCATCTGATGTAGGATGGAAGTCACAGCACCAACCCCATGGATCCAGGGTCGACCCAATAAACAGGAGTAAGACGGCCGGATGTCCATCACATAGAAAGTGGAATTAAAAGTTTGAGTACCAACTTTGATAAGGATGCCCACTTCCCCATGCACCATTGTTTTAGAACCGTTGAAGGCCCTCACCATGATGTTACTGGGCTTTAGTGTGAGCCCTTCGAAATCCAACCTGTCTAGAGCGTTCTTGGGTAAGACATTCAGTGATAAACATGTATCTACCATAACATGGGCTAATGTAGTGCCCATGCACTCAATGGAGACATGTAGGGAATCATTGTGTTTTCTTCCCTTAGGAGTTAGGTCTGCATCAGAGAATCCCAGACCATTGTCAACTGTCAAACTAGCCACGCAGTTCTCGAATTGATCAGCGGAGGTCTCTTGAGACATGTGGGCATACTTCAGGAATTTTACTAAAGCCTTGGCATGGGCTTCAAAGCACATTAGTAGGGCCAACATTGAGATTTTTCAAGGGGTCTTCCCCAATTGTTCTACGACATTATAATCACTTTTCTTGATTATTTTCAATATCTCTTCCATCTCCTTTTTAGAAGCCTCGGGAATGGCTTCTGGATGTGCCTTCGTTCGGATAGGCTTAACCAATACCTCTTTTCCCCGAGTCTCGGCCGACCTGGTAGCAGGGATAATAGTAGGAGTAGCCATAGGAATATTGACAGGAGTAGCAACAGGAATAATCACAGGAGTGGTAATGGGAGTATTAACAGGAGCAGCAGCAGGGATGATCACAGGAGTAGCAACAGTTTTTAGAGAGATCTTGGAAGAGAAAACTCTTCTGCTTCTTGTTATCTTACTGGTCCCGACGATATTGGCGACATCAAGATCAATACCTTTAGAAACTTTATCTTTAATAGCCAATAGATATTGCTTGATGCCATGGTAATAGACGCTAGCTCCATAATTCCAGGGAACAACTTTATCCGAGGAATATGGTATAGGTCCAGGAAAAGTAATTATCAACGGAGCAACTTTTGGAATAGATGTAATCCTGACAGGTCTTTTGGAGGAGACCTTGGGAGGATTTACGGAAATGGTAATGATATAAACATCTTCATACGGAACACTTGTAACTGGAGTCTTCTCAAACAGAATTTCTTTATCATCCATCAGGCACTGAACACCTTCCTTCAACAAATGGCAACCATTAGGTAGAGACAAACATAAGTGGCAACCTTCACCATAACCCAGAAATAAACCAGCTTGCAAGAGATTCTTTTTAACAGTTAGGAGTGTAGTAGCTAGTTCATCAACAGAAGCAACAAACATGTTATCATCAATAGCATTAACACCATGGTCGTGCTTGGGCATAGGGGCAGTTATAACATTAGGAGTCTCAGGAGCGTCAAATTCAATCTTTGTTTCCTCTATCAAATCCTGCACCTTGTTCTTCGAAGCCCAACATTCATTTATATCATGGCCTGGACTTTCAGAATGGTAGGCACTGTAACACCCTTTAAAACCCCGCATAAAATTTCGCAAATAATTAAAATCATATTTTCAGAGTACATGTGTTAACGAGGATGTCACAATTCTCTTTTAATAAAAACAAGTTCATGTCATGCATAACATAGAAGCAACTCATACATGTTTACACAGCGGAATATTATATTTAATAAAACCAAAGTTATAATATTTTCAATCATCAGGGATTAACACCTGGAATATATCAACATCATATTATAACCAAATACTAAGGAAATAAACGAGTCTGACTAAAACAGCTCGACAAACAAACGTTCCCGGAGTTACAACTATCAGAGCATGACCCGGACAATACTTAAACCGAAATAAACTAGAAAGAGCAAGTCTTCGCCAATCATCTGAGCGAAGCTCCTCAATCTAAAATGTTCAACAGGTAAGGGTGAGCATCTCAACTATACATTTGATTATACGTTCATAACAATCAATTCAGAAAAAACCATAAGCATCACCCAAACAGTTAGCATGTTTCACAGTTTACGGAAACCTTTACAATTCATATATTCATAATATATTACTTTTCATACTTATAATTAACATCAAACATCATTGACAATTCAGCAACAATACATGCATACAATCAATTAAATACAACATTGGAAAATCATCCATTCATGTTATATTCAATATAATGCAACACACCCATGCATGTGGTACCATTTTACCGCCCCATTAAATCTCGGGTCACGGATAACTCATCGTTCCATTATATCGCGGACACGGCTACCACCTCAACGTTCCATTAAATCGCGGACACGTATATTGGCCACCATGTTAATTCCACACAATGGGAATTAACAAATGCAACATGATATGTAAAGTATGTAACACTCAGCATACTATTAACATCAAGAAAACATATCATGCAACATCAACAATATCAATCATAACAGGATATGGATAGCATGTAATCACTCAGCATACTATTAAACATCAACCAATCATATCAAGTTATATCATAATTCATGCTTGATAACATCATCTAAAAGCATGACAATAACATCCACGTAGTGTTAGTATCATAACATACAAACATTATTCGATACAAGCATCAAACAATACTAGGGAATCAATAAGCAGCATATTCCAAACATATAAAACACTGCACATCGAAACAGAATCAATTCCGTACATAACAGCATGCACAGAAAACAAAATTCAGAAGCCAACACAGGAGGTCAACACGGGTGCCCGTGTGCAGCAACACGGCCCGTGTGGAAATGTGTCCAGAAACACATTATTTTTACCAATACAGATGATCAACACGGGTGCCTGTGTGCAGCAACACGGCCCGTGTTGATGAGCGCGTACAAAATATTCCTGTACCTACAGCATGCTCAGAACAGCAACCAAACACGAAAAATACCAGCCAAAACGTGCATTTCGGTACATAACGACATCAATTTTGCATAACTCAAAGCAACACATCAATTGAAAACACAATTCCCTTCTACGTTAGTCAATTTCCAATCTTAAGGACAGCATTACTTCACTTAAGGTCTTATTTTTCAAATCATACACAACTCAGAATTTTCGTCTCAAAACATCCTATTTTATCAACAATTCTTTCATCAACAACAAGTTTTATAAAATTGACCTTAAGTTACATATTACCCGTCCTTTAGGGAAATCCTAACAACATTGAGGTTATCCCTAGAATTACCTAAGGGAAACTCTCGATCATACAAATATACTCCAAATCCACCATAGGAACCTAAAATCCCTAATTGATTCATAAAATTTGGGAACCTAAACCTTTTCTAACAAGGTTCAACCCTAAGGTTATTGATCCCTAAGAACATCTAAAAATTGGGGTTTCTCCCAACGATTATCCAAAATCAATCGTACCTAAACCCATAAGCAAAAGTAAATCGAGTAGTAGCCCCCCTTACCTTATCAAATTGCAGCTTGAGTTCTTGAGCGATTGTTCTTCGTTCTTCAGAGCTCCAATCCCAAATATCTCCAAATTCTGTTTTATCGTGAAAAGTGAGAAATAACTTAAGTTCCAAAATATATATCCTTATTTCCTTTGCACCCCCACTCTTTACTAACGACATCCAAGCCCAATAACTTAAAAACCCAATATTTTCTTATTTCTTTTATTTTCTTCAAATATTCCAAAATAAATAATTCTTTTTATTTTATTAATTCTAATAAAATAAATTCCCAATTAAATAAATCAAATAATTAAAACAGGGGCGTTACAAATCTCCCCCACTAAAAGAGTTTTCGTCCTTGAAAACATACCTTAGACGAACAGTTCCGGATAAGCCTCTTTCATCTGGCTCTCCAGTTCCCAAGTAACATTTCCATCTGCTGGACCTCCCCAAGTAACCTTCACTAATGATATCTCTTTACCTCTTAACTGTTTCACTTCCCGATCTTCTATCCTCATAGGCAATGTTTCTACTGTCAGGTTATCTCTCACTTGTACATCATCTATTTGGATTACATGAGATGGGTCTGGAATATATCTCCTCAACTGAGAAACATGAAAAATATCGTGCAAATTCGCAAGTCTCGGAGGTAAAGCATTACGATAAGCAACTTCTCCAACTCTCTCCGTAATCTGAAACGGACCAATAAAACGCGGAGTCAACTTCTTAGATTTCAACGCTCGACCAATACCCGTCATCGGAGTAACTCTCATAAACACATGATCTCCAACACTGAATTCTAAATTCTTCCTCCTCTTATCATGATAACTCTTCTGACGACTCTGAGAAGCTCTCATCTTCTCTTGAATCAATTTGATCTTTTCAGTAGTCTGCTGAACAATCTCTGGCCCAATTATTGAACTCTCTCCAGATTCATACCAACACAAAGGCGTTCTACACCGTCTACCATACAACGCCTCAAACTGAGCCATACTAATACTCGAATGGTAACTATTGTTATAAGTAAATTCAATCAATGGCAAATAGCTATCCCAAGCTCCACCCTTCTCTAAAACACAAGCACGCAATAAATCTTCTAACGATTGAATCGTCCTCTCCGTCTGTCCATCAGTCTGAGGATGGTAAGCTGAACTCAACCTCAATTTAGTACCCAAAGCCTTCTGCAATCCTTCCCAAAATTTCGAAGTGAACCTCGGATCTCTATCTGACACAATACTAGAAGGAACTCCATGTAAACTCACTATTTTCTCAATATATAACTGTGCCAATCTCTCCATTGAGTAATCCATTCGCACCAGTATAAAATGAGCAGACTTAGTCAGTCTATCCACAATAACCCATATCGCTTCAAAATTCTTAGGAGTCCTCGGCAACCCGGATACAAAATCCATAGAAATACTATCCCACTTCCATTCTGGAATAAACATCGGTTGCATAAATCCAGACGGCTTCTGATGCTCAATCTTCGATTTCTGACAGATTAAACATGCATACGCAAACTCGGCTATTTCCTTTTTCATTCCCGGCCACCAAAACAATTTCTTCAAATCATGATACATTTTCGTGGCACCCGGATGAATACTCATCCCACTGCGATGTCCTTCCTCTAATATACTCTTCTTGATTTCTGCAACATCAGGAACACAAACTCTATCGCCGAATCTCATAACATCATTTTCATCGATTCTAAACTCACCACCTTGACCTTGGTTGCTCAATGCCAGTCTATTAACTAAATTAACATCAGATTTCTGCCCGATCCTGATCTCTTCTAGAATACCACTAGTAAGTTTCAACATACCCAAACGAACACACTTCGGAGTACTTTCACAAATTAAACTCAAATCTCGGAATTGTTCAATTAACTCCAATACACGAACCATCATCATAGACATATGCAAGGATTTCCTGCTCAAAGCATCTGCAACCACATTTGCCTTACCAGGATGGTAATTCAAACCAAAATCATAATCTTTGAGAAATTCCAACCACCTTCTTTGCCTCATATTGAGCTCTTTCTGATCGAAAAGATACTTCAAACTCTTATGATCACTATACACTTCAAATCTCGAACCATACAGATAATGTCTCCACAATTTCAAGACAAACACAACTGCTGCTAACTCTAAGTCATGAGTAGGATAGTTCCTTTCATGAACCTTCAACTGTCTCGAAGCATACGCAACTACCTGTTGATTCTGCATTAAAACACCACCTAATCCCATCAGAGATGCGTCACAATAAACCATAAAAGATTCCACCGGATTCGGCAAAATCAGAATAGGAGAACTAGTCAATCTCCGCTTCAATTCTTGGAAACCTTTCTCACAATCAGAATCCCAAATAAACGCTTGTCCTTTACGAGTCAACTTCGTCAACGACAATGCTAACTTTGAGAATCCTTCGATAAACTTTCTGTAATAACCTGCAAGACCAAGAAAACTCCTGATTTCAGAAACAGTCTTCGGCGCTTCCCACTGAGATACTGCTTCTACTTTTGTAGGATCCACTGCAATACCATTCTTAGAAATCACATGTCCAAGAAAACTAACTTCATTCAGCCAGAACTCACATTTGGATAACTTTGCATACAACTTCTTATCTTTCAACAACTCTAACACAATTCGGAGATGTTCTGCATGCTCTTCGTCATTCTTGGAATAAATCAGAATGTCGTCAATAAAAACCACAACAAACTTATCCAGATACGGATGAAAAATCCTGTTCATATATTCCATGAAAACACCAGGCGCATTAGTAACTCCGAACGGCATAACAAAATATTCATAATGCCCATACCTCGTTCGAAAAGCAGTCTTTTGAATATCTTCCGCTTTCACACGAATCTGATGATATCCAGACCTCAAGTCAATCTTACTGAATACACTGGCCCCAACTAGCTGATCCATTAAATCATCAATCCTCGGTAAAGGATACCGATTCTTAATGGTTACCTTGTTCAATTGCCTGTAATCAACACACAGTCTCATAGAACCTTCTTTCTTCTTGACCAACAATACCGGAGCACCCCAAGCCGAAACACTTGGACGAATAAACTTCTTCTCCAGTAAATCTTCCAACTGACTCTTCAATTCAGCGAACTCAGATGCAAACATACGATATGGTGCCATCGACACCGGTCTCGTACCAGGAATCAAATCTATAGAAAATTCCACTTCTCTCTCAGGAGGTAATTCACCAACATCATCAGGAAAGACTTCCGGAAAATCACACACCACTGGCAATTCACCACTCCTGACCTTTCCTGTTGCATCTAACGAAGCAAGTAACATAAACACATTAGCACCGTCTTCCATTGCTTCTTGTACCTGCCTAGCAGTCATAGTCAAATTCTCGACACCAACTGCCTCTGGGAAAATCACCGTCTTAGCAAAACAGTTCAGATGAACCCGGTTGAATTCCAACCAGTTCATCCCAAGGATAATATCAAGTTGTTCAAGCGGTAGACACACTAAATCCATACCGAAACCTCTACCAAAAATCTCAATAGGACAATTCCTACATACAAGTGAAGTTGTCACTGAACCCGATGCAGGAGTATCAATAACCATGCTACCTCGCATATCAGATATGTCCAGTTTCAACCTCTCAGCACAATCCAAATAAATGAAAGAATGAGTTGCACCAGTATCAATAATTGCAACTAAAGGTGTGCCATGAATAAAACACGTACCTTTAATCAATCGATCCTCTGGAGTAGTCTCAGATCCAGACAAAGCGAACACTTTTCCACCTGACTGATCCTTCTTAGGCTTAGGACACTGTGGACGAATGTGACCTTCTTCGCCATAATTGTAACAGGTAACAGACTTCCCTTTGCAATCAATAGACAAATGACCAGTCTTTCCACATTTATAGCACTTCTTCTCATCACTCTTGCAATCTCGAATATGATGACCAAACTCACCACACCTGTAGCATCTGATAGGAGCCTTAGAATCTCCCCCACTAGGCCTTTTCCATCCACCTGATTTCTGGTTACCTCTACCATATGGCTTGCCACGGTCCATATGTTGCTTTCCTCTTTTATCAACAGCCCCACGAGAGTGAGACGACCTAGTCTTGGTAATATCTTCTTCCAAGATCCTTCTACAATCCACCAGATCAGAAAATCTACGAATACGCTGGTACTTGATTCCCTGCTTAATCTCATCTCGGAGACCATTCTCAAATTTGATACATTTAGAGAATTCTCCAGCCTCATCATTGTTGTAGTATGCATAATACTTTGCCAGCTCAGTGAACTTAGTAGCATACTCACTAACAGTCATGTTGCCCTGCTTAAGCTCCAAAAATTCAATTTCCTTTCTTCCCCGAACATCTTCAGGAAAGTACCTCCTCAGAAAAGCCCTTCTGAAGTTAGCCCAAGTCAGTGCCTCTCCATCCTGAACCATTTCAGTCCTTGTTGCAACCCACCAGTCGTCGGCCTCTTCTGCCAACATATGCGTACCATATCTGACTTTCAGATCTTCTGCACAATCAATCACACGGAAAATCCTTTCGATTTCCTTCAGCCACTTCTGAGCACCTTCAGGGTCATGTGTACCTTTGAACAACGGAGGATTATTCCTTTGGAAGTTCCCCAATTGCCTATCAGCACCAATCACGCCTCCATTTGGATTTCCAGCAAGTACACCAGCTAACATCCCCAAAGCCTCAGCGAGTGCAGCATCATTTCGTCCGTTACCTCTTCCAGCCATATTCCTGAGAATTAAAACATACTCCTCATCAGAATACAGTATCGACAGTGTTGCCTTACACTAGTCGCATACAAAAGGAATGACTGACTCAAGACTCTGGTCGCAACGACCGACTATGCTCTGATACCACTATTGTAACACCCTCTAAAACCCCGCATAAAATTTCGCAAATAATTAAAATCATATTTTCAGAGTACATGTGTTAACGAGGATGTCACAATTCTCTTTTAATAAAAACAAGTTCCTGTCATGCATAACATAGAAGCAACTCATACATGTTTACACAGCGGAATATTATATTTAATAAAACCAAAGTTATAATATTTTCAATCATCAGGGATTAACACCTGGAATATATCAACATCATATTATAACCAAATACTAAGGAAATAAACGAGTCTGACTAAAACAGCTCGACAAACAAACGTTCCCGGAGTTACAACTATCAGAGCATGACCCGGACAATACTTAAACCGAAATAAACTAGAAACAGCAAGTCTTCTCCAATCATCTGAGCGAAGCTCCTCAATCTGAAATGTTCAACAGGTAAGGGTGAGCATCTCAACTATACATTTGATTATACGTTCATAACAATCAATTCAGAAAAAACCATAAGCATCACCCAAACAGTTAGCATGTTTCACAGTTTACGGAAACCTTTACAATTCATATATTCATAATATATTACTTTTCATACTTATAATTAACATCAAACATCATTGACAATTCAGCAACAATACATGCATACAATCAATTAAATACAACATTGGAAAATCATCCATTCATGTTATATTCAATATAATGCAACACACCCATGCATGTGGTACCATTTTACCGCCCCATTAAATCTCGGGTCACGGATAACTCATCGTTCCATTATATCGCGGACACGGCTACCACCTCAACGTTCCATTAAATCGCGGACACGTATATTGGCCACCATGTTAATTCCACACAATGGGAATTAACAAATGCAACATGATATGTAAAGTATGTAACACTCAGCATACTATTAACATCAAGAAAACATATCATGCAACATCAACAATATCAATCATAACAGGATATGGATATCATGTAATCACTCAGCATACTATTAAACATCAACCAATCATATCAAGTTATATCATAATTCATGCTTGATAACATCATCTAAAAGCATGACAATAACATCCACGTAGTGTTAGTATCATAACATACAAACATTATTCGATACAAGCATCAAACAACACTAGGGAATCAATAAGCAGCATATTCCAAACATATAAAACACTGCACATCGAAACAGAATCAATTCCGTACATAACAGCATGCACAAAAAACAGAATTCAGAAGCCAACACAGGAGGTCAACACGGGTGCCCGTGTGCAGCAACACGGCCCGTGTGGAAATGTGTCCAGAAACACATTATTTTTACCAATACAGAAGATCAACACGGGTGCCCGTGTGCAGCAACACGGCCCGTGTTGATGAGCGCGTACAAAATATTCCTGTACCTGCAGCATGCTCAGAACAGCAACCAAACACGAAAAATACCAGCCAAAACGTGCATTTCGGTACATAACGACATCAATTTTGCATAACTCAAAGCAACACATCAATTGAAAACACAATTCCCTTCTACGTTAGTCAATTTCCAATCTTAAGGACAGCATTACTTCACTTAAGGTCTTATTTTTCAAATCATACACAACTCAAAATTTTCGTCTCAAAACATCCTATTTTATCAACAATTCTTTCATCAACAACAAGTTTTATAAAATTGACCTTAAGTTACATATTACCCGTCCTTTAGGGAAATCCTAACAACATTGAGGTTATCCCTAGAATTACCTAAGGGAAACTCTCGATCATACAAATATACTCCAAATCCACCATAGGAACCTAAAATCCCTAATTGATTCATAAAATTTGGGAACCTAAACCTTTTCTAACAAGGTTCAACCCTAAGGTTATTGATCCCTAAGAACATCTAAAAATTGGGGTTTCTCCCTACGATTATCCAAAATCAATCGTACCTAAACCCATAAGCAAAAGTAAATCGAGTAGTAGCCCCCCTTACCTTATCAAATTGCAGCTTGAGTTCTTGAGCGATTGTTCTTCGTTCTTTAGAGCTCCAATCCCAAATATCTCCAAATTCTATTTTATCGTGAAAAGTGAGAAATAACTTAAGTTCCAAAATATATATCCTTATTTCCTTTGCACCCCCACTCTTTACTAACGACATCCAAGCCCAATAACTTAAAAACCCAATATTTTCTTATTTCTTTTATTTTCTTCAAATATTCCAAAATAAGTAATTCTTTTTATTTTATTAATTCTAATAAAATAAATTCCCAATTAAATAAATCAAATAATTAAAACTGGGGCGTTACAGGCACACCAAGCATTTGAATTGTAGAGAGCAAATGCAGTGTTGGGATTTTTAGGAGCCTCTCTCAGGGTAACCAGGTTGTATTTCAGCAAATGTGGTAAAACATGAGACAAGGTCATATTAAGCCGGGTAAACTATATTTTGGGCTTATCTATTCTGGACTGATTGTTCTGTTTTTGAGTAGCTGCATGTTTGGATATCAGTACAGCTCCCACCGTTGGATGGCGTTCGGTTATGCCCTGACTCTCTGGTTGTAAGCAGCACTGACTTTTTCCTTTCCCGTGAGAGGCCTCTTTCCTGCACGTGAAGAGGCATCTCTTTGAATCTTACCACTTTTAATACCAGCTTCCACTCTTTCTCCTATCAAGATCAGCTCAGTAAACCCAGCTGAAGAGCTTCCAATCAGATGGTTGAAAAATGGACCAGATAAAGTACCCAAGAACATGTTTACCAGCTCCCTATCAAACAGAGGAGGCTGGACTCTTCCTGCAAGGTATCTCCATTTCTGGGAATAATCTTTAAAGCCCTCACTAGAACCAATAGACATGCTCTGAAGTTGTGTACGGGTTGGAGCAAAGTCAGCATTATATTAGTACTTCTTGTAGAAAGTAGCAGCCAGATATTCCCAGTTACGGATGTTGGTTCCCTCCAGCTGATAGAACCACTTTAATTGAGTCCCTGATAGACTGTCTTGAAAGAAATGCACTCACAAATTCCTGTCAGCAGTGTGCGGCTGGATCTTCCTGACATAAGATCTGAGATGCAGCTTAGGACATGAGACCCCATCATATTTAGAAAATGCGATCACTTTGAATTTTTGCGGGATAACCACTCCAGAAACCAACCCTAGATCTTCTAAATCCAGGCCAGGTACCCTCTAAACTTCCATGGCGTTGAGATGGTCCTCCAGCTATTTGTACTTATCATCAGTAGGAGGGTATTATTCCTCAGTGTAATCAGCTTCATCCTTTTAAGACTCCCTTGTACTACGGTCTTCTTCTCTTGGCTCTCCTTCCTGATTGTCTCTCTCGTTTGATGGAGTTGTGAGCTCTGAAACTTTCCTCACTAGTCCTTTGAACCTTCTTCCCATATTCAGAACACCCACTGGCCTCTTTTTCTTCTTCTTGTCCTTGAGAATCAGAGCTTTCAAATCTTCTTGTCCCTTAGCCAGATTCAAGAACATTTCTTGGAATTGAGCATTTTGTGCCTGAAGTTCCTTAACTATTTTTTCAAGAGCCATTGCTGAAATAAACAGCGAAGAAGATAAGGAGCGTGTCCTGAAACCTGTTTATGCAATTATATGTATGATATATGTATGCAATGTTTTCAAGGAATTCAGGGAATTTAAATTTGTGAACCAAAATGAAACAACAATTTTATTAGTAGAATTCAAAACATAATTTCCTTTTAGGCTTACAATTGAAAAAATATATAAAATCCAAGAAATCAGGTTTCCCATGGGCGCTTCCTCTTTGTGTCGAGATAAACATTAAGACTTTTTTCTTCGTGAAGTTGCTTTGTAAGCTCCAACACTTTCTTCACATTGACATAGAAATGATCCCTAAAGGTATCCTGTTCTTTCTTCAACTGAATCCAGGATCTCTGTAGCTCTTCAAGATCAGTGGGCATGTCTGGATGGAGAACTGTATAAGGAACATCTCCTTCGGCGATGGGATCCACAACCACTGGTAAGATGGCTATATACAGCATTATGAGGTTCTGAGCGCGAGCTCGTACCCATTTGAGATAAGGTTCCATAGGGATGGAATTCTTAGGCCCCAAGGTCTTGGTATTAAATTTGATTACCATGCCCCAAGCTCGTATAAACCTCTGACGATACCCTTGAACATCATCCTCGTAGTTAAACATAATGCTCTGGATAATCATATCGTGAGGACCATCCCTTCGAGCATAACCAAATTGTTGCAAAGCTATAGAAGGGTTATAAGTTATGCCTCCCATAATGCCAAGTAGTGGGACATTAGGGAATTCCCCGCAACGGTCAATGACAGAAATATCTCCCATAGATCGGGAATACCATAAATTATCTGAGTGAGAAAGTGACATTATCCTTCGTGACCAACCCAAACCTTCTTCATTCTTCAACACTGATTTAGGGAGGTGAGAAATAAACCACCTTGACAGCAATGGCATGCAACACATAAGAATCCCTTTTCTCTTCATGGTGCGAGTGTGAAGGGTATACAAGATGTCTTCGAGTAGAGTAGGCACAGGGTTACGAGAGAGGAAAAACTTGATAGCATTCACATCTATGAGTAAGCCTGGATTAGGGAACAACACTAAACCATAGATTAGAAGGGCCATAACCTCCTCAAAATCTTGGAAATCCAAATCATCCTAAAACAGTTGAGCCTTCTCTAATAGGAATTTGACTAGAAAGCCCTTGACTCCGTTTCTTGTTTCCCAGTTGGATACAATGTCGAACTGTTTCAGATGCAAAGTCATTGCAATGACTTCTGGATTTGGAGCTTCTTCTAAACCGGTGAAAGGCATCTGATCAAGAACAGGTATACCCAATATTTGAGAGAATTCTTCCATGGTGGGTACCATTTGATAGTATGGGAAAGTGAAGCAATGGTGTTTAGGGTCAAAGAATTGAAGGAGTATACCCATCATCTTCTCATCAAAGCCCGAGGTAACTAGATTGAGGAGTTGACCATATTTCTTGGTGAACGAAGAAGTCTCAGGAACCCTTGATACTAGCTCTTTGAGTTGGAGAGGTATTCTTACAAAGCTGATTCGGATAGTATTTCTACGAGTGGAAACCATGATCTGCAAAACAGAACAAAAACAAATTCCCTTGGTCCTTGAAATGGTCAGTGTAATGAAAAATGGATGTTATGATGCATGATGTCATGTTTAAGCAAATTAATCACACACAAGCAAAACAAAAAAAACCTTAGGTTTAGGCTTTCATGGAGTTTATAGGTAAGTACCCTCTTGAAGTTTAGTTGGTTCAACCTATCCTAGGAATAGTAACTGGGTTCTAAGGAGTCTCAATATCACCCATCTTTCTTTATCGAGCATTATTTCAACTTAGCAATCTTTTCTTGCGGCCGAAACATCTCGAAATTCCGATCTTAATGAGTGTAGCATCGAGTATCAACCAATCCCAAGCTTTACACTGAGGTTGGATATCTCACTACTTTCTAATGGCCAAGTTTGTTCAACTAAGGTTCTAAGGTCCACTAGTGCTTCACGACACCATGCGGCGGCCCCGTATTCTCCTCAACTCAACACAAGGGATACCGGTACCAACCAAAGTGTCACACCAACACAGTTATCGCTTCAACCATATCGGTCTACGCCGTATAGCCTCCATGATCTATTGTTGTTTACCAAAAAAAGATGCCCCCTGATCCGGGTGTAGGATCTATAGTAACAACCCAAACAATCATCCAAAGATAAAGCATACAAAGCAAGCAATTAAAACAGTTTTAAAATGAACTAACTCTTAAGGTAACCCCACTTTTTATATTTCCCCAGCAGAGTCGTCAGTTCTGTCATACAGTGGCAGAACTGACTGCTAATACTGGTT
Organism: Vicia faba; assembly: GCA_948472305.1. Taxonomy (NCBI): domain Eukaryota; kingdom Viridiplantae; phylum Streptophyta; class Magnoliopsida; order Fabales; family Fabaceae; genus Vicia; species Vicia faba. Next base: position 167,585,176 of record OX451738.1, read on the forward strand.
TTGTGTTTGCAAATGTTGCGGTAAGCAAGAGTCGCCACCGACTTTTCTTTTATCCAACAAAGGAAAGGGTGAATAGAACAGAAAAAGACCCTTTCGAGAATTTTCTGAGTAAGGGGGGTAGATTATGGAAAGGGAAGGTGTTAGCACCCTTTCCATCTGTAGTTATCTACGGGATCTTACATGCTAGCTCATGTTTTGAAAATTGCTTGTGCTTTGTATGTTTTGAAAAATGTTTTGAAATGCCTTGGTGTGGCGATTCGCTTTGTGATAACTCTTGTATCAGTCCTCAAGAGTGTTGACAAAGAAAATGTTTTTGAAAGTTGTTTTTGAAATGTGTAAGTGCAAATAGTTTATTTTGAGCATAGCATCTAACAGCTATCTACTTGTACTCGAAAAGGTTGTTCTTTTCTCTTATCCTTTAGAAAGTGCTATCCTACTATTAGTGAGTAGGTAGCCCTATTGTTGGATGTATGGGGGACATTCGAAGGGACGCTTTTATAGACACAAAGGCAACTGAGCAAGAAACTTTAGTAACTACCGTAGAGTTCTAAGATCACTTTTAATCGAGGCAACATCGAGAGGGTCATCGAGAGACTTGTGATATTTTTGAACCAGAGGGTAGCCACTAAAACCTCTCACATTTCGAGAGTTGTGACTATTTCCAAAGGCAACCGAAGTGGGGTACCCTAGATGTGCGCATGTGCAATTGTGTTTGGTTCAATTATTTATCTTATGCATTTAGGGTTTGCTAACATTTGCTTTCAGTCTTGTCATGCAATCCTAGTTACTAGCAGTTAATATGTACAGAAAAATGTAAAGTACGAAAATATAACCCTATGCTATTACATGGCTTAGAGGGGGGGGGGGGGGGGGGGGGAATTTACAATGTACAAAGTTTAGGGAAAGAAAAATAAAGAAAGCGGTAAAAATCCTAATTAGTCTATTACATCCAGTATACAGGTACAGTAATGTAAAAAATGGGAGAATAAATAACACGCGAAAGGTAAAGACGTTTTAAGTCTAAAGCAAATCTAAATGAAATAAGAAAATATTTTTTTGTTTATTTTAAATTATTTTAAGAAAATAATTAAGTTAAATTAACCTAAAATTTAATTAGAAAACAATATTAACTAAAAGAAATCTAAGTTTTTGTTGTTTTTATTATGAAAAGAAAATAATTAAAGCTAAATCAAGTCCTAAGTTCTAATTCATTTTAAATTAAAGAAAATAATTAAAATATTTATTTAATTTATTTACAAAATTAGTTTAATTAAAAAATATTAACTTAATATTTTTTATGATTTTGGTTTTAATGTTAATAAAACATGAGGCAATAAAATAAAAGAAATAAGTAAAAACCAAAAAAAATTAAAAAAAAATGATGTAGAGGCTTTTTTTCTATCCAGAGGAGGAACAATCTTTCGATCCTGAGAAAGATATGGTTCTTTCGACTCAGGAAGAGAAAATGTCTTCTTCGATCTAGGGAAGGAGGATATCTTCTTCGATCCAGGGCAGGAAGTTATTCCTTTCGATCTGGGGAAGGGATTCTCAATCTAGACCTGCAAGACAAATATTAGCAAAAAATATGACTTGGGTGTCGAACCCAAGTCCTTCGATCCTGCGTGCATTGGTTTATTTAGACCAGATCTGCAGTATGGGCGTTGGAGGAAAAGAAAAATGTGGACCTGGAGTTGAACCCATACCTTTAGCTCTGAATACGAATCGAACAGAATTACATGATATCCTGAGCATGAATCAAACATTGAACAAACATTAATACATTATGAAATCATAAACATGAATTTGAAAGTTTACCAATGATGGGAGGCTTCGATTTGGCACTTCTGGGCGTTTGTTGGCTAGTGTTTGGGAATGCTCCCTACATACTTCGAGGAGTGATTGGGAACGTTGGTGAAATTTCCTTCGTTTGGGATTACTTATGAGAATTTTGATGGCTTTAGTATGGCTTATGAGGCAACGTGTGCGTGTATTTCTTTCTTGTGTGTATGTCTCCTTAGCCCCCTTTTGAGCTTGCTAGTGTGCTCCTTATATAAAGGGGATGGAGGGGACAAGAGGGCAAAGGAATAAACAGCCATTAAGTTGGTGTTTTAAGGCCATAAATATCATTTTAAAACATTGCCAAAGACATGGCTTCTTGTCCCTTGCTATAAACCTGGGCACATTTGACTTTCGAATGCCCTCCTTCGAATGACTCTGATTGCCTCCTTCGAATATCCTAGAGTCTTGATTCGAAGTGTTCAGAAACCTCCTTATTAGAGTTTCTTCGATTGGGTCTATCTACTTGTCCTAGCTGCTTGATTCAAAAAACTAAAACGAAAACTTCAATTTGGACAATCGAAAACCTTCTTTGTCACCACCTTCGAATGCCATTGTATAAGAGGCATGGGTCTGGCCACATGTAGGACCAAGACCCATCATAATACAAGCTTGTATTCAGTAACCATGTGTCCTTCAAATGGACCAATGAATGCTTCTTTGAAGGGACCTCATGAATGCACCTTCGAAGGGACTAACATGCGTGTTGAAGTATGAAAAACTGTTTCAAAGAGGACCATTGCCCACTTGAAGCTGGCACAAAGGAAGCCAGTGCCTTGTGGGTGCTAGCATGAGGCAGGTCAAAGAAAGCGTCAAATAGGTAATCACCTAGTGAATCAAATTAGGCATGAAGGAGGTATTTGCCTTGTGGCTCGAAGGAATCTTTTTGCCTAGTGGATTGAAGGCAAATCTGAATAAGTCTTGGCCTTGTGTGCTGAAGGCAAGCTGAAAAAAGGGGGGCCTTGCCTTGTGAATTGAAGGCATGTATGAGGCAAACATTTGTCTTGTGAAACGAAGACCAATGAAAAGGGGTCTTTTGCCTTGTGAAACTAATGCAAGCATGAAGGAGTTTATGCCTAATAGACCAAAAAATAAGCATGAAGAGGCATACGTGTGCTAATGACAAGCTGAAGGAGCCTTTTTCCCAGTGAAAGCTTGGTGAACTAAACTTGATCGAAGGAGACTCGGCGCCCAATCGAAGCTTGTGGGCCAATGCTTGGTCGAAGGGTTTTAGGAGCTCAGTCAAAACTTGTTGTTATGCCAATCGAAGGGCATTGTTTAACTGCCAATCAAAGGACATTATTGAACTACCAATCGAAAGACACTTTGCTAATACTCAAAAAATTTATTTTCTTTAGGAAAGTATTTGTAACTACCCATATAAGAGAAAAAACCTTGGGAAACATGAAAGGGAAAATTGTGGGGTACAACAGCTTCCCCTGTTCAATCTTCTTAAACCTGAGGGTTTAGATTGGCTTGTCTTCCTTTCGTGATCTGAAGGTGGAAGATGATTGAACACTAGAGTACCCAGAAATTTTCACTCACATGAAGCAATACTGTTGGTTGATAATGTCGATAATGGCCTTACATATGCCATTTAAAGAAGATGACAGAGAGTCATCGGAGATGGGCTTAAAGATTCCATCCAAAGTAGATGTTGATTTCACACTGTTGTACGCCAAAATTTTCCCTCTCATTTATCAAGATTTTTCTCACAAGACTTCTTGGACTCAAGACAGGATTAGGGTTTGCTTAGCTCAAGACATCTCATCTTGCACTGATGACCCCAAATTAGGGTTTGAGTTTGCACAAGGCTTTTTGAACCACCAATGCTTCATGTGACTTTCATACATCATCTTGTACCTCTAAGATTGCTCATGTTAAGTTTCAAGCCTTGAACCATATTTTTGATCAGTCAATTGGACAGTTGACCTAAAAATCAGCTGTATTGGGGAAAAAGTCAACTATGGCCAATTTACAGTCAAACTTCATAATTTTTGATCCACAACAACATTTTAGACTCATATGTACTATTTGATCAAGTTTGGATCACAACTCCTCAATAAATTTGATCAAATCATCAAAAAGGCAAAATGGTCAAAATTAGGGTTTTGACTGAGAAAGGGCAATTTCTGATTTTTAACCTAGCCAATGACCAATTGGGTTTAAACATTATTTCAAGGATCCAATGGCATAATCTTGACCTAATCACATAGCTCAAAATATCTCAAGTTCATTGGATTGACAGATGAATTTTCCAGTCAATTGATCAAAAATCAATTGTACACTGAAAAGTCAAACTTTGACTTTTTAGTCAAAATCAAGTGCCAGGGGTCATAATTCATCAAGATATGTCAAAATGTGAAACTTGTTGATCAAGAAACTCAAAATTTCAAATTAGGATTTTGAATTTGAAAATTTTCACAACTTAGAATTTTTCTAAGTATGGAAACTTTCTTATTTTTTCCCAACTTTCCACCACTTTTTCACCATGATGCAATTTGATTCAAAGAAAACTTACAACATGAAAGTTGTAGTCCTCCATGAATTATACAACTTTTCATCTCAAACTTTTCCCAAAATATGCTTGTATCTCAAGTTATGAATTTGTGAATATAGGTCCATGAACTAAATAACTTAGTGAAAATTTGCCCTAATTTAGGCAGTTTTTTGACCCAACTTCATGGACATTTTTCACCTATTTCCAAGAGGTATCTCAAAATGCATTTCAAAGATGGATTATATAGAACATGACAAGCTTTCCAAAATGTCCAAGAACTCTCCAAGATCATTTATGGTTAGGGAGAATCGAAGAAGAGAAATTGGCATTTTATCAATTTGGTTCATGCCATTTTCACAATGCATCAAGTTGCAAATCTGATCTTGGATGCTTGTACCTTGCATTATAGCTCCTAAAATCATTATACACTCGATAATTAAATGCAAACTCGGAGAATAAAGGCATTATCTTGGTTTTTGGATCATTGTACAAGAGATAATTCCATTAATGGCATAAAGGGCACATTGTTATTTTCATAAAGGCAAGCTTTTGTAACTTTATCAACCTTGAGCCATGAGCATGTTCCTTTGATACAAACAACTTCCACAGATATCAAGCAATGTATACCAACTCTCTGCAGCTAGCAAGCCATCCAATACAAGCATGTTTAGTGTGGTCACTTCACTTTTCTTCAAAAGCAAGAAAAGTTGCAAAAGTCCAAAGGCTTGCACGTCTGATGAAGAGTGGACTTTGTATCCATTCTATACATATCCATAAACTTGTCACAACTCAGAACACGAATTGATAGCATCCAAAACACTCTTAAGCTCAAAAAACACAAAATTCTGCCAAAACATTGCAGTTTTGCAAAATCATTGTCAACTTCATTTTGGCTCGTGCGTTTTGCCCTTTAACATTTGAAACATCTTCCACACATCATACTAAAGCTATCCAGGCCTTTACATTGTTGTTGTAACCCCTGTTTCTGCCATTTCCATTTTCAAACTTGGAGCTTCCAGCTTGACTTCTACAGAGAGTTTTGGCCATCCACAAAGCAAGCTAGGTATTGGAATAGTTTGAAGAAAGTTCAGGGAAGCTCACACGATCCTCAGGCCTCACTCAAAGTCCCCACATTGCCATATCCAAATCCAGCTGAAGGATGTATTTTTCAAAACTATATCTCTCTATTTAGGCATCCTCAAGCCACGATTTGTGAAGCAAAAATGTAGTCCTTAACATGGTGAAGCTGTACATATGCATACTTGTCATTTATATTAACTGAGCAGTGAGAATTTGAAGCTTGAAGTTCATGAAATAATTAGGTCACGATTTAGGGCTGATTAAATTCTCTCTAATCTTTGAGATTTAGGTTACAAATTTTATATCATTGGAATCGTGAGATTAAGTGCTACATGTTTCATGTTACAAGTTTTTGTTTTTATGCAAGTATGTGCAAGTTGCAGGCTTGAGTTGAAAGCGCGCGCAGGAGGAGACAGAGGACAGGGACGAAGCTTGCCTTGGGCTTTTTTGCATTTCTGGCCTTTTTTGTTTTTACTTTTCACACCCCCTATATTACTTTTGCACCCCCCCCCCCCCCCTTGCATATTTGTTTTATTTTTCATATTTCTTTTTATATTTTTATATTTATTGCTTTTATTTATTTTTCTGAATCATAAAAATCATGAAAAATATTTTCTTTATTTTTTGCATTTTATTTTATTTTTTTATTATTTTTTGGCATAAATAATAGCTTATTAGGATAATAGACTTTATTTTCTTAAATAAATTATAAATACGTTTAATAAATACTATACATTTTTATTTTATTATTTTACACATAAAATATTTATTTTCTCATACATATTTAATTTTTAATATTTGTACATAATATTATTTATTATTTTCTTGTACAAAAATGGACAAAATAAATAATAGGAAACATATATTTCTTTTAATAAAAAATTAGGGTTTCTCCCTTCCAAAAATAATAATAATATTTTCCTTATTTTCTAGGGTTAATTAATTTTATTTTCTCATACCTTAAACAAATACAAAATATTTTTTCCATAAATACATTGCATTGCATATTTAAATATTTGTATATTTATTTAATTCGCACATTATTCAATTGGGTTGTAATAGTATTTTTAGGGTTTATTTTGTGTAATATCTCCATTCAAAAACTTGTATCCCCCCTCCCATAATAATTGTTGTAATAGCTTAGTTTACATTTACGCAATTTATCGCATTTATACCATGTTTAGTAAACTAGGGTTTACATGACAAGACCAAAAACAAAACAAATAGACAAACCCTAATTGCAAGACAAATGCATGAAAATGACACACATTGCACACAAGCACCCTTAGGGTTTCACCCACTTGGTTGCCTAAATAAAATGGCCATGTTATGCATGCGAAGTATCTTGGCAAAACAAAACAAATAAGATCACAGTCCCTCGATGACGCTATACAAAAGGTTGCCTAAACAAAAGATCTTGGTCCCTCAAACATGCTAAGATACTTGGCATCATTGCTATCATGGTCATATGATGACCCACGCCCGTCCCGTTTAACATCCAAAGATAGGGTTGTTTACCAAATCAATAGTAAATCAACAATGTCAAAGGAATAAAAATGCACAAGAAATACTTTTGAGTAGGTAGAATGCTTCTAGTTACTTGATCAAATTTCAAAATAATCCTTGCTATTTTCAAAAATAAACACACACACATTTCAAAAACAACTTTCAAAACATTGGAACATTTTTCAAAAGACAAACATCTTTGTATATATTCTTACGAACGAGAATCATTACAAAGATTTCCTAGACAATGGCCTCCTTTCAAAATACTTTCAAAACCACACAAAGCACCATTTCAAACAATTTCAAAGCAAAGCAAGGGATCTAAACAAGTAACTAAGAGCCCATGGAAAACCATGGATGAAAAGGGTGCTAGCACCTTCCCTTTTCACAATCTACCCCCCGAACTCAAAAATAATCTCAAAGGTCTTTCATGTGCTTTTTTACCTTTCCTTTTGGATAAAAGAAAAGTTGATGGCGACTCTTGCTAACCGCAACATTTGCAAACACAAACGCAAAACCTCAAGTTAGTTCTCCCACCGCATCACACACACATGGTCTATTTGGGGGTTTCTGTTCCTGCTGTCTGAGGAGGAGTCTGATGGGGAATGTGGGTTTCTGTTGTTCTCCTGCTTGAGGAAAAATTTGTGGGGAATAGAGTCTAGGAACTTCAGTTGTCCAAGGCTCTACTGAGGAGTTATTTCTGGAGAGATGAAAGTTTGTTGTTTTTTGGTTGAAATCCAGGCTTCATAGTAACTTGCTGGGGATAATGGAATTAACCGTTATCTGAAAATATATCAGAAAGAGCCTGTGTAGGGCTGTTCCAGGATGAGTCCGTTTTAGCCTGCATCCGGAGATATATGAGAAGGAGCCTATGTAAGATTGCTTTATCTGGTCATGTAGATAGTTTTCCTGTATGGTTTCAGGTGATGATCTACAATCAACTGTTCGCAGATAGTTGTCCTATCTGGTTTTAGGTATTAATCTGGAACTTGAAAATTGCCAGTCCTTGAGATAGTTGTCCTGGTTGGTTACAGGTATTAATCTCTTACCTGAGAAAGAAAGGTAGTTTTCCTGTCTTGTTACAGGTATTAATCTTCAATCTCCTTTTGTAGATAGTTCTCCTGGCTGGTTTCAGGTATTAATCCACAGTTGGTCATCCACAAATATTTCTCCTGGTTGGTTTCAAGTATTAATCTGTGGCCTACTGTATTTGTTAGTAAACACGTCTTGCTTTAGGAGTTCATACCACTTGGTCGTGTAGATAGTTTTCCCGTCTGGTTTCGGGCATTAATCTTTGACTTGTTGTATAAGTTGATATTGTTTGTCTTTCTGTGAACTCAACCTAGAAAGGTAAAGTTAGTTTCATGCGATGTCATGATGTATGATTTGCATGATGCTTTCAAAATAAATGAGATTGTGATATATGCATTTGTGCTGCATATGATATGATGTTTGCATGAATTCAATGTATGAACGTATCAATTGTTTCATTGTTGTATTGCTTAACTAGGGAAAATAAATCCCTAATTGTGGCTGGGGGTGAAGAACGTAGGTCTTCAGATTTTGTTTGAAGTCAAAATGTTGGGAGATGAACTTCCGTTGTTAGAGAAATAAACTTTGTTGGGGAAGGGAAACTATGTGCACTGCTTGGGATTTTGTAGAAATCCCGTTGGGGGAATTCTGAGAAGCTTGGCGACTTCACTGGGAAACTTTTAGATGTTGGAGCAGTAATTTGGAGATTCTTGCTCCGTCGGGGATATGAGAACACTTGACACCATTAGGCTACATGCTGAGAATATGACAGCGATCTTGCAGTAGGATGTCTCTACTTCTGTACCTACTGGAGAAGGTATTTGTCGGGGAAAACATCTACGGGGATTTTGTGGATGGCCCTTAGATATTGTCACGTTTCTTAAAGTCATTAGCAACTGTCTTTCTATTTTTAGGTGCATATTTATAAGCAGTAATCATATTCAAATGCATATTTCAAAAATAATCAGTGGACGTTTTTGCACATAAAACAGAAAAATAAAAACAAAAGTTTTGCACTTTCAAAGGAATAGTTTTGTATTAACTTGAATAAGCATTTTTGTACAAGGAGACAGACATCCTGGTAAGAGAATGTCGTCGTAAGAATGGAAACTATACAAAAATAGTATACAAAGAAAAACAGCTATGTGAAATAATCTGATTGGGTTCCCATTCTGCTATTTCCTTTATGTCTTGGAGCGTCTCATCCCTTTCGTTTCTTGTCCAAAGCTGATTAGATTGATTAGTACTGCTTGATCTTGATAGTAGATACTGAAGATTGGCTGTAAGGTGATCCAATGGGACATAGTTATACACTTTAAATCCCTAACTTTTTCCTGGACCGCCCTTTCGGGTTTTCAGTACACCGGGATACCCTTTTTTCCCAAGCCACCTTTTTAGGTTTTTGACATGCCGGGTGTACATATTTGTTTATGCATATCCCTAATTTTTTCCGGAACCCTTTTGGTTCTCCGGGATGCCCTAATTTTTGTCTACGCCAGTCGACTTAGCGGGTATTTGTTTATGCGTAGTATCTTTTAACTATGTCTGCGTTTACAGGATGCAGAAGGTCCTCACCGTCCATAGTAGTTAAGATCATGGCTCCACCAGAAAATATATTCTTGATCACAAATGGCCCTTCGTATGTGGTATTCCATTTTCCCCTGGGATCACCTTATGAAATGATGCGTTTGATTACCAGGTCACCAACCTGATATACCTGACGTCTCACCTTCTTGTTAAAAGCTTTGATCATACGTTTTGGTACATCTGACCATGGCAGACAGCCGCGAGCCTCTTTTCGTTAATCAAGTTTAGTTGATCAAGTCGAGTCTGAACCCATTCGTCTTCACTCAACCCTGCATCTTTCATGATCCTCAAAGAAGGGATCTGGACCTCAATGGGCAGGACAGCCTCCATACCGTATACCAAAGAGAAAGGAGTTGCCCCTATTGATGTGCGCATTGTGGTGCGGTAACCATGAAGAGCAAATGGTAACATCTCGTGACAGTCTTTATATGTCACCGTCATCTTCTATATGATTTTCTTGATGTTTTTGTTAGCAGCTTCTACAGCGCCATTCATCTTTGGCCGGTAGGGAGAAGAGTTATGATGCTAGATTTTGAATTACGTGTAAAGCTCGGTGATCATAGTGTTATTGAGATTGGTAGTATTATCTGTAATGATTCTTTCTGGAATATCATACTGACAGATATGGTTATGTCTGATAAATCGAGCCACAATGTTCTTCGTAACAGAAGAAAATGAAACTGCCTCGACCCACTTCGTGAAGTAATCAATGGCAACCAGGATGAAGCGGTGCCCATTGGAAGCTGTAGGTCTGATTTCCCCAATCATATTGATGCCCCCACATTGCGAACGGCCAAGGATCAGTTAAGACATTTAAAGGAACCGAGGGCACATGCACCTTAGCAGCATAGATCTGGCATTTGTAACAAGTCAGTGAATGCTGATAACAGTCTACGTCCATGGTGGACCAGTAGTATCCTGCCTGTAGGATCTTTTTAGCCATTGAGTGTCCACTAGAATAAGTGTCGAAGGTACCTTCATGCAAATCAGCCATGATATTTTATGCCTCACTCTTGTCTACACATCGAAGCAAGGTAGAATCATGATTGCGCTTGTAAAGGATCTCGTTACTGAGGAAGAACTTAGCAGAGAACCTTCTTAGGAATTTCTTATCATTGACTGAAGCTCCCTCAAGATACTCTTGGGCTTCGAGATATCTTTTAACTTCATGGAAACAAGGTTTTTCCACTACTTCTTCAGTATCAATCTCGTGACAGTATGCTGGTACATCCATCCTTTCAATAGTGATTTGAGGAGCTTTATTATCCCACCTAACCTCGAACATGGATGACATCGTAGCTAGCGCGTCCGCTAGTTGATTTTCCTCTCGTAGAAAATGCTCAAAGGTAACTTCTTCAAACTATGGAATCAGTGTCAACACATGCTCTTTGTAAGGGATAATATTAGGATGCTTCATGTCCCATTCTCCTTTGATCTAGCTGATTACCAAATCTGAGTCTCCAAACACACTTAAGAACTTGATCCTTAAATCAATTGCAGCTTTGAGACCCATGATACATGCTTCATACTCAGCCATATTGTTGGTATAGTTGAAACATAGCCTGGAAGTGAAAGGAGTATGACAACCTTCAGGAGATGTGATCACAACGCCGATGCCATTGCCAAGAGAGTTGGAAGCTCCATCAAAAACTATAGTCCATCGGGATCCTTGTTCAGGTCCTTCATCCGGTCCAGGTTCTTCACAATCAGTTACTAACAAGATGTTCTCATCCTGGAACTCAAAATTCATGGATTGGTAGTCGTCCACAGCCTGATGAGCCAAATGATCAGCTAGTACACTTCCCTTAATTTCTTTCTGAATTGTGTACTAAATGTCATATTCGGTAGGATCATTTGCCATCTTGCTATTCTTCCGGAGAGAGCGGGCTTCTCAAAGATGTACTTAATAGGATCCATTTTATATATCAACAAGGTAGTGTGAGTCAACATATACTGTCTTAGTCGGCGAGCAGCCCATGCCAAAGCATAGCAAGTTTTCTCGAGCAGTGAGTATCTTGTTTCACAGGTGGTAAAATTTTTGCTAAGGTAGTATATTGCATGCTCTTTTCGACCAGACTCGTCATGTTGTCCCAGCACACGTCCCATTGAGTTCTCTAATACTGTTAATTACATGATCATAGGTCTTCCTTCGACTGGCAGCATCAAGATTGGAGGCTCTTGAAGATATTATTTGATTTTGTCAAAGGCATACTAGCAATCATCATTCCACTTCACTGCTTGATCTTTCTTCAGGAATTTGAAGATTGGCTCACAAGTAGTGGTCAGATGTGAAATGAATCTGGCTATGAAGTTCAGACATCCCAAGAATCCCCTAACTTCCTTCTCAGTGCGAGGAGTTGGCAGTTCTTGTATAGCTTTGACCTTTGCAGGTTCTACCTCAATACCTTTTTCGCTGAAAATGAAGCCTAAGAGATTACCAGATCTTGCTCAGAAAGTGCACTTATTCGGGTTTAGCCTCAGTTTGTATTTCTTCAGCCTGTCAAATAGCTTCTATAGGTGATCAAGGTGCTCCTCTTCAGTCTGAGACCTAGCTATCATATCATCAACATAGACCTCTATCTCGTGATGGATCATATCATGAGACAAAGCTACCATGGCACCTTGATAGGTTTCCCCGACATTCTATAGTCCAAATGGCATAACTTTGTAACACAAGGTGCCCCATTGTTTGACAAAGGTCGTCTTCTCCATGTCTTCAGGTGCCATATTGATCTGATTATACCCGGATAAACCATCCATGAAGGAGAATACCTTATGTTGTGCGGTGTTGTCAACCAGAACATCAATGTGGGGAAGCGGAAAATCATCCTTGGGGTGCCCTATTCAGGTCTCTGTAATCCACATACATATGTACCTTACCGTCCTTCTTAGGTACTGGAACAACATTAGCAAGCCATTGCGGATAAGAGGTGACATCTAAGAAACCAGCGTTGAACTGTTTCATAACTTCAGCCATAATCTTCTCTGACATCTCAGGCCGCATGCGAAGAACCTTTTGTTTCACTGGAGGGCAGTCCTCTTTTGTAGGTGGGCAATGAAACACAATAGAGGTGTCAAGTCCCGGCATGTCTTCGTATGACCAGGCAAAAACCTTAACATAGTCATGTAGCATCTGTATTAACTGCTCTTTGACACTATGCTCCAGATCGGCACCTATCTTGACTTCTTTCTTGTCCTCTTCAGTACCCAAGTTCACTGTCTCAACTGGCTCCTCATGAGGCTGTATTGCCCTTTCTTCCTATTGTAACAGTCTGGAAAGCTCTCCTGGTACCTCACAATCTTCCTCACCTTCGTCCTTGGCTTGGTTGATCGGATTTTCAAAGTCATAATGAGCAATAGCAGAACCGTTATCAATGGGATCCAGAGTAGATGTGGATATGCAGTTTGATATGTGGGTGTGTGGAAGAGTATAGTTGTATATTTTTGATAAAGTAAAGAGGCAGAAAAGAAAAACAAAGAGCGTAAAATTTGTATGCGAAACGTCCAATGTTTTATTAATGACATATGAAAATGAAGTAATGAACCTCACAAATAGACCATTGTGCCTCGGGTAAGACACAAGGCTTTAAACTTTCAATTGTTCAAATATTACATTTCCTTAAAACAAAAAGACAAATTACTCTTGAGTAAAAGTAATGGGCACAAAGTCTTTAGCCTCCCAATTGCTGAGTCCATCGCTGATGGTTGGGAAGATCCACTTGTCCAGGTCATAATCACTATCGCTGTCCTCCAAAGCATTAACTCCATGGTTACTGATCCATAAAGGTGGTCCCCCAGCGCGAGCACGACAAACAACTCTCTGGGCTCCTGAAGTAAAACCCAAACCAAATTTGTCTGATTTGTAAGGAATATCCGGAATTTGGCCCCAAATTGTACACCCGCCTTCTTTAACTACTGCTTTGGCATCCTTGAGAGAATCCATTTTAAGCGGAGGCCTGGTAATCTTTGGAATACTGGAAGGGGTCTTGGTTGCAGCAACGGTCTGTGGAACCTCTTCAAAGTTCTGACATGGGGTTTCAATGAACACGTCGTCAATTTCAATGTACCTGAAATAGTTCAGGTGGCTCACCATGTATTCCTTCTCCACATGAACTGTGATAATCTTCCCATTGACTGGGTACTTCGGCATCTGATGTAGGGTGGATGCCACAGCACCAGCCCCATGGATCCAGGGTCGACCCAATAAACAGGAGTAAGACGGGCAGATTTCCATCACATAGAAAGTGGAATTAAAAGTTTGAGTACCAACTTTGATAGGGATGTCCACTTCCCCATGCACCATTCTTTTAGAACCGTTGAAGGCCCTCGCAACAATGTTACTGGGCTTTAGTGAGAGTCCTTTGTAATCCAACCTATCTAGATCATTCTTGGGTAAGACATTCAGTGATGAACCTGTATCTACCACAAAATGGGATAATGTAGTGTCCTTTCACTCAATGGAGACATGTAGGGCATCATTGTGTTTTCTTCCCTTGGGAGTTAGGTCTGTATCAGAGAATCCCAAACCATTGTCAACTGTCAAACTAGCCATATAGTTCTCAATTTGATCAGTGGAGGTCTCTTGAGGCACGTGGGAAGACTTCAAGAATTTTACTAAAGCCTTGGCATGGGCTTCAAAGCACAGCAGTAGGGCCAGCATTGAGATTTTTGAAGGGGTCTTCCCCAATTGTTCTACGACATTGTAATCACTTTTCTTGATTATTTTCAATATCTCTTACATTTCCTTTTTAGAAGCCTCAGGAATGGCTTCTGGGTGTGACTTCGTCCGGACAGGCTCAACCAATACCTCTTTGCCCCAAGTCTCGGTCGACCCGGTAGTAGGGATAACAGTAGGAGTAGCCATGGGAATATTGACAGGAGCAGCAACAGGAACAATCACAGGAGTAGTAATGGGATTATTAACAAGAGCAACAGCAGGGATGATCACAGGAGTAGCAACAGTTTTTGGAGAGATCTCAGGAGAGAAAACTCTTTCGCTTCTTGTTATCTTACTGGTCCCGACGATATTGGTGATGTCGGGATCAGTGCCTTTAGCAACTTTGTCTTTAATAGCCAACAGGTCTTTCTTGACGCCATAGTAATAGACGTCAGCTCCATAATTCCAGGGAACAGCTTTATCCGAGGAATATGGTATAGGTCCAGGAAAAGTAATTATCAACGGAGAAACATTTGGAAAGATGTAATCCTAACAGGTCTTTTGGAGGAGACCTTGGGAGGATTGGCGGAAATGGTGATGATAGAAACATCTTCATATGGAACACTTGTAACTGGACACCTTCCTTCAACAAATGGCAACCATTAGGTAGAGACAAACATAAGTGGAAACCTTCACCATGACCCGGAAATAAACCATCTTGCAAGAGATTCTTTTTAACAGTCGGGAGTGGAGTAGCTTCTTCATCAATAGAAGCAAAAAACATGTCATTGTCAATAGCATTAACACCACAGTCGTGCTTGGGCATAGGGGCAGTTATAACATTAGGATTCTCAAAAGTGTCAAATTCTATCTCCTTTGCCTCAATCAAATCTTGCACCTTATTCTTAAAAGCCCAACAGTTGTTTGTATCATGGCCTGGACTTTCAGAATGGTAGGCACACCGAGCATTTGAATTGTAGCGAGCAGATGTAGTGTTTGGATTTTTGGGAGCCTCTCTCAGGGTAACCAGATTGGATTTCAGCAAATGTGGCAAAACTTGAGACAATGTCATATTAATCTGGGTAAAGTGTCTTCTGGGCTTATTTGTTCTAGACTGATTGTTCTGTTGTTGAGTAGTTGCAGGTTTGGATATCATTACAGCTCCCACCGTTGGACGGTGTTCTGTTCTGTCCTGTCTTCTCTGGTTGTAAGCAGCACTGACTTCTTTCTTTCCCATGAGAGGCCTATTTCCTGCACTTGAAGAGGCGTCTCTTTGAATCTTACCACTTTTAATACCAACTTCCACTCTTTCTCCTGTCAAGATCAGCTCAGTAAACACAACTGAAGAGCTTCCAATCATATGGTTGAAAAACGAACCAGATAAAGTACCCAAGAACATGTCTACCAGCTCCCTATCAGGCAGAAGAGGTTGGACTTATCCTGCAAGGTCTCTCCATTTTTGGGCATAATCTTTAAAGCCCTAACTATAACCCATAGACATGCTCTGAAGTTGTGTACGGGTTGGAGCGAGGTCAGCATTATATTGGTACTGCTTGTAGAAAGCAACAGCCAGACCTTCCCAATTACAGATGTTGGTTCCCTCAAGCTGATAGAACCATTCTAATTGAGTCCCTGATAGACTGTCTTGAAAGAAATGCACCCACGAATTCCTGTCAGCAGTGTGCGGTTGGATCTTCTTGACATAAGATCTGAGATGCAGCTTAGGACATGAGACCCTATCATATTTAGCAAATGCGAGCACTTCGAAATTTTGCAGGATAACCACTCCAGAAACCAACCCTAGATCTTTGAAATCCAGGCCAGGTACCCTCTGAACTTCCATGGTGTTAAGACGCTCCTCTAGTTGTTTGTACTTATCATCAGTAGGAGGGTATTGTTCCTCGGTATAATCAGCTTCATCCTCTTCAGACTCCCTTGTATTGTGGTTTTCTTCTCTTGGATCTCCTTCCTGATTGTCTCTCTCTTTTGATGGAATTGCGAGCTCTGAAACTTGCCTCACTGGTCCTTTAAACCTTCTTCCCATATTCAGAACACCCACTGGCCTCTTTTTCTTCTTCTTGTCCTTGAGAATCAGAGCTTTCAAATCTTCTTGTCCCTTAGCCAGATTCAGGAACATTTCTTGGAATTGAGAATTTTGTGCCTGAAGCTCCTTAACTGTTTGTTCAAGAGCCATTGCTAAAATAAACAGTGAAGAAGATAAGAAGCTTGTCCTGAAACCTGTTTATGCAATGATATGTATGATATATGTATGCAATGTTTTCAAGGACTTCGGGGAATTTAAATTTGTGAACAAAAATGAAACAAAGATTTTATTAGTAGAATTCAAAATACAATTTCCTTTTAGGCTTACAATTTCTTCTCATTGACATAGAAATGATCCCTAAAGGTATCTTGTTCTTTCTTCAACTGAATCCAGGATCTCTGCAGCTCTTCAAGATTAGTGGGCATGTCAGGATTGAGAACTGTATAAGGAACATCTCCTTCGGTGATGGGCTCCACAACCACTGGTAAGATGGCTATATACGGCATTATAAGGTTTTGAGCGCGAGCTCGTACCCATTTGAGATAAGGTTCCATAGGGATGGTAGTCTTAGGCCCCAAGGTCTTGGTATTAAATTTGTTTACCATGCCCCAAGCTCGTATAAACCTCTGACGATACCCTTGAACATCATCCTCGTAGTTAAAAATAATGCCCTGGATAAGCATATCGTGAGGACCATCCCTTCGAGCATAACCAAATTTTCACAAAGCCAGAGAAGGGTTATAAGTTATACCTCCCATAATGCCAAGTATTGGGACATTAGGGGATTCCCCGCAGCAGTCAATGACAGAAATATCTCCCATAGATCGGGAATACCAAAGAATATCCGAGTGAGAAAGTGACATTATCCTTCGCGACAAACCCAAACCTTCTTCATTATTCAACACTGATTTATGGAGGTGAGAAATAAATCACCTTGATAGCAATGGCACACAAAACATAAGAATCCCTTTTATCTTCATGGTGCGAGTGTCGAGGGTATACAAGATGTCTCCGAGTAGAGTAGTCAAAGGGTTACGAGAGAGGAAAACCTTGATAGCATTCACATCTATGAGTAAGTTTGGATTAGGGAACAACACTAAGCCATAGATTAGAAGGGCCAGAACCTCCTCAAAATCTTGGAAACCCAAATCATACCAAAACAACTGAGCCTTCTATAATAGGAATTTGACTAGAAAACCCTTGACTTCGCTTCTTGTTTCCCAGTTGGATATAATGTCGGATCATTTTAGATGCAAAGTCGTTGCAATGACTTCTGGCTTTGGAGCTTCTTCTAAACCAGTGAAAGGCATCTAATCAAGAATAGGTATACCCAATATTTGAGAGAATTCTTCCATGGTGGGTACCATTTGATAGTTTGGGAAAGTGAAGCAATGGTGTTTAGGGTCAAAGAATTGAAAGAGTACACTCATCATCTTCTCATCAAAGCCCGAGGTAACTAGATTGAGGAGTCGACCATATTTCATAGTGAATGAAGAAGACTCAGTGTTGCACCCCAAAATTTACCCTCTTGATTTAGGCTTATGTTTCATCATGTACATCATATTACATTGCATTCATACATTGTGATAGGATCAAAGTACTTTGGTTATCAAGTTTTCCTCAAGATTTGAAGGTTGATTGTATTGACAAGTTGCTCAAGTAAAGCCTTATCATCCAAACCTCTGATTCTTTCAAGCCAAAGTTATTGCATAACTCAAGATATTCTATCCATCTCTTTGGATCATCAGAAGGATTTAAGTTTGTGTTTGATTATAAGAAGAATCACTCTTTTGATTCACCAGACAAGTTAGGGTTTTTCTTTATTAAGGCTATTGATCAATGTGCAAGTTTTGACTTGGAAGCCACAACATCTCATTGTCATTTTAAAAGTCTTTTCACAAGGAATTAGTCATGATGCCCGGAGGATTTGAAGTTTTGAAGATGATTCATCAGTCCCCTAAGGTGTTAATCAAAATTAGGGTTTGGGATTTCATCAAGATTTCTTGAGAATTTTGAAGTGAAACTTTTTACATGGCCTCTATATAATTGTAAGATCATATGTTTGAAGTTTTGATCATCAATTTTTAAGGGAAGTGGATCAGTTGATTCAAAGGGGCAAAATGGTCATTTTGGTCAAAATCAGTCAAAGTTGACCAAGTGAACTTTTGGCCAAACATCAATTCAACGATGCACTTTTCATATTTCAAGTCCATTTTGGTCATTGGATCAAAGAGATTGAGGTTTAGGTTGAAACTTGTTCTTGAAGAAACCCTAAAAGTTTCTAATTTTGGAAAATAAGGACTTAATTTCAAAAATTCATATTTTATTCACCTTTGATCAAGAAAATACAAATGAAGTATGCTTGGAAATCCAAGAGGATGATCTTTCATCTCCTTTTGGTCTCATGTCCAAATTGGCAAGGGATCAAGAATTATGGTCTTTTGAAGTCACAAAATTATAGGTCATTTTCCAAAATTAGTGAATTTCAAGCTCAATTTTGAGAAACTTAATGGACTCAATTGCAAAAACTCAAAACTAAGGGATTGTAGATATTTTCAATACCTTTCCAAATTGTACTCATTTGTATCAAAATTCAAAAGTATGAGCAAGTTGTGGACCTTGGAATTTTGAGGCATTTCATTGAATTCATGCATACCATGCAAATTGCAAATTCTTGATAACTTGATTTGTGGCCTTTTGTTTCACTTCAAAATTGGCCCATGACTAATATGAAATGTACCAAGGCCCATCATGCCAAAGTTTGAGCTGCACATGGGCAAATGCAAGGGCAACTCGTGATTTTTCCAAAAGTGGCATGAAAAGGCCTAATCACCAACACTTGCTTAATACAAGGATTTAAGTCTTAATTCTCTTGCTAATCTCTTCCTGGGATAAAATGGACTAAAATGCACGTAAAATGCAAGCAAACGCAGGAGGGATTTGAGGGCTTCATGTGCACACTTGATTTTGGCAAAAAGAAGATTTCATTCTTTCTAACAGTTCTCAGCATGAAAACCCTATCCTACCCTCCTCTTTGTGCCCTATATATTGAGAAGCAAGCCTCATTGAGAAGGGTTTGTGCTTCATTTCATCCCTGAAATCAGAAAACTCCATAGTTGCTTGCTCTACAATTTTCTTCGATTCTCCCAATTCTCTTGCGTGTTTTGGTTGATTTTTCTTGCATTCTCTTCTCCAAGTGATAAGGATTGTAGATCGAGGCTTGGTTTGCAAATGGAGTGAAGGAGATAGTAGATATGTTTTTGCCTCAAAGGTTTGAATTCTTAACTTTGAATCTTGATTTCTAGTCGTGCATTGTGTGATTAAAGTTCATAATCATGTTGTTTGAAGTTCATTAAGTGTTTCTGCAGCTTCAGAGCTTTTAATTTGATGAGATATGCATGAATGATGCATCTGAATTTTTTCTGTTCAGTAACTTTTTGACTTTTTTGTATGATCTGTTCTTGATCCATGGTTAATTATTTGATATGATTCGAATTGCATGTTGAAGTATGAAATGTTGGCTTTAATTTGCACGAAATCTCATGAAAAATGGTGTAGAATTGAGCATGTTATGTTGACTGAAACATGAGATGATGAACCTGATCACGCGCACGTTTTTGCCCTAGCCAGAGGTTGAAGATGATTGCGTGGCCTCATCTGGTTGGCTGGCTTGTTTTTTTTAATTCATTTGAATTTTGTTTTATAAATTGATTTCCATGATTTTATTTCTTGCTCAAAAATGGTTGAAAAATTCTGAAAAAATTATCACAAACTCAAAATAATATTCCTGACCTTGTGCATTTTTTTTGATGATTTTTGAAAATGTTTTGATTGGTTCAAAAATTAATGAGTTTAATTAATTGTTTGTTTAGTGTTTATTTTTGTTTTAATATTTCTTTGATTTGGAAAATTCCACAAAAAATATTTTTGACTCATAAAATCATGTAGAATCGGATTCTGAAATTTGTTTAGTTTTTTTTCTATTTTTTATTATGAATTTAATTTCAAAATTTTATTTGTAAATATTTGTTTGTTTAATTTTTATTTTAATACTTCCATTGATTCAAAAATTCTTTAAAAAATCATGCAAGCTTGTTTTTAATCATAGAATCTGAATATATTTTTATTTTGACCTTTTTTGTGATTTTTGGCTAGGGTTTGCATTTTTCCCCTTAAATAATAGTTAATTGTTAATTGTTTTGTCTAATTTTTATTTTAATACTTCCAGTAATTCAAAAATTCCAAAAAAAATCAGGGATGTGTGTTTTTAATCCTAATATTTGAATATAATTTTGGTTGGACATTTTTCTGACTTTTTGATTAAAATGTTATTTTGAGATGTGAATATTTGTTAATTGACTAATTGTTTAAATTTAATTCCATTTTTGACTTTTCCTTAATTCAAAAAATGTGAAAAAAAATATGTTTCCTGACATTTAGGGTTTCTTGGTGATTTGTATGATCTTGGTTTAAATTGTTTGAATTTTGATCTTGTTTAATCAATATTTAAGATTAAGAGTCAAAAAACTAGGGTTTTGTTGCTCATGGTGCAAGTTTCATTTTCAAAACCACTATGACCTGGATTTTCAATGGAATTCCAGTCTTGATTAGGGTTCATGAATGTATTGAGGATCTGAAAACCATTATTATTGAATTATTTAACTTGGTTTGGCATTTTTCCACAAATTATTTTGAAAACTTGTCTAGTTTGGTAGTTTTGCCAACTAGTCTTGAACTTTGGGCCTCATTTGATCTCCTCATTAATCATTCATGAGTATAATATTGGCTTTCTGACCTCTACACACTTCAAAGATGCTAAGAGTTTTTTGGTTTGAATTATGGAATCTTGTTTCTATTTTTTGATGTATTTTTGAAGTGAAGGTACCCAATTAATGTTGCATATCTTGTTGCAATTTGTTTGATGGCCAATGAACTTGAGTGAGGCCTATAATTGGGCACCTAATGATCATATTGATTCTGATTATCCATGATAACTCAAGTCATTTCATTTGATGCCTCATGTCTGAATGTTTGAACCTTCTAATGCATTGTGTGGGATTCATCTTCTATTGTGCATGTGAGTTGTGGTTGAATTGATTGTACATGATTGAAATGTGTTTGCCCCTGACCTCCATGGTCTTTAATTGTATTCTTCTCAAGCTCCCATGATCCTTGAATGATATTCAATTTTCAATTTAATATGGTGATAGAAAGGCGCAACATTCCTCTATTTCTTTTGACCTAATTGTGCATGTGCATGTTTCCTCTTGTCTATCATGGCTAATATTTGACAATTGTTATCATGTTGTGCTCACTTCATCATGTTTCATCCATCCCTTATGTGAGTCATCATTCACCTTGTGGAATACTTACTTGTCTGTTGAATGTGCGAGGTACTTTGAGAAAGTTTCCACTTTTGGCTTAAGGCTATTGTGTTTCACTTTATTTGTGGAACACAATTTATTATATTGGCACCATTCTTGTGCTTGGCATGTTTGATGGTTTATGCAGGATATACATACATGTGATTGTGAATGCTATACATTGCCCATGGGATTTTTTCATATCTGATAAATTACTTATATGCTGATGGTGTAATTTCTGACTCGATTTATCTACTTATGCCAGCTTGCTTGAAGTTCTCTGGGTTTCTTTTTATTCTTGCTCAGTTGCTACGGATAGTTATCCGTTTAGTATTGCACTATTTCCTTTCTTCCATTTTCAATTTGCATAGTTCTTTGATTGCATGATGGGATCTCTGTTGCTGATATATGTCAGGAGGCCCTCTAGTTTTTGTCTGATACATCTGTTGTGTTTGCTTTTGAACGGTGAGTCACTCAATTTAGAAATTGAGATCACGACTTCGCTCTCAGTGTATGTTCCCTATAGGATGTTTATTGCTTTCCTTCTTTAATTGTTGATCGATGAGTCACTCAATTTAAAAATTGAGATCACGACTTCGCTCTCAGTGCATGTTCCCTATAGGATGTTTATTGCTTTCCTTATTTAATTGTTGATCGATGAGTCACTCAATTTAGAAATTGAGATCACGACATCGCTCTCAGTGCATGTTCCCTATAGGATAATTTTGTTAGGCTTCCTTTAACATGTTAATTAAGGTAGGGTTTTCTTTCATCCTCGACCTTAGGATCAATCATTGTATGATAACACTAGGGATAGTGCTAGGCTAGTTTCCCTTAGTTGCTTTTTTCCTTCCTTTGCATTTTGCATCTTAAAACAAAAATTGTTTTCTTGGCAAATCATAAAAAAACATTCCTAATAAACTTAAACCCTTCTTCAGAGTAAAAGATACAAACCAATCTTACTTTGTTTGTGTGCCTCTTGGCTTTGCTTTTAAACCTGGTTAACCGATGTTTCGCCATCGCACATTTGTTTGAAGCCGATGTTTCGCCATCGCACATGTTTGTTATCCTACTTTGATTCTCAATATCATGGTTAGGTGTGATGTTTTGTCGTCTGCTTTATCGATGTTTTTCCATCTCTGCCATGATACTGTGTTATCTTTCAGCCGATGTTTCGCCATCGCACATTTGTTTGAAGCCGATGTTTCTCCATCGCACATGTTTGTTATCCTACTTTGATTCTCAATATCATTGTTAGGTGTGATATTTTGTCATCTGTTTTATCGATGTTTTTGTCATCCATTTTATCATTTGATGTTTCACCATCTTTGACATGTTACCTTATTATTATTTAGTCGATGTTTTACCATCTCATTTGTTTGTTGTTTCATGTGATGTTTTGCCATCCTGACTGTTTTTGTTGTCTTAACTAAAAAACACAAACCAACCAAAATATGTAAGCCTAACTACGGCTGCTCTGATTCCTTAAAAGGGATACGTAGGCATTGGGGTAGGGCCCGATCGAGCACAACTTTTTATTTTCCCTACATTATTTTCTTCTTTTTTTTGCATGAATTCCCTTTTCAGCTTTACGCCATAGACATAGGATTTGACCACACTCATTAGATTAGACAACAAGAGTGGATATCATAGAGTACTACGGGCGTGTGGGGTGCTAATACCTTTTCCTCGCGTAACAGACTCCCTTACCCAATCTCTCGGTCGAAAGACCGTGATTTCTCCCTTTTCAGGTTTTCTCGATGTTTACCTTTCCCTTTCGGTGGGATAAAAGACGTTCGGTGGCGACTTCATTGATGTTTCATTAACATCCAGATGATAGGTCCCGGCCACGCGGTTTCAGCTGGCGACTTCACTGGGGACAGATTGACCTTTTGCTGGTCCATCCCGGAGTCGATCCTAGCTCTTGTTTATTTTCTTTTTGGGTGTTTATTTTACCTCTTTGCATATTTATCTATTTGCATTGCATCCTATGTTCGCTTTACTTTCTGCATACTGGATTTGGCTGGACTGTTTGGATTCTGGATTTTCTTGGTGGGTGGATTGTTCCATGAGGTAAAAGGCCTTATACCCAGGCTATATGTGAATTCCATAGGAACTAGGAATAGAATGGCCATGGCAGCTATGAGGCGGATGCTTTATAGACCTGACCATGAGACCTATGACTTCGGAGGTAGTTCGGGTAGGTGTTATCGTATGATGATACCGACATTCGATCTCTTGTACTCTGATTTGGATTTTAACCTTACGTTGACCTAGACTACACTCATGAGAGGGGCGGGAAAACTTTTCTTATAGGTACAGGTACTGTTGGTGACTTTGTGTTGCGAAGGTGACTCAGGTTCCCATGATAGTTTTGGAGCTTCAGGATTTTCTTTTGATCTTGAAGTAGTGTTGTTATGTAATGGTCCAACCATGATCCAGTGTGGAACTTTGATCCTGTCATGTTGCATCATAGCATATTTATTTCTAAAAAATGATGTATAAAAAATAACTAGCATGCGCATGTCATCTTCCAGGGACATTCAAGAGTCTTCTTTCCATCAGAAATGGCTGGCCTCCCGTCAGATGAGTTTGATTCAGTTCGTGTTAAAGAGCCCACCAGGCATACTTTCTCTTATCAGATTCCTACTATTGATGTGTCTGAATTGAAGAGGTTGAGTTCTTATCTGAAGGGTGATGTTCTAAACAATTTCAACAAAAATTATGGCAATTTGTTACTAATCCTTAACACTCCAGTGGACCCAATGGCTTTGATCACTCTCTTCCAGTTCTATGACAAGGAATTATGGTGTTTTACTTTTCAAGATTATCAATTGGTCCCCACACTAGAAGAGTACGCGTACCTACTTAATATCAAGTTGTCCGATGAAGTTCCTTTTGTCCAAATGCCGGAGAAGCTGAAGTTCGAAGTTATTGCTGAAATTCTTCATTTAAGTTGGAAGGAGGTGAAAGACAATTGGAAATCAAGTGAGGGTTCTACAGGGTTTTATTTGGATTTCTTAGTGAAGAAAGCGGAAGACTGGGCAAAGAAAGGGAATTGGAATGACTTCATCTCTCTATTTGCTCTCATGATATACGAGATTGTCCTCTTCCCTCGCAAGAGAAATTTTGTGGATTTGACGGCTATTTGTGTTTTTAGAAACAAGAACCCGGTACCGACACTCTTGGCAGATACTCTTTACACCATTCCTTTCAGGCATGGAAAAGGTGGTAATGTAAGTTTATGTCATTCAATGTTGTATCAATGGTTTAAGTTGCATCTACCGGTAAGTGGCCCTTTCGTGGATACCAGGCATTCTCTCTGATGGTCATCAAGGCTTGTTAACCTTACTTCATTTGATATCCGGTGGAATTATGACATGGGGAAATACGAAGTGTTATCACTAGCTGCGGAGATTTTCCTAATGTTCCCCTCATAGGAACTAAGGGGTGTATCAACTATAATCATGTGCTTGCTTATCGTCAATTAGGATATGCAATGGAGGGACCGCCAAAGGTTGAGGAGGTGTCTAAATCAGTGTATCTTATTAGAGGAAGTGATCATGTGATGTTGAAAAGAGTGACAAGTGCTTGGAAGAGAATTCACAAGAAGGATAGAACTACTTTGGGAAAGAAGGTTCCTATTGCTAGGGTTCCTTACTTGGAATGAATTAGAGCCAGGGTTAAGATTTTATAGTTACCATTCGTAAGGTCGGCTCCTATATGTGAGCAACCTCCTACTGTTCTGAATAACACAGTGCCTACCGAGATGTTCACCCAGGTTCATCTTGAGAACATTCAACTTCGTGCAAAAGACCGTGAGGCAGGGATGAAACTTTATTAGGTAGATCAATAAAGGGCCGACTTAGCTCGCAAACTCAAATAAGCTCAAGGGGAAACTTCTGATGCGACCAGTTTTAGGAAGAGATCTCATGCTGAAATGGAAGAAGAATTGAGAAAGACCCAGCAAGAGTGTCAGAAGCTTCAGGTATCTGAAAACAGCTACAGGAAGAAGATTCAGAACTTGGAGAAACAGCTCAAAGACAAAGATGCTCAGCTTAAGAAGGAAGTAGCCCAGAAGCGTGTCGCAGAAGATCAGTTCCAAGAAAGTAAAGTGGTCACATCACAACTTTTGAAGGAGAAAGCCAGACTTGAAGAGTGATGTCAACATCTTGAAGCATGTCTTGTTCCGTAGATTTAGTTCTGTTATTTACTTTTGGTGTATTTGGTCACCCCCAGAATTGTTGGAAGGGACCATTTGTTTGTTGTTATTATTCAGTTTTTGTTAAGACATGTATTTAGTTGTTTATCGTTATACTCTTAATTGTCTGAAGTCACTCGAATGACGTTTCTTTATAATTGAAGTGTTTGTCTTGTTGTCCTTTTTCCTTTGATTGTATGCTTGATTATCTTTGGTTGCACGCCGTGATTGATGAATAAAAGGGCTCTTGAATACCGGGAAAAGACAAACATATCATGCACATCATGCATTTCATAACATTACAGGTTATCTCAAGGCGGTATTCTTATTCTTCTGCTTTTCTTATTCATAATTCAAGATAACTGCTCATCGGTATTCCACTAGAAACAATTTGCCAAGACAGATGGAACAGGTTCAAGCTGAACTCGCTGAGATGAGGGCCCAAATGGCTACTCAGATGACTCAGTTCATGGAGGTCATCACCAATGTGAATCGCCGACAGGAGGAACTGGCTGCCATTATCAACAACCAGCGTCGCCATCCAGGGGATGGTGGAAACCAAGGGCTCTATCAGGACGTTTCTGTAGGATTGGGGGATGGGCAAGATCAGCCTGCTGGAAATTTTCACGGGATGCCTGGAAACCCTTTTGTGCGCAATGCAGGGCAGTTTCCTCCGTCTCCTGGACCTCGTCTTGTGGGGAACATAAGAGTTAATCAAGGCAGTGTAAGGAATTATCTGGAGCAGGATTATGACTTTGATCAAGACGAAGATCAGTTTTCTGTTCGGCGTTTAGAGCCGGAGGTTCAGATTGAGGATATGAAGTATCTATTATTGGAAGAACGTTTGAAGGCTGTGGAAGGGCAAGGAGTCTGCGGTATGGATGCTAATGATCTCGGGTTGGTGTCTGGGGTGAAAGTTCCTCCGAAGTTCAAGCCTCAAACATTTGAAAAGTACAACGGAATGTCATGTCCTGTTACTCATGCAACTACTTATTTTCGAAAGATGTCGGTTCATACTGAAGATCAGGGGCTTTTGATTCACTTTTTCCAGGATAGCCTAATTGGGGCATCCCTGGAGTGGTACATGAAGTTGGAGAAAACCCATGTTCGTTGTTGGAATGATCTTGCTCGGGCCTTTGTCAAACATTATCAGTACAATATGGATATGGTGCCGAATCGCACTCAGTTACAAAATATGTCACAGGGACCAAAAGAATCTTTCAAGGAATACGCTCAGAAGTGGCGTGAGTTGGCTATGAGGGTTCAACCTCCACTCATGGAGAGAGAACTCATTGATATGTTTATGAGTACCCTACAAGAACCATTTTATGAGCACATGATAGGAAGTACTTCGGCAGGATTTGCGGACTTGGTTATGGCTGGTGAAAGAATTGAGGTAGGTTTGAAATTGGGGAAAATTAAGATTGGAGGTTCTAGTGGCTCATCAGGGGGCACTAAGAAACCATTAAACACTTACCCTAAGAAGAGGGAAGGCAACACAAGTGTGGTTTACTCTCATAGAGGAAGAAGAGAGGATCGTCAGCACCGACAAATCAATGTTGTTTCTATTCCTATTAATGCTCCTCCGCAGCAGAGACCGAATACGGTGCCTCAACAATAGAGACAACAAGATGCTCCCTGTCAGTATAATAATCAACAGCAGAGACAGTTGAGAAAATTTGATCCCTTGCCAGTATCTCTTACTGAAGCACTCTACCACCTGCTCGATTTGAAGTTGATCAGTTTGAGAAATATGCCACCACCACCTGTGAGACTTCCTCCTAACTATGATGCTAACGCAAGATGTGAATTCCATTCAGGCGGAGTTGGTCATTCTACTGACAATTGCTTTGCATTGAAGTGCAAAGTACAAGACTTGTTGGATGCCAAGGAAATTGAGTTTACCCCAGTGACTGGTCTGAATGTTACTCAGAACCCAATGCCTAGACATGGAGGGGGTGTTGTCAATATGATTGATGATAATGGTGAAATGTTGAATTTAATCATGAATGTGGAACAAGTAACTACTCTGTTGTGGTATGTTAAGAGGTATTTGCTTGACAATTCTATTTTCCCAGGTTGTACTTCAGAGTGTGCCAAGTGTAGAGAGTAATCGAAGGGCTGTGATGATTTAAAAGTCGGTGTCCAGTTGTTGATAAAGGAAGGTTCCCTGCAGTTTGATAGGAAACTGAGCTACCATCAGGTTACCGAAGAAGATGTTGTTGTAGTATCTATTCCTTACACCCCTGTATGCATTCCTGCCCCCATCTAGGGCACCTCCGTTGATGATTAAGTTACCTGGTCCCATGCCGTATACCAGTGAGAGGGTCATCCCATGGCATTACGGTGTTGATGTTTATTACCATGGGGTGAAGCAGGAAGTAAGTAATCGTCGGTCTGAGGAAGAACATGCTGAAGGTAATGAAGAGGAAGTTCATAACTTTTCTGGTGTGGGTCGAATGATTACAAGCGGGAGAGTTTTTGGTCCTTCCAATGTGCAAGATGCGGCAGATTCTTCCGCAAGAGAAAAAGGAAAATAGCAGGCGATGATTGGTAATCCCAGGGTTACGCCAGCCAATGTGACTCAATCAATTCCGATACCAGAAGCTTCTTCAATTCCCGATGAGGTTGAAGAGTTAATGCGAATTATCAGAAAGAGTGATTATAGCATAATTGATCATCTGAGCCACACTCCTTCTAAGATTTCTATCTTGTCTCTATTAATTTATTCAGAACCTCACCGAAATTCTTTGATGAAGTTGTTAAAGAATGCGTTCGTGCCACATGAAATAACAGTCAATTAGTTTGAGAATGTTTGTGTTAACATATCTGCCGGGAATGGTTTGGGCTTCACAGATTTTGATCTTCCTCCAGAGGGACCAGACCATAACAAAGCGTTGCATATTTCGATAGAGTGCAGGGGCACTACTTTATCCCTAGTTTTGGTGGACACAGGGTCATCTTTAAATGTATTGCCTAAGTCAGCGTTGATGAAGATTGATTGTTCTGGACTGGAGTTGCGCCTTAGTGATTTGATGGTGAAGGCGTTTGATGGGTCTCGAAGGTCAGTATTTGGGGAGGTGGAGCTACCAATCAAGGTTGGTCCTTGCACCTTCACAGCTACATTTTTTGTGATGGATATACAACCAGCATATTGTTGTTTTTTGGGGAGGTCGTGGATTCATAGAGCAAGGGCAGTCACTTCTACTCTTCATCAGAAACTCAAGTATCCTGCAGAGGGAAAGGTAATAATTGTGTGCGGCGAGGAAGATTACATTGTAAGTCATTTGACATCATTCCGTTATGTTGAAGTTGAAATACATGAGACTCCATTTCAGGCGTTTGAGACAATTCATGCTGTCAATCTTCCTCCTCCAGAGCAGAAAAGGAAACCAGAGACTGTTATGTCTTCTCTCAAGGATGCGAAAGCAGTGGTGGAAGGTGGTAACCCTGAAGGTTGGGGTCAGGTGCTAGACGTTACTCCAAAGTTTGATAAATTTGGTCTTGGCTTTAACCCGAGTTAGCAGAGTGCATCTCCCAGAGCATCTAGTTTATCTACTCCTGTGAAGTTTTCCCGCCCTTGTGCTGCTCAAGGAGAACACATCAATGTAGTTGGTGATGATATGGTTGATGGCTACAATATCGAAGATTGGATTCGTCTGAGTATTCCAGGCCAGACACTCAACAATTGGACTTCTGTGGATGTTATCCAAGTTTCAAGCGCTGAGGAGTAATTTTCTTGTTTCTTTTATTAATCATATCATAATTCCTACGCTCTTCCCAAGGCGTAGTGGATCATTTTTGTAGGGCCACCATGTTTATTTTTCAAGTTTATCATGAAATAAAGGACGTTTTTGCATTCAAAATTTTGCTTCTTTTTCTTTTTATTTTAATGGCAATGTTTCTCTTTTCACACACTGTCACTAAAAAACGCCAAAATGTCATTCATGCAGATGCACTTCCACCACCGATTCTATTGATAACAACTCTGCTATGGCTCATTATGACTTTGATACTCCTATTTATCAAGTTGAAGAAGAAGCATATGAGAATTGTGATCTTCCTGAGGAAATAGCAAGATTGTTAAAACAAGAGGAGAAGGTTATCCAGCCGAATCAAGATTCGATTGAGGTGGTGAATATTGGCACAGAAGAGGTAAGAAGAGAAGTCAAGATAAGGGCAGATCTCGAAGAAAGTATAAAGGTCAGATTGATTGAGCTACTCCGTGAGTATTGTGATATCTTCGCTTGGTCTTATGAGGATATGCCTGGGTTGAATACAGACATAGTGGTGCATCGATTACCGCTCAAAGAAGGTTGTTCTCCTGTCAAGTAAAAACTCCGAAGAACTCATCCTGAGTTGTCCAAGAAGATCAAAGAGGAGGTCCAGAAGCAGTTGGACGCGAATTTCTTAAAGGTCGTCAATTATTCGCGATGGATTGCAAATATTGTACATGTGCCCAAGAAGGACGGTAAAGCCAGGATGTGCGTGGATTATAGGGATTTGAACAGGTCCAGCCCTAAAGATGACTTCCCTCTCCCGCATATTGATGTGTTGGTCGATAATACTGCTCATTCCAAAGTGTTTTCGTTCATGGATAGCTTTTCGGGTTACAATCAAATTAAGATGGCTCTGGAGGATATGGAGAAGACAACATTCATCACGCCTTGGGGAACTTTTTGCTGTAAAGTGATGTCGTTTGGTTTGAAAAATGCCAAGGCAACATATCAGCGCGCCATGGTCACTCTCTTTCATGACTTGATCCACAAAGAGATTGAGGTATATGTGGACGATATGATTGCTAAGTCTGACACGGAAGAGGAACATCTTGTTCATCTGGAAAAATTGTTCGAGAGACTGAGGCAGTTCTTGCTGAGGTTGAATCCGAATAAGTGCACCTTCGGGGTGAGATCTGGCAAGCTGTTGGGTTTTATTGTGAGTGAAAAGGGTATCGAGATGGACCCGACCAAGGTAAAAGCGATACAGGAAATGCCTGAGCCAAGGACAGAGAAGGAAGTACGTGGTTTCTTGGGAAGGTTAAACTACATTTCTAGATTTATTTCTCATCTCACAGCCACCTGTGAACCTTTGTTCAAGTTATTGAAGAAAAGTCAGACAACGAAATGGAATGAGGATTTCCATAAGGCCTTTGACAAAATAAAAGAGTATTTGCAGGAACCTCTGATACTCATGCCGCCAGTGGAAGGAAGGCCACTAATCATGTATTTAACTGTGTTAGAGAGCTCAATGGGTTGTGTCCTCGGTCAGCACGACAAGACATGGAAGAAAGAGCATGATATTTACTACTTGAGTAAGAAGTTTACAGAATGCGAGTCGAGGTACTCATTGCTGGAAAAGACTTGTTATGCGCTTGCCAGGGCCGCCAAACATTTGAGGCAGTACATGTTAACTCACACCACCTACTTGATATCCAAAATGGATCCAATCAAGTACATTTTCGAGAAGCTAGCTCTTACAGGCAGGGTAGCCCATTGGCAGATGATACTCACCGAATATGATATCCAATACACTACTCAAAAAGCAATTAAGGGTAGTGTATTGGCCGACCATCTTGCTCATCAACCCATGAATGATTATGAACCGATGAAGTTTGATTTTCCAGATGAAGAAATTGTGTATATTCGGGATTGTAATATGCTAGACCCAGACGAAGGACCCGAACCGGGATCACATTGGATGCTTGTTTTTGATGGTGCATCGAATTCCATGGGCAACGGTGTCGGAGCTATTATCACTTCCCCTGGGGATACCACATTCCTTTCACGGCTCATATTTGTTTCGATTGCACTAACAACATGGCCGAATATGAGGCTTGAATTTATGGCATCGAAGCAGAGATCGACCTGCGCATCATGTTTTGGAAAGTTCACGGGGATTCTAATCTTGTTATCAGTCAGATTAATGGAGATTGGGAAACTCGCCATCAGAACCTAATTCCCTATCGTGAGCATGTTATGAATCTGATTTCGTACTTCAAAGAGATCACGTTTGAACATATTCCCAGAGAAGAAAACAATCTGGCTGATGCACTGGCAACTTTGTCCTCCATGTTCAAGGTTAAGTGGGCTAATGAGGCACCTGCCATTACTATCAGAAGTTTGAGTGAGCTAGCTCTCTGTTTTGAGGCCAGTTTGGAACCAGATGTTAACCCTTGGTTTTATAACGTTAAACGATATCTGGAAACACAAGAGTACCCTGAAGAGGCATCCATCACAGATAAGAAGTTCTTGAGAAGATTTTCAGCCAAGTTCTTTCTCAGTGGTGGTGTGTTGTATAGAATGCATCATGACGGTTTACTACTCATATGTGTTGACAAGAAAGAAGCAGCTAGAATCATTGAAGAGATACATGAAGGTGATTTCGGGACCCATTCTAACGGCCATACCATGGCTAAAAAGATTTTGCGAGCAGGTTATTATTGGTCCACCATGGAGACTGACTGTTACAATCATGCACGGGTTTGCCACAAATGTCAAGTCTATGCTGATAAGGTGCATGTGCCGCTAGTACCTTTGAATGTCTTGACTTCCCCTTGGCCATTTGCGATGTGGGGAATTGATATGATCAGTAAAAATGAACCGACTGCATCCAATGGGCACCGCTTCATTCTGGTTGCCATTGATTATTTTACAAAATGGGTCGAAGCTACATCCTATGCCAATGTCACCAAGCAGGTGGTAACTCGGTTCATTAAGCACAATATTATCTGTCGCTACGGAGTGCCTGAAAAGATTATTACCGATAATGGGTCTAATCTGAACAATAAGATGATGAAGGAGCTTTGTGAGTCCTTCAAAATCAAGCATCATAACTCTTCCCCATACCGACCAAAGAGGAACGGAGATGTCGAGGCGGCCAACAAGAATATCAAGAAAATCGTGTAGAAGATGGTGGTAACCTATAAGGATTGGCATGAGATGTTTCCTTTCGCTTTGCATGGTTATCACACCACTATGCGTACTTTGACTGGGGCAACCCCATTTTCATTAGTTTACGGCATGGAAGCAGTATTGTCGGTAGAAGTCGAGATTCCTTCTCTTAGGGTCATGAGAGATGTTGAGCTGGATGAAAGTGAATGGGTACATAATCAGTTGGATCAATTGGAACTTATTGACGAGAAGAGGTTGACGGCTGTATGTTATGTCATGGTCAAGTATATCAGCAAAGGATGAGGAAAGATTTTGATAAGAGGGTACGGCCACAGTGTTACAAGCCAGGTGACCTTGTGCTGAAAAGGATAATTCTTCCCCAGGGAGATCCCAGGGGCAAGTGGGTTCCGACTTATGAAGGACCTTTCATTGTCAGAAAAGTTTTCTCTAGCGGAGCGATGATGCTCACGACTATGGATGGAGAGTACTTCCCTCTCCCTGTAAATGCTCACATAGTTAAAAAAATACTTTGCATAAAAAATAAAATAAAAACCCGCTAAACTGAAAACCCGAATGGGCGGTTTAGGCAAAAAGAGGGTGTCCTGGTGAATCGAAAACCCGAAAGGGCGATTCAGGAAAAAGTTAGGGACTTAAAGCAAATGACTACGCTCAGCATGGGATCTTTTGTTTCTTTCCTTCGTTTCGTCACCTAGCATAAGCTCGAAGCTAATCCAAGAATGATCCGTCCAAAAGCAAAAATAAGGCGGTATGAAAGTCATAAGAGTCATAGCAGAGTCGGGACTCGATGAATATTCACATTCACATTACCATTTGTAAACACTTGTTTGCTTTGATTTTGTAACTATTTGCTTCCAAATTTAAATGCCTTTTTCACAAGCTGATTTCTCAAAATCAATAGGATATCTTCTTTCAAGTATACATATACGTTTCTTTTCTCCCTTTTTACTATTTTGTTTGCAAAAACGTCCAATATTTTGATAAACATGTGCATATAAACTTCGTGGACCTTACACGGAAATGGTAATCTAAGTCATGGTTGGTTGATCGCTTGAAATACGAATAACAAACACAACTACTATTGTGCAAGGGGCGTGTTTAGTTCTATTGTTTGGTGGGATTCTCCTTCACTTTACTGGTGGATGCCTTGCCATTTTGTTTCACAGTTCCGTGTTGTTGGTAAAGGTCTTTGGGTCAGAGTAATATCAAGATTATGGAGGGTCGGCGAGATCGGCAAACCTAGTTGGAGACTTTTCTTCCCCATAATGGCTTTTATTACTTTTCTTTGCCGCACTTTCATGTGTTATCTTGATTGATTGTTTTAGCATTGTCTGCATATAGGATTTTGTTTATAGCCGAATGTCAGTCTTGATGCATTAAATATTTTTTCCTGAAAATTTTTTGTTTCATTTTACTTAATCCATCCAGTATCACTCTTTAATCAATTTTTCGGGCATTTTGATACCAACTGCGTCAATGCTTTTGCTTGGCCAAGAGTTTAGAGGAAGGAGTTTAGCTAAAAACGATGACTGTAGTGGTATGCTTTTGAGTAGAACCCCGTTGACGATGTACAAGCATTGTTTCAATCTCCAAACACCGGAGATATAAGGGAGTTAGACCCTTGTTAACCCCTCTGAGCCTTCGAGGTAGGAGTTTCTTTTTCGTTCAAAAAAAACCTTATTTTTTTTACCAGGGACAGGGTAGATGTTTAGTTAATTTGACCAAGCATTCAAATTTCAGAAGGAATATCCCATCTGAGGATCACCACATTTTATCTTTCGCATCATGAGATCAGGAAAAATGTCTAAACCACGATGTTCATTTTCTCACAAAGTCCTGAGGTCGAGATCGAATCGATATAATAATGGCTATCCCTCGCCGACCAAGGAATGAGGCATTTGTTTTCTTCACAAAAAAAAAGAGAAAAGGTTCAAAGACCTAAAGTCACATTGACTTTGTTCGAAGTGGAAAGCATGAATAAAAAAAGAAACAAAAAGTCCTGCTAAGTCGAAACTTGAAAATAAGTCGCTTAGGCAAAAGATAGGACATCCCGCTGGACTCCCAAAATTGAAATTCAAAAGATTTTATCTAGGCAAAAGTTAGGGAAAAGAAGAGCCTAAAAAGCCGGGAAAAAAGGGATTACTCAATAAAATTTTCATCAAAAGAAGAGGAACAATAATATCAAAAAAAGAGACAAACAAAAGCAGCAAAAGTTAAGCGACAATCATGTTGGAGAATTCGTCGTGATCGCTCAACCGTTATAAATCCTTTTGAAAGATGAATGCTTGTGATAAGTCAGCTGAACTTAGGACAGGAGAATATTACGAAGGGGGTGGGCACCAAATAACTTGAGCCTTGAAAAACTTTTTTTTTCTAAAAAACCCTCGAACCAGGCCACGTTACAACCTCTAAAAGTCCTAACTGAAATAAGGGTTTAACTCGAAAGCATACTACAACTGGATAACGCTTCCTAAACTCCCAAACATGTGTTGCGTATCCATGTTGGTATCTTACCACCCGCATCTTGACTCGTTTTTCAAAAAAAAAAAGGAAGAAAAGTTTTGAAATTTTTGAACTCTAGCCAGTGATTCATTCACAACAGAGATGCGACACTTTGTTAAGATTTTCAACTTCAAAGGCTTAAATAATCGTCGCATCAGGTTTGTCATTCCTAAAATAAACATCTTCCCGCATGTAAAACATTTGTTTGACATCAAAAAGTTTACACGTTGAACACCTGTAAAGAGCTTAATGATTGTCAGGAAGGGAAATTTGGTTTTCTTCTGCTAGACAGAGCCCATGTGTGTTCAGGACTTTATTTACCCCCAGGGAAGTTTCCTATTCCCCAGGGAAGTTCCCTATTCCCCAGTGAAGTTTCGTTTCCCCAGTGAAGTTTCGGTTCTGCAGCGAAGTTTTGTTTCCCCAGGAATCTTCTTTCAAAAGCTTCATTCTGAGACCTCAAGTTTGGATATGTTGCACATCCCCAGTGGAGTCGTTTGAATGGGAATTCACATTCTGAAGAAGTTTTAACTCCCCAACAGAATTTCCAACAGAGATCTCTCGCCTTGACCTCTCATTTCCCAGCCGGTCTGTTGACTGGGGCATCCTTATGTTAAGATCTTTCCTTATCCTCAGTAAGGTCGATACTGTGTGACTATCTCCATGATCCGTCCATGGTTGTATTCCAAGAAATCTCCCTCCAACCAGAATCTTCAATAGAGTTTTATCTCCCCGGTGAAGTCTTGTTTCCTCAGCAGAGCCTTGTTCCCCCAGCAAAGGTTTTCATCCCTCACGTCGGGTTTGTTGTCTTGGTATCATCCTCAACACGACCGCGCGCCGCCTTTTCCAGAGATTGCAGTCTTGCCCTGATCTTCTCCATCAATGTCTCATCTTCTCCAGAAGCTACGGTGTCGACCTGATCTTCTCTAGGATTTTGTGATTTATTTTTTCAGCTCCTCTCAATGTTTGTGGCCCGTTTCTACTGGTTGCTCAGTTGTTATTCCCCGAGAAGCTTCATCTCTTCGGGGTTTCTCTCTCTAGCGGTTCCCCGTATTTTCTCCTCTCCTTTGGATTTTGCAATTTATTTTTGCAAGTCTTGTCAGATTCTGACTTCTTGGTTATTGGCGTCTCAATGGGCCATTCCCCAATGGAACTTT
This sequence comes from Vicia faba, assembly GCA_948472305.1. Taxonomy (NCBI): domain Eukaryota; kingdom Viridiplantae; phylum Streptophyta; class Magnoliopsida; order Fabales; family Fabaceae; genus Vicia; species Vicia faba. The sequence continues at coordinate 167,621,546 of OX451738.1, forward strand.
TAAACATGCATCTTTACATTTTCATCTACCAAAACACGTAGCATTTCCATTATATGGAGCATTGTGCTATATAAAAAGAATCCAAGCTGTGATGCGGTGGGAGAACTGACTTGAGGTTTTGCGTTTGTGTTTGCAAATGTTTCGGTTTAGCAAGAGTCGTCACCGACTTTTTATTTTATCCAAAGGAAAGGTCAAAAAGCACAGGAAAAACCTTTGAGATTGTTTTTGGGTTTGGGGGTAGATTATGAAAAGGGAAGGTGCTAGCACCCTTTTCATCCATGGTTTTCCATGGGCTCTTAGTTACTTGTTTTAGATCACTTGCTTTTGCTTTTCAATTGTTTGAAATGGTGCTTTTGTGTGTGGTTTTGAAAATATTTTGAAAAGAGGCCTTTGTCTAGGCAACCTTTGTAATGATTCTTGTTTGAATATATACAAAGGTGTTTATCTTTTGAAAAATGTTTCAATGTTTGAAAGTTTGTTTTGGGAAATGTTTTGAAATATGTTGTATGATGTTTGAAAATAGCAAGGATGGTTTGCAAGTTTGATCAAGTAACTAGGAGTTGTCTACCCTACTCAAAGATCTTTCCTACACATTTTTAACCCTTTGACATTGTTGTTTTACCATTGTATTCGGTAAACAACCTTGTGTTTGGATGTTAAACGGGACGGGCGCGGGTCATCGTATGGCCATGATAGCAATTGGGCCAAGTATCTTAGCAAGTTTTTTGAGGGACTAGATCATTTGTGTATAGGCAACCAAGATAGCGTCATCGAGGGACTATGATCTTTTGTTTTTGTTTTATTTTGCCAAGATACCTAGCATGCATACCATGGCCATTTTTAAGGCAACAAGTGGATGAAACCCTAGGGGTGCTTGTGTGCATTGTGTTGTCATTTTCATGCATTTTTGTCTTGTGTTTAGTCAAGCTATTTGTTTGATTTTGGTTATCATACAAACCCTAATCTTACTATCATGGCATATTTGAAAGCAATAAATGCGTAAAAGTAAATCTATGACTATTACAATATTGATATGGGGAGGGGGATACAAGTTTGAATAAGGGGTATTTGCAAAAAATAAAGCCCTAAAAACTATTACAACCATATTGAAATATTTGCACAAATAAATAAATAGACAATATTTAAATATACAATTAAATATAAATATGCACAAAATGTTTTTGTATTATTTTTATGTATGTAAAAATAAATTATTTAATGTCTATAAAAATAAGGAAAATAATGTGATTATTTTGGAAAGCGTGAAAAAACCCTAATTTTAGTTTTAAGAAAATATATATATATATATATATATATATATATATATATATATTATATTATTTGTTCATTTTTATGTACAAGAAAATAAATAAAAATATTCACAAAAATATTTAAAAAATAAAATATGTGAGAAAATATTATTATAAGTGTATAAATAATAAAATAAACAAAAATATGTAAGTATTTTAATTTTATTTACAAAATTATTTAAGAAAATAAAAGTATATATTATTTTTAAATATTCTTATGCCAAAATAATTAAAAAATAATAATAAAATAAAATGTGAAAATTTAAGAAAATATTTTTGGTGATTTTTTATATTTAGAAAAAATAATAAAAGTCAGAAAATGTAAAATAAATTAGAAAATATAAAAAATAAGAGAAATGGGCCAGGAGGGTGCAAAGCGTAAGCAAGGGGGTGCAAAAAGCAAGGCCAAGCAAGCCCAGTCCATTTCCACTTCATCCCTGTCCTTGTGAAACAGAAAAAACGCGCGCCCTTGTTCAAACCTGGAAATCCTGCATACGTGCTCAAAAACAAAAACTTGCAACATGAAAGTTATAGCCCTTGATCACACGATTCTAACCATGTAAAAAACTTGACCTAACTCTCAAAGACCAGAGAGAATTTCATTGGCCCTAAATCTTGACCTAGTTTTTGAGAAAGTTCAACATCCAAATTCTCCTTGCTCAGTTAACATAAATGAATTCTATGCATATGTACAGCTCAAGGGCCATGAGGACTACATTTTTGCTTCACAAACCTAAGCCTAATGATTCCTAAATAAGGAGATAGAAGTTTGTGAAATACCTGTTTCAGTCAAGCTCGAGTATGGCAATGTAGGGGTTGTGAGTGAGGCCTGAGATACTTGTAAGCTTGCTTGAAGTTCCTTTGAGCTTTCCCAATGCTTAGTTTGCTTTGAACTTGCCTGAATATGCTTGTAGAAGTCAACCTGCAAACTCATAATTCAAAAATGGTGAAGTGTGTAAATGGAGTTACAGTGGCTTGGGAATGGTTGGGATAGTTTAGGTAGGTTGTTTAGAAAGTGACGGAACTGGTTTGGGACAAAACGCACGAGGCAATGTGAAGATGGAAGTGATTCTGCAGGGCCTGCCCTGTTTTTACAAGAACTGGGGTTTTTGGTGTACAAGGGTATTTGAGAGGTTGCTAGCTCGTGTTTCTGGCTTAGTTTAATGTGTAAAACTTGTTTGAAGTTTTTACCACACTTGGTTATATCAGATTACAAAGTTGTGGAGTTTTTGCAAGTTGACTTGTTTTTGAAGAAAAGGTGGGAAGTGACAAAGGCAATGCCTGTACAGGCTAGCCCCAAGCATGCACATAGTTGGTGTACTTTCCCTGATATTTGTCGATGTGGTTTTCTGCAAAAGATTAAGTCCAATGCTCAAGACAAACAAAATTGCAAAAGTTGTGCTTTATGTAAATGGCATTGTTGCCTTTTTGCCAAAAATGGATTAAACCTTTTGTATAATGCTTCATAGATCAGAACAATGCCTTAATCTAATGTGTTTGCATTTAATTTATGATTGTGGAAGGGTTTAAGGACCTGTAAACAAGTACAAGCAAGGTTTGGACAGATTTTGCAACTTGTAGCAACGTGCAAAATGCCTTGGCCAAAAGTGATATTTTGCCATTTTCAAACTTTCGATTCCCCCTAACCACAAATGATCTTGGAGATTTCTTGGACATTTTGGAAAGCTTGTAACATTCTCTACAATTCATCTTTGAAATGCATTTTTAGATTCCATTTGGAACTATGTGAAAAATTTCCATGAAGATAGGTCAAAATCCTGCCTAAACTAGGGCAAAATTTCACTAAGTTAAAAGTTTCATGGACCCTTGTTCACAAAATCATAACTTGAGATCCAAGAATATTTTGTGAAAACTTTGTGAATCAAAGTTGTAGATTTTGTGGAGGACTACAACTTTCATGTTAGAAGTTTTGTTTGAATCCAATTGCATCATGGTGAAAAAGTTGGGCGAAGTTGGGAAAAAATAAGAAATTTTCATAACTTAGAAAATTCTAAGTTATGAAAATTTTCCATTTTAAACCCTAATCTTCAAAATTAGGTTTATTCGTGAACAAGTTTCATGTTTTGACACATATTGATGAAAAATGACCCTTGGAACTTGATTTTGACCAAAAAGTCAAAGTTTGACTTTTCAGTGTATAGTTGATTTTTGATTAGTTGATTGGAAAATTCATCTGTCAATCAATGCAATTGAGATCTTTTGAACCTTGTGATTAGGTCAAGATGATTCCATTGAGTCCCTGAATCCATGCTTGAACCCAATTTGCCATTGGCTAGGTGAAAAATCAGAAATTGCCCTTCTGCAGTCAAAACCCTAAAAATGACCATTTTGCCCTTTTGATGATTTGATCAAATTTCTTGAGGATTTATGGTCCAAACTTGATAAAATGGTTCATATGAGTCTATAATGTTGATGTGGATCAACAGTTATGAGGTTTGACTGTAAATTGGCCACAGTTGACTTTTTCCCCAATACAGTTGATTTTTAGGTCAACTGTCCAATTGACTGGACAAAAATTTGATTCAAGGCTTGAAACTTGGCATGAGAAACCTTATAAGTCCAACATGAAGTATGAAAGTCATATTGAGCATTGGAAGTCCAAAAATCCCTGTGCAAACTCAAACCCTAATTTCAGGTCAACAGTGCAAGGAGATGTCTTGAGCAGAGCAAACCCTAATCCTGTCTGGAGTCCAAAGAGTTTTGTGAGGGGAAATCTTGATAAAATGAGAGGGAAAATTTTGAGGTACAACACATACATCGGAACATAAGCCATTATTATTTCCGTCATCCCCAATGATTTTGCTAATACTTCGGATTAAATCCCCAGCGAGGTCTTCATCCTTATTATCTCAATTTCTTCCCCATACCAATACCCTTTTGACGTCAATCATTTGTTTGTTTGAGGGTCTACTCTTGATTGTAGTTCAGTTTCACCCTGGCACGGTCTTCTCGGGTTTAGTTTTCACTACCCTCTCCGGTTCATTCCAATGTCTATTGATGCACCTTTCGAATACCAGTTTCGTCCCGATATTCGCTTTCAGCAGGTTTTTTAGGTGTACGCCCTAATCTCCTCGCTTTGGGTCGAGTTTCGCCTCGTTACTTGTGCATGAAATCCAGTTTCGTCCTGGTACTCATCTAGCTTAGTTTCGCCTAACTAGTTATTGAGTCGAGTTTTGTCTCGTCTTTGTTTTCATACCTTGGACCCTTTGACGGTGTTTGTTTACCGAGCGCAGTGTTCGTACTACGTCCCTGGTTTGAGATCAGTCTCCTTTGTTCCTTGGATGCTTCTATCAGTTTTCGTCATTGTTTATCCATTAATCTGAGACCAGCAAGTGTTTTGAGAAACATGCACTCTCATCGCTTCGCTTTGGGTCGAGTTTCTCCTTGTTACCCGTGCGTGAAATCCAATTTCGTCCTGGTACTCATCTAGTTTAGTTTCGCCTAGCTAGTTTTTGAGTCGAGTTTCGTCTCACTTTTGTTCCTCATTTCTGGGATTCTTTCAGTTCCTTCATACTGTCTATCTTAGTTGAGATTGGCAAGTGCTCCTAGAATCACGCACTCTAGCCACTTTGCTTTGGGTCGAGCTCATAGTTCCGTCTCCTCACCCGCGTACGTTTTCTTTTCCCGAGCTTAGTTTCGCCTATACTCCTTGGTTTGAGTTTTGTCACACCCCTTTTGAAGCCCAGTTTTACCCTGGAACATTTGTCTGGAAGTAGTTGCGTCTACTCTTCTTTGTTTTTGTTTTATTTTAACCTGCATTACGGCCTCATTCTGACGCATGTCTTGGAAGTTTTCTATTTCTGTTTCTTTCTTCTTCAAGAGTGTAATTTTCGGGTTCTTTCGTATTCAAACATCTTCAACCTTGTACGCTCGAAAGTTGTCACTTTTCTCACTTATCATGTTGAAAATATTTGAAAAGGGGAAGTTGTTGCACCCCAAAATTTACCCTATTGATTTAGGCTTATGTTTCATCATGTACATCATATTACATTGCATTCATACATTGTGATAGGATCAAAGTACTTTGGTTATCAAGTTTTCCTCAAGATCTGAAGGTTGATTGTATTGACAAGTTGCTCAAGTAGAGCCTTATCATCCAAACCTCTGAGTCTTTCAAGCCAAAGTTATTGCATAACTCAAGATATTATATCCATCTCTTTGGATCATCAGAGGATTGAAGTTTGTGTTTGATTATAAGAAGAATCACTCTTTTGATTCACCAGACAAGTTAGGGTTATTCTTGATTAAGGCTATTGATCAATGTGCAAGTTTTAACTTGGAAGCCACAACAACTCATTGGCATTTGAAAAGTCTTTGCACAAGGAATTGGTCATGATTCCCAGAGGATTTGAAGTTTTGAAGATGATTCATCAGTCCCCTAAGGTGTTAATCAAAATTAAGGTTTGGGATTTCATCAAGATTTCTTGAGAATTTTGAAGTGAAACTTTGTACATGATTTGGAAGATCATATTTTTGAAGTTTTGATCATCAATTTTTAAGGGAAGTGATTCAGTTGATTCAAAGGGGCAAAATGGTCATTTTGGTCAAAATTAGTCAAAGTCAAAGTTGACCAAGTGAACTTTTGGCCAACCATAAATTCAAGGATGCACTTTTCATATTTCAAGTCCATTTTGGTCATTGGATCAAAGATATTGAAGTTTAGGTTGAAACTTGTTCTTGAAGAAACCCTAAAAGTTTCTAATTTTGGAAAATAAGGACTTAATTTCAAATTTTCATTTTTTATTCACCTTTGATCAAGAAAATACAAATGAAGTATGCTTGGAAAGATAAGAGGATGATCTTTCATCTCCTTTTGGTCTCATGTCCAAATTGGCAAGGGATCAAGAATTATGGTCTTTTGAAGTCACAAAATTATAGGTCATTTTCCAAAATTAGTGAATTTCAAGATCAATTTTTAGAAACTTAATGGACTCAATTGCAAAAACTCAAAACTAAGAGATTGTAGCTCTTTTAAATACCTTTCCAAATTGTACTCATTTGTATCAAAATTCAAAAGTATGAGCAAGTTGTGGACCTTGGACTTTTGAGGCATTTCATTGAATTCATGCATACCATGCAAATTGCAAATTCTTGATAACTTGATTTGTGGCCTTTTGTTTCACTTCAAAATTGGCCCATGACTAATATGCAATGTACCAAGGCCCATCATGCCAAAGTTTGAGCTGCACATGGGCAAATACAGGGGCAACTCATGATTTTGCCAAAAGTGGCATGAAAATGCCTAATCACCAACACTTTCTTAATACAAGGATTTAAGTCTTAATTCTCTTGCTAATCTCTTCCTGGGATAAAATGGACTGAAATGCACGTATAATGCAAGAAAACGCACGAGGGATTTGAGGGTTCCATGTGCACACTTGATTTTGGCAAAAAGAAGATTTCATTCTTTCTAACAGTTCTCAGCATGAAAAACCTATCCTACCCTCCTCTTCGTGCCCTATATATTGAGAAGCAAGCCTCATTGAGAAGGGTTCGTGCTTCATTTCATCCCTGAAATTAGAAAACTCCATAGCTGCTTTCTCTGCAATTTTCTTCGATTCTCCCAATTCCCTCGCGCGTTTTGATTAATTTTTCTTGCATTCTCTTCTCCAAGTGATAAGGATTGTAGATTGAGGCTTGGTTTGCAACTGGAGTGAAGGAGACAGTAGATCTGTTTTTGCCTCAAAGGTTTGAATTCTTAACTTTGGATCTTAATTTCTAGCCGTGCATTGTGTGATTTAGTTCATAATCATGTTGTTTGAAGTTCATTAAGTGTTTCTGCAGCTTCAGAGCTTTTAATTTGATGAGATATGCATGAATGATGCATCTGAATTTTTTCTGTTCAGTAACTTTTTGACATTTTTGTACGATCTGTTCTTGATCCATGGTTAATTATTTGATATGATTCGAATTGCATGTTGAAGTATGAAATGCTGGTTTTAATTTGCACGAAATCTCATGAAAAATGGTGTAGAATTGAGCATGTTATGTTGACTGAAACATGAGATGATGAACCTGATCACGCGCGCGTTTTTGCCCTAGCCAGAGGTTGAAGATGATTGCGTGGCCTCCTCTGGTTGGTTGGCTTGTTTTTTTTAATTCATTTGAATTTTGTTTTATAAATTGATTTTCATGATTTTATTTCTTCCTCAAAAATGGTTGAAAAATTCTGAAAAAATTATCACAAACTCAAAATAATATTCCTAACTTTGTGCATTTTTTTAATAATTTTTGAAAATGTTTTGATTGGTTCAAAAACTAATGAGTTTAATTAATTGTTTGTTTAGTGTTTATTTTTATTTTAATATTTCTTTGATTTGTAAAATTCCACAAAAAATATTTTTGACTCATAAAATCATGTAGAATCTGATTTTGAAATTTGTTTAGTTTTTTTTCTATTTTTGATTATGAATTTAATTTCAAAAGTTTATTTGTAAATAATTGTTTGTTTTATTTTTATTTTAATAATTCCATTGATTCAAAAATTCTCAAAAAAATTATGCAAGCTTGTTTTTAATCATAAAATCTGAATATATTTTTATTTTAACCTTTTTTGTGATTTTTGGCTAGGGTTTGCATTTTTGCCCTTAAATAATAGTTAATTGTTAATTGTTTTGTCTAATTTTTATTTTAATACTTCCACTAATTCAAAAATTCCAAAAAAAATCAAGGATGTGTGTTTTTAATCCTAATATTTGAATAAAATTTTGGTTGGACATTTTTCTTACTTTTTGATTAAAATGTTATTTTGAGATGTGAATATTTGTTAATTGACTAATTGTTTAAATTTAATTCCATTTTTGACTTTTCCTTAATTCAAAAAATGTGAAAAAAATATGTTTTCTGACATTTAGGGTTTCTTGGTGATTTGTATGATCTTGGTTTAAATTGTTTGAGTTTTTATCTTGCTTAATCAATATTTAAGATTAAGAGTAAAAAAAACTAGGGTTTTGTTGCTCATGGTGCAAGTTTCATTTTCAAAACCACTATGCCCTGGATTTTCAATGGAATTCCAGCCTTGATTAGGGTTCATGAATGTATTGGGGATCTGAAAACCATTTTTCTTGAATTATTTAACTTGGTTTGACATTTTTCCACAAATTATTTTGAAAACTTGTCTAGTTTGGTAGTTTTGCCAACTAGTCTTGAACTTTGTGCCTCATTTGATCTCCTCCTCAATTATTCATGAGTATAAGATTGGATTTCTGACCTCTATACACTTCAAAGATGCTAAGAGTTTTTTTGTTTGAATTATGGAATCTTGTTTCTATTTTTTGATGTATTTTTGAAGTGAAGGTACCCAATTAATGTTGCATATCTTGTTGCAATTTGTTTGATGGCCAGTGAACTTGAGTAAGGCCTATAATTGGGCACCTAATGATCATATTGATTCTGATTATCCATGATAACTCAAGTCATTTCATTTGATGCCTCATGTTTGAATCTTTGAACCTTCTAATGCATTGTGTGGGATTCATCTTCTATTGTGCATGTGAGTTGTGGTTGAATTGATTGTACATGATTGAAATGTGTTTTCCCCTGACCTCCATGGTATTTAATTGTATTATTTTCAAGCTCCCATGATCCTTTATTGATATTCAATTGTCAATTCAATATGGTGATAGAAAGGAGCAACATTCCTCTATTTCTTTTGACCTAATTGTGCATGTGCCTGTTTCCTCTTGTCTATCATGGCTAATATTTGATAATTGTTATCATGTTGTTCTTAGTTCATCATGCTGCATCCATCCCTTATGTGAGTCATCATTCACCTTGTGGAATACTGACTTGTCTGTTGAATGTGCGAGGTACTTTGAGAAAGTTTCCAATTTTGGCTTAAGGCTGTTGTGTTTCACTTTATTTGTGGAACACAATTTATTATATTGGCACCATTCTTGTGCTTGGCATGTTTGATAGTTTATGCAGGATATACATACATGTGATTGTGAATGCTATACATTGCCCATGGGATTTATTCATATCTGATAAATTACTTATATCCTGATGGTGTAATTTCTGACTCGATTTGCCTACTGATGCCAGCTTGCTTGAAGTTCTCTGGGTTTCTTTTTATTCTTGCTCAGTTGCTACGGATAGTTATCCGTTTGGTATTGCACTATTTCCTTTCTTCCATTTTCATTTTGCATAGTTCTTTGATTGCATGATGGGATCTCTGTTGCTGATATATGTCAGGAGGCCCTCTGGTTTTTGTCTGATACATGTGTTGCGTTTACTTTTGATCGATGAGTCACTCAATTTAGAAATTGAGATCACGACTTCGCTCTCAGTGCATGTTCCCTATAGGATGTTTATTGATTTCCTTCTTTAATTGTTGATCGATGAGTCACTCAATTTAGAAATTGAGATCACGACTTCGCTCTCAGTGCATGTTCCCTATAGGATGTTTATTGCTTTCCTTCTTTAATTGTTGATCGACGAGTCACTCAATTTAGAAATTGAGATCATGACTTCGCTCTCAGTGCATGTTCCCTATAGGATAGTTTTGTTAGGCTTCCTTTAACATGTTAATTAAGGTAGGGTTTTCTTTCATCCTCGACCTTAGGATCAATCATTGTATGATAACACTAGGGATAGTGCTAGGCTAGTTTCCCTTAGTTGTTTTTTTCCTTGCTTTGCATTTTGCATCTTAAAACAAAAACAGGTTTATTGGCAAATCATAAAAAAACATTCCTAATAAACTTAAACCCTTCTTCAGAGTAAAAGATACAAACCAATCTTACTTTGTCTGTGTGCCTCTTGGATTTGCTTTTAAACCTGGTTAACCGATGTTTCGCCATCTCACATTTGTTTGAAGATGATGTTTCGCCATCTCACATGTTTGTTATCCTACGTTGATTCTCAATATCATGGTTAGGTGTGATGTTTTGTCGTCTGCTTTATCGATGTTTTTCCATCTCTGCCATGATATTGTGCTATCTTTCAGCCGATGTTTCGCCATCGCACATTTGTTTGACGCCGATGTTTCGCCATCGCACATGTTTGTTATCCTACTTTGATTCTTAATATCATTGTTAGGTGTGATATTTTGTCATCTGTTTTATCGATGTTTTTGTCATCCGTTTTATCATTTGATGTTTCGCCATCTTTGACATGTTACCTTGTTATTATTTAGTCGATGTTTGACCATCTCATTTGTTTGTTGTTTCATGTGATGTTTTTCCATCTTGACTGTTTTTGTTGTCTTAACTAAAAAACACAAACCAACCAAAATATGTAAGCCGGACTACGGCTGCTCTGATTCCTTAAAAGGGATACGTAGGCATTGGGGTAGGGCCCGATCGAGCATAACTTTTTATTTTCCCTACATTATTTTTTTTCTTCGCATGCATTCCCTTTTCAGCTTTAAGCCATAGACATAGGATTTGACCACACCCATTAGATTAGACAACAAGAGTGGATACCGTAGAGTACTACGGGCGTGTGGGGTGCTAATACCTTCCCCTCGCGGAACATACTCCCTTACCCGATCTCTCGGTCGAAAGACCGTGATTTCTCCTTTTTCAGGTTTTCTCGATGTTTACCTTTCCCTTTCGGCGGGATAAAAGACGTTCGGTGGTGTCTTTATTGACGTTTCATTAACATCCAGATGACAGGTCCTGGCCACGCGGTTTCACTCAGGAACCCTTGATACTAGCTCTTTGAGTTGGAGAGGTATTCTTACAAAGTTGATTCATATAGTATTTCTACGGGCGGAAACCATGATTTGAAAAATAGAACAAAGATAAATTTCTTTGGTCCTTGAAATGGTCAGTGTAATGAAAAATGGATGTTATGATGCATGATGTCATGTTTAAGCAAATTAATCACACACAAGAAAAACATACAAAACCTTAGGTTTAGGCTCGCATGGAGTTTATAGGTAAGTACCCTCTTGAAGTTTAGTTGGTTCAACCTATCCTAGAAATAGTAACCTGGTTCTAAGGAGTCTCAATATCATCGATCTTTCTTTATTGAGCATTATTTTAGCTTAGAAATCTTTTCTTGCGGCCGAAACATCTCGAAAGTCCAATCTCAATGAGTGTAGCATCGAGTATCAACCAATCCCCAGATTTACACCGAGGCTGACTATCTAACTACTTTCTAATGTCCAAGTTTGTTCAATTAAGGTTCTAATGTCTGTTAGTGCTTCACGACACCATGCAGCGGCCCCGTATTCTCCTCGATTCAACACAAGGGATGCCGATACCAACCAAAGTGTCACACCAACACATTATCGCTTCAACCATATTGTTCTACGCCATACAGTCTCCATGATCTATAGTTGTTTACCTAAAAAAGATGCCCCCGGATCTGGGTGTAGGATCTATAGTAACAACACAAATAACCTCCAAAGATAAAGCATATAAAGCAAGCAATTACAACAGTTTTAAAATGAACTAACTCTTAAGGTAACCCCACTTTTTATATTTCCCCAGCAGAGTCGCCAGTTCTGTGATACGGTGGCAGAACCGACTATTAATATTGGTTTTGTGTTTGCAAATGTTGCGGTAAGCAAGATTCACCACCGAATTTTCTTTTATCCAACAAAGGAAAGGGTGAAAAGAACAGAAAAATACCTTTTCGAGAATTTTCTGAGTAAGGGGGGTAGATTATGGAAAGGGAAGGTGTTAGCACCCTTTTCATCTGTATTTATCTACGGGCTCTTAGATGCTAGCTCATGTTTTGAAAATTGCTTGTGCTTTGTATGTTTGAAAAATGTTTTGAAATGCCTTAGTGTGGTGATTCGCTTTGTGATAACTCTTGTATATGTCCTCAAGAGTGTTGACAAAGCAAATGTTTTTGAAAGTTGTTTTTGAAATGTGTAAGTGAAAATAGTTTGTTTTGATCATAGCATCTAATAGCTATCTAATTGTACTCGAAAAGGTTGTTCTTTTCCTCTTATCCTTTAGACAGTGCATCCTACTATTAGTGAGTAGGTAGCCCTATTGTTGGATGTATGAGGGACATTCGAAGGGAAGTTTTTATAGTCACAAAGGAAACTGGGCAAGAAGCTTTAGTAACTACCCTAGAGTTCTAAGATCACTTTTAACGGAGGCAACATCGAGAGGGTCATATAGGGACTTATGATATTTTTGAACCAGAGGGTAGCCACTAAAACCTCTCACATTTTGAGAGTTATGACTATTTCCGAAGGCAACCGGAGTGGGGTACTCTAGAGGTGTGCATGTGAAATTATGTTTGGTTCAATTATTTATCTTGTGCATTTAGAGTTTGCTAACATTTGTTTCAGTCTTGTCATGCAATCCTAATTACTAGCAGTTAATATGTACAGAAAAATGTAAAGTACGAAAATATAACCCTACGCTATTACATGGCTTTGGAGAGGGGCATTTATAATGTACAAAGCTTGGGAGAAGAAAAATAAAGAAAGCGGTAAAAATCCTAATTAGTCTATTACATCCAGTATACAGGTACAGTAATGTAAAAAATGCGAGAATAAATAATGCGCGAAAGGTAAAGACGTTTTAAGCCTAAAGCAAATCTAAATGAAATAAGAAAATCTTTTTTTGTTTATTTTAAATTATTTTAAGAAAATAATTAAGTGAAATTAACCTAAAATTTAATTAGAAAACAAGATTAACTAAAAGAAATCTAAGTTTTTATTGTTTTTATTATGAAAAGAAAATAATTAAAGCTAAATCAAGTCTTAAGTTCTAATTTATTTTAAATTAAAGAAAATAGTTAAAATATTTATTGAATTTATTTACAAAATTAGTTTAATTAAAAAATATTAACTTAATATTTTTTGTGATTTTGGTTTTAATGTTAATAAAACATGAGGCAAGAAAATAAAATATATATGTAAAAACCAAAAAAATAAAAAAAAATGATGTAGAGGCTTTTTTCCGATCCAGAGGAGGAATATTCTTTCGATCCTAAGAAAGATATGGTTCTTTCGACTCAGGAAGAGAAAATGTCTTCTTCGATCCAGGGAAGGAGGATGTCTTATTTGATCCAGGGGAGGAAGTTATTCCTTTCGATCTGGGGAAGGAAGGGATTCTCAATCTAGACTTGCAAGACAAATATTAGCAAAAAATATGACTTGGGTGTCGAACCCAGGTCCTTCGATCATGCGTGCATTGGTTTATTTAGGCCAGATCTGCAGTATGAGCATTGGAGGAAAAGAAAAATATGGACCTGGAGTTAAACCCAGGCCCTTAGCTCTGAATACGAATCGAACAAAGTTACATGATATCCTGAGCGTGAATCAAACATTGAAAAAACATTAATACATTATGAAATCATAAACATGAATTTGAAAGTTTACCAACGATGGGAGGCTTCGATTTGGCACTTCTTGGCGTTTGTTGGCTAGTGTTTGGGAACGCTCCCTGCAGACTTCGGGGAGTGATTGGGAACGTTGCTTAAAGTTCCCTTGATTGGGATTACTTATGAGAAATTTGATGGCTTTAGTATGGCTTATGAGGCAACGTGTGTGTGTATTCCTTTCTTGTGAGTATGTCTCCTTAGCCCCTCTTTTGAGCTTGCTAGTGTGCTCCTTATATAGAGGGGATGGAGGGGACAAGAGGGAAAAGGAATAAACAACCATTGAGTTTGTGTTTTAAGGCCATAAATATCATTTTGAAACATTGCCAAAGACATGACTTCTTGTCCCTTGCTATGAACCTAGACACATTTGACTTTCGAATGCCCTCCTTAGAATGACTTTGATTTCCTCCTTCGAATAGCCTAGAGTATTGATTCAAAGTGTTCAGAAACCTCCTTATTAGAGTTTCTTCTATTGAGTCTATCTACTTTCCCTAGCTACTTGATTCAAACAACTCAAACGAAAACTTCAATCTGGCCAATCGAAAACCTTCTTTGTCACCGCCTTCGAATGCCATTGCACAAGAGGTCTGGGCCTGGCCACATGTAGGACCAAGACCCATCATAAGACAAGCTTGTATTCAGTAACCATGTGTCCTTCGTATGGACCAATGAATGCTTCGTCGAAGGGACCTCATGAATGCACCTTCAAATGGACTAGCATGCGTGTCGAAGTATGGAAAATTGTTTCAAAGGGGACTGTTGCCCAATCGATGATGGCACAAAGGCAGCCAGTGCCTTGTGGGTGCTAGCATGAGGCATGTCAAAGCAAGCGTCAAAGAGGCCATCTCCTAGTGAATCGAATCAGGCATGAAGGAGGTATTTGCCTTGTGGGTCAAAGGAAGCTTTTTGCCTAGTGGATTCAAGGTAAACCTAAAGAAGTTTTGGCCTTGTGTGCTGAAGGCAACCTGAAAAAAGGGGGCCCTTGACTTGTGAATTGAAGGCATGTCTGAGACAAACCTTTGTCTTGTGAATCGAAGACCAGTGAAAGGGGCCTTTTGCCTTGTGAAACTAAGGCAAGCATGAGGGATTTTCTGCCTAATATACCAAAATACAAGCATGAAGAGGCATACGTGTGCTGATGAAAAGCTGAAGGGGCCTTTTGCCCAGTGAAATCTTGGTGAACTAAACTTGATTGAAGAGACTCAGCATCCAATCGAAGCTTGTGGGCCAATGCTTGGTCGAAGGGTTTTAGGAGTTGAGCCAAAACTTGTTGTTATGCCAATCGAATGGCACTGTTTAACTGCCAATCGAAGGACATTGTTGAACTTCCAATCAAAAGATACTTTACTAATATTCAAAAAAATTATTTTCTTTAGGCAAGTATTTGTAACCACCCATATAAGAGAAAAAACCTTGGGAAACATGAGAGGGCAAATTTTGGGGTACAACAAGCATTTTTGATAAACTTTTCATTTAAAACATTAAAGTTTTACAACACATGATATCGGTAAATGAAATTGCTTATAGTTCCATGTGTCTGATATGATGGCTAAGGTTGCCATCCCATGTTGGGGCATGTTGTTGTGATCTTCGCTTTGTGCATGTATTAGTTGAAGCATACCAGCGAATGAATCAAGAAGAGTTTGTATGCAATCAAAATGAGGATTTCTGCAGATTGAGATCCAGTCTCCCCAGTGGATGCTCATTCTTTCTCAAGACAGAATTGGGTATCCCCAGCGATGTGGTACCCTTGCTTGAGTATGTTATTCCTTTTCATTGCAGTTGTTCCTTCTGGATTTCTTGAAGGATTATTGACATACTCCCCTTGAAGTCGACATTTTGTGCCTTCCCCGGTGAGATTAGCCTGTGTCGTCCCCGTGAAGTACGCATGTTACTCCTCAGTTAAGTTTGCACTCTTTTTTCCCAGTGCGATCTTCTCGTATCATAATTCTCTTGAAGAGATTCCCAATTACTCGTGGGAGAATCTAGTTTGGTATTTCCATGGAGGCGGTTTTTCTGCCTGGTTTGAATAGATTTCTGCTCCCCAGTGCAAGTCGTTGATAGTTTGGATTTTGCATAAATGGCTATCTCTAGTGTGGTTGGTGTTTTTGATACCACTATCTGAAGCTTCTTTGTTACTCAGTGGAAGAGGTAGTTTTATCCCCAATCAAATCCGGATTTCAAGGGCATTTGGGGTTAATTTTCCTTTATCCCCTAGCGAAGAAAGCTTTATCCTTAGTGGAGCTTCTATTCCGAGATGCCTCTTCCTTCTCAAGTGAATATTTTAATACTCGTGGTGTTATCCCTTGTGAGGTTGATGTTTGACTCCCCGAGAAGTTCATTTTTCCTTAGGGAATTTCGCCCTATCCAGTCCTTTTGAGGAGATGACTGATCATCGGGCCCTCTTATTCCCTAGTAGATCAAGCTCTTTGTGTTTTCTAGAACAATATGCATTGACGTCTGTTGTACCCCAAAATTTTCCCTCTCATTTCTCAAGGAATCACCTTGGATCCTCAAGTTTGCTTCCACCCAATTCCAAGCCTTGAACTGTAATTTTCCAAGAAAATCACTCACGAGGGAAAAATGGTCATTTGCACACTGAGAAGTCTAACTTTGACTTTTGGATCAAAATCAAATCTCAAAAAATCATATTTCATCAAGACATGTTGGAATATGAAGTTTGTTTCATCAAGAATTTCAAAAGTCAAATTTTACTTTGGAAAAGTCAAATTCTAAATATTCAGAAATTTTTCTAAGTGTTTAAGAAGCATGACAAAACTCAGAACTTCTGACCAGATTATCACCATAACACTCAGCAAATTCTGGACACTCTCAAGGAAGAGTTTGGTCAAAACTTCTGGGCAAGTATTCACAAAAGCTTCAGTCAGAGTTTTCCAGGAAGGTTAAGAAGCATGCTGCAAGCTTTCTAGAAAGTCTAAAAGCTCCTTCAGAACATGTTGGAGCCAGAAGATAAGGATCAGAAGATTGGATGCTACGCAAGCTCAGAACTTCTGATCCAGAACTAAGCCATGGTGTAGAATCTCATGTTGCAGGATTTCTGGTTGTGATAAGTCTCATCATCATTTAATGCTCATTTAATGCTCACAACCACTTTTGAGTCTTTATCCAAAGGATGTCCACCACGTGTACCTCTACTGTCTTGGGATAGCAACTTTGGTACTAAGCCCATACTTTGCTTTTTGCTTTTCCTTAATTCCTACTGACAACCACCATGCTTGCTTCAAGAACAAGGCAGCGCTTCAGCATATGAAGGTTAAATTCAACGCTTTGGTCAGAATATGACCAAATCCCAAAACCTTGTTTATACAACATGTTGCATACCTATAGTCAGCAACTAGTTCAGCCTATGCATGCATCCCATAATTGCACCAAACTAGCATACGAAAATAGTGATGAAAAAGCAAGGGAGCAGGATGCCAAATTAATATAAAATCCCATTTGCCTTTCCCCCAAAAATCACGACAAATTCACCTATAAATACTTTGCTCCATCACACGTTCAAGGGGATGGATTTTGGAAAGAGAGAACAATCAAAAGAGGAAAAGAAACCTGTGAAACCCTTCATAAAAATCCAGATTTATCAAACAGAAAACGAAACCTTTGTTCTTCCCTTTGAATCAAAGAACTTGGCATTTTCTCTTCTGTTACTCTTGCTGATTCCAGAACATCCAAAGGAAGCCACTCAAAGCTCCAAGCACGTTCCAGGTTCAAGGTATGTCTTTCTGACTTTGCTTGTTTTTCATTCTGAACATCATTAACATGTAAATATCATAGTATTAATGTTGTACATATCATTGCTTAAGTAGAAAAACTGTGGATCAGAACTTCTTGATTAGGACTAGGCTCAGATTTAGGATTAGAACTTCTAATAAACTATTGTGCTATTATCCTTTTGATTTTTTTATTAAGAACTGAATCGATTACTGATGTGCTGATTGAGTGTTCAAATATGGCATTAAAACTTTTGATGTTCATTCATAGTTTTAATATACAGAACTTCTATGATTTTTCTCACTGTTAAACACACACAGAACTTCTAGGATTTTCTCACTGTTTAAGCACACAGAACTTCTGAGTTCTCTTCACTGTTTTAACACACTGAACTTCTGACATTCACTCACTGTTTTAACACACAGATCTTCTATGATTTTCCTCACTGTTAACACACACTGAACTTCTGATGTTCACTCACTGTTTTAACACTTAGAACTTCTGATTTTCATACGCTGATAACATGCTGAATTGATGATTGTTCACTCACTGTTTTGACACACCCTAAACTTCTGATGTTCACTCACTGTCTTAGCACATATTGAAACTCTGATTTCTCTTCACTGTTTTAATATACAGAACTTCTAAGATTTTCTCATTGTTCTAACATTCATAAGTTCAGCATATAGCAACCCAGAACTTCTGTGTTTTCCCTCTAACGTGTTTTGCAGGACCTCAGAGTTTACCAACTCAAAACTTATGATACCCACTGACGCTTCCTTCTGAGTCATCACACGCCTAGCTTCAGAACTTCTGATCCTTGCTGTTTTGCTTGCAGCAGCATGCTTTTCTATCTTTCATTTATTTTCCTTTTCATCATTTTTTAATATTAACATAAAAAGACATAAAAATATTTTCTTTTATTAACTAATTTATTTCTTTTTTTTTAAGACAAAAAAAATATTTCTTTTTTATATTGTACATTTCAATATGGTTGTAATAGTAACTTAGGACTTATTTCTACTTGTAACCCCCATTCATAAATATGTACCCCCATCCCTAAAATGTTGTAATAGCGTAGGACTTTACATTTCTGCAATTTATCACTTTCGAATGTAAATGCTAGTAATTAGGGTGTGTATGGCAAGACATGAAATTGACAAATAGACAACCTAATCAAGACTAAAATGCATGTAATCAAACACACTTGCACACTAGCACCCCTAGGGTTACTTCACTTGTTGCCTTATGAAAAATGACCATGTTATGCATGTGGGATGTCTTAGCACAAACAAAACAAAAATACAAGATCATAGTCCCTCGATGACGTTATTTAAAGTTGCCTTACAAATGATCTTAGTCCCTAAAGAAAAAATGCTAAGTCATCTCACAACATTGCTATCATGGTCATACAATGACCCAACGCCCGTCCCTTCACACCCAATGATGGGGCTTCTTACCAAATCAATGGTAAGATAGCAACATTTAAAGGAGGAGGAAAAGCACATCTAAT
Source organism: Vicia faba (assembly GCA_948472305.1). Classification (NCBI taxonomy): domain Eukaryota; kingdom Viridiplantae; phylum Streptophyta; class Magnoliopsida; order Fabales; family Fabaceae; genus Vicia; species Vicia faba. The sequence goes on from OX451738.1 coordinate 167,640,413, forward strand.
ACCTTTTGAGTAGGTAGGTTCCCTCTCAGTTACTTGCTTGCTCACAACAAAAACATTTTATACACCAACACTTTCATTTTGAAAACATTTTCGAAACAAACACTTTGTATGCGTTCTCATAGAAACGAGAACCATTACAAAGTTATATTTTCAAAATACTTTCAAAAACCACACCACAAGCACATTCAAACAAAAGCAAGTGATCTAGAAAGTAACTAAGAGCCCATGGAAAACCATGGATGAAAACGGTGCTAATACCTTCCCTTTTCATAATCTACCCCCCGAACTCAAAAACATCTCTAAAGGTATTTCCTGTACTTTTTCACCTTTCCTTTTGGATAAAAGAAAAGTCGGTGGCGACTCTTTCTCAACTGCAACATTTGCAAACACAAAACGCAAAACACCCAAGTCAGTTCTCCCACCGTATCATAGAACTGGCGACTCTGTTGGGGAATCATCCTAAAAGTGGGGTTACCTTAGGGTTAGATCATATTTACTTGCTTACATTGTTTGAGTTGTTTGCTTTACATTATGGTTCCTTGTTTGGGTTTGTTTTAAATCCTACACCCGGATTTGGGGGTACATTTTAGGTAAGTGGCAATAAACTGTGAGGGAATTGTGCGGCATATACCGACACAGTTAAAGTAGTAGCCACGTTGATGTGGCACTTTGGTTGGTACCGGTAACCCTTGAGTCGAATCAAGGAGAGTACGAGGCCGCCGCGTGGTGTCATGAAGCATCAACTGACGTTAGAACCTTACTTGACCAACTTGGCCATTAGGACATAGTGAGATAACTGGTTTTGATGTAGAGCTGAAAATTAGTTGATACTCGATGCTACACTCATTGAGACCGGACTTTTGGGATATCTCAGCTGTAAGAAAAGATTGATTGAGCTGAGAGAATGCCTAAAAGAAAGGTCAGTGATATTGAGACCCCTTAGAACCCGGTTACTATTAACTAGGACAGGTTGAGCCAACTAAACTTCAAGAGGGTACTTACCTACAAACTCCATGCAAGCCTAAAACTAAGGATTTGTCTGCTTTGTGCGAATATGATTATTTGTATATAAATTTTCTTACCTCACATATCTTTACATAACATCATAAACATCATACCATAGCATTTTTCAATAACATTGAACCATAGCATTTCAAAGATCTCGAGGGTCTTTGATGCAGGGTCACGTTGAACCAGACGTCTATCAAGGGACAAGAGGATTTATTTTCCTCTAACCAAACACCGTCAAAGATCGAGTACAACAATTTGAGTCAAGGGCTATGACCCACTTGACATGGTGAGCTTAATTCTCATGGAAGGACATCCACCAATACAAAATTCGCCAATCAAAGATGTTGATCAAAGTTCAACTTCTAACTTTTTCTTGTGTTTACCCCGCGAGATCCTTGAAAACATGCATCCACATATCATGCATCATATCATGACAGGTTTCTCCCATACAGGTCTCCTTACCTTCCTGATGTTTCTTTCAGTAAGATAGATATGGAATAGACAGTGAAAGATCTCCAAGCTCAAAACGCTCAATTCCAACAAATGTTCCTGGCTATGGATAAGGGGCAAGAGGACCTAAAAACTCTTCTCAAAGACAAGTAGAAAAAGTCCAAGAAGTCAATAGGCATCCTGAACTTGAGAAGAATACCTAGAGCCCTAGATCTTTCAACTCCATCCAACATAGGGGATAGTCATGAAGAAGACCACAATTTGGAGACTGATGAAGTTGAAGCTGACTACTCCGAGGAACAATATCCTCCCACTGATGACAAGTACAAACAGTTGGAGGATCACCTCAATGCTATGGAGATTCAACAGATACCTGGCTTGGATTAAGGAGACATGGGTTTGGTTTCTGAAGTGGTCATTCCGCCAAAATTCAAAATCGCTACTTTTGTCTTGTACGATGGAGTCTCTTTCCCTAAGATGCACTTAAAGTCTTATGTCCGCAAGATTCAACCATACACAACTGATCCAAAGCTTTGGATTCATTTCTTCCAAGAAAACCTAGTAGGTACCCAACTTGAATGGTTCTATCAATTGGAGAGTTCTCGCATCCATATCTGGGAGGATTTAGCTGTTGCTTTCTACAAGCAGTATCAGTACAATGCTGATCTTGCACCAGCTCGTGTGCAATTGCAGAACATGACCATGGGTTCCAACGAGAGCTTCAAAGGATACACCCAAAAGTGAAGAGATCTGGCTGGTAGGGTGCACCCTCTTTAACTGATAGGGAGATGATTGACATCTTCATGGGAACTTTGACAGGGCCTTTCTTCAAACACCTAATCGGAAGCTCCTCAGCCGGGTTCACAGAGCTAATACTGACCGGCGAAAGGGTTGAAGCTGGCATCAAAAGTGGAAAGATCCAAGGAGCTACACCTCCTGATGCTCAGAAAAAGCCATACAATGAGAAGAAAGAGTCCAATGCAGTGACTGGTCAAACAATCGTCATGACCAACATGTAGGGAAAATCCTGATCTCTAATCCCACGCATGTTCAACAAAGACAGAGCAATAGGCGTAAGGTAAGATATCAAGAAGGAAGTACACTAACATCAACATGCCTTTGTCTCCAACGTTACAACATTTTCTAAAGTTGAAATTGATCACGCTAAAGGATCCTCGTCAAAATCCTGACACCTCCTCTTCTAAGTACAATATGAGCGTAAGATGTTCCTATCATTCCGACAGTCCCGGACATGACACCGACGGTTATTGGACTTTGAAGAAAAAGATTCAAGACTTGATTAATGCCAAGGAGATCGAGTTCGACCCTCCGTAGACTCCAAGCGTGATCACTGCTCCTATGCCAAATCATTGAGAGCATCTTGTTCATTTTGAATTTTCAATTATAATTTCTTTTGTTGTTCAAACAATTATCTATTAATGTCAAACTTTGTTTCATTAATTCATTGCATATGTTTGTCTTGAATTCATCCGTTCATTTTCATTACATTTAAACTATGCTTTTTACTCACTTTATGACATTCAACTCTTGCTAAAAGTTACAAGCCTTTAGAGGGAGGTGACGAAAGCAATGCCATAATCTTATACAGTATACTTTTAGACAGACCTTGCTAACGATGTACAGGCATTCTTTCAAATCCTAAACACTGGAGTTATAAGGAAGATAATCCCTAGTCAACCCCTTCGATCCAAAGAAGTAGAAGTTTTTCTGTTTTTTTCACAAAATTAAAACCTTTAAATAAAACATGGGGCAGGGTAGTCTCTCAGTTAATTCAAACGCGCGTTTAGCCGCAAACTCTCATCTCGTAATGCAACGAATGACGTCAAGAAACATTCCTATGGAATCAAAAGGCGGTGATGGTTCCCTATCACATAGGCAGTCATTATCTCTCAAAAAGAAAAGCCCACTAAGTCAAAACCTACAAAGGAGACTTAAGAAAACTGGGGCATCCCGTTGACTGTAATCTCAAAACAAGAACAGTCATGCAAAAATCAGGGATAACAAATAAAAAGAGGTCACTACAAATCCTCAACAACATGAAAAAAATGTTACAAAAATGATTGCCTTCCAATAAACTAAACTTGTCTGAACCATCACCAAAATGTCATTCCAGACTCAATTAGAATTCAAACGCACAATTAATTGAGCTTAGGACTGAAGAACATCACGAAGAGCGGGTGGGTACAAATACACTTTGAGCCTTTATCCTTTGTTTCTTAAACCTTGAACCAAGCCACGTTACAACCCTTCAAAAGTCCTAATTGAAGCATGGGTTAGTTCGAAAGCATACTATTACAAAAGGTATCCTGACTCCTGTAAAGCTTTACTTAAAATCCAGAGTTGAATTACAAACTTCTTTACTTGCTAAAAACGCACTTTTCAAAACTTCAAGACAAGCATAAACTTTGCACTTATTTGAATATCACTGTTTGCATATGGATATTTGTTTGACAGCAGAGAAATTCACACAACGAATATCCAATGAACGAAAGTTCTCTCAGTGAACAAAATCAGTTTAAGAAGGATGATACTTCCATTGTCAAAACTCCTATCAACAAGGGGACATGACATGTCACTATCCATCACACCTGGGGCAGTCCAGTCAAGATTCCAAGAAATCTCTCAAAGTGCAGAGTAACCAGGGGCAAGTCTTCATCTCTGTTACTTGGGGCATTGAACGTCAATCTCAGCAAAGGTTTATGTACAATCAAGCATTTTCTGGCAATACCACAAATACTTGCTACTAGGGGCAGTGACAAATCTCCGCAAAATGCTTCTCATAGGATGACTCCCAGTAAGGGTTTAATTTCTGAAAACCTTTCCCCAGCTGAGACAACCTCAAGAGTCCTCGAGGACTTTCCCCAACAAACAGTAGGATTCCCCAGCTTGAGTTTGCCTCTCCAACTACTACAAATCAGAGGACCACAACTCCTCTTCCCCAGTAGACTACTCTACAATACCCAGCAGGTTACTGTGAAGCCTAGATCCAACCAGACATTAGTTTAACTTCGACTCCCCAGTAGAGCAACGGACAACCAAGACTCTAGAACTCTTTTCCCAAGCAGGAATCAACACTCTCCAACAGAGTATTCTCAAACAAAGTCAATATTCCCCGGTGGATTTCTCCTCAACAAAATAGGAATCCTTAATGGAAACATTCTAGGAAAAGTTTGAAGACTCACCTACTCTTCAACAACAGTCTGGGATTTGTTGACTCCCCAACACTTATCAAGGATTTATTTTCCAAGACAAAATTACATTTCAACAACATTCATAGCATATGCATACAAAATACCTATAACACAAATCTTATTTATTTTGAGAACATCATTACGCAATGCATACATCATGACATTACATACAACTAACTCTTTACCTTTTCAAGAAAGATCGATCGACATATAAAGGTTATCATCTGTTTGAGGTAGTAGTCGTCTCAAGATTCCTTCATCATCTGTTGAGGTAGTAGTCGTCTCAAGATTCCTTCATCATCCTGCTGAGGTTGTAGTCATCCAAGATTCCTTCATCATCCTGTTGAGGTTGTAGTCATCCAAGATTCCTTCATCATCCTGTTGAGGTTGTAGTCATCCAAGATTCCTTCATCATCCTGTTGAGGTAGAAGTCATCCAAGATTCCTTCATCATCTGTTGAGGTAGAAATCGCCCAAAGATTCCTTCATCATCCTGCTGAGGTAGAAATCACCCAAAGATTGCTTCATCATCCTGCTGAGGTTGTAGTCACCCAAAGATTCCTTCATCATCCTGCTGAGGTAGAAGTCATCCAAGATTCCTTCATCATCCTGTTAAGGTAGTAATCATCCAAGATTCCTTCATCATCATGTTGAGGTTGTAGTCATCCAAGATTCCTTCATCATCCTGCTGAGGTAGAAATCACCCAAAGATTCCTTCATCATCCTGCTGAGGTAGAAATCGCCCAAAGATTCCTTCATCATCCTGCTGAGTTTGTAGTCATCCAAGATTCCTTCACCATCCTGCTGAGGTAGAAGTCATCCAAGATTCTTTCATCATCCTGCTGAGGTAGAAATCACCCAAAGATTCCTTCATCATCCTGCTGAAGTTGTAGTCATCCAAGATTCCTTCACCATCCTGTTGAGGTTGTAGTCATCCAAGATTCCTTCATCATCCTGCTGAGGTAGAAGTCATCCAAGATTCCTTCATCATCCTATTGAGGTAGTAATCGTCCAAGATTCCTTCATCATCCTGCTGAGGTAGAAATCTTCCAAAGATTCCTTCATCATCTTGATGAGGTAGAAATCGCCCAAAGATTCCTTCATCATCCTGCTGAGGTAGAAATCGCCCAAAGATTCCTTCATCATCCTGCTGAGGTAGAAATTTCCCAAAGATTCCTTCATCGTCCTGTTGAGGTAGTAATCGTCCAAGATTCCTTCATCATCCTGCTGAGGTAGTAATCGTCCAAGATTCCTTCATCATCCTGCTGAGTCCAGATACAATCACCTTCGGATGGCATCTTTAAACCCATCTCCAACAACTATCCATTACCTCTCCAAATGGAATCTTTAAGCCCATTCCTTACATAACCAACTAACACATCTTCGAGTGCAAATTTTATGCGTGCTCTAGTGTTCAATCATCTTCCACCTTCAAGTCACGAATGGCAGAATTACCAATCTAACTCTTCAGGTGTAAGAAGATTGAACAGGGGCAGCTGTTGTACCCCAAAATTTGCCCTCTCATTTATCAAGGAATCACCCTGGATCCTCAAGTTTGCTTCCATCCAATTCCAAGCCTTGAACTGCAATTTTCCAAGAAAATCACTCACAAGGGCAAAATGGTCATTTGCACACTGAGAAGTCTAACTTTGACTTTTGGATCAAAATCAAATCTCAAAAAATCATATTTCATCAAGACATGTTGGAATATGAAGTTTGTTTCATCAAGAATTTCAAAAGTCAAATTTTACTTTGGAAAAGTCAAATTCTAAATATTCAGAAATTTTTCTAAGTGTTTAAGAAGCCTGACAAAACTCAGAACTTCTGACCAAATTATCACCATAACACTCAACAAATTCTGGACACTCTCAAGGAAGAGTTTGGTCAAAACTTCTGGGCAAGTATTCACAAAAGCTTCAGTCAGAGTTTTCCAGGAAGGTTAAGAAGCATGCTGCAAGCTTTCTAGAAAGTCTAAAAGCTCCTTCAGAACATGTTGGAGCCAAAAGATAAGGATCAGAAGATTGGATGCTACGCAAGCTCAGAACTTCTGATCCAGAACTAAGCCATGGTGTAGAATCTCACGTTGCAGGATTTCTGGTTATGATAAGTCTCGTCATCATTTAATGCTCATTTAATGCTCACAACCACTTTTGAGTCTTTATCCAAAGGATGTCCACCACGTGTACCTCTACTGTCTTGGGATAGCAACTTTGGTACTAAGCCCATACTTTGATTTTTGCTTTTCCTTAATTCCTGCTGACAACCACCATGCTTGCTTCAAGAACAAGGCAGCTGTGATACGGTGGGAGAACTGACTTGAGTTTTTGCATTTTGTATTTGCACTTGTTCGGTTTAGCAAGAGTCGCCACCGACTTTTTATTTTATCCTAAAGGAAAGGTTAAAAAGCACAGGAAAAACCTTTTGAGATGTTTCGTGGGTTCGGGGGGTAGATTATGAAAAGGGAAGGTATTAGCATCCTTTTCATCCATGGTTATCCATGGGCTCTTAGTTACTTGTTTTAGATCACTTGCCTTTGATTTTCAATTGCTTGAAATGATGGTGTGTGTGTGTGTGTTTTGAAAATGTTTTGAAAAAAGATGCCTTGTCTAGGCAACCGTTGTAACAATTCTTTACTCGAATGTTTTACAAAGGTGTGCGTCTTTTCGAAAAGATATTTCAAATGTTTTGGAAGTTGTTTTCAAAGTGTATTATGAAGTGGGTTTTGAAAAGTAGGCAAGTGTGTTTTGCAAGTTGATCAAGTAACTAAGAGTTGTCTACCCCTAAATTTACTCAAAGATTTTTCTCATGTTTTAACCCTTTTAACAGTATTGTTCCATCATTGTATTTGGTGGACAATCTTGTGTTAGGATGTTAACGGGACAGGCGCGGGTCATCGTATGGACCATGAATGCAATGGTGCCAAGTGTCTTTGGCAATTTTGCTTGAAGGGACTTGATAATTTTTTAGGCAACTTTCGAAAGCGTCATCGAGGGACTATGATCATTTGAATTGTTTTGCCTAAGAAACTCAACGTGCAAGCATGGCCCATTTTGGAAGGCAACAAACGGGATTACCCTAGGGGTGCAAGTGTGATTGTGTATTGATTTTCATGCATTTGTCTTGTATTAGGTTATCTAGCGGTTGATTTTATTTACATACAAACCCTAGGTCTATACATGGTATATTTGAAAGCGATAAATTGCGGGAATTTAAAGTCTATGCTATTACAAATAAGTATCCGGGAGTGGGGGTACAAATATTTACAAATGGGGATGAGACTTTAATAGGAGAGTAGTGTCCAAATATATTTACAACCAAATCGAATCAATCGCAATGTAAGATGTAGCAATGTATAAGAATAAAGCAATGTAAATGTATCAAAAGTATTTGTGTAAGTGATTTATTTACAAGTGGTAAAAATGTTTAACTTAATGCAAAATCAAGTATTGTTTATTTATTTCTTTTTTTGTATTTTTGTTAATATGTACACACAAAAGATTTTAATAAAAGAAAAGAAAATGTTTTAAGAAATTCTATTGTTTATGTATTAATATTAAGGTATATAAAATGTTTTAATGTTAATGTGTATAAAATGTTTTAGTTAAAAAAGAATATTCAACCTTAAAAAAAAAGTCTATTTTTTATGTATTTTATAATTATACTAACTAAAAAAGTAGTTAAGAAAGTTTTATATAGAAAAGGTTAAGGTATTATTTTATTTACAAACAAAACAAATTATTATATATTAGTTTAAAACTATAGAAAAAATAAAATGATAAGTGAAAGTATAGAAAATAAATAGAAAAGAAAAGTTAAAGATTTAATGGGCTTAAGGGGGATTCATGGCCCAAATAGACAAATAAGCAGAAGGAGAAACGGGGGGTGCACGCAGGAATACACTTGGGCTTAGGCACATGAAAGGGGCAAGGCCCAACCGGTTTGAGACATTTTTTTGTAAGGGTTTCACAGCTTTGGTTCATTTGGGATTTAGGGTTTCAGTGAGTTACAGCGCGGCGCCGTTCACTTCCTTCGCTTTCTTCGTCTCCTCGCTCGAACCACGTTTCTGATGCTTTTCTCCGTCCCAGTTTCCAGGCGTCACCTCCGTTTCTCCTCTCTCCACATGGTTGCTCCAGGCGGTGGTTATACCAAAGGTATGTGATCTTGTCTTAACGCATTAGGGTTTCAGTTCATATGCTATTAGTTCTAATCTTTATTTTTGTTATTTGTCTCGTGAGGTGTTTTAAGGAAAGGAAAGAGTTTTATACCTTTTGGAGACGGAGGCTTTTGGAGATGGAGGAGGAGCGGATTTGGAGGCGCTCTAGGACGGCTGAAGGCGGAGGAGCGTGATGCGCTGGCTTGGAAATCTGGTACCTTTGTTTCACTTTTTAGGGTTTTATGATGAACGCTCTGAAAACCTTAGCTTCTGGTTCTCTCTTCTGCTTATTTGCTTGCTTGCTTGACCCTTTCAATGATGATTATCTGAGATGCCTGTTTGTTTGATATGCTTGCCTCTGATTGCTTCTTTTCTTCTTCTTCTGTTAGCCCTTCGCTTCTGTATGCCCTGAGATGCTTTCTATGCTTGATATGCTTGCCTCTATACGTTGATTGCTGAGTTGCCTTGGATGTTAACCCTGTGATGAAAACATTCTGAGGGTGTGGTTGTTGGTTTGAATGCTTAGTGTTTGATGCTGAGCTTGAAACAAGTTAGCAGGTTTGGTTGGAATTTTGTTATGTGTTGGTTCTGGGTTTTATAGGCTACACAGGGCGTTGAGTTTGAATGCTTGGCTTTTTTGTAGGCTTGTATCAGTTTGTATGGCTTTTGGTTTGATGTTGGTTTAAGCTTTGACAGGTTTAGGCTTTTTCTCGTATTTGACAGTTTATGTTATTTCTAGTTTAAAGGCTTCAAGGTTTGTATGGCTTGGAGTTTGAATGCTTGCTTTGGGTTGGTTTCAGTTTGTTTAGGCTGGTTCTGGTTTGATGCTTTGAAACAGTTTTTTTGCTTGGTATCTGAAGCAGGTTAAGGCTCAAAGCTTAGCAGATTTGATTGTTTCCTAAGCTTGAGGCAGGTTGAAGCTTTAGGCTTGATATGCTTCAGGTTGTTGAAACAGGCTTGGCTTGTATGGATCTGTTTGTGAGTTTAACAGTTTGAGGTGCTTATATGTTACAGTTTGAAGCAGGTTAAGGCTTGGGCTGGTTTGAAGCTTTAGGCTTGCCTGAAGCAGGTTAAAGGCTTGGGGCTTGATGCATTAGCAGGTTTTTAAAAGGGGTTTGAAGGTTGGCTTCTGTTTGAGGCTTGTATTACAGGTTTAGAGCTTGTGGCACTCTGTGTTTACAGGTTTGTATGTAATCTGGTTTGTAAGCTTGTGTTTGAAGCAGGTTGGAGGCAACTCTGTATGTTTTTGTTGATACAGTTTTGTGGTCTTTGTTTTGTGTTATTTTCTGCCTCCTTTGCTATGTTCTGATATCTTTGTCTTATATCTCTTTTTCTAAGCCTAAGCCTGTGGTAGGCCTATGCTTCTTTTCCTCTTTCTTCTCTCTCTTTACAGATTAAAAGCATATTATATTGCTTGCTGTACTTTTTCTCTGAAAAGGTAACTTGGCTGGAAAGTGATGTATCTTGAACATTGCTTGCATTAGTTGTTTTCCTCTGCATAATTCCTGCTTTCCTGCATATTGTTGACAGCTTTTTGTACTTGTGGATAGCTTGATATCTTTCTATATCTTTTGGACAGCTTTTGACAGCTCTGGCTTAGTTTGAAATTGTGACTTTAGTTATGCATTATGCAGTTCAGTTTGCCTCTTTGGTTGACCATTTGGATTTATGCAGTATGTTTGACAAACTTTGAATTTGTGCAATATTGTAACTTTGTGCATTTCATACTTTATTTGCAAGCATATTTCTATCCCTCTTTGTGAACCAAGAGAAATCTTGTGATTTGCAGAGAGGGCAAACTGATTCCGGCCAGTTGCTTTTAATGATGAATTTTAAAATATCTGTCTGCTTTTGATTTATTCCATCTGCCTTTGACTTCCTTTTTCTTCTTTTTGCAGGTGAAAAATAATTGAGCAACGGGGAGCAGCAAATAGAAGATGAAGGCTTAGGAAATTTTTAGGATAGAGTTTTATTTTACTTTTAATCAATGTAATAAATATTATTATAAATACTTGTAAATAATTACTGTATTTAAATAATACTTGTACAAATAATTAAAAATAAATAAAAGTCCTTTATCAATTAATCTCTTTTAACTCTATTGTCTATTTAATTATTTAAGCTTCCTTGAACTAAAATAACTGGAAGTAGATCCAATTATTCTAACTTAGATAACGTAAATAATTAACAAACATTATAGTCTTGCAATCAATTAATAACCTGGCGTCCCAAATAGCAACAAGCATTGCACAGTCAAAACAAACATCCACATTCCTTTGCCTTTACTGATTAATCCAACCACTGCAAGTTCTCAATTCAAATGCCTCAGCTTACATCCCAGAATAAATTGAAAAGAACTGTAGAATTAATTCTTTCTGAGAAATGTGCGCACAAAACCCTAGTTCTTGATTAAATGTCAAGGAAGTGCCTGCCTGATCAAACCCTGAGCTAAACTCAAACAAAACCCTAGCAATCTGCTTGAACTGTTCCAGAGCCATGAAAACCCTAATTTGGATAGACTGATAAGAAAAAGTCTGTTTGACTGATTCTTACGCCAATTTGAAAAGTCAGGAAATGCCCGAGGCTGTGTTTTCTTGTGGAAAAAGAGGAGGGCAAATTTTGGGGTACAACAGTTGCCCCTGTTCAATCTTCTTGAACCTGAAGAGTTAGATTGGCAAGCTTGCCTTTCGCGACTCGAGGGTAAAAGGAGATTGGACACTAGAGTGCCCAAAAAAATTTGCACTCGGTGATGTGATGGTAGAGGGAATGGGCTTAAAGATGCCATTTGGTGATGGGCTTAGAGATGCCATCTGGAGATGTGACAGAATCTTGTCGGGGGATGGGCTTAGAGATGCCATCTGGAAGTTGCTGGTAGGAGGATGGGCTTAAAGATGCCATTTGGAAGTTGCAGGTAGGAGGATGGGCTTAGAGATTCCATCTGGAAATGGGCTTAAAGATGTCATTTGGAAGTTGCTGGTAGGAGGATGGGCTTAAAGATGCCATCTGGAAATTGGCTTAAAGATGCCATTTGGAAGTTGCTGGTAGAAGGATGGGCTTAAAGATGCCATCTGGAAATGTTGGTAGAACTGTATGTCATTGGTGAGCGGGTGAGTATCAGAAAAGTGTCCATGTTTTGGAACATCTCTGAACTGGGGGTCTTGAATAAGTAATGGATTGATATCCGGATCTGGAAGCATTCGTAAATTGTTTTCAAAAGTCTGGGAGTTGAATAAGCAATAGAGCAGCATCCGTTACTGGGAAGCGTCCGTAAACTGTTTTCAAAAGTTGCATCTGAACAAGTGATAGGTTGACATCCGTTACTGGAGAACCCGTGACCTGTTTTCAGAAGTCTTGAGTCTAAACAAGCGATAGATTAACATTTGTTACTGGAGAATCCGTAAACTGTTTTCAGAGGTTGAGAAGAGTCTGAACAAGCGATAGGTTAACATCCGTTACTGGAGAACCCGTGAACTGTTTTCAGAAGTCTTGAGTCTGAACAAGCGATAGATTAACATCCGTTACTGGAGAATGCGTAAACTGTTTTCAGAGGTTGAGAAGAGTCTGAACAAGAGATAGGTTAACATCCGTTACAGGAGAACCCGTGAACTATTTTTAGAAGTCTTGAGTCTGAACAAGCGATAGATTAACATCCGTTACTGGAGAATCCGTAAACTGTTTTCAGAGGTTGAGAAGAGTCTGAACAAGTGATAGGTTAACATCCGTTACTGGAGAACCCGTGAACTGTTTTCAGAAGTCTTGAGTCTGAACAAGCGATAGATTAACATCCGTTACTGGAGAATCCGTAAACTGTTTTCAGAGGTTGAGAAGAGTCTGAACAAGTGATAGGTTAACATCCGTTACTGGAGAACCCGTGAACTGTTTTCAGAAGTCTTGAGTCTGAACAAGCGATAGATTAACATCCGTTACTGGAGAATCTGTAAACTATTTTCAGAGGTTGAGAAGAGTCTGAACAAGTGATAGGTTAACATCCGTTACTGGAGAACCCGTGAACTGTTTTCAGAAGTCTTGAGTCTAAACAAGCGATAGATTAACATCCGTTACTGGAGAATCCGTAAACTGTTTTCAGAGGTTGAGAAGAGTCTGAACAAGCGATAGGTTAACATCCGTTACTGGAGAACCCGTGAACTGTTTTCAGAAGTCTTGAGTCTGAACAAGCGATAGATTAACATCCGTTACTGGAGAATCCGTAAACTGTTTTCAGAGGTTGAGAAGAGTCTGAACAAGTGATAGGTTAACATCCGTTACTGGAGAACCCGTGAACTGTTTTCAGAAGTCTTGAGTCTGAACAAGCGATAGATTAACATCCATTACTGGAGAATCCGTAAACTGTTTTCAGAGGTTGAGAAGAGTCTGAACAAGCGATAGGTTAACATCCGTTACTGGAGAACCCGTGAACTGTTTTCAGAAGTCTTGAGATTGAAGCTTACTAATCTTTATCCTGAAAAAGGGTAAGATATTAGCTGAAACACAAAGTCATGTTGCATGAAATGTATGATGCAATGTATGTTATATCAATGTTTATGATATGAATGTAATGAATGCGCATGTAAGCTGATGAGCTGTCTTGCTGAGGATAGATGAATCCTGGATAATGAGATCTTTGACTGCTTCCGGGGAAAGTAAATTCTTGACTGCTGCATGGGAGGGCAAGAATCTTTTGATCGTTGAAGATGAGAAGTCCTGGGACCACTGTTGGGGAATCAGGAGCTTGGGTTGTATGTCAATCTACTGGGGATTCTTGTCTTGAGGGGATCTTCACTGGAGAATATTCGAATATCCTGTGAGGAACTGAGAATGAGAGTCTTCACTATGCTTGGGGATTGATAGTTGGAAGTTTTAGCTCCGCTGGGGATTGACAGTTTTGGCTCCACTGGGGATTGACAGTTTTGGCTCCACTGGGGATTTTGATACTTGACTTTGAGGGGAATTAAGTTCTGGAAGGCTCTCTGGCTGGGGAAATTAGCTTTGAGAAAGCTCTTGTTCTGCTGAGGATCCTGGAGTTTAACTCTGTTTGGGGAATTGAGAACTCAGGTTATATGCCACTTTGAGAATGAGAATCTTCATTCTGTTGGGGGTCAGAAATTGGGGGTGTACCAATCTTCTGAGGTGATGAGAAATCTTCATGCTGTTAACGGTCAGAAACTGGGAGTATACCAATCTTCTGAGGTTTTGAGGATGAGAGTCTTCATTCTTGAGAGAAACAGATTTTTTAGTTGTCTGTTATCTTGTTGGTGGTTGTAATGTCCAGCAGGTGACGAAGGAAAAACTTTTTTTTTGATGATTACTACTCCAAAAGATGAAGGAACCTTGATGATTACTACTTCAAAAGATGAAGGAACCTTTATTACTACTTCAAAAGATGAAGGAACCTTGATGATTACTACTTCAACAGATGAAGGAACCTTGATGATTACTACTTCAAAAGATGAAGGAACCTTGATGATTACTACTTCAAAAGATGAAGGAACCTTGATGATTACTACTTCAAAAGATGAAGGAACCTTGATGATTACTACTTCAAAAGATGAATGAACCTTGATGATTACTACTTCAAAAGATGAAGGAACCTTGATGATTACTACTTCAAAAGATGAAGGAACCTTGATGATTACTACTTCAAAAGATGAAGGAACCTTGATGATTACTACTTCAAAAGATGAAGGAACCTTGATGATTACTACTTCAAAAGATGAAGGAACCTTGACGATTACTACTTCAAAAGATGAAGGAACCTTGATGATTACCACTTCAAAAGATGAAGGAACCTTGATGATTACTACTTCAAAAGATGAAGGAACCTTGATTACTACATCAAAATATGAAGGAACCTTGATGATTACTACTTCAACAGATGAAGGAACCTTGATGATTACTACTTCAAAAGATGAAGGAACCTTGATGATTACTACTTCAAAAGATGAAGGAACCTTGATGATTACTACTTCAAAAGATGAAGGAACCTTGATGATTACTACTTCAAAAGATGAAGGAACCTTGATGATTAATACTTCAAAAGATGAAGGAACCTTGATGATTACTACTTCAAAAGATGAAGGAACCTTGATGATTACTACTTCAAAAGATGAAGGAACCTTGATGATTACTACTTCAAAAGATGAAGGAACCTTGATGATTACTACTTCAAAAGATGAAGGAACCTTGATGATTACTACTTCAAAAGATGAAGGAACCTTGATGATTACTACTTCAAAAGATGAAGGAACCTTGATGATTACTACTTCAAAAGATGAAGGAACCTTGATGATTACTACTTCAAAAGATGAAGGAACCTTGATGATTACTACTTCAAAAGATGAAGGAACCTTGATGATTACTACTTCAAAAGATGAAGGAACCTTGATGATTACTACTTCAAAAGATGAAGGAACCTTGATGATTACTACTTCAAAATATGAAGGAACCTTATCTGTCGATCAATCTACATATGTTAAGAATGTTGTTGAGCTGTAATTTGTTCTGGAGAATAAATCCTTGACAAATGTTGGGGAAATAAACCCATGACTGCAGGTCTGCTAGAGAGGTTTCATCACTGCCCCCAGTATCAGATACATGTGATATTGCCAGGAAACTTGGTCTGTTCGTAACCCTTGAGATTGACATTCGAATTCCCCAAGTGATGGTGAAGGAGACTTGCCCCAAGTTCATTGAACTTTTGAGAGATTTGTTAAAATCTTGACTGGACTGCCCCAGGTTAACTGAACTTTGAAAGATCTGTTGAAACCTTGATTGGACTGCCCCAGGTTTGCTGGATGGTGTCATGTCAATGCCCCCTTTGATGGGAGATTTGTCAATGGAAGTGTCATCCTTTTTGAAGTGATTTTATTCACTGAGAGAGTTTTTGTTCCTCTGAACATTCGCTGTATAAATTTCTTCGCTGTCAAACAAATAGTCAAATGCAAACAGTGATATTCAAGCAATGCAAAGTTTATGTTTGTCTCGATGTTTTGAAAAATGCGTTTTTTAGCAGAAATCTTTTCATAAGACAAAGTCAACACAAGATTTAGAGCAAAGCCTTACAGGAGTCAGGATACCTTTTGAAACAGTATGCTTTCGAACTAACCCATGCTTCAATTAGGACTTTTGAAGGGTTGTAACGTGGCTTGGTTCACGGTTTAAGAAACAAAGGATAAAGGCTCAAAGTATATTTGTACCCACCCGCTCTTCGTGATGTTCTTCAACCCTAAGCTCAGTTAATTGTGCGTCGAACTCCATTCGAATTTGGAACGACTTTTTGGGTGATGGTTCACCAGTTGAATTTAGAGGGCAGTCATCCTCCTTTTTCTTTTACAACATTTTTTCATGTTGTTGAGGATTTGTAATAACCTCTTTCTTTTGATTTGTTATCCCTAACTTTTGCCTGACTGTTTCTGTTTTCGAGATTACAGTCAGCGGGATGCCCCAGCTTTCTTAAGCTTCCTTTGTAGGTTTTGGCTCAGTGGGCTTTTCTTTTTTGAGAGATTGACTGCCTATGTGATAGGGAACCATCACTGTCTTTTAATTCCCGAGGAATGCTTTTCTTTGACGTCGTTCGTCGTATTACGAACTGAGAGTTTGCGACTTCAATGCGCACCCTTTTGAATTAACTGAGAGACTACCCTGTCCCAGGTTTATATCAACGGTTTTGATTTGTTTAGAACAGAAAACTCCTACTTCTTTGGCTCGAAGGGGTTGACTAGGGATTATCTTCCTTATAACTCCAGTGTTTGGGAATTGAAAGAAATGCCTGTACATCATCAGCAAGGTCTGTTCAAAAGCATATTGTATGAGATTATGGTATTGTTTCGTCATCCTCCCTCTAAAGGCTTGCAGCTTTTTATCAAGAGTTAAATATCATAAAGAAATCATAAGAGTAGTGAAAACGAATGGATGAATTCAAGACAAACATATGCAATGCATTAATGAAACAGAGTTTGACATCAACAGATAATTGTTTGAATAGCAAAAGAAATTACAACTTTGAAAATTCAAATGGAACAAAAGTCTTTCAGTACAAGCTTTGTTAATTCAGGTGGAGCACCCAAAGTGGAAGATTTTCATCTCACCGTCCGGCATGAATTTCAGCACTCCATTGTCAATCAGATCCTGAGTTTTGTTTTTCAAGGCCCAGCAGTCCTCAGTGTCATGCCCAGGACCATAGGAGTTGTATGCACACCTCCTATTGGGATGATAGGTAGGAGCAGAAGTATTAGGGTTCGGATGAGGGACCCTTAATGTAATCAGCCCTGCCTGCAACAGGCGTTGTAGCGCCTGAGCCAGCGACATGTTGATCTTGGTGAATTGTCTTTTAGGCGCGACTTTCTTACGCTGATGCCCCTATCTTTGTTGAACAGGCGTAAGATGCTGTTGGGCTTGTGACCCTGCAACAAGTTGAGGAGCTTTTCCCTTGTCTTCTTGGCTCAGAAAAGGTGGAATGATGATTTGATCTTCATCCCCAGTTGTTTGTCCCACTTGGTTGTCCCGAAGCAGTTTGTTGACGAGAGCCCTAAGCTCTTCTTGTCCTTGCGCCAGATTTTGGATAAGAGCCATCTGACTCGCCAGTTGATCCTTCAGTATGGCTACCTCAATTCGTGGCCCCATCCAGTTGTCTCTGTCGTCCTCAGGAGTTCCCATGATCATGTCCCTAGTGAGGAGCTCCTTGACCTCCTCTAGTCCCTTGGATAGGTTCAAGAACATCTCTTGAAGTTGAGCATTTTGAGCTTGGAGGCCCTTGATATTCTGCTCCAGAGCCATCTCTACTGAAATAAACAGTAGGGGAGTAAGGAAACCTGAAAAGGAAAAATCGTCAAGATGCAATGCATGATATGCAGATGCAGGCTTTCAAGGATCTCTTGGGGTAAACACAAGAGAATGTTAGAGGTTGAACTTTGATCTTTGATTGGAGACCTTTGCACCAGTGGATGTCTTTCCACGAGAATCAAGCTCACCATATCAAGTGGGTCATAGCCCCTGATTCAAGTTGTTGCACTTGATCTTTGATGGCATTTGCTTAGAGGAGAAACCTCCTGCCCCTTGGTAGACGTCTGGTTCAACGTAACCCTGCATCAAAAGAACCCTCGAGATCCTTGAAATGGTTATTGAAAATGCTATGGTATGATGTTATGATGTTATGTACATGTATGCAAAAGCAAGTGAGTGTATATACAGGCAATCATATTCACACAAAGCAAACAAGTCCTTAGGTTTAGGCTTGCATGGGGTTTGCAGGTAAGTACCCTCTTGAAGTTAGTTGGCTCATCCTGTCCTAAAATAGAAATCGGGTTATAAGGAGCTCAATATCATTGGATTGTTTTCTGTGTTCATTGTTTTGGTTTAGCCACTTAATTGGCGACCAAAATATTCCAAGAAAACAACCCTCAATGAGTGTAGTATCGAGTATCTACCAACTTCGGACTGTACCAAAGTCGGTCATCTCACTACCCCTAAAAAGGCTAGGATGGTCAAGTAAGGTTCTAAGAGTTCGTTAGTGCTTCATGACATCACTCAGAGGCCCCGTACTCTCCTTGATTGAACTCAAGGGTTACCGGTACTCACAAATATGTCGCACTAACATAGCTTATTGCTTCAACCATGTCGGTATACCCCGCATAGTTCAATCACAGTTTTATTGCTATTTACCTAAGAAGGTACCCAAAATCCGGGTGTAGGATTTACAACAAACCCAAACAAGGACCCAAAAAGTAAAGCAATCAAGGCAATCAAAGTAAGAATTTAGAGGTGATCTAAACCCTAAGGTAACCCCACTTTTGAAAATAGTCCCCAGCAGAGTCGCCAGTTCTGTGATACGGTGGGAGAACTGACTTGAGTTTTTGCATTTTGTATTCGCACTTGTTCGGTTTAGCAAGAGTCGCCACCGACTTTTTATTTTATCCTAAAGGAAAGGTTAAAAAGAACAGGAAAAACCTTTTGATATGTTTCGTGGGTTCGGGGGGTAGATTATGAAAAGGGAAGGTATTAGCACCCTTTTCATCCATGGTTATCCATGGGCTCGTAGTTACTTGTTTTAGATCACTTACCTTTGATTTTCAATTGCTTGAAATGGTGGTGTGTGTGTGTGTTTTGAAAATGTTTTGAAAAAAGATGCCTTGTCTAGGCAACCGTTGTAACAATTCTTTACTCGAATATTTTACAAAGGTGTGCGTCTTTTGGAAAAGATATTTCAAATGTTTTGAAAGTTGTTTTGAAAGTGTATTGTGAAGTGGGTTTTGAAAAGTAGGCAAGTGTGTTTTGCAAGTTGATCAAGTAACTAAGAGTTGTCTACCCCTAAATTTACTCAAAGATTTTTCTCATGTTTTAACCCTTTTAACAGTATTGTTCCATCATTGTATTTGGTGGACAATCTTGTGTTAGGATGTTAACGGGACAGGCGCGGGTCATCGTATGGACCATGAATGCAATGGTGCCAAGTGTCTTTGGCAATTTTGCTTGAAGGGACTTGATCATTTTTTAGGCAACTTTCGAAAGCGTCATCGAGGGACTATGATCATTTGAATTGTTTTGCCAAAGAAACTCAACGTGCAAGCATGGCCCATTTTGGAAGGCAACAAACGGGATTACCCTAGGGGTGCAAGTGTGATTGTGTATTGATTTTCATGCATTTGTCTTGTATTAGGTTATCTAGCGGTTGATTTTATTTACATACAAACCCTAGGTCTATACATGGTATATTTGAAAGCGATAAATTGCGGGACATTAAAGTCTACGCTATTACAAATAAGTATCCGGGAGTGGGGGTACAAATATTTACAAATGGGGATGAGACTTTAATAGGAGAGTAGTGTCCAAATATATTTACAACCAAATCGAATCAATCGCAATGTAAGATGTAGCAAAGTATAAGAATAAAGCAATGTAAATGTATCAAAAGTATTTGTGTAAGTGATTTATTTACAAATGGTAAAAATGTTTAACTTAATGCAAAATCAAGTATTGTTTATTTATTTCTTTTTTTGTATTTTTGTTAATATGTATACACAAAAGATTTTAATAAAAGAAAAGAAAATGTTTTAAGAAATTCTATTATTTATGTATTAATATTAAGGTATATAAAATGTTTTAATGTTAATGTGTATAAAATGTTTTAGTTAAAAAAGAATATTCAACCTTAAAAAAAAAAGTCTATTTTTTATGTATTTTATAATTATACTAACTAAAAAAGTAGTTAAGAAAGTTTTATATAGAAAAGGTTAAGGTATTATTTTATTTACAAACAAAACAAGTTATGATATATTAGTTTAAAACTATAGAAAAAATAAAATGATAAGTAAAATTATAGAAAATAAATAGAAAAGAAAAGTTAAAGATTTAATGGGCTTAAGGGGGATTCATAGCCCAAATAGACAAATAAGCAGAAGGAGAAACGGGGGGGTGCACGCAGGAATGCACTTGGGCTTAGGCACATGAAAGGGGCAAGGCCCAACCGGTTTGAGACATTTTTTTGTAAGGGTTTCACAGCTTTGGTTCATTTGGGATTTAGGGTTTCAGTGAGTTACAGCGCGGCGCCGTTCACTTCCTTCGCTTTCTTCGTCTCCTCGCTCGAACCACGTTTCTGATGCTTTTCTCCGCCCCAGTTGCCAGGCGTCACCTCCGTTTCTCCTCTCTCCACATGGTTGCTCCAGGCGGTGGTTATACCAAAGGTATGTGATCTTGTCTTAACGCATTAGGGTTTCAGTTCATATGCTATTAGTTCTAATCTTTATTTTTGTTATTTGTCTCGTGAGGTGTTTTAAGGAAAGGAAAGAGTTTTATACCTTTTGGAGACGGAGGCTTTTGGAGATGGAGGAGGAGCGGATTTGGAGGCGCTCTAGGACGGCTGAAGGCAGAGGAGCGTGATGCGCTGGCTTGGAAATCTGGTACCTTTGTTTCACTTTTTAGGGTTTTATGATGATCGCTCTGAAAACCTTAGCTTCTGGTTCTCTCTTCTGCTTATTTGCTTGCTTGCTTGACCCTTTCAATGATGATTATCTGAGATGCCTGTTTGTTTGATATGCTTGCCTCTGATTATTTCTTTTCTTCTTCTTCTGTTAGCCCTTCGCTTCTGTATGCCCTGAGATGCTTGCTATGCTTGATATGCTTGCCTCTATACGTTGATTGTTGAGTTGCCTTGGATGTTAACCCTGTGATGAAAACATTCTGAGGGTGTGGTTGTTGGTTTGAATGCTTAGTGTTTGATGCTGAGCTTGAAACAAGTTAGCAGGTTTGGTTGGAATTTTGTTATGTGTTGGTTCTGGGTTTTACAGGCTACACAGGGCGTTGAGTTTGAATGCTTGGCTTTTTTGTAGGCTTGTATCAGTTTGTATGGCTTTTGGTTTGATGTTGGTTTAAGCTTTGACAGGTTTAGGCTTTTTCTCGTATTTGACAGTTTATGTTATTTCTAGTTTAAAGGCTTCAAGGTTTGTATGGCTTGGAGTTTGAATGCTTGCTTTGGGTTGGTTTCAGTTTGTTTAGGCTGGTTCTGGTTTGATGCTTTGAAACAGTTTTTTTGCTTGGTATCTGAAGCAGGTTAAGGCTCAAAGCTTAGCAGATTTGATTGTTTCCTAAGCTTGAGGCAGGTTGAAGCTTTAGGCTTGATATGCTTCAGGCTGTTGAAACAGGCTTGGCTTGTATGGATCTGTTTGTGAGTTTAACAGTTTGAGGTGCTTATATGTTACAGTTTGAAGCAGGTTAAGGCTTGGGCTGGTTTGAAGCTTTAGGCTTGCCTGAAGCAGGTTAAAGGCTTGGGGCTTGATGCATTAGCAGGTTTTTAAAAGGGGTTTGAAGGTTGGCTTCTGTTTGAGGCTTGTATTACAGGTTTAGAGCTTGTGGCACTCTGTGTTTACAGGTTTGTATGTAATCTGGTTTGTAAGCTTGTGTTTGAAGCAGGTTGGAGGCAGCTCTGTATGTTTTTGTTGATACAGTTTTGTGGTCTTTGCTTTGTGTTATTTTCTGCCTCCTTTGCTATGTTCTGATATCTTTGTCTTATATCTCTTTTTCTAAGCCTAAGCCTGTGGTAAGCCTATGCTTCTTTTCCTCTTTCTTCTCTCTCTTTACAGATTAAAAGCATATTATATTGCTTGCTGTACTTTTTCTCTGAAAAGGTAACTTGGCTGGAAAGTGATGTATCTTGAACATTGCTTGCATTAGTTGTTTTCCTCTGCATAATTCCTGCTTTCCTGCATATTGTTGACAGCTTTTTGTACTTGTGGATAGCTTGATATCTTTCTATATCTTTTGGACAGCTTTTGACAGCTCTGGCTTAGTTTGAAATTGTGACTTTAGTTAGGCATTATGCAGTTCAGTTTGCCTCTTTGGTTGACCATTTGGATTTATGCAGTATGTTTGACAAACTTTGAATTTGTGCAATATTGTAACTTTGTGCATTTCATACTTTATTTGCAAGCATATTTCTATCCCTCTTTGTGAACCAAGAGAAATCTTGTGATTTGCAGAGAGGGCAAACTGATTCCGGCCAGTTGCTTTTAATGATGAATTTTAAAATATCTGTCTGCTTTTGATTTATTTCATCTGCCTTTGACTTCCTTTTTCTTCTTTTTGCAGGTGAAAAATAATTGAGCAACGGGGAGCAGCAAATAGAAGATGAAGGCTTAGGAAATTTTTAGGATAGAGTTTTATTTTACTTTTAATCAATGTAATAAATATTATTATAAATACTTGTAAATAATTACTGTATTTAAATAATACTTGTACAAATAATTAAAAATAAATAAAAGTCCTTTATCAATTAATCTCTTTTAACTCTATTGTCTATTTAATTATTTAAGCTTCCTTGAACTAAAATAACTGGAAGTAGATCCAATTATTCTAACTTAGATAACGTAAATAATTAACAAACATTATAGTCTTGCAATCAATTAATAACCTGGCGTCCCAAATAGCAACAAGCATTGCACAGTCAAAACAAACATCCACATTCCTTTGCCTTTACTGATTAATCCAACCACTGCAAGTTCTCAATTCAAATGCCTCAGCTTACATCCCAGAATAAATTGAAAAGAACTGTAGAATTAATTCTTTCTGAGAAATGTGCGCACAAAACCCTAGTTCTTGATTAAATGTCAAGGAAGTTCCTGCCTGATCAAACCCTGAGCTAAACTCAAACAAAACCCTAGCAATCTGCTTGAACTGTTCCAGAGCCATGAAAACCCTAATTTGGATAGACTGATAAGAAAAAGTCTGTTTGACTGATTCTTACGCCAATTTGAAAAGTCAGGAAATGCCCGAGGCTGTGTTTTCTTGTGGAAAAAGAGGAGGGCAAATTTTGGGGTACAACAGTTGCCCCTGTTCAATCTTCTTGAACCTGAAGAGTTAGATTGGCAAGCTTGCCTTTCGCGACTCGAGGGTAAAAGGAGATTGGACACTAGAGTGCCCAAAAAAATTTGCACTCGGTGATGTGATGGTAGAGGGAATGGGCTTAAAGATGCCATTTGGTGATGGGCTTAGAGATGCCATCTGGAGATGTGACAGAATCTTGTCGGGGGATGGGCTTAGAGATGCCATCTGGAAGTTGCTGGTAGGAGGATGGGCTTAAAGATGCCATCTGGAAATGGGCTTAAAGATGCCATTTGGAAGTTGCTGGTAGGAGGATGGGCTTAAAGATGCCATCTGGAAATTGGCTTAAAGATGCCATTTGGAAGTTGCTGGTAGAAGGATGGGCTTAAAGATGCCATCTGGAAATGTTGGTAGAACTGTATGTCATTGGTGAGCGGGTGAGTATCAGAAAAGTGTCCATGTTTTGGAACATCTCTGAACTGGGGGTCTTGAATAAGCAATGGATTGATATCCGGATCTGGAAGCATTCGTAAATTGTTTTCAAAAGTCTGGGAGTTGAATAAGCAATAGAGCAGCATCCGTTACTGGGAAGCGTCCGTAAACTGTTTTCAAAAGTTGCATCTGAACAAGTGATAGGTTGACATCCGTTACTGGAGAACCCGTGAACTGTTTTCAGAAGTCTTGAGTCTAAACAAGCGATAGATTAACATTTGTTACTGGAGAATCCGTAAACTGTTTTCAGAGGTTGAGAAGAGTCTGAACAAGCGATAGGTTAACATCCGTTACTGGAGAACCCGTGAACTGTTTTCAGAAGTCTTGAGTCTGAACAAGCGATAGATTAACATCCGTTACTGGAGAATGCGTAAACTGTTTTCAGAGGTTGAGAAGAGTCTGAACAAGAGATAGGTTAACATCCGTTACTGGAGAACCTGTGAACTATTTTTAGAAGTCTTGAGTCTGAACAAGCGATAGATTAACATCCGTTACTGGAGAATCCGTAAACTGTTTTCAGAGGTTGAGAAGAGTCTGAACAAGTGATAGGTTAACATCCGTTACTGGAGAACCCGTGAACTGTTTTCAGAAGTCTTGAGTCTGAACAAGCGATAGATTAACATCCGTTACTGGAGAATCCGTAAACTGTTTTCAGAGGTTGAGAAGAGTCTGAACAAGTGATAGGTTAACATCCGTTACTGGAGAACCCGTGAACTGTTTTCAGAAGTCTTGAGTCTGAACAAGCGATAGATTAACATCCGTTACTGGAGAATCTGTAAACTATTTTCAGAGGTTGAGAAGAGTCTGAACAAGTGATAGGTTAACATCCGTTACTGGAGAACCCGTGAACTATTTTCAGAAGTCTTGAGTCTAAACAAGCGATAGATTAACATCCGTTACTGGAGAATCCGTAAACTGTTTTCAGAGGTTGAGAAGAGTCTTGCAATCAATTAATAACCTGGCGTCCCAAATAGCCACAAGCATTGCACAGTCAAAACAAACATCCACATTCATTTGCCTTTACTGATTAATCCAACCACTGCAAGTTCTCAATTCAAATGCCTCAGCTTACATCCCAGAATAAATTGAAAAGATCTGTAGAATTAATTCTCTCTGAGAAATGTGCGCACAAAACCCTAGTTCTTGATTAAATGTCAAGGAAGCGCCTGCCTGATCAAACCCTGAGCCAAACTCAAACAAAACCCTAGCAATCTGCTTGAACTGTTCCAGAGCCATGAAAACCCTAATTTGGATAGACTGATAAGAAAAAGTCTGTTTGACTGATTCTTACGCCAATTTGAAAAGTCAGGAAAAGCCCGAGGCTGTGTTTTCTTGTGGAAAAAGAGGAGGGTAAATTTTGGGGTACAACAGCAGCGCTTCAGCATATGAAGGTTATATTCAACACTTTGGTCTGAACATGACCAAATACCAAAACCTTGTTTATACAACCTACTGCAGACCTATAGTCAGCAGCTAGTTCAGCCTATGCATGCATCCCATAATTGCACCAAACTAGCATACGAAAATAGTGATGAATAATCAAGGGAGCAGGATGCCAAATTAATATAAAATCCCATTTGCCTTTCCCCCCAAAATCACGACAAATTCACCTATAAATACTTTGCTCCATCACACGTTCAAGGGGATGGCTTTTGGAAAGAGAGAACTATCAAAAGAGGAAAAGAAACCTGCGAAACCCTTCATAAAAATCCAAATTTCCCAAACAGAAAACCAAACCTTTGTTCTTCCCTTTGAATCAAAGAACTTGGCATTTTCTCTTCCGTTACTCTTGCTGATTCTAGAACATCCAAAGGAAGCCACTCAAAGCTCCAAGCAGATTCCAGGTTCAAGGTAAGTCTTTCTGACTTTGCTTGTTTTTAATTCTGAACATCATTAACATGTAAATATCATAGTATTAATGTTGTACATATCATTGCTTAAGTAGAAAAACTGTGGATCAGAACTTCTTGATTAGGACTAGGCTCAGATTTAGGATTAGAACTTCTAATAAATTGTTGTGCTATTATCCTTCTGATTTGTTTATTAAGAACTGAATAGATTACTGATGTGTTGATTGAGTGTTGAAATATGGCATTAAAACTTCTGATGTTCATTCATAGTTTTAATATACAAAACTTCTATGATTTTTCTCACTGTTAAACACACATAGAACTTCTAGAATTTTCTCACTGTTTAAACACACAGAACTTCTGAGTTCTCTTCACTGTTTTAACACACTGAACTTATGATGTTCACTCATTGTTTTAACATACATATCTTCTATGATTTTCCTCACTGTTAACACACACTGAACTTTTGATGTTCACTCACTGTTTTAACACTTAGAACTTCTGATTTTCATACGCTGATAACATATTGAACTGCTGATTGTTCACTCACTGTTTTGACATACTCTGAACTTCTGATGTTCACTCATTGTCTTAGAACATATTGAACCTCTGAGTTCTCTTCACTGTTTTAATATACATAACTTCTAAGATTTTCTCATTGTTCTAACATTTAAAAGTTCAGCACATAGCAACCCAGAACTTCTGTGTTTTTCCTCTAACGTGTTTTGCAGGACCTCAGAGTTTACCAACTCAGAACTTCTGATACCCACTGACGCTTCCTTCTGAGTCATCACGCGCCTGGCTTCAGAACTTCTAATCCTTGCTGATTTGCTTGCAGCATCACGCTTTTCTATCTTTCATTTATTTTCCTTTTCATCATTTTTTAATATTAACATAAAAAGACATAAAAATATTTTCTTTTATTAACTAATTTACTTCTTTTTTTTAAGACAAAAAAAACATTTCTTTTTTATACTGTACATTTCAATATGGTTGTAATAGTAACTTAGGACTTATTTCTACTTGCAACCCTCATTCATAAATATGTACCCCCATCCCTAAAATGTTGTAATAGCGTAGGACTTTACATTTCTGCAATTTATCGCTTTTGAATGTAAATGCTAGTAATTAGGGTGTGTATGGAAAGACGTGAAATTGACAAATAGACAATCTAATCAAGACTAAAATGCATGTAATCAAACACACTTGCACACTAGCACCCCTAGGGTTACTCCACTTGTTGCCTTACGAAAAATGGTCATGTTATGCATGTGGGATGTCTTAGCACAAACAAAACAAAAATACAAGATCATAGTCCCTTGATGACGCTATTCAAAGTTGCCTTACAAATGATCTTAGTCCCTAAAGAAAAAATTCTAAGTCATCTCACAACATTGCTATCATGGTCATACGATGACCCAACACCCGTCCCTTTACATCCAACGATGGGGCTTCTTACCAAATCAATGGTAAGATAGCAACATTTAAAGGAGGAGGAAAAGCACATCTAAGACCTTTTGAGTAGGTAGGTTCGCTCTCAGTTACTTTCTTGCTCACAACAAAAACATTTTATACACCAACACTTTCATTTTGAAAACATTTTCGAAACAAACACTTTGTATGCGTTCTCATAGAAACAACAACCATTACAAAGTTATATTTTCAAAATACTTTCAAAAACCACACCACAAGCACATTCAAACAAAAGCAAGTAATCTAGCAAGTAACTAAGAGCCCATGGAAAACCATGGATGAAAATGGTTCTAATACCTTCCCTTTTCATAATCTACCCCCCGAACTCAAAAACATATCTAAAGGTCTTTCCTGTGCTTTTTCACCTTTCCTTTTGGATAAAAGAAAAGTCGGTGGCTACTCTTGCTCAACCGCAACATTTGCGAACACAAAACGCAAAACACCCAAGTTAGTTCTCCCACCGTATCACAACGTCTGTCGTTCAAGGGTCTCCTATCCGTAGTGGGAGAGTATTTTTGGAGAGTCCCCCGGTGGAGTTCCAAATTTCAAGTTGTGGTTCAGAGGTTTTCTCTTCTTCCCCAAGTGAAGTTTATCACCTCTAGTTGTTATCCCCAAGGTGGTCTTAATAGAATTATTTTTGTTCAAGAATTTCTATGACCCCCAGTAAAAGCTTTTATTCCCGGTGAGGTTTCCCTCGTCATAGACTGGAGAGGGTTGGATTTGTTCCCTAGGGAGTGGAGAGTTTGATCATAGTTCAATATTCTTTCAGGGCTATGATTTATGTTTGCAGTTTTCTCCCTAGGAAGTTACTTCCCGGGTGATTCCCCACTGAAGTTCAGTTTGATTTCTCCTTACAAAAGTCAGGTGTGTGAAGATAATTGTTCGGGAGTTCTTTGTCTTCTCATCAGCTGTTTATTGACGTGCTTTCCCCAATGCATTGCTAAACATACATCATTACATTGCATCCACCAAATGCATAGAATTTCCATCGTATGGAGCATTGCACCATAAAAAAATTTGAACATGCATGAGTATAAGCCAATTGTGTTTATCTTTGGTAATCGGATTATTACGCGCTCATATTTGAATTATCTCCATAGAAAACCTAGGGTGTATTTCCCCAGTAGAGTCTGTTTGATTTACCACCAGTCAGGTCTTTGGTATCTTCCATTTCCCTAGTAGGTTGTGCTTTTCTCTTATCTTTGCAAGCATTTGGTTATGTTATATGTGTTTTCTTTTGTTGTCATAGTGCAAGTAAGAGTTGTGTCTCAAGAATTTGAGTATCCATATTTGGTGTGTGGTAATTCTGACAACTGCCACACTTGGAGAATTAATACCCTGCCTTTGGTTTGAAGGATATCATAATTCTTGCATACTTGTAACCTCGTAAAAGTCCAACATGTGTCTGTAATCTTTGATAGAGTTCCCCTCGGCTAGTCTCTTTCTCCCATAAAGTTCGACTTTGATTTGGCATTCTCTGGGAATTTACTTTGTTCAAATTTCTCATCCAGTTTCCCTGGTGGAATCTGTCACGTGGTATCCCCAGAGAGTTTCGTCTCCGCCCGACATTCTCTCTTCTCCGGAAAATTCACCTTCGTCTGTTGTATGTTCTTCTTAGGACCACCTTCGCCCAGTGTCCATTTTTGTTGGTTGCGGTTCGTCTTCGGTCGGTGTTCTCTCTTCACCAGAAAATTCACCTTCGCCCGATGTATTTCCGTCTTAGGTCCACCTTTGCCCGGTGTCTCTTTTTTGTTGGTTGAGGTTCGTCTTTTTCCGATGTTCCCTCTACTCCAGAAAATTCACCTTTGCCCAGTGTATTTTTGTCTTAGTTCCACCTTCGCCTGGTGTCCCTTGTTGTTGGTTAAGGTTCGTTTTCGCCCGATGTTCTCTCTTCTCCAGAAAATTCACTTTCGCCCGATGTATTTCCGTCTTAGGTCCACCTTCACCCGGTGTCCCTTTTTTGTTGGTTGACGTTCATCTTCGCCTGATGTTCCCTCTTCTCCATAAAATTCACCTTTGCCCGGTGTATTTCCGTCTTAGGTCCACCTTCACTTGGTGTCCCTTGTTGTTGGTTGAGGTTCGTCTTCGCCCGATGTTCTCTCTTCTCCGAAAAATTCACCTTTGCCCGATGTATTTCCGTCTTAGGTCCACCTTCACCCGGTGTCCCTTTTTGTTGGTTGAGGTTTGTCTTCGACCAACGTTCTCTCTTCTCTGGAAAATTCACCTTCCCCCAGTGTATTTCTGTCTTAGGTCCACCTTCGCCTGGTGTCCCTTTTTTGTTGGTTGAAGTCCATCTTCGCCCGACGTTATCTCTTCTCTGAAAAATTCACATTCTCCCGGTGTGTTTCCATCTTAGGTCCACCTTCTCCTGGTGTCCCTTTGTGTTGTTTGAGTTTTGTCATAAATTTAATGATCTTCATTTTTCGTTTTGGAGTCGGTTAGAGATTCCTGATGGATGATGACATGGCACTTTGTATACGTATCGAGCTTACACCGCCAAAAGGAGGCCCAATTCAATTCCTCATCGAAAGCCCAATTGGCCCATGTATATAATCTTGAAATATGTATTTTCAAAGGGGAGAGCTCTCATAATTCAAAAACTCTCAAAAACACTCTAAACTTTCCCCTCAACTCTCTAAAGGATCAAGTCAAGGTTCTACACTTTTTTGATCAAGAATATTCAACAACTTTTTTCAACAACTTTTAAAGATCAAGCAAATTAAGAGCAATTCTCCTCCAATCTTCGATCCATTTGTTGCGATCTCCAAACCTAAGTCTCCTTATCATTTCTATCGGTGATTTTTCTTTAATTAAGCACTTTTGAAATAAGTGATTCTTTGAGAAGCACTTTTTGATCAAGCATGAATTAAATCTAGGTTGAATTTTGAATTTAAAACTTAGATCTAAGCCTAGAATTGTGATTTGATTTGATCATCATGTGTAAATTCGGATTTGGATAGTGGAATTACGTGCTTATTTGACTTAAGTGATTTTTCATGAAAGTGCTTAATTGTTGAATCAATTTGTTGATGTTACATGAAGCCTAATTGTTGATCTTATATCAATCATGTGTTGTTGGAATCTATGCTTTGAATTATGCCAAATCATGTGTTAAATTTGAACATGACATGTGTTTGATAAAATGCTTGAATTATGATCTTTCCTTGCAATAGAATCAAAAGCTTGTACAAACCATAAGTCAAATCTCAAAAAAACTGTCAAAAAACTGCTTTCTGCCCGAAGGTAACTGGTTACTCAGTTATGGTAACCGGTTACCCCATTTACAGTATTGTTTCCCAGCCTTTTAGCTTGGGTAACCAGTTACCCTGTTATGGTAACCGGTTATCTCAAGTCAGTAGCTATTTTCCCAAATTTTTGAGTTAGGTTAACCGGTTACTTAAATTCTGGTAACCGGGTTCCCAGGCCAAAAATCAACAACTTTCTTTTTTTTATTTTGTTTCATTTCTCATTGTGTTTTCTCTTTTGGCTTAGTTTTTCCTTGTTATTTTTTACATGTGTGTTATTTGTGCAAGGACTCATACTAAGGGATTATCAAGACGATATTAATTTGTGTTCCACTTTATTTGGGGAACATGAATTCAATATTATTTTTTATTCTTGTTTCGCTTTATTTGCGAGATACGGATGTGATTCGGACAAGCTTATGCTTTGACCCTCATGACTTGAGGAATACACATATTTGTTGTGTTTTGACTGGATTGTATTTTTATGCAGGATAAATTTTGTGATGATATCCAATGCACATTATTTATGGCTTATTTTCACACGGTTGCTTCGAGGCTTATGTTAGACATCCGACTTCTGACTTGCTTTGTTTGATGATGATAGCTTACTCGAAGTTTCTCCGGTTTTCTTATTTTTGCTTGCTTTCTAAGGATTATTATCCATTTGGAATTGCATTGCCTCCTTCTTTTTTTTCTCTTTTTCTATTTATAGTTTTCTAAATAGTTCTGAGAGAAGTCGATGTTTAAAGATCTGTAGCAGGAATTTTGCACCTTATTTGTTGTATGTGTTGTGTTTGTGTTTGCTTCCTTGTTTCTTGTTGATCGATAAGTCACTCAATTTAGAAATTGAGATTACAAATTCGTTCTCAGTGCAAGCTCCCTATAGGATTTTATCGCTTTCCTTTATTTCTTATTGATCGATGAGTCACTCAATTTATAAATTGAGATCACGACTTCGCTCTCATTGCATGTTCCCTACAGGATAGTTTTGTTAGACTTTCTTTGGCATGTTGGCCTAGATAGGATTTATCTAAGTGTTCTCTTTTGAGCTTTTTGATTGTTGATTTGTTTTCCTACCTTGATCCTCAATATCTTGGTTAGGAATTTGACTTGAGTTAGCATGTGTTACTTATGACATATTGTGTGTGCTCTCTTGATCTATCTCTCTTGAGCCTATTGACTTGCTTGCTTGATTTTATCTTTGTGTGCATGTTTTGAGATGATTTACCCTCGGTATGTTCCCTTAGGAGCTCTCGATTCAGCTATAGATGATGATTCGAGATAGACATAGTTTTAGGTGATAGACTATTACTATGCTCCTTTAGGACTTCTTGATTCATCTATAGATGATTATTTGAGATAAACATTAGGATTGTTATCCATGCATGTCAACATAGGGTAGAGATTTCCCTTCAAAAATCAACTTTAGGATCAATCATTGTATGATAACATTAGGGATAGATTTAGGTAGTCTCCCTTAAATGTTTTATTTCCTTTTGCATCCTTTGCATTTAAAAAAAAAACTTTCTTTTTCTGGGAAAATGCATAAAACATCTAAAACTTTTAAATACTTTTTTCAAGGTAAAAAACACCAACCAATTCTTTTCTTTTTTCCAATCGGCTTTCCTTTTCTAAGAACATGTTAGTTCCTTTCCGCTACAGGTTGTAATTCTCCAAAGGTCGAGCAGCGGTGGAAAGTTTCAATCTAACATTGTTCAATTAAAATACAAACCCACCAAAACATGTAAGTCGAACTACGGCCGCTATGATTCCTTAAAAGGGATACGTAGGCATTGGGGTAGGGTCCTAACGAGCACAACTTTATTTTTTCCTACGTTGTTTCTCTTTTCTTTTGCATGCATTCCATCTTTCTTTTTAATTTAAACCTTAGACATAGACATTGAACACCCATTAGATTAGAATAACAAGAGTGGATATCATAGAGTACTACAGGCGTGTGGGGTGCTAATACCTTCCCCTCGTGTAACAGACTCCCTTACCCGATATCTCGGTCGTTTGATCATGATTTCACCCTTCTCAGGTTTACTTGATGTTTACCTTTCCCCTCTTGTGGGATAAAAAATATTTTATGGCGACTTCATTGATTTCATTATCAGTTGATTATTCTGCCGGTTGTTTCAATGGTGACTTTTTTTTGTTGGTGATCGTGTTCCGTTGGTGACTTGGTTTTCTATGGTTTATGTTCTGAACTATTGATCTTAGTATTCTCGGTACAACTAGTGATAGCACCACAGATTTCTGATGTTGGAACCTTTGATTCCATGAGTATGGAACTTGATTCGTAGCATATTTACTTTTTACAAAAGAAATGAGTAAGAAATGTATGCATGAAACACACATGTTCTTTCCATTTCCAAGGAATCACGCTTGTGAGCCTTATGATGTGTTTGTCCATCCCTCTTCTACCAAGGACTTGGGCAGTTATAATCACTTAGAACAAATCATAGACGACATGAAGATCAACAACTTGTTCAAAAGAAAATAAAGAAAGCCTGCTAAGTCGAAACTTGAAAATAAGTCACTTAGGCAAAAGTTAAGTCATCCTGCTGGACTTGGAAATCAAAAATCAAAGAGAATTGTCCGAGAAAAAGTTAGAGAAAGCGAAAAGAGAAATGAAAAGTGCAAAAAGCGAAAAAGGATTACCAGATAAAATCCTCAACAAAGAACAAAGTTGTGTGACCATAAGCACAAAAGAAGCCAAAGTGAGTGACTGCATGTCCAAAAAACCTCATTTTACTCCTCAACCATTCCAAACTTCTCTTGAGAGATGAGCGCTTGTATCGAGTTAACTAAACGTAGGAATGGAGAAAATCATGGAGAATGGGTGGGCACCAAATATTTTGAGCCTTAAATCCATTATTTAAAAAAATCATGAACCAGGCCATGTTATAACCCTTAAAAGTCCTAATTGAAGCACGGGTTAATGCAAAAGCAAAACTGTAAAGAGAGTACAGTAATCTGACTCCTAGGAGGCTTGTTAAAACTTTCAAGTTGGTATCACTCCATCTTTTTACTTTTTTGTGCATAAAAAAATCGTTGTTTCGACATATTTTCAATAAAAAGTTTTTAAACTTCAATACAAACGTGAGCATTGCATTAGAATTATCATTCTTAGAATAAACATTCTTTGCATGTGAATAAGTGCTTAAACATCAAGTGAGCTTGCATAATGAGCATCAGATGGAAGTTTGATTATCTCGAGGGACAAATTACTTCAAGATACCATTAAAAGGTAAGTCATTTTTTAGAATAATCTTAATCTGGGGCATGCCTTATATTAACTCTGTTGAGTAAAAGAATACCAGTTTGAGAAGTGATCTGAAGCAGATTGTGTGGAAGTTTTGATTGTCCAGAAGTCTCCATTGACCAATGGTGTATCACTTCCAGTCGGTTCTAAGGGAGAGATTGCTTCAAGTACCTGTTTGAGCATGAATCAGATCAAGTTGAGAAGTATGGTTATGAAGTAGCATACTTTCAAGATATAAGTCAGTTACCCTGAAGAGGTGTTGTCTTCAGAACTCCTCAAGTTTCCCATCCCTCTGTGAGCATGAGGCAAAGGAAATGGTTTGTTGAGACTTTGTTGAGCAGGGGAAATATATTTTCAATGATAATACTTTGATGATTAAAGATAGAGGTGTCTCAGAGTTTGAGTACCCTAAGGGGCTGAAGCATATGAATACTCTGTTGAGTAAGTGTTCAGCCAATCTGAGGCATTGAGGTCAGGATTTGATCCCTCAAAGTGCAGTCAAACTGGGGAAATTATGTCGAGATTTGAAAAATTTCTCTGAGAATCCATTGATTAGAGAAGAATATTTTTAGAATCTGAAGATGCATGGGAATTCACTCAAGTATGGTTGAAACCACTTCCAACATTGGTCAGTTAGGGGCAGTGTTCTGAAGTTCATAATACTAGGGCATGTTTTCTTTATGGTATAGATCTCAGGAAGTCCTCTCGAGGAAAGTTTTTCCAAAGGCCCTATAGACTAGGGAAAGGCATTATGCAGGGGAATTTCCTCCTCCTCAAGGGTTGATCAGATTAAGTCCAGGCCTCGGCTAAACAATTTGTGAATTTGAAAAGCATGTTAGGAAGTCATGATCGTTATCCTTGGCTCATCAGAGACTTAAGTCAATTTATTGATGTTCCTCTATCAGAAGTCAAGATTATTATCTCCAATCGAAGTTTGGATTGTTATCCTCTGCAGGATATGAGCAAGAATGCAAAGAGCATGTGAGGTTGTTACCCATACAAGGTTCGTGATGGAGATGATGTTTCCTAGGAGGACTCGTTTCCCCAGTAAAGGATCTGTTGCTACTTGACAAAGGTCTGTCTGCTAAGGGGTTTCTCTTCATAGATCTTTATTCCCTAGCGAAGTGTTCCTCACTTCTCTACATGAGGAGAATGGATTTTCTCCCCAGGAATTTAGGATTTTTGTTGAAGTCAAGATATTTCTCTTCAATGGACTGTAATTTATTTTTAAAACCTCTCTCCAAAGTCCACTTTTCAATAGCATTCCTCCTCGCAGTTGACATGATGTTGCTGCAATCTTGCATCACAGGTTTTAGCCAGTGGTTGTCAATTCAGACTGTTTATTCCTTGGTGAAGTTCAGTTTCCCGAGAATCGTCCAAGATGTTCCTGGTTCCCTTAGCGGATCATTTTTAATAAAACCTTGCATTTTAAAACATTAAAGTTTTATAGCATATGATATAAAATATCTGAAATTGCTCGAATTTTTGGGTGTCCAGGATGACGGCCAAGGTTTCCATTTTTATACCAAGGGTGTGTTGCTATAATTTTCCCAATTACAGGTACTATTGGTCTTTTATGACAAGAAGTCTACCAGTAAGTGGGCCAACTGTTGGTCTTTTGTGAGGGTCTTAAAGAATAAGCATTTAAGCATAATGGAATCTGAATTCCCTAGTGAGTACTCACCTCTACTCAAGACAGGACCATTTATCTCTAGTGAAGGTGTACTCTCGTCCGAGTATAATTCCTTTTCTCAGTGCAGTCTGTTTCTTTCCATGTTTCTCGAAAGAATCTTTCTATTTACCAACCGGAGGTTGTTGATATACTCCCCTTGATTTCGACATTCTACGGCTTCCCCAGTGAGGTTGGAACTTTTTCTCCCCATGAATTATTCATTCTCCTCCTCAATGAAGTTTGCACCCTTCCTCCCCGGTGCGATCTTCCCCATATCAGAGTTGCTTGAAGAGATTCCTGATTATCTATGGGAGATTCCAGTTTGTATCCTCATGAGGACAACCTTTATCCCTAATAAAGTGATTTCTTCTCCCTAATACAAAATCCTCACCGCATGAATCTTGCAGAGATGGCTACACCCAGTGTAATGGGTATCGTTGATGCTACCATCAAAGGTATTCTTTATTTCCCAGTGGAAGAGGTAGTCTTTATCCCTAGCCGAAATCTAATTTTGAGAACCTTTTGGATTAACTTGCCTATTATTCCCCAGTGGAGCAAGATGTGTTTCCCCAGCAAGTGTCTTGTCTCCCCAGTGTGGTATACATAGGAGTGCCAGTCATAACTCTTTTCATCCCCGAAGATAGAAGATGGTGAGATATTCCCTAGTGGAGTTCTATTCCAAAGATGTCTGTTTCTTCCCCAAGCAAATATTTTTACCCCGACAGTGTTATTCCCAGCGTGGTCTGAGTAGAATTATTTTTATTTAAGAATTTCTATGATCCCTAGTAGAATTTATCTTCGTCCAGAAATTCTATGCGAGAAATTTTCCATCCCCGGTGAAACTCTCCTCATCCTAATAGAAGGCAAAGGAATTTTTTCCCAGTAAGTCGAAGAGTTGGATCAGAGTTCAAGTTTTTCTCTGAACTGCAATTTATTTTTGCAATGCTCTTCCCAGGAAGTTACTTACCCAGTGATATCGATCTTTAGAAGTTGATGGTTTCGAATCCAGATTCCCCATTGAAGTTCAGATTGATTATTTTCTACAGAGGATCAGATGTGCAAGGATAATATATCAGAAGTTTCTTGTCTTCTCAAAAGTCGATTATTGTTGTGTTTTCCCAAATGCATCACTAAACATGCATCATTACATTGCATCTACCAAAAACAATTAAAAAAATTCAAACATGCATAAGTATAAGCCAATTATGTTTACTTTAAGTAATCAGATTGTTATGCGCTCAAATTTGAATTATCTCCGCAGCAAGCTTAAGGGGATCCTATCTTGTTTCCTCGGTGGAGTCTGTTTTGATTTATCACTAGTTGGGTCTTTGGTGCTTTCCATTTCCCCAGTGAGTCGTGGTTTTTTCCTTTCCCTTGCAAGCCTTTGGGTATTTTACTCGTGTTTACTTTGTTGTCAAAGTGAAAATAAGAGTCAGTGTATAACCTTTCTTATTTATCAAGTATTTGAGTATCCATACTTGGTGTGTCGTATTTCAGATAATTTCCACTCTTGAAGAATTACATCCCTCCCTTGGCCTGGGGGATATTGCAGTTCTTGTGCCTTTACAACCTCTTAAAGTCCAGCGTGTGTTGGCAATCTTTGTCTAGAGTCCTACATTTGGTCTCTTTTCCAGTTGCGAGTTCGCCTTCGATCGGTGTTCTATTCGGGTTCAATACAAATGTGAACCCCCAGTAAGTTCTTTTCCCCAAGAGTTTACCCTCGGTTAGTCTCCTTGTCTTGGCAGGTTCGTCTGTGTTTAAGTGTCCTTTGTTAGAGTCTGCTTCGGTCGGTCTCTTTCTTATATGTGTCTAACTCTGACCAGACATGTATACATTATCCCTAGTAAGTTCGCCTTTGATCGATGTTCTTTCTCCAGGAGTCTATCTTTGGTTAGCGTTCCTTGTTGGAGCCTTCTTCGGTCGGTCTCTTCCTTGTTTGTATGTGCCTAATTTTACCTGGCGTATACTCATTATCTTTTATGTCTACTACTAACTTCGAACATGCATATTTGATATTCCTGTTAGAGTCCTTTCTTACAGTCTCCTTCGTATATTTTCTCTACCAACTCTGAACATATATTCGTGATATCTTTGTAAAGAGTCCTTTCATCCGGTCTCTTTCTTGTTATATGTTCGCTACCAACTCCGAACATATATTCTTGATATCCTCGATATAGTCTTTTCATCCGGTCTTTGTCTCATATGTTTGTTTCTCCAAACATCTGGTTATGATATCTTGTTTAAAGGATTCGTTCTCCCGGTCTCTTTGTTGTTATATGTCTGCTACCAGCTCCATACATATAGTATCGATATATTTGGTTATATGTCCTTTCTTTTGGACGTATATTCCTGATATCCTTGGGTTAGTGTCCTTTCCTCCAGCCTCTCTCCTTGTATATGTCCTTTCCTCCGGATGTATATTCCTGATATCTTCGACAGAGTCCTTTCATTCGGCCTCTTTCGTATGTGTTCGCTACTAACTCCGAGCATATAGTTGTAATATCTTTGGTTAGAGTCCTTTCCTTCGGCCTCTCTCCTATTTTATGTCTGCTACCATGTCCAGACATGTATATGTAATACCTTGGTTAGAGTCCTTTCTTCTGGTCTCTTTCTTATGTGTCTACTACCAAATCCACACATGTTAATATCCTTGTTATAGCATTATTCAGTATGTCTCTTTTGTATATGTCTGCTACCAACTCCAGGCTTGTACATTTGATGTCTCCTTCGTATATATCCTTTCCTTTGGACGTGTACTCATGATATCTTTGGGTTAGAGTCTTTTCCTCTGGTCTCCTTCCCATCGTATGTCCGCTACCAATCTGAATATATATTTGGTGTCTCTGATAGAGTCCTTTCCTTCGGTCTCTTTCTTGTCATGTGATTCGCTACTAGCTCCGAACATATGTCTATGATACCCTCGTAAGAGTCCTTTCATCTGGTCTCTTTCTTGTGTCCGTTACCAGCTTCGGGCATGTCTATTCGATATCTTCTGTATATGTCCTTTCCTCCAGACATATATCGTTGGTATCTTTGATAGGGATTCCTTTGGCTAGTCTTTTTTGTCTGTGTTCGCTACCAGCTCCGAACATATGTTCCTTGATATCCAATCTCTATTTTGTGTGTCTAACCTTGACCTGACATGCATCTATCCTTGATAACCACTAGCCGCAAAAAGCAAAAAATATATACAAAAAAACAAAAAATAGATAATATCCAACTGGATTCAGCGTGCAAATTTTATGGTTCTATTAAGTATTTAATCCTCTTTCACCTTTATTGTTCGACAGGCTTCCGCCAATCTCACCCTCTGGTTAAAGAAGATTGAATAGGATCAACTATTGTACCCCCAAATTTTCCATCTTCATTTTAAATCTAATTGGATTATACTTCATTGTCATATGCATATATTTCGTTAGGCTCATACTCATGGAATCAAGGTATTTCTTTGCAAGAAAGAGTCGCGAAAATTAACTGTTCTGTTAAGCAGCACTGTGAAAAATAACTCAGTGTTTTCTGCATTTTAATGCAATCCACATGTTTTCCAATCTATCAAATCAACAACTAAGCAAGTTATCATCATATCAAGCTCTTATGTGTCTCAACAACCTCTGAATTATGGAGGAATTGGGTGTTTTAGTGAATTTGAGGCAGTGTGAACCAGAAATAGTGTCTTTGCTGGTTTGAGCTTAGAAATTCGCAACTTGTCATCAGAGTACTATTTTAAAATGATTCTTCAGGCATTAGAACTGTCTCAGTATTTTATTTATTTCATATGTTCAGGCCAGAAGTCAATTGTGTTCAGAAAGCCTCCGAATAATTTGTTTTCTCTGAAGCAATATTTGGATTTAATGAGTGGTTGTCTGTTCACCGAGTGTTTGGAAATTCGTAACTTTCATCCGATTTGGTATTTTCAATGGATTCCTCGAGCATTAAGATTGTATTGGTTCTCTTATCATTTCTCATGTTCAAATTAAAAGCTAATTGTGTGAAGAAAATCTCCTGGAATTTTAATTCTTTGAAGACAGTATATTGAATTTATTTGTTGGTCCGTTGTTGTGCGGGTAATCAAAAATTTGTATCTTCTGATTGGAATATTTTTTTGGGGAGATTCTAGAGGCGTTAAAACCTTCTCAATGTCTTCTTCAACTCTCGTGTTTGGACCAAAAGCTAATTCTTGGAGGAAGGCTTTCGAATACGCGATTCTTCTGGAAGTGATACAGTGGAAAATAATGAAAATACTGTGTTGAACAGTAATTTTGGGAACATTCAAAAACTCATAACTTCTGACTGAAATACCTTTTTTGAGCGGTTCTTTTTGGTAAAAATTCGTATTGATGTCTTCTTCATTTTGTATTTTTGGGCCAAGAGTCGATTTCTTAAGGAAAGTCTCCGGAATTACAAATTACCATAGAAATAATTGTGTTGAAACGAAATTTTTATTCACCGTTTCTCGATATTGTAAAATTTGTAACTCCTTTGATTATTATCGTATCAAGACGGTTCTTTCAGTATAATTTTACAAATGATGTCAGCTACAAGTTTGCTTCAGATTCCAAATTCAAATTTTGATTGGAGCATTATCGTTCAAGGCGTTCTTCCAGACTGAACGTTGAAATTAATTGAAAAAAAGTTATTTTGATTCATTCTGCTATGCATCAGTGCAATTTCAAAAATTCATAACTTCCTCATTGTTTATCCGATTGAGCCCGTTCTTTTTGTTTTGTGTCAAAAAATTTATCGTCTAAAACTTTGCTTCAGGTTCCAAAGCTGTATCTTGCTCTGAGAGGCACGTTATGGCCACTTAAGCTCGAAATAAGCTGAAAAATCCACTTTTATAATTTTTTATTTGAGGTCTCGTCACTTAAAATTGTCGAACTCACTCATTTTTTATTGTATCACGTCAGTTGTTTTTGCAACATGTCACACATTTCGTCGCAAACGATTTTGTTGTTGACCTCAAGTCTTGATTCCATGCTGATTATTATGAGGATTGGGTTTTGTATCGAGTATGCATCAAAAAAGCCAAAAAAAGAAAGCCAAACACCATTTTAGAGCCAAGCTATATATATTTAAATTCTAAATTTTTACAAAGAGACTCTCAAACCGAGTTCATTTTTAAGTCTGTTGACATGTTTGCAATCAACCATGTGACTTTCGTTTAATTCTCAGTCGATAAATTTTGACGCCTATTTCCCAATTTTGCGGTTTTTGATACTAATTGACATGTACCTTGTGCTTTGAATTTTACTTAACTTGTATTCATATTTTCTTGGTTATTTTTATACCATTGCACTTATGTTTTCTTGCTTTGGATTCATTCCATGTACACTTTGTGATTTGACATAGTCGTTTTTACAATTTTGTGCCATCACTTGATTTTCACATTATAAGTCGATGATGTAATTGTCGTATGCTTTCTTGTTATCACTAACGTGTTTGTTGAGTTTGTATAAGGATTACCATAAGGGATTTCGATGACACTTACTTGCTCGGTATTCCACTTTATTTGTAAGATACTTCATTTCTCATGTGTCGACATCTCGGTACTCCGCTTTATGTGTGGGGTACCACTCTTCACATGTTACTATCTTTTGTCCCTCAGTTATGATGCGTATACTTGTATATTATGTATTGTCTGTATCGTTGGTTTTCTGGCAGGATACTTGTTCAGTTATGTCTGACACACACCGCTTATGTTGCTTTGGTGCTTCGACGCATGTTCTGACTTTGTTTGTTGTTGATGGTAGCTCGTTCGAGGTTCTCTAGATTTCTTGTTGCTGTCAGTTTAGTGACACATTTTTGCTCGATTGGTAGTCCGATTTATTTCCATTATCTCTCTCACTTTTTACCGCATTTTACAGTTTCCTGATGCCATGAGAAGTAGGATAAATATATATGATGGGGACTTCTATTGTTGATCATGTCAAGAACTCCTCTGGTTTATTTAAAAACTTGTTTAAGGCAATTTCGCCATTTGTGTGCAAACTATGTTTGTGGCTTGTTTAAAGACCCACCTTTGAAGTGGGTATTCTGCAGGCGTGCTTACATTTGTGCCCAAAGACCTCAGAGGAGGCGCCCATTCCCATTCCCCCATTGGTAAGTTCTCAAAAAGAGGCGAGCATAAAGGGTTTGCAATCAACCCCCGCATTTTGTCTGTGTCATCCTTAGCTCGTGACGCACCACAATGATTTGGAGTGTTCTGTTCTTGTTGTCGATTCGGTCAGATGGAAAAGGGATTTGTAATCGATTCTCCACACTTTTTCTTGGGGATAACAGAAACATCTTCAGTAGCGGTTGGAGGGATAACTTCAAAAGTCTGACAGGGAGACTCAATGAATTCGTCGTCCATCTCAACATATCTGAATGAGTTCAGGTGACTAACCATATATTCTTCTTCACCGTAGACGGTGACAACCTTTCCTCTCATAGGGTACTTCAGCTTCTGGTGCAGGGTTGAGGTAACCGCGCCTGCCCCATGGATCCAGGGGCATCCCAGTAAACAAGAATAAGTCGGTCGGATATCCATCACATAAAAGGTAGATTCAAAGATCTGCGAACCTACCTTAATCAGAAGATTCACTTCTGTGTACCATCCTCTTTGAACTGTCAAAGGCTCGGACTATAATATCACTGGGTTTTAGCATAACCCCTTCATAATTAAGCCTGTAAAGAGAACCCTTTGGTAAGACATTCAGCTAGGAACCCGTATCAACCAATACATGAGCTAAAGTAGTGCCCCAGCATTCAATGGAGACATACAGGGACTTGTTGTGGTTCCTTCCTTCAGGGGTTAAGTCGGCATTAGAAAAACCTAGCCCATTATCAGTGGTTAGGCTAGCAACATAACTTCCAAATTGATAGGCGGAAATGTCTTGTGGCACGTGAGCGGACTTCAGAAATTTCACTAAAGCTTGTGCATGGGCTTCAGAAAACAGTAACAAGGATAACATGGAAATCTTAGATAGGGTCTGTCCCAATTGTTCGACAATCTTATAATAACTTTTACGGATAATATTTAATACCTCCTTCAACTCTTTCCTGGAAGTATCATCAGTGGTGACTTCTTTAGGTGCCTTCATCTGGGCAGGATCTGTCATTTGCTCTTTGCCCCGAGCCTCAGTAACTGGCTCGGTAGCGGCAACACGAACAAGTGTGGTGACAGTATTTGGAGAGATTTCTAGAAATAAAACCCTTCCGCTTCTAGTAACCTTGTTGGTCCCAGCAATATTGTCAATATCGGGATCAGCAACTTTAGTACCTTCATATTCAGTAGTTGGTAGTTCTTTTTTGACGCCATGGTAGTACACGTCGGATCCATAGTTCCAAGGGATAACTTTATCCGAAGTATATGGAATTGTTCTAGGTGTGGTGATTATTAAAGGAAAAGCTTTGGGTTTGGTAGTGATCATTATAGGACCCTTGGAAGTGATCCTGATAGGAGTGCCGGATATTATAGATATCTCTTTCAACTCCAAGTCTTGTAACAAATTCTCAACATACGAAATCTTCTCAACCAGAATTATGTGATTATCCACTAGGCACTGAATACCTTCTTCCAGCAACTTGCAGCCATTGGGTTGGGTTGCGCAGCAGTAACATCTTTCAATGTAACCCGAAAATAAACCGGCCTGCAACAAATTCTTCTTGATAATCAGGAGGGGAGTAGCCAGATCAGTTATAGTAGAAACATAAAAAACATCATCAATAAAACTTATGCATTTGTCATGCTTCGGCATAGGTGCAGTAATTACATTCGGGGTCTCAAGAGGATCGAACCCAATCTCTTTATTGTCAATCATGTCTTGAATTTTGTTTTTCAAGGCCCAGTGGTTATTGGTGTCGTGCCCAGGGATATTGGAATGGTAAGCACACTTCACATTTGGATTGTATCGAGGAGAGGATATGTTGGGATTCTGAGGAGGATCCCTTAATGTTATCAGCTCTGGTTTCAAAAGATGTTGCAATGCCTGAGACAGTGGCATGTTGGTCTTAGTAAACTTTCTTCTTGGTGCGTCTGACCTATGCTGATTGTTTTGTTGATGTTATTGTACAGGCGCAGAATTAGAATTTAGCATTGCCCTCATAGATTGGTTGCGATTACTTATAACATGACCCTTCTGGCCATAAACGTCATTTGTCTCCTTCTTTTCATTGAACGTCTTCTTTACAGTGTTTGAAGATGCAACCACTTGAATCTTTCCACTTCTAATACCACCTTCGACATGTTCCCCAGTTAGTACCAGCTCGGTAAAACCAGATGAAGAGCTTCCAATCAGATGATTAAAGAAAAGCCTTGTCAAAGTTCCCATGAACATATCAACCAGCTCCCTATCAGGCATAGGAGGTTGAACTCTTCCAGCTAGATCTCTCCACTTTCTGTATCTCCATAGCATTAAGTCGATCTTCCATCTGCTTGTATTTGTTATCAGCAGAAGGATATTGTTCGGCAAAATAGTCTTCATCAGAATCTTGGCCAGAACCAAGGTTGTTATTCTCTTAAGCTTTCACACTCTTGTCATCTACTTCTTGGTTATCATATTCATTTAGGGCCCCCTCAAAATATAAAGCCCTCGTGACCGGACCTTTGAATCTTCTTCCCATATTAAGAAATACTGTTGGCTTTTTAGTCTTCTTCTTATTCCCCTTTGTGATTAGAGTCTTCAACTCGTCTTGTCCCTTATCTAAGTCCAAGAACATTTGCTGAAACTGAGCGTTCTGAGCTTGAAGTTCTTTCACAATTTGTTCGAGTGCCATCTTTTACTAAAATAAACAGCAAGAAGATGATAAAACATGTCTAGAAAGTACATGTTATATGATGATATGCATGATATGCCAGTGGAATGTTTTCAAGGACCTTTGTGGGATTTAAATTTGTTTAAACAAAAGGAAACAAAAGAAATTTTAGTAACAAGCTCAAATTATAATTTCCTTCTAGGCTTATAATGATAACAAGAAGAGTTACAAAGAAACAAAATATGAACTCAAGTCTTCCATGGGCGCTTCCTCTTTGTGTTGACATATGCATTAAAGCTTTGTTCTTCATGGATTCGTTTCGACAGCTCCAATACTTTCTTCTCACTAGCATAGAACTGAGCCTCGAAGGCATCTCTTTCTTCCTTGAGCTTAATCCAGGACTTCTGTAGTTCTTCGAAGTCAGTAGGCATGTCAGGATGGAGAACGGTATAAGGAACATCCCCTTTAATAATAGGCTCTACAATCAATGGTAGGATAGCAGGATATGGCATTTTAAGATTTTGAGCACGAGACCGCATCCATCTGAGGTTAGGCTCTAGAGGAATGGAATTCTTGTGTGCCAAAGTCTCACTATCAATCTTGTTGACCATGCCCCAAGCACGTATAAACCTCTTATGGTAATTTTGAGGATCGCTCTCATAGTCGAAAATAATACTCTGGATGAGCATATCATGAGGACCGTCCCTTCGAGCATAATGAAACTGACGTAGAGCTAGAGAATGGTTGTAAGTGATTCCCCCTCTTATATCAAGAAGTGGTACATTAGGGAATTCCCCACAGCGGTCAATAATAGTGTTATTTTCCTGAGATCGAGAACACCAATGAATATCCGAATGAGCGAGTGACATCAACCTTTGAGACCACCTCAAACCTTGTTCATTCTTTATCACTGATTAGGGCAGGTGCGAAATAAACCACCTGGATAGTAGAGGTATGCAACACATAAGAGTTTCTCGCTTC
The DNA here is from genome assembly GCA_948472305.1 of Vicia faba. Taxonomy (NCBI): domain Eukaryota; kingdom Viridiplantae; phylum Streptophyta; class Magnoliopsida; order Fabales; family Fabaceae; genus Vicia; species Vicia faba. Next base: position 167,685,262 of record OX451738.1, read on the forward strand.
TTCATAGTACGAGTGTGAAGGGAATACAGGACATCTCCAAGCAAAGTAGGTACCGAATTATGAGTGAGAAATATTTTAATGGCATTCACATCTATGAATTGGTCCGGATTAGGGAATAGTACCAAACCATAGATCAAAAAAGCCAAAATATCCTCAAAATCAAGAAAACTCATGGCATCTAGAAACCATTGAGCCTTCTCTATCAGAAATTTAGGAGGAAAACCCTTGACTTCATTCCTTGTTTCCCAATTATATACAATTTCTGATCGTTTCAGATGTAAGGTGACTACAATGTCTTCAGGTTTTGGAACTTGCTTTGGACCGGTGAAAGGTATCTGATCAAGAATAGTCACTCCGAGTAATTTATAGAATTCTTCCATTGTGGGCACCAACTGATAATCCGAGAAGCTAAAATAGTGATGTTTAGGATCAAAGAACTAGAACACAACACTCATCATGTCTTCATTGAAACTGGTAGTAACCAAACTGAGTAGATGACCATGTCTCTTGCTGAATTGAGAATTGTCATGAACTTTTGAGACTAATTCCTCAGGCTTGGAAGGTACCTTTACAGAGTTGATTCAGATAGTATTTCTGTGATTGGAATCCATGACCCTACAACAAAGAACAAATATAAATCCCCTAGATCCTTGAAATGGTTAATCATGATATGATGTTATGATGTTATGATGTTATGATGTTATGATGTTATGATGTCATGTTTGAACAGATAACAAACACAAACAAAGCACACAAGAGTCTTAGGTTTAAGGCTTTCATGAGGTTCATAGGTAAGTACCTTCTTGAAGTTTAGTTGGCTCAACCTTTCCTAAAGTAGTAACCGGGTTCTAGGGATCTAAATATCACTGTTTTTCTCACAGGTTTTGTTCAGCGCGGCAACTGACTTGCCACCAAAAAAAACTGAGAGTCGAATCTCAATGAGCGTAGCATCGAGTATCAACCAACTTTGGACTGCATAAAAGATGGCTATCTCACTACCTTCTAATGGCTAAGTTGGGTCAATTAAGGTTCTAAAGGTCAGTTAGTGCTTATGACACCACGCGGCAGCCTAGTATTCTCCCCGACTGACTCGAGGGACACCAGTACCAACCAATGTGTCACATTAATGTAGCCATCACTTTAACCATATCGGTATACACCGTATAGTTTTCATGATTTATTTCTACTTACCTAAGAGTACCCCTAAATCTGGGTATAGGATCTTTGCAAGAAAGTAAAACCAAGCAACTCAATTAAAGATAAAGCAGACAAAGCAAACAATTTAAATCAATTTAAATATGATCTAAACTCTAAGGTAACTCCTCTTTTTAGTACTCCTCAGCAGAGTCGCCAGTTCTGTAATACGGTGGGAGAACTGACTTATTTTGCATTTTATCGCAAATGTTGCGGATAGCAAGAGTTGCCACTGAAATTTCTTTTATCCGATAAGGAAAGGGTGAAAAGAATAGGAAAGACATTGAATATTTTGAGTTCGGGGGGTAGGTTATGAAAAGGGAAGGTGTTAGCACCCTTTTCATCCGTAGTTATCTATGGGCTCTTAATCGCTTAGCTCACTTTTTGAAAATTGCTTTGTGTTATGCATGTTTGAAAATATTTTGAAAATGTCAATTGTAAGGCGAACTTTGTAATGATTCTTCTATTTGTCCTCGAGAATGCGTACAAGACATTTTGAAAATATTTCGAAAGTGTTTGTGTGAAATGTTTTTGTTTTGAAGAGATTTGTGAGCAAGCGATTAACAGCGGTCTACCTACTTAAGGTATTTATTGTAATTTTCCTCCTCCTTTAGATAGTGATACCCTACCATTAGTTAGTAGGAAGCCCTATCGTTGGATGTGAAGGAACAGGCGCGGGTCATCGTACAGTCATAGAAGGCGACTCGTAAAGATGCTTTAGAAATTATCATTTAAGGGACTAGATCATTTACCGAAGGCAGCGTTGAAAGGGTCATCGAGGGACTACGATCTTTGATGTTGAGGGACTGTGCTAAAGCGTCCCCACGTTCGAGGGACATGACTGTTTAATCGAAAGGAAACAAGGGAGGTTACCCTAGAGGTGTGAGTGTGTGAGATGTGTTGTTTAGAGTTATTGTTTATCTTGCATTAAGGTTTGCGACCGTTGGGTTTTAATCTTGCCATGCAATCCTAATTACTAACAGTAATAGTTAGAATAATGAAGCTGTAAATATGCGAAAAACAAAAGTAGAAAATAAAACCTAGACTATTACAAGGCTTCGGGGCAGATACAAAAATAATAAAATGCGGAAAGTAAAAATCCTAATTACTATTACAAACTATGAGCAGTTACAATAATCATGAAAAATGCGGGAAAAGAAGTCTATGCTAATGATAAGACTTAAGAAAAAGAAATTGTTTTTTGGTGATTTTTTTATAAAAAGGTTTCGATGATTAACCTAAGAACCTACTTAACGTTGATTAAGAAAGAAGTTTATCAATTAAAATAAAACCTAAAAAATCTTTAATTAATTTTGATTAGAAAAGAAATTAATTTAATTATTGAAAAAAATTGATTAGTTAAGTTAATTAGAGAATGACTAAAAAACCCTAAAAGTCTAAATTAATTTTAATTAATTAAACTAAAACTAATTATGTAAATAAAAGTAAATAAAAAAAAGGATAGAGATTGGGCCTAAATAATAGCAAATTGGAGGGGTGTATTGTAGGGAAGCGTTTGAAGCGCTCGATCCAGTATGCTGCAACTCAAGGGGTGTATTATAGGGAAGCGTTTGAAGCGCTTGATATTGAGGATGATGATATTTGATGGTTGAGAGTTGAGGGCGCATGGTAGATCCACTGGACATATCACACTTGATCTGCAGGAATTAGAAAACATGAAAAAAGATTGGGACGTGCAAGGATCGAACTCGCGTATGGGCATAGTAAGAACTCATCGCACGCACTTCAACCGTTGGGCAGTAATACATCTAGTATATTTAATCAAACAATTAAAACAAATGTTAAACAAAACGCCTAGACCGGAGAGACGTTGGAGCCCTAGCTCCGATCATCTTCTCCGGTGAATCAATTTCTTGTTCCTGCAAGACAAACCACATTAAAGATCTAGGGGGACCCTACCCCCCTAAATCAGGCCCTATGAATCCAATGGGATGGTTATTTTGGACTGAATTACGCTAGATTTTGAGCTATGGCGAAAATAACACGGCTCTGAACAAATATGGTAGTTCATGATTTGGCCAGCATGAGACCTCCTCAATGGGTTTTTCCTGCCCTTTTGAACCTCAGAAACACATAAATGGCATTAGTTTCAATCAAAACAACAAGAAAATTAAAATATGAATTTATGTAATAAAGAGAGGACGATGATGCATGCATGGGTGTTTCGAGCCCTTTAGATCTTTGCAAACGATCTTATCTTACCCTCTGACCTTCCTGGGAATGAATATGATGGTTAGTTTGTAGTGAAAGACATTGTACGTAGGGTTTCAAATTGTTTTAGGTTTCTTTAAAAAAATTGAGATTTTTGGGCAAGCTTCTTTGTATAAGGGTTCATGGTTTTTTTTGTCTGAAGAATGCAGAATATGTAGCATGAATTAGGTCAACATAACATGGGCTTGGACCTTTGTTAATAAGCCTTGTATTTTATTTTATCTATTTTGAATTAATAATGAATAAAATCAAAATAATTAAAATAAAATAGATCAAGGAGAACATGATCAATATCTGAGGTATATATGAAGTATAAAACACGTTTGGACTCTGAAATAATAGCCTAATAGCCTAAAGATTCAAGTTTGCTCAATTTGAACTCCATGCATTTGCTCAAAATTTCCCAACTTGAACTGGTCATAACTCTCTCAATGTTTACCTTTTGAAAGTGATATTAGACTTTTTGGAAAGCTCAAGATGTCTTCTACAATCTCTATGTTGATCATTTTTGCATTTGGAGATTTTATCTTGATGTAAATTGCCTTGACAGAAAGTGTCCTTTTATTGACTTTTGAAATTACCTATAATGTATTGGCCCATATCTCTCAAATGAAGCATTTTTTGGACTTGAGCTTAGAGAGACAGAGTTGTAGAGAACTTAATTTCCTTTAATATGAGCATTGGCTAAGGAAAAATTGATGAATCATGTGAAAGTTATGTTTGGTCAAAGTTCAGTTGACTTCTCCTAAGGAAAACCCTAATTTGGCAACTTTTGACTTTTGATGATTTGAGAGTTTCCTTGATGAGTCATGATAAAACCTTGATCAAATGATGAATATGACTTCAAAATCTTAATGTTGACCAAAAATCTTGATTTTTGACTGTATGTTGACCACAATTGACTTTTTGTTCAATACAGTTGATTTTCAGTCATCTGAGCAATTGATTGAGCAAACTTGTGATGCAAGGCTTGAAATTTGGCATGAGAATTCCTTGAGACATACGAGAAACCATGGGAACCACTTGAGGCCTTAGAAACCCAAATTTCCTTGTTAAATATGAAACTCTAGTTGTTGACCCATTGCTTAGGAGGAGAATTTGTCCGATCAATTTTGAGCATCCTTGAGCGTTTGAGAACCCTAGGAGAATGTCTTAAAGAAAATGAGAGGGCAAATTTTGGGGTACAACAGAACCATTTGACTGAGAATCCCCTCAAATCCTCGATTAGGTGGTGAGATGAATGAAATTTTGATCACCTACAATATGAGCATTCAAAGGAACATATATACATATATTAATGTTAGTTAAAAGAAACACATGTACAAGATATACAATCCAAGGTGCTTGGTAGTCCCTCAAGAGTAAACTTAAAGATAGGATAAAGAGAGAAATATTCTTAATGTGTGTGTCTTGATGCATTGTGACATGAGATGATGAGAAATCTTAGGGGGGAAATTGGGGTATAATAGTTGCCCTTATTTAAGTGTCTTTTATCCAGAGATATGAAGGTTAAAATCTTCGTGTCGACACGATTGAAGATACTTAAATACAAAACAAACCCTATTTTTGGTCCTAAGATGCCATGAAATGCTTATGATCATGAATGAAAACAAATCCAAAGGTGACATAGAACATCATTAGGAGACAAAAGACTCAACTCTATTGGGGTAAAGCCCAAAGAGGAGATAAGGCATCGCTAACTTAATAAATGAGGAAAAAGTAATGGATAACAATGATCGACAGATAAATAGAAACTACCCACCTCTAAAGGGATATCAAAAAAAGTAACATCGACTCACACAGAATCATAAATTAACAATCTGAAGGATACAAATAGAAGCAGTAAGATAATACTGGTAAATACCAATATTACAGTCGGTAGCAAATGATTGGCATTAATACTTATGACTGGAAATTAATGGTTGACATCAACTCTTATGGATGAGAACAAAGCAACTCTTTTAGAGTAAAGTGATTCTCAATGATGAACTATCTCCCATAATAAAGAGACTACCATCCACTGGAGTAAAACATCTCAACAACAAACTATCTCTTATAACAAAGAGACTATCATCCATCGGAGTAAAACATCTCAACAATGAACTATCTCCCATAATGACGAGACTACCATCCATCGGAGTAAAACATCTCAACAATGAACTATCTCCCATAATGACGAGACTACCATCTATCAGAGTAAAAATCTCAACAACGAACTATCTCCCATAATGACGAGACTACCATCCATCAGAGTGAAACCTCAATAACGAGCTATCTCCCATAATGATAAGACTACCATCCATCGGAGTAAAACATCTCAACAATGAACTATCTCCCATAATGACAAGACTACCATTCATTAGAGTAAAATATCAACAAAAAACCATATCCCATAACAAAGAGACTACCATCCATAGGAGTAAAACCTCAACAAAGAACTATCTCCCATAACTAAGAGACTACCATCTATCAGATTAAAACATCTCAACAACGAACTATCTCTCATGATGACAAGACTACCATCCGTCGAAGTACAAATCTTCTCTGGCATTGACAGACTTACTGTGGAAGAACGAGTTGCTCAAATAAAGAGACTTGCCACTTATTTATTATGAAGAGGATTGTGATAACACTACAGGGAAATTAATCTTGGCTTTCTAGGGAAGTGCCAATACATTCCTGCTGAGGTAATAAAGTCTTCTCGTGCAAAATAAATGTACATTCTCAAACCAGGGCTCAAATCCTACAAAAATCAAAATAACAATGTTGCTGGGGACCAACATTCAAACCAGGACAACACCCAATGAGGAATAAGCTCAAATTTGGATCATATTCCATCCAAATAATGAGCTGAATAGGAAGGCTAAAGCAAAATTCTTCCACGAGGGATAACTCAGTGGGGAAATTGAAAGGATATATAATTATGCTTAAGGTTGACAATCTATTGTAGAGAGGGTAACATAACTATGCAAATAGGGTAATATGCCAACAAAAACATCAATGAATGCAAATGAGCAATGAATTTTAATTCAGCTATGCATGATTTATGTATGAATGTATGAATGTTATCATGTATATGCTGACAAAACAGACATATAACACTGGGAATAACCAAACAAAACCTACTTGGGTAAAGATAACATTCGGCTAAATCACATCCAGGATAAAGATTCCATAAGAGAGTAAGCAGTAACTGAGGAAATGAATTCCTACTTCATGACTTAAGTCCAATGGGAAGAAACATGGCTTTAAAATAATCTCAGCATAATCTAATAGCAATAAACCAATACAGTTGCAAGGAAATAACAACCTCCTCTGGGCTTCGCCAGGAAATAACATAAGGACTTCACTAGGGAAGTCAATGTCATATCGTCTAGACTTCAACTGGGGATTCTAAACCAACTTCATTGGGGAAAACAACAACACATCATCGAGGGGAGCCCAAATACAATCTTCAATATCAAGAGTAATGATTGTGCAAACTCCTCTGGGGAGAAATTATGACACTTCATGGGGATAACAACTTTAGAGAGAAGCATCATCTTTGCTTAATTTGGGGATCTAAGAAGTTAACAACATAACAGGAAGTCAAAGTTATGGGGATTTTAAATCAAACTCAACACTTGGCGAGAGAAAACCCAAAAAGTTGACATTTGTCTCAACACTTCTTAGAAAATGATACTGCTTTTGTCTAGCCACTTGAGAAGCACATAACAACAACAATATCAACAAAAGTGAGGAAAGAATCCCATCAAATGAGAAAAATCTTCATAACTTTTACAAACTATGTTTGATCATAAACCAGTTGAGGAAAGAATCACCCTTAGCTAGAGAAACCTGAATCAAGACTTAGCTAGGGAATATGGGAGAGAGGTATCAAACCCAACACCACACCATATAAGAATTGGTATGAAATCCACCAATCCAAGGAAAAAACACAAATGGACTATGCGCGTATCAGCAAGAGTAATCCTAGGATACCTCTTGGGAAATCTTTTCAAAACTTTGGAGTTCGTCCATCCTTGGAATCACTACTTTTGTTCCACTTGAATCACAATATCTGAAGTAAAAAGTAATTTTCAAATTCTTTTCAAAAACATTTTTATTATTAAGTCCTTTTGTTTTTAAAATTACTATCAACAATAAATTAACCTTTTGTAAACAGAACATAATAAGAATTACAAAGAATTGGATAAAGGCTCAAACTTTATTAATAGAATGGTATTCCAAAAATGGCGTGATTCCATGGATGATTACAGAGTTTAGAAAATGGTAAATACATGGAAAAGATAAAATGACCACTATTCTCCCTAACAACTTTGAACTCCTGAGCAGAGGCTTCAGTTGAAGTGTGATGAGAATCCGATAAGATTGTTGCTTCAATGATCATGTCTTGTCCGATGCAGTTACTTGCCAATAAATCCATAACTTTTTCCTAGGTTGCCCTTTCAAGTTTTCAACTTACCGGAAAAATTTATTCTATTTGTGTCTCTAACTTTTGCCTAAACCTCCCTTTTGTATTTTCAGCCTACCGAGACGCTCTTTTTTGCCTAAGTTGCCCTTTCAGGTTTTCAACTTAGCGAGTTGTTCTTTCATTTATTTAGGTGAAGTATTTCTTGACTGGGTAAGCATTCATGGGACGTGGGAACTCCTCACCATCCACAGTTTCAAGAATTAATGAAACTCTAGAGAAGGATTTCTTAACGACATATGGGCCTTCATAATTGGGAGTCCACTTTCCCCTAGAATCAGTGTTAAAGGACATGATCTTTCTGAGCACGAGGTCGCCTTCTCTGAATTCTCAAGGCTTGTCCCTTTTATCAAAAGCTTTCTTCATTCTTTTATGATATAACTGACCATGGCACAAAGCCGTCATTCTCTTTTCTTCAATTAAAATCCAACTGGTCAAACCTGTTATGGACCTATTCAGCCTCTAACAATTTGGTTTCCATTATTACACACAAAGAGGGAATCTCTACCTCAACGGGGAGCACTACTTCCATACCATACACAAGAGAGAATAGGGTTGCCCCAGTTAAAGTGTGGACGGATGTACGATATCCATGCAAAGAAAAAGGGAGCATCTCATGCTAATACTTATAGGTAACAACCATCTTTTGGATAATCTTCTTAATGTTTTTGTTAGCAGCTTCAACACCCCCATTCATTTTGGGCCTGTAAGGAGACGAATTGTGATGGACAATCTTAAATTCTTCACAAAGTTCTATCATCATTTTGTTATTCAGATTTGAGTTGTTGTCGGTGATAATCCTGCTTGGCACATTATATCGACATATAAGATTGTTCTAAATAAAGTGTACTACCTCCTGCTTGGTAACGTTATCATAAGAAGTTTCTTTCACACACATGGTGAAGTAGTGAATTGCCACTAAGTTAAATCGATGTCCATTCGACGCCTTGGGTTCAATCATTCCAATCATATCAATACCCCCACATAGAAAAAGGCCATGGGAAATAAATAACATTGACAAGCGTTAGAGGCACATGAATCTTTTCAGCATAAATCTAACATTTGTGGTACTTCTTCACAAACTTGTAATAGTCAGATCCCATTGTCATCCAATAATAACCTGCCCTAAGCATATTCTTTACCATCGAGTGTCCAATGGAATGAGTACCTAAGGAAACTTCATGAATCTCATGCATCAACATGTATGCTTCGTGTCTATCCATGCATCTGAGCAAGACCATGTCATAATTTATTTTGTATAGCACATCTTCATTGAGGAAAAAGCTATCAGCCAACCTTCTCAATGTATTTCTATCTTTGTTCGACGAACCAACCGGGTATTCCCGAGTCTAGAGAAAGTGCTCACCACCGACTTTTATTTTATCTAATATTTAGGAAAGGTGAAAAGAACAGGAAAGACCTTTGACAGATTTTGAGTTCATGGGGTAATTTATGAAAAAGGAAGGTGTTAGCACCCTTTACATCTGTAGTTATCTACGGGCTCTTAATTGATTGCTCACTTTAAACTTGTTTTGTGTGTGTGTGTGTGTGTGTGTGATTTGTATGAAAATATTTTGAAATTCCAATGTAAGGATAACTTTGTAATAATTCTTGTGTCGGTCCTCAAGAATGTATACAAAGTATTTTAGAAAATATTTGTTGTTTTGAAAGTGTGATGTGAAAAATGTTTTGTTTGTGAGCAACCATTCAAGAGTCCTACCCACTAAGTATGGTCTTTCTTATTATTTTACTTATCCTTTGGAGATAGTATTATCCTTACCATTAGTTGGTAGGTAATCCTATCTATTAGATATGAAAGGACAGGCGTAGGGTCACCGTGTGGTCATCGAAGGCAACATGTAAGGATACTTTAGCAATTGTATCGAAGGGACTATCATCATTTTTCTTGTAGGGTCATCGAAGGGACTAGAACATTTTGTAGGCAACTCGGAGGGTTATTGAGGGATCATGATCTTTATTCGAAAGGGACCATGATGATACTATTAAATCGAGGGTCTTTTGCTAAAGTATCCCTACTTTCTAGGGATGTGACCAATGTTTCGTAAGGAAACAAAAGAGGTTATCCTAGAGGTGCAAGTGTGATGGGTGTGTATTTTCAGTTATATTTATCTTGGAAATTAGGGTTGTCTAGATTTATTTTAGTAGTCTTGCCATACAAACCCTATTTTACTAACAGTTAAATATGTATAGAAAATTAAAGTGCCGAGTGTAAAATCCTACGCTATTACATAACTTTGGGGCAGATACATAATAGGAAAATGCAAGAAAATAAATTTATGCTATTACAATTAAGAATGTGATCTATACACTTGATCTATGAATTTAAATAGAAAAAGATGAGAAAAAGAATGTTAGAAAAATGTTAAATGCCCTAAAAATTCTATATGTTAGAAAAAGATATTTTTGGTGTTTTTTGTAGAAAATAATTTGAGTGTTAATAAATAGTAATTAAAACCTAATTCTAATTAATTTTAATATTAAGAAAAGGCTAATTAAATTAATTAATTAATAAATAAAAATATGTCAAAAATTTAATTACTAAATAAAAAACCCTAATCCTAATTTGTTATGGTTTTGAAAAAAAACTAAGGTTTGTTAATGGTTAATTAGAAAGTAATTAGTAAAATGGAATAAAAAACTAGAGTTAGTAAAATAAGAAGAAAAAAATAAAATGCATGGGGTGAGAGTTGAACCCACGCCCTCAGCCTCAAGGTATGTATCCACTGCGCCATGGTATTGTTTGTGTTTAAGAATGAAAACCAATCAATCTATTATAAACCTCCGTGTTATCCTAAAAAAAGCAAAATTATTTGATAAAATGAGGGATCGAACCCACGCCTCTATGGTTAACAGTCATCACTCTTACCACTACGCCATATGTGTTTCACATTAACTGGTTATGAATTAAACAACAAATAATAAACCCGCGTTAGTTTTTGAATTTTCAAACGAGTCAAAAGTGGACCCGAACGACTTAAGTGATGACCAATAACGAAGCTCCTTCACACCACACAAGCCCTACCGGAGTCAAACAAACCATAGAGATGTCGGAGTCAAACTCTGGTCGTCTTCTCCGGCGACCTCGAAACTAAACTTGCAAAAACAAAAAAAATAAAAGACTATGAGGGATCGTGTCCCCTTTATTTGGACCTCCTGAATCCATTGGTGTTCTTACTTTATCCTGAAAACGCCTGTAACACAAGATATGAAACAAATCGAATTTTATGCCCTAACAATAGCATCTCATATTCCCCCTGTTTAAGCTTGATTTTCTCGGTTCCAACTTGTTATATGTTCCTTGTTTAACACATTTGGACATATTAAACTTATTAATAACACAAGGAATAAGAAATTTGAAATTAGAAAGTCCTTACCACCGGTGTGATCGAGGGAAGGTGTACTGGGATGCTTTGCACTTGAGTGAGGATTGGAATGACTTCCTGGGAACCTCATGAGTGTGATAGAATGCTTGGAATTAATTGATAAAGGTTGCACATGGGGGTTTGAGTTTGCCCTAGTTTCTTGAAAATTTGAAGATTTTAGGGTTGCTTCTATGATGCAGCATGCGTGTGCTTGAGGATTAAATGTGTTGTGTATTTATAGGAGAATGTTTAGGTTAACAAACATGGAAAGGATCTTGTGCAATCATGGTCAAATAAAACAAGAATAAAACATCTTTAAAACTTCTATTTTGAGAATATTATGTCCAAATATGCTCCACACGGTTCTCCTTAGTTGTCACAAGCTTTTTGGGCTTCAATTCTGATCCAAAACCAAAGTCCACGCGCCTAAGTCCAATGCTTTCATATTTTATTTGATTTATTTTGAATTTATTTGAATAAAAATCAAAATAAATAAAATAAAAAACAAATTTATGCATGGACGAAATTAGAGGTCTCCTAACATATTATAAACATGTTTGAACCTCAAAAGTTAGGTCCATTAGCCCAAAAGATCAAAATTGATCAATTTAGGTTTCATGCATTTCTCAAAAATTTCTCAACTTTCACAACTCATAACTCTCTCAATTTTTGTCATATGAAGGTAATCTTGGATTCTTTGGAAATCTCAACATGTCTCCTACAACTTTAATGTTGGTCATTTTTTCATTTGAAGTCTTTAACTTGATGTAAATTGCTTTGATAAAAGATGTCTTTTTATTGACTTTCAAAATGACCTGTAAAGTTTTGGCTCATATCTCTCAAATGAAGCATTTTTTGGCCTTGAACTTAGATAGACAAAGTTGTAGATAAGTGAATTTACTTCAAGATAGACTTTGGTTGAGGAATTTCTAATGAAGTATGTGAAAGTTATGCTTGGTTAAAGTTCAGTTAACTTCTCCTTAAGAAAACCCTAATTTAGTAACTTTGACTTTTGATGAATCTTGAGTTTTCTTGATGAATCATGATCAACCCTTGATCAAATGATGAATGTGAATTCAAAATATTGATATTGACCAAAAATCTTGAAGTTTAACTATAGATTGATCAAAGTTGACTTTTTGTCCAATACAATTGATTTTCAATCATCTGATCAATTGAATGAGCAAACTTGTAATGCTTGAAACTTGGTATGAGGGTACCTTGATATATATGAGAAACCATGAAATCCACTTGAGGCATTAGAAACTCAACTTCCTTTGAGAAAAGAAAAACCCTAGTTGTAGGTTGGTTGCTTAGGAGGAGAGTCCATCTAATCAATCCTTGATAAGTTTTTAGTGTTTGGGACCTTCATGAGCATGAGAAGGTATCTTAAACCATTTTGTATTAAGAATGGGGGGGGGATTTTAGGGTATAACAGCTACCGATGTTCAATCTTGTTAAACCTGAGGAGTTAGATTGGCATGTTCTCTGTTTGTGATCTGAAGGTGGAAGATGATTGAATACTTATAAGTGCCTGGAAATTTGTACTCGCTTATGCATGAAGTAACACTGCGGGTTAAAGATGCCATTTGGAAAAGGTGACAAGATGTCGTCGGAGATGGGCTTATAGATACCATCCAAAGTAATTGTGTTCTTCGATAACAATTGACAGGAGTATCAAAATGAGTCTATGCCCGACCGTATCTAAAAAAGTTTTAGAATGAGTCTATGCCCGACTGAATCTAAAGGTGGATCAGAATGAGTCATCACCTAACTATATCTGAAAAATATATTAGAATGATCCTACGCCCGACTGTATCTAGAAATGGATCAGAATGAGTCTTCGCTCGAATGTATCTGAATAATGTATTGGAATGAGTCGATGCTCGGATGTATCCAGAAGTGGATCAGAATGAGTCTTCGCCCGACTGTATTTGCAAAATGTACTAGAATGAGTCTATGTCCGACTGTATCTAGAAATGGATCAGAATGAGTCTTCGCCTGACTGTATCTAAATAATGTATTGGAATGATTCTACGCTTGAATGTATCCAGAAGTGGATCAAATATGAGTCTTTTCCCGACTGTATCTAAAAAATGTATTGGAATGAGTCTATGCCCGACTGTATCCAGAAGTGGATCAGAATGAGTCTTCGCCTGACTGTATCTGAAAAATATATTAGAATTAGTCTACGCCTGACTGTATGTAAAAGTGGATCAGAATGAGTCTTCACCCGACTGTATCTGAAAAATGTATTGGAATGAGCCTACGCTAGACTGTATTCAGAAGTGGATCAGAATAAGTCTTCACCCGACTATATCTGAAAAATGTATTGGAATGAGTCTACGCTCGACTGTATTCGAAAGAGTATCAGAATGAATCTACACCCAATTGTATCTGAAAAATGTATTAGAATGATTCTATGCCCGACTGTATCTAAAAGGGGATTAGAATGAGTCTTTGTCTGACTGTATCTGAATAATGTATTGGAATGAGTCTACGCCCGACGGTATCCAAAAGTGGATCAGAATGAGTCTTTTCCCGACTATATCTAAAAAATGTACTAGAATGAGTCTACGCCCGACCTAGAAGTGGATCAGAATGAATCTTCGCCCGATTGTATCTGAATGATGTACTGGAATGAGTATCATAATGAATCTATATCTCGATCGTATCTGAACTGTATCTATAAGATGTACTGGAATGAGTACCAGAATGAATCTATATCTCGATCGTATCTGAATTGTATCCAGAAGATGTACTGGAATGAGTATCATAATGAATCTATATCTCGATCGTATCTGAACTGTATCAAGAAAATATACTGGAATAAGTATTAGAGTGAATCTATATCTCAATCGTATCTAAATTGTATCTAGAAGATATACTGGAATGAGTATTAGAATGAATCTATATCTCGATCGTATCTAAATTGTATCTAGAAGATGTATTGGAATGAGTATCATAATGAATCTATATCTCGATCCATATCTGAATTGTATCAAGAAGATGTACTGAAATGAGTATCAGAATTTATCTATATCTCGATTGTATCTGAATTGTATCTAGAAGTTGTACTGGAATAAGTATCAGAATGAATCTAGATCTCGATCGTATCTGAACTGTATCTAGAAGAGAATCTAGAATGAGTGTCAGAATGAATCTATATCTAGATCGTATTTGAACTGTATCTAGAAGATGTACTGGAATGAGTATCAGAATGAATTTATATCTCGATCGTATCTGAACTGTATTTAGAAGATGTTTTGGAGTGAGTTTGCTCTTGACCGTATCTAAAGGAGTATCAAAATGAATCATCGACCGATTGTATCTGAAGGATGATAAAATGTTGACAATATTGATTTATTTGTGAACTAACCTGAAAAAACAAAGTTAGTTTTATGAAATGTCATGATGTATGTAATGCATTGTGTAATGATGCTCTCAAAATACATGAGAATATGGTTTGTATGTGTATGCTATGATATTTTGTAAATGATTTATGGATGCAAGATGTTGCTGACGACAGCGGCAGCTTTGTATAGCAATGTTTAGTTGGGGAAACTAAATCCTTGACTGTTGTTGGGAATGAAGAAAGTAATTCTTCAATTTTTGTTTAAAATGACTTTACTGGGGATTCTCGCTTTCTGTTTGAGGACACTCCGTTGGGGATGTTCGACTTCTGCTTAGGGATATAAGCATTTAAGAAGAGTCGGTCATTCGTCGTTCTTTTTTTGAATGATTTGATTCTTATGTACCCTGGCTGGGATAAAAGAGATGGATAATCCTCCGATATACTATCTGACCAGGTTTCAGATACGGATGTCAACTCTTCTGGGGAGGACAACGTTGAATGACATTTGGCTGGAGAAGAGAATTTTAGCGGGGAATTTGTAGTATTGGAAAAATAAACTCCATTGGGGAATTAAATCATGTAGAATATGTTGAGTAAATAATCTCTAATATGGGGATTGGAAATTCATAGGTTGCACTGAGGAAGTTTCCACCGTATGCTGGGGAAATGATCAAACTTCCTTATCTGCTAGAGGACCTATTGGGGATGATTATCATGTCAAGCTATCCATCATGGATATGGAGGTGAAATGCTAGAAGATGCCCCAATTTCTGTCTAAGAGCATATTATACTTGCTGGGGAATATATTTCTGTTGGGGATGAGCTTATGAAGACAACTCCGTAGAGATAGTTCCATGGAGATTGTTGTGTGGGGATTTGTGGATAACTTGAACATTATCCCAACTCCTAGAGTCTTTAGTGAATGCTGATCAGAGTGATAAATCTTCTATTGATAAACGGGACATAGTCGTATGCTTTAATCCCTAACTTTTGCCTAGACCGCCTTTTCTAATTTTCAGTCCACCGGGATACCCTTTTCTACCCAAACCGCCTTTTCAGGTTTTCGACTTACCGGGTGTTAAATTTTATTTATATATCCCTAATTTTTGCCCAAACTCTTTTAGTTTGTCGGGATGCCCTTATTTTTGCCTAGGCCGATCAACCTAACGGGTCTCTTTTTCATGCATAGTATTTTTTACTATGTACGTGTTCACATGGTGCAGAGAATTTTCATTTTCCATGGTAGTAAGTGTTGCAGCACTGCCATAAAATATTTTCTTGATCATACATGGCCCTTCGTATACGGGAGTCCATTTGCCCCTAGGATTAGTCTGATTCATCCAATGTTTAAAGTTATTGATCAACAATTGATTTCCGACTTTTTGGTAGTCTTGTCCTTCCTTAATATTTTTATAAGAACTGTCACGGCAGAATGACGCCATCTGATACTACTGACATAGACAAGCAATTTGGTGATACTGAAGATTCAATTTTCATAGTGGCTTTTGCTGAAACTCATGATCAGTGTAACATACCCCAGGTGATTCAGATGGAGATCTGCCCCTGGATATTCAACACTTTTGAGAGATTCTTTGAATCTTGACTTGACTGCCACAAATGAGTTAGACAATAACATGTTATTCCCCTTGATTTATAACCAATTGAGTCCATGAAAGGCCTGTTACTGAAATTGTCTTTCTCTTTGACACATCATCTGAAGTAATTATGTCCATTGGGAGGATTTTCATTCATTGAATATCGTCATGCAAATTTCTCTGCTGTCAAACACTAGTCATATGCAAACAGTGATATTAAAATGCAAAGCTTATGTTTGTCTTGAAATTTAAAAATTCATTTTTTAGTAAAACAAAATTTGTAAGAATGTGATATCAACTCAAGATTTATAGTAAGCCTTACAGGGGTCAGGATACCTTTTTGTAACAGTTTGCTTTTGAACTAACCCATTCTCCAGTTAAGACTTTAAAGGGTTGTAACGTGGTGTGGTTCACGGTTTAAGAAACAAAGGAAAAAGGCTCAAAGTTTATTTATACCCGAGCCGTTCTCCATGATGTTCTTCAGTCCTATACTCAGTTAATTATTCATTTAGGTTCCAATAGAGTTTGGAATTATAGAACTGGTATTTTGGTGATGGTTCAAAAATCAGAAGTTTATTTGGGAAGGCAGTAATTTTTCTTGTGACATCTTTCTTTTGTTCAGGATTTGTAGCGACCTCTTTTTGACTTTATTATCCCTAACTTTTTCCTGAACTGTTTCGTTTGAGATTACAGTCAGCGGGATGCCCCGGTTTTTTTCCTAAGTCTCCTTCATAGGTTTTGACTTAGCAGACTTCTCTTTTGAAAGATAATAATTGTCTGACTAAATGATTACGGGGAACCATCATCGGCTTTCGATTTAGAAAAGTATCTTCAACACTACTCGTCGTGTACGAAGGTAAAGCTTGTGAATGCACAATTGATTTGACTAAGAAACTACCCTGTCCCAGGTTATGTTTAAGGGTTTCAATTTGCGCAAAAAAGAAAACACCTACTTCTTAGGCTCAAAGGGATTGACTAGGGATTAACTTCCTTATATCTGCACTATTTAGGAATTGAAGCAATGCATGTACATCGTCATCAAGGTCTGTTCAAAAGCATATTGTATGAGATTATGGTATCGTTTTCGTCATCCTCCCTCTAAAGGCTTACAGCTTTAACGAGAGTTGAATATCATAAAAAGAAGTAAGAACATAGTTTAAGTATAGTGATAACGAATGGATTAATTCAAGACAATCATATGCAATGCATTAATGGGAAAAACCAAAGTTTGACATAAAGATAAGTGTTTTAACAAACAACAGAATTTGCAAATAAAAATCCAATGAACTAGAAACTTCCATTGTTGGCGGCCGAGTCATTTTCGCTATCAGCATCTTTAACTCTTTCAAAATCAATTAATTTAGCTTCAATCAAGTATTGGATCTTATTTTTTTAACGCCCAACAGTTGTTAGTGTCATGTCTAGGACTATTGGAGTGATATGTACACCTTGCCTTGGGATTGTAACAGGGAGAGGAAGTATTGGGGTTTTGAGGAGGTTCTTTCAATGTAATCAGCTCCATCTTCAACATGTGTTACAATGCTTGAGACAGCGACATGTTGATTTTGGCAAATTATCTTTTAGTCTCTTGTTGCCATTGATTACCCTGTTGTTGTTAACGAGGTCGTTGTTGAGCTTGCGATGTAATAATAATTTGGAAAGGCCCTCTTCCATTAACTGAAGGATTACCAATGTCAAATTATTTTTTTCCCTCTCTTATTCTCCCCTACTTTCAACCAAGTCAGTTTCCCGTCTCATCGGAGGTTGGTTAATGATTGGATCCCTAATTCTAGCAGTTTGCCCCATACGGTTGTATTCGACCTGATGAAGCTTGATGATGAGGATTCTCAACTCTTCTTGCCCCGAGCTAAATTTTGGATAAGAGTCATCTGACCAATCATCTGGATTCTCATCTTTGCCATCTCAGGTAGCAGTTGTTCCAACTGGCCATCCTTGTTGCCTTCAGGATTCTTCTTGGTCATGTTCTTAGTGAGGAGTGCTTTCAATCTATCTTGCCCCTTGGATAGGTTTAGAACCAATTCCTGAGAGTGAGCATTCTGAGACTGAAGATCCTTCATTGTTGGTTCAAGAGCCATTTTCTGATGAATAACATAGTGTTGTACCCCAAAATTTTCCCTCTCAATTCTCAAAGGTTTTCTCACAAAGATTCTCAGGATTCAAGCTTGCACAAGTGCATTGGGATTTTCCAGTACCAAAATTAAAAGGAAACTGTCAAAAAGCGAGAAAACAGATAAAAATAACATTTTGACAAATTTGGAGAAATTTGGCCTCCTTCGGTTCATCCTTTCGATTGGACAAGTATGTTGTCTGCATACTTACAATCGAAGGCCATGACATGTTGGCCACATGTGCCCCCGCAAGGCAAACCTTTCGATTCACCAAGCGTGCTGCATGCAATCCTGCTTCAATTTGGACAAGTTTACTGCCTACAAGCCTCCTTCAATTGCTCAAATTTAGCTGCTTGCGAGCCTGCTTCGATTTAGGCACATGCTGCCTGCAAGCTTGCTTCGATTGGGCATATGCTGCCTACAAGTCTGATTCGATTGGGCATATGTTTCCTGCATGTTTATTTTCATTTGGACAAGATTCTATGGGACAAAGCAACCATCTCTATGCATCCTTCGAATCCACTTGCATCAAGGGAATCTTGCAGACTTTTCCTCTCATAAGCTTCGTTTGAACTAAGAGATATCGTCATACAAAATTTGACTAAGTTCTTGCTTTCCTTGAAAGATTAAACTTCAATTCATAAGCCATGAACTTCCATCATGATAAACTGTCACAAGACAGGTGTGATACGGTGGGAGAACTGACTTGGGTGTTTTTTGTTTGATCGCAAATGTTGTGGTTAGCAAGATTCGCCACCGACTTTTCTTTTATCCAAAAGGAAAGGTGAAAAAGCACAGGAAAGACCTTTGAGATTATTTCTTGAGTTCGGGGGGTAGATTATGAAAAGGGAAGGTATTAGCACCCTTTTCATCCATGGTTTTCCATGGGCTCTTAGTTACTTGCTAGATACTTGCTTTTGTTTGAAATTGTGCTTTGTATGGTTTTGAAAGTATTTTTGAAAAGAGGCCATTGTTTAGGCAAAATTTGTAATGATTCTCGTTTGTAAGAATGTATACAAAGTGTTTGATCTTTTGAAAATGTTTTCAAGTTTTGAAAGATATTTTGAAAGTGTTGGTGTTTGTTTTTGAAAATAGCAAGGATGTTTTTGTTTTAAAATGGAGCAAGTAACTAGGAACAATCTACATACTCATAAGTCTTTCATGTTCATTTCCTTTCTCCTTTGACATTGTTATCTTACCATTGATTTGGTAAATAACCCTATCTTTGGATGTAAAAGGGACGGACGTGGGTCATCGTATAACAATGATTAGCAATGTTGAAAGGTATCTTAGCATTTTTCTTTAGGGACTAAGATCATTTTGAAAGGCAACTTTTGATAGCGTCATCGAGGGACTAGGATCTTGTATTTTGCTTATCTTTGCTAAGATACCTCACATGCGTAATATAATTATTTTTGTAAGGAAACCAAGTGGATTTACCCTAGGGGTGCTTCTGTGCAAGTGTATTGATTTTCATGCTTTGTTTTTGTCTTGATTAGGGTTTGCTATTTTGTTGGTTTTAGTCTTTCCATACAAAACCCTAATTACTAGCATTTGTATATAAAGCGATAAATTGCAGAATTTAAAATTACTACGCTATTACAATACTTATGGGAGGGGTGTACAAATTACAAATGGGGAGTATTGCAAGAAAATTAAACCTAAATAATCTATTACAACCATATTGAACATGTACAAATGATTGAATGAATAGTAATATATAAATACAAGAATATAAAAAAAAGAGATGATTTTTGTTTGGTTTTCTTAAAAAGGGTTTAACCTAATTAAAAATTATTAGTTAAAATTAAAATAAAATAAACTTAAACTAATTGAGAAAAGAAATTAAATAAAAAGATTTTTTTAGGGTTTTTATGAAGAAAAAAGGTTTTAAGTTAAATAATAATAAAAAGTGAAAATTAAATAATTAAAAGAAAACTAAATTCTAAATTAATTTTAATTAAGAAAATAAAATAATTATTAAACCTAAGTCTAAGTATTTAATTTATTTAAAAGAGAAATTAATTTGTTAAAATAAAATGTTTTTAATATTTTTGTTTTATAAGAAAATAAAATGAATAAGAGTAAATAAAATTTTTTTTTGGATTTTTCATGATTAATGAAAATAATAATAATAATAATAATAAATAAAAATATTGAAGAAGAAAAGAAATAAAAACAAAAAAAAAAATAGTAAAAGAAATTGGGTCAGGGGTGCACAAGTAAATCAGGGGTAAGTAAAAGAAAAAACATCATCAGGCCCAAGTTGGAAGCCCAGGCGTTGCTTGTTTGGAAACAAAAAAAGTGAAAAATTGTGAGAAATGAAAAAGGTAGCGCGCTGGGTGTTGAACACATGCCCTCTTGGTTACCAGCACACTGTCTTACCACTGGGGTGGCTATACATCCGTTTATTAAAATAAAATGATAAATACATAACGTAACATGCTTCCAAGGCCTGTACTTCATCTTCAACCTTCAGCCAGCCAGAGCACCTGTAACTTCTTCATCTCTTAACAAAAGTGAAAAGTTCAAACATGAAAGTTGTGCATTTCTTCCCACGATTCCAACCATATAAATAACTAAAGCTATAAATCCAAGATGAGTGAGAATTTTTATGGCCCTAATTTAAAAACTAAAAATTTTAGAAACTTCAACTCTAAAATTCTCTAAGCTCAGGCCATATAAATGCAAACTATGGATATGTACAGCTTCGTGGCAATGGTATCTACATTTTATCTTCACGAATCAGAATCAAATGATGCTTGTATGAAAAGATAGAAGTTTGAAAACTTACCTCTTGCAGTTGGAGTTGTGTATGGAGTTTGAGCAACCTTTGAGATGGCCTGATGATTTCTGTAGCTTTCCTGGACCTCCTTGAGTGTGTTCTAATTCCTACTTTGCTTTGAGGACGGCTGAAACTCTCAACTCAAGTCAAGTTGTAAGCTTCAGTTTTGAAAATGGTGGATGGTGATAGAGGGGTTACAGTCAGAAAACAGGGGCCTAGATCACTTTGATATGATGTATATTAAGTGTTTGGATGGTTAAAACTCAATACGCACGAGTGGATTTGAAGATGGCTATGTGAGGTTCAAAACTGTCAAGTTATGGCAAATTCTGAGTTACAGAGTACTTGGGAGTGTTTTTGGGGTCCTTGAAATCGTGTGTTATGTTGCAATATCCTTGTGCATAAGTAAGGAAAGGGTTAGAGTACTTGAGGAGGTCAGAAGCACAAGATGTAGAGTTATGGCTATGTTACTTGATTTTGAAGAAAAGTGAAAACAAGGTTTCAAGACATGGTACAAGCATGGCCTGAGTTTATAGGAGGCTCTAGACATGTTACTTTTGCCTTTGATGTTGCTTGTGATCAGAAGGAACAAGTGCAAAGCTCTATGCATTGACTTTGTGATTAACGCTTCTTTACAAGAATGGAATGGTTACTTTGTGCCATAAATGGAAATGTAACTTGGATAAAGGCTCAAATGCTTAGATTAAAGCTATAACAGTTGTGTAAACATTTAATTATGGAGTGAAAAACAAGTTTGAGGTCTGTAAAGCAAAGATTGTGCATCCTAGGCTTGGATTTGAATTTTTGTTCATCATGAAATGGCTTGTAATTTAAGTTTGAAAACCCTAACTTCATCTCTTTGATTCTCCTTGCTCACAAATGATCTCAAGGAGTTCTTGGACATTTTGTAAAGCTTGTAATGTGTTACACAACCCCTCTTTGAATCACTTTTGAAAATTCCCCTTGGAACTATATGAAAAAGTGCCATGAAGTTAGGTCAAAATCCTGCCTAAACTAGGGCAAAATTTCACTAAGTGTTTAATTTCAAGACCATGACTTTATGAGTCAATAACTTGAGATCCAAGAATTTTTAGAAGAATTTATGTAAATAAATGTTGTAGATACCATGTATATCTACAACTTTCATGTTGAAAGTTTCTTTTGAATCATCTAGCATCATGGTGAAAAATTGACTCAAAGTTATGAAAAAACATGAAGTTTTAAACACTTAAAAAAATTTCTAAGTTAGAAAACTTTGACTTTTCAAAATGAAATCTTGACTTTTTGATTTCTTGATGAATAATTTTCATATTTTTACATGTTTTGATGAATTGTGATCTTTGACATTGAATTTTGACCAAAAAGTTAAAGTTTGACTTTTCAGTGTGCAATTGAGTTTAGATCAGTTGACTGAAAATTCACTATCAAATGCAATTGATCTTGAGCAATGTTTTGGGTCATGCCATTAGGTCAAAATGATGCAATTGAACTCTTGACATCATGTTTTAAACAAATTGACCATTTACTAGGTCAAAGATCAGAAATTGCCCTTCCTCAGTCAAAACCCTAATTTTGACCATTTTGCCCTTTTGATGATTTGATCAAAATTCTTGACGAATTATGGTCCAAACTTGATAAAGTGATACATATGAGTTTATAATGTTGATGTGGATAAAAAATTATAAAGTTTGACTGTAAATTGGCCAAAGTTGACTTTTTCCCCAATACAGCTGATTTTTAGGTCAACTGCTCAATTGACTGAGCAAAAGTGTGATCCAAGGGTTGAAACTTGACATGAGTAATCTTGGGGGTCCATAATGATCCATGAAAGTCATATGAGGAATTGAAAGTTCAATTATCCTTGTGCAATCTCAAACCCTAATTTTGGTCATCAGAGCTCAAGGAGGTGGCTTGAGTTGATCAATCCTAGTGTAGTCTTGAACCAAGAGAGATCTTTGTGAGAAAATAATTGATAAGTGAGAGGGAAAATTTTGGGGTACAACAACGGGGACCCCCCCCCCCCCCCCCACGTACGTTCTTTCGATTGGCCACATATGACCATGGGAAGGCAAACCTTTGATTGGACAGTAGCAACCTACATACAAAGCTTCGATTGGAGCTTTGATTCCCTTCGAATCAGCTTCCTTCGAATCCAAGTTGAACCATTCGAAGCAGTTTTTGTTTGAAGCAAATCTGAGGAAAATATCATGACCAGCTACTTGACAGGCTATGTTGCTTCCAAATCTACACATAATCAGAGGTTTACACAAGTTTGTGATACATTACATGATGGTTTAAAGGTTTATCCACTAGATAATACTATTCCGGGATAAAATGGCAACAAGTCATGTACGCTTTCTTCGTAAAGATTACTTTCATCACAAAAGCAGCTTTCCACCTGAATTTCGTCTGAACAAAAAGCAGGGCCAGAGGCACAAGTCCAATCAACTGCAAAGAAGCCCCCCACTTGTACCTTTCACGTTACCTATTATTTTATTGTTTTTGCAAGGCTGGCTACTTCAACGTCTCCCAAGCATTTCCTCTATAAATAGAGAAACCATGAACAAGGAAAGGAGGATCTTTGAACCAGAAGAACGAATCCCCCAAATTTTCTCAAACACAACAAAATCTCCCAAGTCCTTAAGCACTTATGAAGAACAAACTCATAATCCCTTTGTCTTGTTTTTTGGATTCTGAAGAACAAACACTTTACACTCCTTCGAATCCAGCTTAGAAAGAAACATAACACTTGTTTCTTTCCTTCTTCGAATCAACATTCCAAGCCAAGCTTCAGACCTCTCCCTTTGAATCCAGGAGAAGCCTAGGACCACCACTCAAGGTCCAGTTCATATTCAAGGCTGAAGCAAGGTAAGTCATTCTTACCCTTGAACCTTTCGTTTCATGGCATAGTATGTGAATAGTTTTCCCTTTCGTTTCAAAACATGTACATAACACTTTGGTTCTTTTCGTTTCCACCCCCTTTACATATTTTCAGAACTAACCCTTTTGTTTTGCTGCTTGTTTACTCAAATATGCATTAAATATTAAATTGTTTGCAAGACAAATATTAGCATGGCCTTAAGCCATTTTGCCATTTAATGCCTTAAACGAAAGAAACAGGGGAAAGGAAACATGAAACGAAGCCTCGGGATTCCTTGCTGACTTCAAAGGCAGAAAGGCAGAATCAAAAGGCACTCTTGCACTAAAGTCCAACCAAAATCGAAAGCCATGACTTGCTACTGCCAGCCTCAATCGAAGAAGGCAACAAGGCAGAACCTTGGGTTTCACCATACACTGACTTCCATGCCAATCAAAGGACAGGACCTCACTGGTGCCAGCCCCCAATTGAAGTCCAAGACCTCACTGGTGCTAGCCCCCAATCGAAAGACATAACTTTGTTATTTCCAACCCCCAATCAAAGGAGGCAAACAGAATGCAAATCAAAGACAGCCTGGATCGAAAGAACTCATTTTTCTTGCTTTTATCTTATTTTTGCCTTTATATTTTCATCCCCTTAAATATGGTTGTAATAGTGTAGGATTTATTTTTTGCACTTTTATTACTTTTGTGCAAATGCTAGTAATTAGGTGTGTATGGCAAGATAAAAACAACAAGTAGACAATCCATAATCAAAGACAAATACATACAAATCAAACACACTTTTCACACATGCACCCTTAGGGTAATCTCATTTGTTGCCTATCAGAAAAATAGTCATGTCCCTCAAATATGGGCGTTTAGCAAAGACCCTCGATAAAAGATCATAGTCCCTCGATGACCCTTGATGTTGCCTTCGATAAACGATCTAGTCCCTAAACGACATTGCTAACACGTCCCATAGGTTTCCTTCAATGACTATACAAACGTCCCACGCCCGTCCCTTCACATCCAATGTTGGGGCTTCTTACCAAAATAATGGTAAGATAGAAACATCTAAAGGAGGAGGAAAAGAACACTAAAGATCTTTTGAGTAGGTAGATTTGCTCATAGTTGCTCGCTTTCTCACAACAAAAACATTTTATACACCCACACACTCATTTGAAACATTTTCAAAAGACAACACTTTGTATGCGTTCTTATAGAAATGGGAGCCATTACAAAGAAAACCCTTTTCAAAATCACTTTCAAAAACACATTCCACAAACACCTCTTTGAACTATTTTTCAAAACAACAATTTGTACGCGTTCTTATAGAAACGAGAACCATTACTAAGACATTTTCAAAATACTTTCAAAACTCACACCACAAGCACACTTTCCAACAAAAGCAAGGAATCTAGCAAGAAACTAAGAGCCCATAGATAACTACAGATGAAAAGGGTGATAATACCTTCCCTTTTCATAATGTACCCCCCGAACTCAGAATAATCTCGAAAGGTCTTTCCTGTTCTTTTCAGCCTTTCTTTATTGGATAAAAGACGGTGGCGACTCTTGCTATCCTTAACATTTGCGATAAAATGCAAAACTCCCAAGTCAGTTCTCCCACCGTGTTACAGAACTGGCGACTCTGCTGAGGAAAAAACTTAAAAGTGGGGTTACCTTAGGGCTAGATCACCTTTACTTGCTTTCATTATTTTACTTGTATGATTTACATTTTGGTTCTTTGTTTTTGCTTAAATCCTCTACCCGGATTTGGGATACCTTATAGGTAAGTAGCAATACATTGTGGAAATTATGCGGGGTATACCGACATGGTCTAAGCAATAGCTATGTTAGTGTGACATATTTGTGGGTACCGGTAGCCCTTGAGTAGTCAAGGAGAATACGAGGCCGTTGAGTGATGTCATGAAGCACTAACTGACTTTTAGAACCTTTACTTGACCAACTTGGCCATTAGGACGTAGTGAGATGACCGGCTTTGGTGCAGTCTGAAGTTTGTATATACTCGATACTACACCCATTGAGGTTTGACTTTCAAGATATTTCGGTCGCCGTGAAAGAGGCTTGCGCTGAAACAATGCCCGAGAAGACAAATCAATTATATTGAGATCCCTTAGAACCCGATTACTATTAACTAGGACAAGTTGAACCAACCAAACTTCAAGAGGGTATTTACCTACAAACCCCATGCAAGCCTAAACCTAAGGACTTGTCTGCTTTGTGTGTATATGATTATTTGTATATAAACTTGCTTACTTTGCATACTTGTACATAACATCATAACATCATACCATAGCATTTTCAATAACTATTTCAAGGATCTCGAGGGTCTTTGATGCAGGGTCACATTGAACCAGACATATATCAAGGGGCAAGAGGATTTATTTTCCTCTAACCAAACATCGTCAAAGATCAAGTACAACAACTTGAGTCAAGGGCTACAACCCACTTGACATGGTGAGCTTAATTCTCGTTGAAGGACATCCACCGATACAAAGTTATCCAATCAAAGCTGTAAGTGACTACTAACATTTACCCCACGAGATCCTTGAAAACATGCATCCACATATCATGCATTATATCATGACAGGTTTCTCCCCTACAGGTCTCCTTATCTTCCTACTATTTATTTCAGTAAGATGGATATGGAACAAACGGTGAAAGATCTCCAAGCTCAAAACGCTCAATTCCAACAAATGTTCCTGGCCATGGATAAGGGGCAAGAGGACTTAAAGACTCTCCTTCTCAAAGACAAGAAGAAGAAGCCTAAGAAGTCAGTAGGTGTCCTGAACTTGGGAAGAAGACTTAGAGGACCAGCCAAGAGAGCTCTAGATCTCTCAACTCCATCCAACATGGAGGATAGTCATGAAGAAGACAACAGTCTGGAGATTCATGAAGTCAAAGCTGACTACTCGAAGGAACAATATCCTCCTGCTGATGATAAGTACAAACAGTTGGAGGATCGCCTCATTGCTATGGAGATTCAGCAGATACCTGGCTTGGATTTAGGAGACATGGGTTTGGTTTCTAGAGTGGTCATCCCGCCAAAGTTCAAAATCCTTACTTTTGTCCTATACGATAGAGTCTCTTTCCCTAAGATGCACTTAAAATCTTATGTCCGCAAGATTCAACCATACACAACTGATCCGAAGCTTTGGATCCATTTCTTCCAAGAGAGCCTAGCAGGGACTCAACTTGATTGGTTCTATCAATTGGAGGGTTATCGCATCCACACCTGAGAGGATCTAGCTGCTGCTTTCTACAAACAGTACCAGTAAAACGCTAATCTTGCACCAACTCGTGTGTAATTGTAGAACACGACCATGGGTTCCAACCAGAGTTTCAAAGGATACGCCTAAAGGTGGAGAGATCTGGCTGGTAGGGTGAAACCCCCTTTAACTGACAGGGAGCTGATTGACATCTTTATGGGAACCTTGATGGGACCTTTCTTCAAACACCTAATCGGAAGCTCCTCGGTCGGGTTCACTGAGCTAATACTGACTGGAGAAAGGGTCGAAGCTGGCATCAAAAGTGGAAATATCCAAGGAGCTACACCCTCCGATGCTAAAAAAAAACCATACTATGGGAAGAAAGAGTCCAATGTTGTGTATGGTCAAAGGAGTCGTCATGACCAATATGTGGGGGCAGTCCTGATCTCTGGTTCTGCGTCACTCCGACAACAGCAAAAGGGAAATCAACAAAGGCCAAACGAGCCCAAAAGACAGTTTACCAACATCAAGATGTCGATGTCTCAAGCACTACAACACTTGTTGAGGATGAACCTGATTACGTTGATAGGACCTCATCCAAACCTCAAAATTTCTTCTCCTAACTACAATCCTAATGTAACATGTGCTTATCATTCCGGCAGTCTCGGGAATGATACTAATGATTGTTGGGCGTTGAAGTACAAGATTCAAAACATGATTGACGCCAAGGAAATCGAGTTTGATCCTCTAGAGACTCCTAACATGATCACCGCTCCCATGCCAAATCATTGAGTGTTACAGATCATTTTTGAATTTTCAATTGTAATTTCTTTTGTTATTCAAATACTTATCTATTAATGTCAAACTTTGTTTCATTAATGCATTGCATATGTTTGTCTTGAATTGATCCATTCATTTTCATTACATTTAAAATATGATTTTTACTCTCTTTATGACATTCAACTCTTGCTAAAAGTTACAAGCCTTTAGAGGGAGGATGACGAAAACAATGCCTTCATCTCATACAGTATGCTTTTGAACAGACCTTGCTGACGATGTACAGGCGTTCTTTCAAATCCTAAACACTGGAGTTATAAGGAAGATAATCCCTAGTCAACCCCTTCGAGCCAAAGAAGTAGAAGTTTTATTTTTTACACAAATTGAAACCTTTAATCAAAACCTGGGGCAGGGTAGTCTCTCAGTTAATTCAAATGTGCGTTTAGTCGCAAACTTTCACTTCGTATACAACGAGTGATATCAAAAACATTCCTCTGGAATCAAAAGACAGTGATGGTTCCCTACCAAATAGGTAGTCATTATCTCTCAAGATAAAAGTCCGCTAAGTCAAAACCTACAAAGGAGACTTAAGAAAACCGGGGCATCCCGCTGACTGTAATCTCAAAACAAGAACAGTCAGGAAACAATTAGGAATAACAAATCAAAAGAAAGAGGTAACTATAAATCCTAGACAACATGAAAAATGTTGCAAAAATTGACTGCCTTCCGACAAACTTAACTTGTCTGAACCATCATCAAAACGTCATTCCAGACTCAATTGGAGTTCAAACGCGCAATTAGCTGAGTTTAGGACTGAAGAACATCACGAAGAGTGGGTGGGTACAAATACACTTTGAGCCTTATCCTTTGTTTCTTAAACCGTGAACCAAGCCACGTGACAACCCTTCAAAAGTCCTAATTGAAGCATGGGTTAGTTCGAAAGCATACTGTTATAAAAGGTATCCTGACTCCTGTAAGGCTTTACTCTAAATCTTGAGTTTGAATTTTCTTACAAAATTTCTTTACTTGCTAAAACGCATTTTCAAAACTTCAAGACAAGCATAAAATTTGCATTATTTGAATATCGTGGTTTGCATATGGCTATTTATTTTACAGCGGAGTAATTCACACAACAAATATCCGATGAATGAAAGCTCTCTCGGTGAACAAAATCGCTTCAGATGGGATGACACTTACAATGAAAAATCTCCTATCAACAAGGGGGCATGACATGTCACTATCCAGCACACTTGGGGCAGTCTAGTCAAGATTCCAAGAAATCTCTCAAAAATTGTTGAACAACTAGGGGCAAGTCTCCGTCTAAATTACTTGGCGCATTGAACGCAAATCCCAGCAAAGGGTTACATACAGTCAATTAGTTCCTGGCAGTGCCACAAACACTTGTTACTAGGGGCAGTGACAAATCTCCCCAAAATCCTTCTCATAGGATGACTCCCAGCCAGAGTTTCAATCTCTGAAAACTTCCCACCAGCTGAGTCGACCTCAGGAATCCTCGAGGATTTTTCCCAGTGAAGTCGCCACCTCTCCAACAGATTGGCAACCAGGTTTATTTCCCCAACAAATGGAAGGAGTCCCCAGCTTGAGTTTGCCTCTCCAACTACTACAAATCAAAGGACCACAACTCCTTTTCCCCAGTAGACTACTCTACAATCCACAACAAGTTATTGTAAAGCCTGGACCCAACCAGACATCAGTTCAACTTCGACTCCCCAGTAGAGTAATAGACAACCAAGGCTCCTGAACTCTTTTCCCCAAACAGGAATCATTGCTCTCCACAGAGTTTTCAACATTCCCCAGCGAAATTCTCCTCAAATAACAAAACAAGAATCCCCGATGGAAACACTCTAAGCAAAGTTTAAAGACACACCAACTCTTCAACAACAATTCGGGATTTAATAAACTCCCCAGCATTTGTCAAGGATTTATTTTCCCAAAAAAAGATACATTCAAGTAACATTTCACCTTTCATGCATCATACTACATACATGATAAGTGCATACGACACAATCTCATTTATTTTGAGAACATCATGACACCATCATGACATTGCATACAACTAACGTTTTACCTTTTTCAGGAAAAGGTTAATCAACAAATGGCTATCGTCAACAATTTTCAAAAGGTCAGAGATTAATACCTGTAACAAGTCATGGAAATTATCTACACGACCAGCTGAAGTAACCCTACACAGGTTCCTCCTCTTTCCAGATGAAATTTTACACAGACTCATCATAAAGCAACCCTACACATGTTCCTCCTATTTCCAAGATGAAGTTTTACACGGACTCGTCATGAAGCAACCCTATCCAGGTTCCTTCTCTTTCCAAGATGAAGTTTTACACGGACTCATCATAAAGAAACCCTACACAAGTTCCTTCTCTTTCCAAGATGAAGTTTTACACGAACTCATCATGAAGCAATCCTACACAGGTTCCTTCTTTTTCTAGGATGAAGTTTTACACTGACTCATCATGAAGCAACCCTGCCTAGGTTCCTTCTCATACATTTCCAGATGAAGTTTTACACGGACTCAACATGAAGCAATCCTACACAGATTCCTTCTCTTTTCAGGATGAAGTTTTACACGGACTCAAGCAACCCTACCCAGGTTCCTTCTCATACATTTCCAGATGAAGTTTTACACTGACTCATCATGAAGCAACCCTACCCAGGTTCCTTCTCAGAAAATTCCAGATGAAGTTTAACACGGACTCATCATCAGGCAACCCTACCCAGGTTCCTTCTCATTTCCAGGTGCAGTTTTACACGGACTCATCATGAAGCAACCCTACACAGGTTCCTTCTCATTTCCAGATGCAGTTTTACACGGACTCATCATGAAGCAACCCTATCCAGGTTCCTTCTCAGAAAATTCCAGATGAAGTTTAACACGGACTCATCATCAAGAAACCCTACCCAAGTTCCTTCTCATTTCCAGATGCAGTTTTACACGGACTCATCATGAAGTAATCCTACCCAGGTTCCTTCTCAGACAATTCCAGATGCAGTTTTACACGGACTCATCATGAAGCAGCCCTACACAGGCCCATCATAAATTGAAGAATATCCAAGACCTTTGTTGGTTCAATTTAAGTCTCTCGATAGTTTATCCGGATTCTTTCTAGTAGACATTCCCTCTGGTTCAGATAGATCGCTCCAAGATTTATTCTGATTCTTCTCCAGTTAAAGTCAGAATTTAGACTTAGCCTAATTTTTGTTAACAATCGCCTTTGGATGGCATCTATAAGCCCATCTCCGACAACTCTCTATCATCTTACCAAATGGAATATTTAAGCCCATTCCCTACATAATCAACCACCATATCCTCAAGTGCAAATTTCTGGGCGCTCTAGTATTCAATCATCTTCGACCTTCAAGTCACGAATGACAGATTCGCCAATCTAACTCTTCAGATGTAAGAAGATTAAACAGGGGCAACTGTTGTACCCCAAAATTTTCCTTCTCAATTCTCAAGGGTTTTCTCACAAAGATTCTCAAGATTCAAGCTTGCACAAGTGCATTGGGATTTTCCAGTACCAAAATTAAAAGGAAACTGTCAAAAAGGGAGAAAACAAATAAAAATAACATTTTGACAAATTTGGAGAAATTTAGCCTCCTTCAATTCAGCCTTTCGATTGGACAAGTATGATGTATGCATGCTTACAATCGAAGGTCGTGACATGCTGACCACACGTGCCCCCTGCAAGGCAAACCTTTTGATTCACCAAGCGTGCTGCCTGCAAGCCTGCTTCGATTTGGATAAGTTTACTGCCTATAAGCCTCCTTCGATTGCTCAAATTTAGCTGTCTGCAAGCCTGCTTTAATTTGGGCACATGTTGCCTGCAAGCTTGCTTCGATTGGGCATATGCTGCCTACAAGTCTGCTTTAATTGGGCATATGCTTCCTGCATGTTTGCTTTCGTTTGGAAAAGCTTCGATGGGACAAAGCAACCATCTTTATGCATGTTTCGAATTCACTTGCATCAAGGGCCTCTTGCATTTTCCTCTCACAAGCTTCATTTGAACCAAGAGATATCTTCATACAAGATTTGACTAAGTTCTTACTTCCCTTGAAAGAGTTCCCTTCAATTCAGAATCCAGGAACTTCCCTCATGCTAAACAGTCACAAGACAGGGACCCCCCCCCCCACCCCCACCCGCCCCACGTACGTTCTTTTGATTGGCCACAAATTACCATGGTAAGGCAAACCTTCGATTGGACAGAAGCAACCTACATACAAAGCTTCGATTGGAGATTTGATTCCCTTCAAATCAGCTTCCTTTGAATCCAAGCTGAACCATTTGAAGCAGTTTTCGTTTGAAGCAAATATGAGGAAAATCTCATGACCAGCTACTTGACAGGATATGGTTCTTCCAAATCTTCACATAATCAGAGGTTTACACAAGTTTGTGATACATTACATGAGGGTTTGAAGGTTTATCCACTGGATAATACCATTCTGGGACGAAATGGCAACAAGTCATGTGCCCTTTCTTCATAAAGATTGCTTTTATCACAAAACCAGCTTTCTACCTGAATTTCGTCTGAATGAAAAGCAGGGCCAGAGGCACAAGTCCAATCAACTTCCAAGAGGCCCCCCACTTGTACCTTTCACGTTACCTATTATTTTATTGTTTTTGCAAGGCTGGCTACTTCAACGTCTCCCAAGCATTTCCTCTATAAATAGAGGAACCATGAACAAGGAAAGGAGGATCTTTGGACCAGAGGAACGAATCCCCCAAATTTTCTCAAACACAACAAAATCTCCCAAGTCCTTAAGCACTTGTGAAGAAAAAATCCAGAATCCCTTTGTCACTTTTTTTCGATTATGAAGAACAAACACTTTACACTCCTTCGAATCCCGCTTAGAAAGAAACATAACACTTGTTTCTTTCCTTCTTCTAATCAACATTCCAAGCCAAGCTTCAGGCCCCTCCCTTCGAATCCAGGAGAAGCCTAAGACCACCACTCAAGGTTTAGTTCATATTCAAGGCTGAAGCAAGGTAAATCATTCTTACCCTTGAACCTTTCGTTTCATGGCATAGTATGTGAATAGTTTTCCCTTTCGTTTCAAAACATGTACATAACACTTTGGTTCTTTTCATTTCCACCCCCTTTACATATTTTCAGAACTAACCCTTTTGTTTTGCTGCTTGTTTACTCAAATATGCATTAAATATTAAACTGTTTGCAAGACAAATATTAGCATGGCCTTAAGCCATGTTGCCATTTAATGCCTTAAACGAAAGAAACAGGGGAAAGGAAACATGAAACGAAGCCTTGGGGTTCCTTGTTGACTTCCAAGGTAGAAAGTAAGAATCAAAAGACACGCTTGCACTAAAGTCCAGCCAGAATCAAAAGCCATGACTTGCTACTGCCAGCCTCTATTGAAGAAGGCAACAAGGCAACAAGGCAGAACCTTGGGTTTCATCATACACTGACTTCCAGGTCAATCGAAGGACAGGACCTCACTGGTTCCAGCCCCCATTCGAAGGCCATGACCTCACCGGTGCTAGCCCCTAATCGAAAGACATGACTTTGTTGTTTCCAACCCCCAATCGAAGGAGGCCAACAGAATACAAATCGAAGAATGCTCCAGCCTGGATCGAAAGAACTCATTTTTATTGCTTTTATCTTATTTTTGCCTTTATACATCCCCTTTAATATGGTTGTAATAGTGTAGGATTTATTTTTTACACTTTATTACTTTTGTACAAATGCTAGTAATTAGGTGTATATGATAAGATAAAAACAACAAGTAGACAACCCATAATCAAAGACAAATGCATGCAAATCAAATACACTTTTCACACATGCACCCTTAGGGTAATCTCATTTGTTTCCTATCAGAAAAATAGTCATGTCCCTCAAATATGGGCATTTAGCAAAGACCCTCGATAAAAGATCGTAGTCCCTCGATGACCCTCGATGTTGCCTTCGGTAAACGATCTAGTCCCTAAACGACATTGCTAAAACGTCCCATAGGTTTCCTTCTATGACTATACAAACGTCCCACGCCCGTCCCTTCACATCCAACGATGGGTCTTCTTACCAAAACAATGGTAAGATAGAGACATCTAAAGGAGGAGGAAAAGAACACTAAAGACCTTTTGAGTAGGTAGATTTGCTCCTAGTTGCTCGCTTGCTCACAACAAAAAGATTGTATACACCCACACACTCATTTGAAACATTTTCAAAAGACAACACTTTGTACGTGTTCTTATAGAAATGAGAGCCATTACAAAGAAAACTCTTTTCAAAATCACTTTCAAAAACACATTCCACAAATACCTCTTTGAACTATTTTTTGAAATAACACTTTGTATGTGTTCTTATAGAAACGAGAACCATTACAAAGACATTTTCAAAATACTTTCAAAACCCACACCACAAGCACACTTTCAAACAAAAGCAAGTGATCTAGTAAGCAACTAAGAAGTCGTAAATAACTACGGATGAAAAGGGTGCTAATACCTTCCCTTTTCATAATCTACCCCCCGAACTCAAAAAATAATCTCGAAAGGTCTTTCCTGGTCTTTTTAGCCTTTCCTTATTGGATAAAATAAAAGTCAGTGGCGACTCTTGCTATCCGCAACATTTGCGATAAAATGCAAAATTCCCAAGTCAGTTCTCCCACCGCGTTACACATAGCAAGAAGGTGAGAAAATCTGCCTTGAGAATACCTGTTATGCAATGACATGGTATGTAGATGCATATGCAATATTTTCAAGGATCTTAAGGGAATCTAGTTTAAAACGTTAGAGATTGAATTTGGTTGCATCTTTGTCTGAAGAACTTTTAGTTTTTATCTTTGAACGTCCTTCTATAAGAATCAAGCTCGCCATATCAAGTGGGTCATAGCCTCCGACTCAAGAGAATGTACTTTGTTCTTGACGGCGTCAGGCTAGGGGAAAATAAATCCTCTGGCCCCTTGATTGAAATTTATCTTATAATAATCCTAAAAATATTGCACCATAAATCCCTAAGATTATTGAAATGGTTAGTACAAATACTATGTTATGAAAGAACATGATGTGTATGTGTAATACGATGGAAGAACTAACTTGGTTTTTGCGTTTTATCGCAAATGTTGCGAGTAGAAAGAGTCGCCACCGAATTTTCTTTTATCCAATAAGGAAAGGGTGAAAATAACAGGAAAGACCTTTAAAGATTTTGAGTTCGGGGGGTAATTTATGAAAAGGGAAGGTGTTAGCACCCTTTTCATCCGTAGTTATCTACGGGCTCTTAATCCCTTAGCTCACTTTTTGAAAATTGCTTTGTGTTGTGTATTTGAAAATATTTTGAAAAGTTGCCAATGTAAGACGAACTTTGTAATGATTCTTGTATCAGTCCTCAAGAATGCGTACAAAGTGTTTATTTGAAAATATTTATTGAAAGTGTGATTGTGCAAATTGTTTTTGTTTTGAAGAGCTTTGTGAGCAAGCCATTAAGATCTACCCTACTCAAGGTCATTCTCGTTCTTTTCCTTTTCCATTAGATAGTGCTATCCATACCATTAGTTAGTAGGAAACCCTATCATTGAATGTGAAGGGACACACGTGGGTCATTGCACAGTCATTGAAGGCAACTGGTAAGGATGCTTTAACACTTTTTCATAAGGGACTAAACCATTTACCGAAAGGCAACATCGAAGGGTCATTGAGGGATTATGATCTTTATATTGAGGGACTTTACTAAAGTGTCCCCACGTTCGAGGGACATGACTGTTTATTTTCCGAAGGCAACAAAGGAGGTTACCCTAGAGGTGTGAGTGTGCGAGTGATTTGTAATCAGTTATTTTAATCTTTGTGTTAGGGTTAGCTATCGATTTGTTTTAGTCTTTCCATACAACCCTAATTACTAAGCAATAAATAGAAAATATAGAAAACTATAAATGTGCGGAAAGTAAAAGCGGAAATGTAAACCCTAGATTATTACATCGCTTTAGGGCAGTTACATAATAGAAATTACGGAGAATGAAAACCCTAGCTATTACATCCCAGGAAATAGTTACAATAAGGAAAAAGGAAAGTGACGAATAAAAATTACATACAATCGATCTAAAAGGTAAAAAACAAATGAAAAGGGGAAAAAATATTTTTGGTAATTTTTTTATGAAAAAAGTGATTTGTGATTAATTAATAAAATAAACCTAAAAAGTCTAATTAATTCTAATTAATTAAAAGTTTATTAATTAAATTAATTAAAACCTAAAACCTAATTTGATTAGGGTTTATAAAAAAAAGGGTTTTGAAAAAAAAATTAGGTTTGTTAAAAAAGGTTTACGGTTTTATGAATTTATGGTTTTTAAGGGAAAATTGATGAAAATAGGAGGAAAAAAACATAGAATTGCCAAGGGTGGGTGTTGAACCCACACCCTCAACTCTTTCATCTAATGTGTTCACCACTAGGCGAGGCACTCCTTGGTGTTAGTGGACAGCATCAACGCGCTTTGTATGTTCATTCTGCAAAACATGAAAAATATGAAATAAAAACCCAAAATACCAAAAGGCAGGTATCGAATCCACGCCCTGGTATGGTTATGCCTTAACATGCACGCCTTTGCTATTAGGGTGGCTATACATCTGGTATCATAAGCAAAAACAAATGATTATATAATGAAAACAAATAACTGGACCGGAGAAGTGCCGAATCCCTAGCTTCGATCGTCTTCTCCAGTGGGTCTTTTTCTTTTAAGTTGCAAAACAACCACTGTTAGAGATCCAAAGGGATCCTACCCCCCTAAACCCAACCGTGCAAGCTCAACGGGACCATCACTTTTGGCTAATTTGTGTTGGTTTGTGAGGTATAACAAAAATAGTATGGATCGGTATGAACATGGTAATTCATGGTTCAACCATCATGGGGCTTATACGATTGACTTTTCGTGCATGTTGATACCTCATGAACACATTAGCACGGTTAATAGGTATTAAAACACAAATAAAAATAAAAATATGAAATCATGCAACATGAGAAACCGGTGATGCGTATTCGAGGGTTTCAATCCTTTTGGATCTTCACAAATGACCCACTCTTAACCTACAATGCTTCAGGAATTGAATGGCACAATTGGTTTGTTGTGAAAGTGGTTGCAAGCCAGGGTTTCAAGTTGCCCTAGTTATTTGATATTTTTTAGTTTTGGAAAAGTGTTTCTTGCACAAGGGTTTTGTGGCTTGCTTGTCTGAATGCATAAGATTTATAGAAGAGAATTAGGTTAAAAGATAATGGGCTTGGACTTGGTAAGAAAGAGCCTTTGTTTTATCTTATTTTATTTTGAATTTAATTAATAAAAATCAAAATAAATAGGACAAAAAATCCATAGGGTGTATGAAGTAATTCATAGGTTCACTATAAGATTCAAAACACACATGGACTTTGAATCACAAGCCCAATAGCCCAAAATTCCAAGTTTGATCACTTTTGGTTTCATGCATTTGCTCAAAATTTCCCAACTTGTACCAATCATAAATCTCTCAATTTTTATCATTTTAAAGTTATATAAGACTTTTTTGGAAAGATCAAGATGCCCTCTACAATACCTATTTTGATCATTTTTTCATTTGAAGACTTTATCTTGATGTAAGTTTCCTTGACAAAAAGTGTCTTTTTGTTGACTTTTGAAATGATCTATAATGTATTGGCCCATATCGCTCAAATGAAGCATTTTTTGGACTTGAGCTTAGAGATAAAAAGTTGTATAGAATTTAATTTAATTCAAAATGAGCCTTGGTTGAGGAAAATCTGATGAAACGTGTGAAAGTTGTGCTTGGTCATAGTTCAATTGACTTCTCCTAAAGAAAACCCTAATTTGGCAACTTTTGACTTTTGATGATTTGAGAGTTTTATTGATGAATCATGATTAACCCTTTATCAAATGATGAATATGACTCCAAAACCTTGATGTTGACCAAACATCTTGAGGTTTGAATGTATGTTGACCACATTTGACTTTTTGTCCAATATAGTTGATTTTTAGTCATCTGAACAATTGACTGAGCAAACTTGTGATGCAAGTCATGAAATTTAGTATGAGAATTCATGGAGACATATAAGAAACCATGAAATCCACTTGAGGCCTTATAAACCCAATATTCCTTGAGAAAAGTGAAACCCTAGTTGTAAGTCCATTTCTTAGGAGGAGAATTTGTCTGATCAATTCTTGAGCAACCTTGAGCAATTGAGAACCCTATGAGCATGAGAAGATGTCTTGAAGAAAAATGGGAGTTCAAATTTTGGGGTACAACAACTGTCCATGTTCAATCTTCTTAAACCTGAGGAGTTAGATTGGTATGTCCGCCATTCGTAATCTGAGGGTGGAAGAGGATTGGACACTTAAGTATCCAAAAATTCGCACTCGCATGTGCATGCAGTAACTCTATTGGTTGATAATATTGATTGAATGGTCTTAAAGATGCCATTAGGAAAGATGACGTAATGTCGTCAGAGATGGGCTTATAGATGCCATCAAAATAATTATCGATAAGAGTATTAGAATGAGTCTACGCTTGATTGTATCTGAAGAATGCTTTTCAGGATGACTCTCTGTGGAAAGTCCTTAAGTAGCTGCTTGTTAGATTTAGTCTTTGAGGGAAATGCTTGTCAGATTTAGTATTTGATGGAAATGCTTGTCATGTAGATATTCGCCCCGTGCTGTTTCAGGAATTGATCCACAATCTGTTTTTGTTGGTAAACCCGTCCTGTTTCGAGAATTAATGCCACATGGCCACGTCGATAGTTGCCCCATCCTGTTTCGGGAATTAATCTTTTCCTGGTTATAAAGATATTTTCCTCGTCCTATTTCGAGAATTAATCTTTGCCTGGTTATAAAGATAGTTGCCCCGTCCTATTTCAGAAATTAATCTTTGCCTGGTCATAGAGATACTTGTCCCGTCCTGTTTCAGGAACTAATCTTTGACCTGCTTTCTGTTGGCGAACCCGTCTTGTTTCGGGAATTTATACCACCTGGTCATACATATAGTTGCCCCGTCTTGTTTCGGAAATTTATCTTTGACCTGTTTGAAAATTTGCTGATGATATTTGTTTGTTTGTAGACTTTTACCTGAAAAGACAAAGTTAGTCTTCATGCAACGTCATGATGTATGTAATGCATTTCGTAATGATATTCTCAAAGTAAATGAGAGTGTTTTATACGTGTTTCACATACATATGCCATGGTATTTGTAAATGATGTATGTATGCAAGATGTTGCTGAAGCGTATTGGTAGCTCTGTATAACATCCTTGACTAGGGAAAATAAATCCATGACTGTTGCTGGAGATGAAGAACATGAATATTCAATCTTGTTTAGAATATCTCCGCTATGGATTCTTGCTTTTCTGTTTTGAGGATTCTCTTCTAGGAATGTTTGACTTCTGCTTGGGGATAAAAGAGTTCATGAACATTGGTCATTCATCGCTCTACTGGGGAATTTAGTTCTTATAAGCCCTGACTAGGGGATAAAAGAGATAGATAACTGTTGTACCCCAAAATTTGCCCTCCCATATTCTTCAAGAAATTGCCAAGCCAAGTCACCAAATTCCCCCAAGGGTTGTGCAGTACAACTGTCTCCTATACAGTCAAAACTAGGGTTTGAGTCCTGATCAAGAAAGTGAAGTTTTCAAAGGGCCAATCAAGTCCCATATGCCTACAAATGTGGTCAAGCATCCTCATATCAAGTTTCAAGGCATTCAGCTCAAAATTGCACAGTCAAAACCCTAAATTGCACTACAGTCAACTGTAGGGGCAAAATGGTCATTTGGCAGTCAAAAGTTCAAATTTTTGGTCAACATACCATTTTGAAGCCACAAACATCATTTGATCAATGCTTGATCATGATTCTCAAAATTTGGCTCAGAAAATCATCAAGATGCAAAAGTTGCTATATTTGGACAGCTGAAAAAGTCAACTGAAATTGACCAGGGCATAACTTTCACATGGATTATCAGAAAAATTCCATCCAAAGCTCATTTTTAAGAGAAAGACATTTCCTACAACTCATCTTCATACTTCAAGTCCAAGAAATGCTCTCACAAAAAGTTATCAATTTCAACATTATAGGTCATTTTCAAAAGTCAACAAAAAGGGACTTTAAGTCAAAGGCCATAACTTGAGATTGGTAAATCAAAATGGCATGGGACCAAAGGAATTGGTTAAAGGACTCAAAGACCTTTCCAAAATGTCCAAGAACATGTGAAAAGCTTAAAAATTGAGCAAGTTATGCCTTGTGGAAGTTGGGAAATTTTTGGGAATTTTGAAAAGTCAACAATGGTTCAAATGGTCTAAAATTGCTAATGGGCCTATTTTCTTCCATGATTCATCATTCCAAGCCTATGCACGACCATTTGGCCCAAAGGGAAGCATTTTCTCATTTTTTATTTATTTATTTGGATTATTATTTATATTAATTCAATTAAATTAATTAAATGTGTGAAAAATATCTAAATGAACCAAACAAATCTTTTTGTACACATTTCAAGGTCAATATCACGTGCACATCCTAATTAGGCAAGTTTTGGTTTGATTTGAGCATGATTGAACCAAATACACATGAAAAAAGATTCAAAAAAGATCTTATAAAATCAAATATGCAAATCATTGAATGCCATGGATATTGTTCAATTTTGTTAACCTAATTGCTTCTATACATAATCAGGAATACAACCCTAAGCCAGGGAGACAAAAAGCTGCGCCCAAGAACACTTTGCAAACTTGAATTTTTTTCCATAAAACACAAAACTGATTTCAAGGTTACAAGATGAGTCAAGCCTTAATTTCCATTCCAATAGCTTCATTGTGATTCTCTGAACGTGTGCCAATCACAAACCACAACCAAAGCTCCAAGAATTGGTAGATAGAATTCAAACTGTATCATAAAATTTTTGAAATCGTATATCATAATTCACGCATCCTTTTGCATTTTTATTTGTGGATTCTTGTTCAGTGTGATGTTTCGAAACTAACCAATGCCTTTGATTGAATTATTGCACGTTATATTCGATTCCACCATGCGCGATTTCTAGGGTTTTGCAGGACTGTAATTTAGGGCTTTAGCAATAAGGAAAAATTAGCCCATGAAAGTATGACCATTCAAACCAGCTCATCAAGACGAGGAGATCTGGACCCTCGCGATCAATTTATTGATATCATAGCGCTAGTCGCTATTTTCTTGAAGCTAGCCTAAGGCCATGCGTGCAAAACCGTTTCCATAGGCTTTTGTTTCAGAAAAAATAAAAACAATGAGGAAGATGATGTGTTGGCAAGCATTGGTTGGATCTTTTAAATTTTCGCGCGTTTTAATTCATTAACGTTTTCTTTTCTTTTATAATATTTACTAACTATTATATAACAAAAGCATATGCAGTGGTTCAGTGGCGCACGTGGTGGTTTGCAACATGAATGACCTGGGTTCGATCCCAGGTCTGTCTTGTTTCCTATATTATTTTGCCAATTGTGTTCCCATGCAGCGTCCAAGATGAAAACGTACCATGTATCCTCAAAGAATCAGCAGCCACGCGTCCCATAAGATCAAGCCAAGGGCGAAGATTGGGAGAGCACTATGAACGTGAGTCAATATTGCTGTACGCTGCCATGCAAAAGTCAAAAAGGGCCATTGCTTATTGGGCCAGCATTCACAATCACACCTCCTATTTGGGGTCTACTACCCCCTGGTTTGCTTTTCTTTTCATATTTTATTTTTTAATTATTGTGTTATTTATTTTTATCGTTTTAATTAATTAATTAATTTTCTTTTTTACAAAATATAAAAACATCAAAAAAAAATCAGAAAAGACCAAAAAATAATAAATATTTTTATTATAATTATTTTCTTGTAAATAAATTAACATATAATGAATTTAGTTTTAATTAGGATTTTTTCAATTTTAATTCTTTTCATATTAAATATAAAAAAGGTAGAATTAGGTTAATTGACAATTTTCATTCCTTTTAATTTTTCCTTTTGATCATAATATTATTATTTATTGATTTTCATAATTAATTGTACATAACAAACTTAGGTTTAATTTAGGTTAAATTCAATATTTTTCTTAATAACTTAAAAATAGTTAGAATTAGGTTTAACATTTCATTTTAATTTTAATTCATTCTTTTTCTCTTTAAATCCTAAAAAACACAAAATACCAAAAACATTTGACTTTAATTTTAATTCCTCATTAACTTTAAATTTTTTGCAAAAGGGTCCAACGCCCTCGTTTCCAATTTTAATTCCTATTCGCGCATTTTTATTTATTTCCTTCTTTTAAATATTATGTAATTGCTCAAGCCATGTAACTCAGACATTTTATATTTCCCGCATTTTATTTCTTTATTTTATGTCAAATCGGGTCCTGGTTTAATTTGGCGATGTGGACCCGCGTCTTTGTAATAGTTTAGGAACTTTATATTTCTCGCAATTTTTAACTATTAATAATGACATGCAAGAATGAATGATAAAATAAAAACAAACGCATAGATCGCTTTGACAAAAGACAAAATAAATGAAAACGACACACAAATCACACACACCACCCCTAGGGTACGCCTCACTGTTGCCTTGCCTCGAAAGGTGATCGTCGAGTAGAGGATGTCTTAGTAAGTCCTCATGATCCGGGAACCTGGCATGAGGGTAGCTTCTAAGGTGTCTTCCCATTACTCTGGTGATCACCATGTCCCTAAAACTCGAATTGACCCGAACACCTCCAACGGTGGTGCTACCTACCTCTCAATGGTGGGATGGCACTACTTTAAAGGACATTTACACAGACGAATTCCTTAGGGTAGGTAGGTTCTCAAGGATACTTGCTCTAATCTCAAAACAAACTCAAAAAGACTTTTCACACCAACACATTTTCAAAAGCTTTCAAAGCAAATTTTTCAAACACTCTGACGTATGAGTCGAACTGAAATTTTTCAAAGAAACTTTTTAAACCCACATTGAAAAGGCAAACAAACATTTTTGAAAACACATTGAGCAAGTATCTAAGAGCCCATGGATAACCATGGATAGAAAGGGTGCTAACACCTTCCCTTTCTATAACCTACCTCCCGAACCGAGAGCAATCTCTTTAAGGAATTTTTCTGTGCTTTTGTCCTTTCCATTTGGAGAAAATAAAAGACGGTGGCGACTCTTGCTTACCGCGACATTTCGCGAACCAGCGTTAAACAGTCAGTTCCAGATCCACCGATCACAGAACTGGCGACTCTGCTGGGGACTAAACTTAAAGTGGGGTGTACCTTAGGATTAAGATCACTGTGTTTTCAATTGTATTGATTTGCTTGCTTTACTATTGTGGGTTGCATCGGAGATACATAGATCCTAACCCGGATCTGGGGATACCCTGTTTAGGTAGCATAAGCTGTGAGGGACCTGTCCGGCGTAGACCGACACGGGTGAAACAGTGGCTACGTTGGTGTGGCACCTTAGTCTGTACCGATATCCCTTGTGTCGCAACGAGGAGAATATGGGTCTTCTAAGGAGTCATTAAGCACCAACAACCTTAGAACCTTAATTGACACAACTTGGCCTTTAGAACAGTAGCAGTATGCTACGCCCATTGAGGCTAAACTCTCGTGATGGTTCTGGCTGCAAGAAAAGATTGCGATGCTGGAGTTATGACCGATTGAGGGTAGTCAATGATATTGGGATCCTCTAAGAACCCGGTTACTTTTGATTAGGACAGGTATGAACCAACAAACTGAAAGAGGGTAGTACCTAGACCTCATGCTGGCCTAAACCCTAAGGGTTCCTCTTGTGTGACTTGTGTGCCTTTGTACTTGCCTACTTGCATGCTTGTTAGCTGACACATGAACTATTTGCAGGTTTTGTTTATAGTCCTTAACTAGGACTCATGACAGGGTTTACCAAATTGCTTGCAG
This sequence comes from Vicia faba, assembly GCA_948472305.1. NCBI lineage: Eukaryota > Viridiplantae > Streptophyta > Magnoliopsida > Fabales > Fabaceae > Vicia > Vicia faba. Next base: position 167,729,168 of record OX451738.1, read on the forward strand.
GTTTTGTTTATAGTCCTTAACTGGGACTCATAACAGGGTTTACTAGATCTCTTGCAGGTTTTGTTTATAGTCCTTAATTGGGACTCATAACAAAGTATACTGAATTTCTTGCAGGGTTGTTTATAGTCCTTAATTGGGACTCATAACAGGGTTACTCACATTACCCCATGCATAGCATGACATCATACCGTTGCATACATCCTAACCCATTTCAAGGATCTCAAGGGCTTGTGATGCAGGTCATGATGAATCAAACATCCTAGCCAGGGGCAAAGAGGATTTATTTTCCTCTAGCCAAGGTTGTCAGGGGCTATGACCCACTGGACATGGTGAGCCTTTGACCCTTGAAGAAGGACTCTCAACAACATGAAGTGCCTTCAATCAAGTTACCGGTTCTCAACCCTAACAATTTCTCTGTTTACCCCGCGAGGTCTTTGAAATCATTGCATGCATATCATACATATCATTGCATTACAGATACACGTTCTTTGCAGGTCACTCACCCTTCTCGCTGTTTATTTCAGCAATGGCTTGCCCACAAGACGACCAGGATTTTCTTACTCAAGAGACTCGGTTCGGGGAAATCCTCCTGAATCTATCCAAGGGGCAAGAGGAGCTAAGGATACTTCTCACGGAGACCTTCGTCAGGGGCAATGCTGAGGATGAAAAGTTGGAACACCTACAAGCTGAGATGGATGCTATGAAAGCCCAGATGCTGGGACAGAGGAATGTCATTCAAGGCCTAGTTCAAAGACAAGAGGAGCTCTGGTTTCTCTTCAACCAACTGCTTCAGGGTAACCTACTGGGGCAAACATCTAAGGGTAAAAAGCCATTCATCATCCAATCATCCTCGAGACAAGAGGATAAGGGGAAAGCTCCTCAAATGACTCCAGTGCCACAAATTCAGCACCAACCTCGCCAAGTTCAGCCAGACAAGCCCAGGAGGCAATTCACCCAGCTCAACATGTCGCTGTTTCAAGCTTTGCAACGCCTATTGAGGTTGAATCTGATCACATTAAGGGCTCATCCCCGGAACCCCAACACAACATCCCCTGCCTATGATCCCAATAAGAGGTGTGCCTACCACTCTGCTAGCCCAGGACATGATACCAATGAATGTTGGGATCTGAGGAACAAAATCCAGGACCTGATCGATGAAGGGGCATTGGAGTTCACACAAGATGGACAGGCTGAATTTTTCTACCATTCCTCCAAGGCTCATCAGTTGAAGTGACAAGCTCCGAGACTAGGAAACTTTTGTTCATTTGAATGTTCAAGTTGTGTTTTTCTTTTGACCGTTTAAACATTTATTCATGTTAAAACATTGTTGTTCCATTAATGCATCGCTTATGTCTATTTTGAATCAATATATTCGCATTTACTATATGCAAATTGTTTCATATTTTTTTCTGATGTCAACTCTCGTTAATTCTAAGCCTCTTGAGGGAGGATGACGAAAACGATACCGCTATCTTTTACAGTATGCTTTTGAACAGACCCCGCTGATGAGGTACAGGCATTGTTTCAAATCCTAAACACTGGAGTTATAAGGAAGATAATCCCTCGTCAACCCATCTGAGCCAAAGAAGTAGGAGTTTTATTTTCGAAAATTGAAACCCTTAATCATAACCTGGGGCAGGGTAGTTCCCTCAGTTGATCCAAGTGCATGACGAATGGCACCGAAGAGATCTTTACGAAACGAACAAAGACAGTAATGGTTCAGAACAATCAAAAGGACAGGCAGTCATCATCAAAATTCATAAATGAAAAGCCCAAAAAGTCTAAACCTACAAAGGGGACTTATGAAACTGGGGCATCCCGCTGACTGTGATTCCAAAAAAGGAAACAGTTCAGGCAAAAAAAGAAAGGGACAACAAAATCAAGAAAGAGGTCTCACAAACCCTCAACCAAAGCAAAAAAATGACTGCCTATTCCAAATAAATCATCAACATCTGAACCATTATTGGAACATCAAAGCAAAGACTCAAGCAAGGTCTAACGCACGATCAACTAAGTTTAGGTTTGGAGAACATCACGAAGAGCGGGTGGGTACAAATAATTTGAGCCTTTATCCTTTGTTTCTTAAACCGTGAACCAGGCCACGTTATAACCCTTAAAAGTCCTAGCTGAAGCATGGGTTAGTTCGAAAGCATACTGTCACGAAAGGTATCCTGACTCCTTAAGGCCTACGGTAAATACGGAGTTGACATCACGTTTTACAAACATTCATTTGTTTTATGAAAAAAGAATGCATTTTCAAAATCTTCAAGACAGACATAAGCTTTGCATTTTTAACATAACTTTGTTTGCATATGACTTTTTGTTCGAACAGTATAGAAGTTTACACGATGAATGCCTAATGAACAGAAGTACCTCCAATCAAGGGGGCATGGCACGACTATTGTCCATCATCTGGGGCAGTCCAATCAAGATTCGGAGAATCTCTCAAAAGGCCAACCAGCCTGGGGCAAATCTCCACCTGAGTCACTTGGGGCATTTCAACAACAAATCTCGCCTGATCAAGCATCTTCTGGTGACAAAACACTTCTAAACAGGGGCAACTCCCTACTTTCTGAGAGCAGACATAGTTAAAAAATACTACGCATAAAAAAGACCCGCTAGGCTGACACGCCTAGGCAAAAATTAGGGCTTCCCGTTGAACCAATAGGGTTCGGGCAAAATGAAGGAATGAAAATGAAAAATCTGTACACCCGGCAAGTCGAAAACCTGAAAAGGCGGCTTGGGCAAAAAGGGATATCTCGATGGACTGAAAACCCGAAAGGGCGGTCCAGGCAAAAGTTAGGGATTAAAGCGTACGACTATGTCCTGCTATCTGTCTACCAGAAGAAGGTTCGTCCATCAACGACTATCAGCACCCCATAAGTGCCTCCCCCATAGAAACAGGGGCAATAATGAGTGGTCTAAGCAATCTGATTGTTCTGTCCTCCAGGGTATCAAGGTATGTTCCGTGGAAGAACATAACCAATACAGTTCAAAACTCCCCCAGGAGAGTCCAATCCAGTTCCCCTAGAAAGATAGAATTCATATCCCCAAACAATAAGTCGACCCCCAGTATGATTCTGGAAGCTTATCCCTCGCCGAATACGAACGCGTCGTCCGGCTTGATTTAAAGAGTTATTTCTTTAACAGGATATAACTGGGTTATCCTCAGCCAAAAGCCACGGAAAGAGAGTCCTCGACAAAGTCTTCCTATCCCCAGCGAAGTCTATCAACACTTCCAGCACAACAAGGGTATCCTCAGCAAACTATCAATATTCAGCAAAGCATCTCTATCCCCCACAGAGTATTGCTTCCCAGCATGGTCGTTAGGGTATCTTTTCTCCCCGCAGAATCTTCCATTTGCCAAGTTTATTCCGCAACGGAGTCATCTTCTCCTACCGGTATTCTTGCAACTATCATCCCCAGCGGAAGCAAAAGCTATTCTTCCACATCAGCCCAGGATGCGACTTCCCGGCACCCGTCAAGGATTTATTTTCCTACGACGAAAATATACATTCATAAACATCATATCCTCATACATTATAGCATGCATATGCATCATACTACATGAATCTCATTAATTTTGAAGGCATACAGTTCATGCATCATGATTTTGCATACAATTATGTTTTGCCTTTTCAGGAAAAAGATCAATACAAATGACTACTATCAAACTATCGCAATTCTGTCTAGATATAGTTTCAGATATGATCCAGATATGGTGACGTTCTGATGCTGCTTCCAGATATCCTTCTTGATATAGTTTCAGATATGATCCAGATATGGTGACGTTCTGATGCTGCTTCCAGATTTCCTTTTTCAGATGTTTCCCTCTCCGACGATGAGTGTGAGGTGATATTCTCTTATGGTCCCCTCTCCGACGATGAGTGTGAGGTGGTAATTCCTTTTTTAGATGTTTCCCTCTCCGATGATGAGTGTGAGGTGATAGTCTCCTATGTTTCCCTCTTCGACAATGAGTGTGAGGTGATATTCTCTTATGGTCCCCTCTCCGACGATGAGTGTGAGGTGGTAATTCCTTTTTTAGATGTTTCCCTCTCCGACGATGAGTGTGAGGTGATAGTCTCCTATGGTTCCCTCTCCGACGGTGTGTGAGGTAGTAATCCCTTTTTTTAGATGTTTCCCTCTCCGACGATGAGTGTGAGGTGATATTCTCTTATGGTCCCCTCTCCGACGATGAGTGTGAGGTGGTAATTCCTTTTTTAGATGTTTCCCTCTCCGACGATGAGTGTGAGGTGATAGTCTTATGGTCCCCTCTCCGGCAAGTGCGTGAGGTGGTAATTCCTTCTTCGAGATATTTCCTTCTCCGACGATGAGTGTGAGGTGATAGTCTCCTATGGTCCCCTCTCCGGCAAGTGCCTGAGGTGGTAATTCCTTCTTCAGATGTTTCCCTCTCCGACGATGAGTGTGAGGTGATAGTCTCTTATGGTTCCCTCTCCGACGGTGTGTGAGGCAGTAAGTCCTTTTCAGATGTTTCCCTCTCCGACGATGAGCGTGAGGTGATAGTCTCCCATGGTTCCCTCTCCGACGGTGTGTGAGGTAGTAAGTCCTTTTCAGATGATTCCCTCTCCGACGATGAGTGTGAGGTAATAGTCTCTTATGTTTCTCTCTCCGACGGTGTGTGAGATGACAATTCCTTTTCTTATGTTTCTCTCTCCGACGGTGTGTGAGATGACAATTCCTTTTCTTATATTTCTCTCTCCGACGGTGTGTGAGATGACAATTCCTTTTCCTAAGATTCCCTCTCCGACGGCGAGTGAGGTGATTCCCTTTCAGATTATAATTGTCTATTGGTTCTCTTCCTGATACTGCAAAGATGGTAATTCCCACCAAGATTTTTCTCAACGAGCGTTGTTGAAGTTAAAATCACTCAAGGTTCTCTTACCATTCATGCTAAGGCAGCAACCATATCTGGTCCATTCATCATCTTTTGAAGCTCCAGACTCAGCTCCTGTAACCAGTCAGGACACATCTATACCAAGAATCTAAAACCAGCTCCTGCAACGTGTCAGGTACTCATTTTTCTTTTGCAGGTATGCAGGTTCTCGCTAAGGAATCTCCTACGCGATCAACGTCCAGATGGAATCTATAAGCCCATCACCCTATCCAGCAACCTCTAAATGGCATCTATAAGCCCATTCCCCCATCACTGTTACCATGTGAGCGCAAATTTCTGGGCACTCTAGTGTTCAATCATCTTCCACCCTCGGATTACGAAAGGCACGCCAGCCAATCTGCATCCTCAGGTCTAAGAAGATTGAACAGGGGCAACTGTTGTACCCCAAAATTTGCCCTCCCATATTCTTCAAGAAATTGCCAAGCCAAGTCACCAAATTCCCCCAAGGGTTGTGCAGTACAACTGTCTCCTATACAGTCAAAACTAGGGTTTGAGTCCTGATCAAGAAAGTGAAGTTTTCAAAGGGCCAATCAAGTCCCATATGCCTACAAATGTGGTCAAGCATCCTCATATCAAGTTTCAAGGCATTCAGCTCAAAATTGCACAGTCAAAACCCTAAATTGCACTACAGTCAACTGTAGGGGCAAAATGGTCATTTGGCAGTCAAAAGTTCAAATTTTTGGTCAACATATCATTTTGAAGCCACAAACATCATTTGATCAATGCTTGATCATGATTCTCAAAATTTGGCTCAGAAAATCATCAAGATGCAAAAGTTGCTATATTTGGACAGTTGAAAAAGTCAACTGAAATTGACCAGGGCATAACTTTCACATGGATTATCAGAAAAATTCCATCCAAAGCTCATTTTTAAGAGAAAGACATTTCCTACAACTCATCTTCATACTTCAAGTCCAAGAAATGCTCTCACAAAAAGTTATCAATTTCAACATTATAGGTCATTTTCAAAAGTCAACAAAAAGGGACTTTAAGTCAAAGGCCATAACTTGAGATTGGTAAATCAAAATGGCATGGGACCAAATGCATTGGTTAAAGGACTCAAAGACCTTTCCAAAATGTCCAAGAACATGTGAAAAGCTTAAAAATTGAGCAAGTTATGCCTTGTGGAAGTTGGGAAATTTTTGGGAATTTTGAAAAGTCAACAATGGTTCAAATGGTCTAAAATTGCTAATGGGCCTATTTTCTTCCATGATTCATCATTCCAAGCCTATGCACGACCATTTGGCCCAAAGGGAAGCATTTTCTCATTTTTTATTTATTTATTTGGATTATTATTTATATTAATTCAATTAAATTAATTAAATGTGTGAAAAATATCTAAATGAACCAAACAAATCTTTTTGTACACATTTCAAGGTCAATATCACGTGCACATCCTAATTAGGCAAGTTTTGGTTTGATTTGAGCATGATTGAACCAAATACACATGAAAAAAGATTCAAAAAAGATCTTATAAAATCAAATATGCAAATCATTGAATGCCATGGATATTGTTCAATTTTGTTAACCTAATTGCTTCTATACATAATCAGGAATACAACCCTAAGCCAGGGAGACAAAAAGCTGCGCCCAAGAACACTTTGCAAACTTGAATTTTTTTTCCATAAAACACAAAACTGATTTCAAGGTTACAAGACGAGTCAAGCCTTAATTTCCATTCCAATAGCTTCATTGTGATTCTCTGAACGTGTGCCAATCACAAACCACAACCAAAGCTCCAAGAATTGGTAGATAGAATTCAAACTGTATCATAAATTTTTTGAAATCGTATATCATAATTCACGCATCCTTTTGCATTTTTATTTGTGGATTCTTGTTCAGTGTGATGTTTCGAAACTAACCAATGCCTTTGATTGAATTATTGCACGTTATATTCGATTCCACCATGCGCGATTTCTAGGGTTTTGCAGGACTGTAATTTAGGGCTTTAGCAATAAGGAAAAATTAGCCCATGAAAGTATGACTATTCAAACCAGCTCATCAAGACGAGGAGATCTGGACCCTCGCGATCAATTTATTGATATCATAGCGCTAGTCGCTATTTTCTTGAAGCTAGCCTAAGGCCATGCGTGCAAAACCGTTTCCATAGGCTTTTGTTTCAGAAAAAATAAAAACAATGAGGAAGATGATGTGTTGGCAAGCATTGGTTGGATCTTTTAAATTTTCGCGCGTTTTAATTCATTAACGTTTTCTTTTCTTTTATAATATTTACTAACTATTATATAACAAAAGCATATGCAGTGGTTCAGTGGCGCACGTGGTGGTTTGCAACATGAATGACCTGGGTTCGATCCCAGGTCTGTCTTGTTTCCTATATTATTTTGCCAATTGTGTTCCCATGCAGCGTCCAAGATGAAAACGTACCATGTATCCTCAAAGAATCAGCAGCCACGCGTCCCATAAGATCAAGCCAAGGGCGAAGATTGGGAGAGCACTATGAACGTGAGTCAATATTGCTGTACGCTGCCATGCAAAAGTCAAAAAGGGCCATTGCTTATTGGGCCAGCATTCACAATCACACCTCCTATTTGGGGTCTACTACCCCCTGGTTTGCTTTTCTTTTCATATTTTATTTTTTAATTATTGTGTTATTTATTTTTATCGTTTTAATTAATTAATTAATTTTCTTTTTTACAAAATATAAAAACATAAAAAAAAATCAGAAAAGACCAAAAAATAATAAATATTTTTATTATAATTATTTTCTTGTAAATAAATTAACATATAATGAATTTAGTTTTAATTAGGATTTTTGCAATTTTAATTCTTTTCATATTAAATATAAAAAAGGTAGAATTAGGTTAATTGACAATTTTCATTCCTTTTAATTTTTCCTTTTGATCATAATATTATTATTTATTGATTTTCATAATTAATTGTATATAACAAACTTAGGTTTAATTTAGGTTAAATTCAATATTTTTCTTAATAACTTAAAAATAGTTAGAATTAGGTTTAACATTTCATTTTAATTTTAATTCATTCTTTTTCTCTTTAAATCCTAAAAAACACAAAATACCAAAAACATTTGACTTTAATTTTAATTCCTCATTAACTTTAAATTTTTTGCAAAAGGGTCCAACGCCCTCGTTTCTAATTTTAATTCCTATTCGCGCATTTTTATTTATTTCCTTCTTTTAAATATTATGTAATTGCTCAAGCCATGTAACTCGGACATTTTATATTTCCCGCATTTTATTTCTTTATTTTATGTCAAATCGGGTCCTGGTTTAATTTGGCGATGTGGACCCGCGTCTTTGTAATAGTTTAGGAACTTTATATTTCTCGCAATTTTTAACTATTAATAATGACATGCAAGAATGAATGATAAAATAAAAACAAACGCATAGATCGCTTTGACAAAAGACAAAAATAAATGAAAACGACACACAAATCGCACACACCACCCCTAGGGTACGCCTCACTGTTGCCTTGCCTCGAAAGGTGATCGTCGAGTAGAGGATGTCTTAGTAAGTCCTCATGATCCGGGAACCTGGCATGAGGGTAGCTTCTAAGGTGTCTTCCCATTACTCTGGTGATCACCATGTCCCTAAAACTCGAATTGACCCGAACACCTCCAACGGTGGTGCTACCTACCTCTCAATGGTGGGATGGCACTACTTTAAAGGACATTTACACAGACGAATTCCTTAGGGTAGGTAGGTTCTCAAGGATACTTGCTCTAATCTCAAAACAAACTCAAAAAGACTTTTCACACCAACACATTTTCAAAAGCTTTCAAAGCAAATTTTTCAAACACTCTGACGTATGAGTCGAACTGAAATTTTTCAAAGAAACTTTTTAAACCCACATTGAAAAGGCAAACAAACATTTTTGAAAACACATTGAGCAAGTATCTAAGAGCCCATGGATAACCATGGATAGAAAGGGTGCTAACACCTTCCCTTTCTATAACCTACCTCCCGAACCGAGAGCAATCTCTTTAAGGAATTTTTCTGTGCTTTTGTCCTTTCCATTTGGAGAAAATAAAAGACGGTGGCGACTCTTGCTTACCGCGACATTTCGCGAACCAGCGTTAAACAGTCAGTTCCAGATCCACCGATCACAATAACCTTCTGAGGTGTTGGCTGACTGAGTTTCTGATATGGATACTAACTCTTATAGGGAGGACAAAGTTAAATGATATTTGGCCCGGTTTCAGATTCCGTAGCAACTCTCTGGGAACAGCAACCTATACATTGTTGGAGAAGAGAATGTTACCGGTGATTTGCAGTAGTCGGGGAAATGAACTTTGTTTGGGAAATTAAATTTTGTTGGGGAAATAAACCCTGCTGTGGAAATAAACCCCACTAGAGAAGAGAATTCTGCCAGGGATTATACAGTGTTGGAGAAATAAACTTTGATGGAGAAATAAATTCATGTGGACTGTGTTGAGGATATAATCTCTGATGAGGATTGGAATTTTGTAGACTGCACGGAGGAAGTTTCCACTATATGCGGGAGAAATGATCAAACTCTTTTATTCGCTATGGGGATATGCTAGGAAGTATGGTTATATTAATAGCTGGAAAATGCCTCAATTTCTGTCTAAGGACATATTAGACTCGCTGAGGAATGTCTCTCCGTCAGGGATGAGCTTGTGCAGGTAGCTCTGCGGGGATTTTTCTGTGGGGATTTATGGATGACTTGAATGTTATCCCAACTCCTAGAGTCTTTAGTAAATGTTGATTACTGTTTTTATGCATATATTTGTTAACAATAATCATATTCATATACATATGTTCATTCAAATTAGTTATTGGACGTTTTTGCAAACAAAACAGGGAAAGTAAAACATATTTAAATTTTGAATGATATTTGCATTGATAATTTTCCTATAAACAGGAAGTTTTATACAAGGAGACGGAGATCCTAGTAAGAGGAAATCGTCAAAAAATAAAAAGAGTATAAAGTAGAACAGAAACATACAGCTATGTGTAAACAATCTCATTGAGTTTCAACTCTGTTATTGCTCTTATGTATTCAAGTATCTCATCCCTCGTTGTCGGAAGAAGTTGACTGAGTTGATCTGTACCATTCAAACTTGACATTAGTAATGAAGCTGGTTGTAAGTAGATGGGTGATCTAACAGGACATAGTCGTACGCTTTAATCCCTAACTTTTTCCTGGATCACCCTTTCAAGTTTTCACTCCACCGAAATACCCCTTTTTGCCCAAGTCGCTTTTTCAGGTTTTCAACTTTCAGGGTGTACAATCTTTATATATCCCTAATTTTTTCCCGAACCCTTTTGGTTCTCCGGGATGCCCTTATTTTTGCTTATGCCAGTCAACCTAGCGGGTCTTTTTTAGGCGTAGTATTTTTTTACTATGTCCGTGTTTACAGGATGTAGAAAATCTTCACCGTCCATGGTGGTGAGTATCATAGCACCGCCAGAAAATATCTTCTTGATTAAAAATGACCCTTCGTGGGTGTGAGTCCATTTTCGCCTGGGATCACCTTGTGGTAGGATGATGCGCTTTATTACCAAGTTACCAGCCTGATATACCTGATGCTTGACTTTCTCGTTGAAGGCTTTGATCATACGCTTTTGGTACATCTGACCATGACAAACAACCGCAAGCATTTTCTCGTTGATCAAATTTAGTCAGTCCAACCTAGTCTGAATCCACTTGTCTCCGTCTAAATCTGCATCTTTCATAATCCTTAGAGAAGGAATCTAGACCTCGATAGGCAGAACAACTTCCATACCGTAGACTAAAGAGAATGGTGTTGCCCTAGTTGATTTCTATACTGAATTGTGATAGCTATGGAGAGAGAAGGATAATATTTCATGCTAATCTTTATATGTCACTGCCATCTTCTGTATAATTTTCTTGATATTCTTATTAGCGGCTTCCATTGCACCATTCATCTTCGGTCGATATGGAGAAGAATTATGGTGCTTAATCTTGAACTGTATGCAGAGTTTCGTGATCATAGTATTGTTAAGATTAGTACCATTGTCCGTGATAATACTTTTGAGGATGCCATACCGATAAATAAGATTATGTTTAATAACCAGGCCATGACATTCTTTGTAACAGAGGCAAACAAGGCTGCTTCAACCCACTTGGTGAAATAATCAATGTCGACGAGGATGAAACAATATCCATTATAAGTGGTTGGCTTGATCTCTCCAATGATATCAATGCCACACATTGCAAACGGCCAATGAGAAGTCAAGACATTCAGAGGAACTGGAGACACGTGTACCTTATCAGCATAAATCTGGCATTTGTGACAAGTTCTTGAGTGGTGATGGCAATCAGTTTCCATGGTTGACCAATAATATCCTGCTCTCATCATATCCTCTCAAACCAATATTTTATTACCATATAGCATAGCTAAAGATAACCTTATGTGATCAATATTTTCTTCATCTATCTTAGATTAATTTTGATGAAGACAAAAGCATATCATTTAAGAAAGATCAAAGAAGAAAATGATTAAAAAACAAGTATCAAGATTGCATAAGTTTTGGAAATTAAAGGATTGAATCATGAAGATTAAGGTACAATGGAAATTCACATGTATATAAGCTTTAGGTACTAAAAATCTTTTCATCTAAACCATTATATGTTTCCAAAACATTCATACATGCTTACCATTCAAAATACATTTTTAAATTAGCAAAATTTCAAGTTTTTTTTAGAACAATCGATTGACATGAAGCTACTGGAATCTAAAATTTATTTATTATAGCAATAATTGATTGTCTCATTACCATAATCAAATTTCATGTGAAAATTTTGTATTTTTTGAACAATGAAACTAGCAACAATTGATTGTAATCCTATACCAATCGATTATCATCTCAGGAATTTTGAAAATTCTAAATCATTACAATACCTCTTCATTATACATGTTCATGAAACTTTTCCATAAATCATTGCAATTAATCATGAACATTTTCAAGCATTGCTACTCATTTAAGAGGTATCTTGTGATGTATTTAGCAAGAATCTTCAGATTTCAAATTACATCTTTCATCATATTTTTCAAACAATTCTTACTGTTTTTCAAGTGTTCATATACAATGTCATAGAAACTTTCAATGCATAAATTTCATTCATTTGAGAAAAAGTTTCATAAACCATTGAGTAATCAATGTTTATATATTCTTGAATTGTTAATTGAAAGATAAGATTAAATTTTCAAGATATTGGAAAACATACAAACTATCTATATTCAATTTATCTATCTGCGGTAAATTATTCACTAAGTGTGTCGTGATATTATCTGTAAAGAAAGTGGTTGTACTTTTTACAGATGTTTACAAATAGAAAGTGTTGTTCTTTCTATCTATTGAAAAAGGTCATTTGAATTGGAAGAGATTCAAAATCTATCATGAGTTTTGTGTGTTGTGATAGAAGATTGTAGAATAGTCTTAGTGTGATGTTGTGAAGGGATTGGACTACCTTTCTTTGGAAAGAGAAACCGTAATATATCTTTGTAATCATTGTCATTTTTGAACTTTAATTTTTTTTATACTATCGTTCATAAATTCATCATTATTTATCTTGAAAAATAAAAGAAACAAAATAAGTACAAAATAAATAGAAAAAATCTTAAAATCTAATTCACCCTCTTATGTCAAAGTCTATACTTACACCTTGAGACAAAATTCCTCATAGGCCCAAGAGTATTGTTAGTAGGCCGATCTTTAAGCCCAAAAGAAATAGAAAAAAATTTGTTTTATGTTTTCTTCCTTTGCAACCCTAGATATACCTTAGTCTTTTAGTGTATTATATTATTTTAAAACTTGATAAGACTTAAGGACTCGTTAGTTATAGGATAGAGACATCATAAAATAAGAAGTTGAACATCAATTTTATAAATATAATATTAAAATAAATAAAAATAAATTTTATATTAAGTTAAATAATCTATTTATTAAAATTATATTTCTAAATTTATAAAACATATATTTTATTTTAAACTAAAAAATATAATAAATTTTAATATCTCTCTCTCTCTCTCTCTCTCTATAGTATATATATATATATATATATATATATATATATATATATATATATCTATATATATATATATATATATATATATATAATATATATAATATATATATATATATATATATATATATATATATATATATATATATTATATATATATATATATATATATATATATATATATATATATATATATATATATATATATATATATATATATATATATATATATATATATATATATATATATATATTATATATATAT